>JAWWLT010000092.1:54127960-54162281 GCA_035040995.1 Premnoplex brunnescens
TCAGCACTGCCCTCTGCTATGTGCGTCATGCTGTACTTGGTGAGATTGATTGTAGTTGTTACTATCAAGATTACTAGACCAGCACGAAATTTTTTCACTACTCTCTTTTTGTATATGTAATCTTGCTTTTGTGAACCAGTCTGTTCCTGATACTTATTTCTCTTGGAGAAATATTGTTTTGTTTTGCAGCTTTAGAGAGGTAAAAGGTCCAGGGAATTCTGCTTAAGAGCAAGAGGAAAAACAAACTAAAAAGTTTTTAATCAATCTATAATTAACACTTTCAGGTGGCAACAAAACCTTAGACTGAACAGAAGAAACGTAGGCCACCTCACTCTGCTGGGGTGGCCCCTTCTTGTGTTTTCATTATTCAGACTCGGAATAAGAATGGTGCAATACCAGATGGGTCCTAAACTACTTTCCTAGTGTTTGATTTTCTTCTCTTTGTCTGCCTTGGCTCAATGCCTACCTGTGGTTCACACTCTTCCTGTC
Source organism: Premnoplex brunnescens (assembly GCA_035040995.1). Lineage (NCBI taxonomy): Eukaryota > Metazoa > Chordata > Aves > Passeriformes > Furnariidae > Premnoplex > Premnoplex brunnescens. The sequence continues at coordinate 54,128,450 of JAWWLT010000092.1, forward strand.
ATGGTTCTGCGGATCAACACTCACAGGAACATGAGTACCTAGGACATACAGAAATCCTCTATTTTGTGCTTCTCAATCACTAAAGATTACACAGAATACTTCTGTTCTAGTCTGAATGGCTGTGAAGGATCAAGAGTTTAAACATAAGAGCTGTGAGATATACACAGATGGGTATAAAAACTGTGGGCTAGTATAGGCAAATCCAAACTATTCCTAGATGTTTCTGCAGTGTGTACTCCTTGAGCAAGCACTGTTTGGTTTTCTCTTACATTATTCCTCCTCTTGATGAAGAATTGTTACTTGTGCTGTGACATTTGATAGCACAATTTCATGGCTGAGCAAAAAAGCAAAAATTACTCTATAAAAGGTACTTTGATTTTGAATGAATGTAATAAAGGTGAAGCTAATCCAACTAGGGGTAGTGAAATTATATTTTGAAGCAGTCCCTGTTTATCCTTAGTTTGTGAAGAATTTATTTGTGGCAGAAGTGGAAAAACTTCAGCTTTAAACTTGAAATATTTTATGAAGTTTCCCCTAAGTAATGATATAGTCAGCTTCTTGGGATAGGAAAAGTCTTTCTTATATGTTCTCCAGTTTTAGTGCTGCAAGTGTGTGTTTAATTTTGAGCTCATAGCAAAAAAATTGCAGTAGTTCACCTGATTCTGAAAGGTGGTTTTGTGGAATCTGCTAGGAACTCTGGGGCAAAAATAGTCAGTATTATTTCTTTTTTCCTGTTGTTTCCTTTTTATATTATTCTTTACTCATTTGTGCTTTCCCTCTTTTCTTCTGTATCAGTTGTGCTACCTGTTAACCATGAAAGTTTCACTCACCCTAGAGCTCTGCTGAGTGCTGTATGCTGTATCTGATGATGGCCTGAAGTGAATGCTTACAGAAGAGTACAAGAGGGCATGTATAGGAAAATGCTGTCAAAACCATTGCCTCCCAGCTTCTGACATAGTGATTTGCATTGTAAATTAAACTAGAGCTTTGAATTCCAAATATCTGCTTTGTTTTGGGTTAATTCCAGAAAAGCCCAAACAAGGAAAATAACCAGTGAGTAGATTTTTTTTCCAATTCTAAATATAAAAATTCTCCACTTCGTGATGAATAAAGGACTGTTGCTTTTCAGGCACTGTGAGTAGTCCTTTAAATGTTGTGAATATCCTTTCACTTCATAATGTGTTTCAGTATGAGACTACACCCAGAAAAAGAGAGGCTTTTCCAATAAAATGAACAACAAATGTATACATATATATTTTGAGAATAAAATGTGAGTTATATTACTCCTTTATGGATTGCAGAATAACTTTCAAGGTGCTTCATGTGATCAGAATTTGGAATGCAATATGAGCAGCAATAATTTTTTTCTGATGGATGAAAGTAAAGGGACTTGTTACATTATCCATATTAAAATACAAAATTTTGTGCTGCTTATTATCTAATATGTGAGCTCATGCTATTTTTTCTGAACTTGTATTTAGAATACAATTAAACATATACAATTTTGAGGTACATTATATATTATATTTATAGTATGTGTGTGTGTATATGTATGTGTGTGTGTGTATTCTTCTTTATTTTACGTATTTCTTCCTAAGACTTGCAAGAAAACAGCTAAGATGCTCTTGGAGCAACAGCTTGATGAAATGGTGTGTTCTAAACAGGTATGATAACAGGAATTGCTGAGATATGCTGGCATACTATTATGCCTACAGTGTGTAACACTGTAATTGTTTTCTATGTGTTCTAAAACAGTTCTTATCATCTTTGTGGGCATATTTACTTGAAAATCTGGAAAATTCTTGCTAAGGGTAGGAGCCCTTGTGATTAATACCTACCGGTCTGCATTTTTTCCTTATGAATTTGTTAGGAACTGGTTTAAGGATTGGTCTTAAAATCCATGTATGTAGTGAACTGTGTATGCTCTCATTTAACCTTCTGAATCTTTATAGCTGTCAGGTTTGTCTGGACAAGTAGCATGGAACATCTAATCTTTGGGGATTTTTATGATCACCATTAACAAAAGATTCAGGTGGCTAACCTCATAATGAAGTGTAAGAGTCAGTGACTAGCTTCCAAGTTCTCTCTTTTTTTAATTTCACTTCTGAGTCTTACTGGACACACACACACACACACACACACACACACACATATGCACGATCTTTGACAAAGAAAAAGATTTTAAAGAGATTTATAATTCTGATTGGAGTTCAGTCCTTTGCCTTCAGTACTCTTGAATGTAAACCTGTTGGTCTTTGTGCCTGCTAGCTAATTTGTGTCAACCGTAAAACCAGAGGATGAGGAACTGGATTAAGGTGTTCTACACATTTCCCAGAGGTCAACAAACAGCTTTTGTTTGATACCATAAAAGATGTGGAAAACTATGCAGAAATAGACCTGAATGCCAAGTGATATGTAACAACACTGTCTTATTAGGTGACTAATCATTTACCCATCTAGGTCTGCACAAAAACTTCACAAAACTTCCCTCTCCCCTAAAACTAGAATGATAATATAAGTGCAAAAGGAGGAAATATGTAGGAATGCAACTAGTTTATTTACACATATTAACATTTAACATTGATTTGCTTTTTTTTTTGATGGCTATCATTTTTTATATCTAAGCTGTTTAAGTATTTGTGACATTTACATACTTTTACTTAAGTGTTATTTAAAGGAAATGTTTTCTATTGTACTTCTGAAGAAAGGTTAAGCTAAATGAAAATCATGGCTTATTCTCTAAGACTCTCACTTAATTTCTGCTGCATGTGAATATGACAACCTTCTTCAGATAGCTGGTAGCTAATGTTGTGGTAAATCAGCCCTGAATTTTAAAGAATGTCTTGGCATTGGAGGGGTAAGTCTACTGATGCTCCTCTTATCTAACCTGACATTTGTCACACAGAAAATCAGCTCTAGGGCATAGATTTCCTGGGGGAGAGGATGTGGAATAAGAAACTTACATGTAGCTGTGGCTTGTGATGATGACTTTCTGATGCAGATGCAGGCTCTGACCCAATTTGCTCCTGGCTGGCATGAGGGCTTTTCTGTGCCAGCAGGCTCAGTAACTGCTGAAACAAAGAGGAAACCTTGCAAATGAGTAGCAAGCTTATTTGTGTGAGAACCATTCAAACTGAGGAAGATAAGTTTTAAACACCTATTTCTAAGCTGAAGTAAGCACTCCAGAAGTAGTATTTCTGTACTTTAAAAGCATCAAATAAGTGGCATCAAATCCTTTTCTCCTTCAGTGGTGGCAGTAACTACTGTTGTTTCCTGACTTTATTTCATCACTGTATGGATGCCTTGCTGGAGGGGGGATGCTTAAGTGGAGCTACTTTCTTATCACACACACAAAGTCTGCATTAATGTGATTTTGTGCTGTTAATACCTGTCTGAATACTGTCAAGACCATACTTTTATTTTTCCACAGCAATTGAAAGCAGAGCAATAAGAAGTCCTCTAAGAAGTCCTTCTAGTGCCTGAGATTCATCTTATCTTTTTCCCTCTAGAGAAGGCAAAAGTGTGCTTAGCAATAGGGGGAGAACACATGACTTTTCAGGTTTCTCCTCACATACTTTTGGTATTGAATGTATTTGACTGAGCACTGTAACCAAAGCTTAAGAAGGAAATTCTGGTAGTCTACTGTTCTACTGAATCACTGTATTGATGGGCTGAGGCTGAGGCCAAAGTTTTGAGGTTCAACAGGGCCAAGTGCCAGGTCCTGTACTTTAGCCACAACAACCCCAGGCAGTGCTACAGGCTGAGGGCAGAATGGCTGGAAAGTGGCCAGTGGGAAAGGACCTGAGGGTGTTGGTCAACAGTCTGAACTTGAGCTGTGTGTGCCCAGGTGGCCAAGAAGGCCAACAGCATCTTGGCTTGGATGAAGAATAGTGTGGCCAGCAGGGCTGGGGCAAACCCTATACTGGGCCATGCTGAGGCTGCACCTCAAGTCCTGTGTTCAGTTCTGCACCTCTCACTGCAAGAACATTCTGATGTTGGAAGAGGTCCAGAAAAGGGCAAAGCTACTGGTGAAGGGTGTAGAAAGTAAGTTGTATGAGGGGTGACTGCGGGACCTGGGCTTGTTTAGCGAGGTTAAGAGTAGGCTCAGGAGAGACTTTCTTGCTTTCTACAGCTACCTGGGAAGAGATTATAGCCAGGTAGGGGTTGGCCTCTTCTGCAAGGTAACAAGCAGCAGGACAAGAGGAACTGGCCTCAAGTGCAACAAGTTCAGGTTGCACATCAGGAAGAATTTCTTCACAGCAAGAGCTGTTAAAAACTGGAATAGGCCACCCAGGTAGGCAGTGAAGTCACCATCCCTGGAGGTGTTCAAGAATGGACTGAATGTGGTATTTGGTTCCATGTTATATCTGACATGGTGATGATGTGTTGTTGTAGGTTAGATTTGATCTGGGAGGTCTTTCCCAGCCTTAATGATTCTGTGATTCATTAGAATGCTGAGAGGTAGTACTTGAGTAGCATAATCAAAGTTCATAAGGTAGGGCCTTGAGTCTGATTTCAGCTTACTGCAACCTTTCTAAGCAAACAACCTGTGATTGATAGCAAGCAATTAGACACTACATAGTGTTGAAATGGCAGCAATAGTAGTTCTTCACAATGGATCATAAGACACACAGGGTAAAAAAACTGTAGATAAGGCAGCAAAGTGCCAGTAGGAGATAGCAATACTTTACATTTAATATAATGAGATTTATGGTACTGTGTATTATATCTACTCTGGTAAGGTGTGAAGAAAGAACTAGCATTTCACTGACATCCAAAGTTAGCCTTGTTAATGTGAAATAAAACATGCAGGTTCACATCCCTTTTATTCCTGAAAGATTTAGTAGCTTATATGAAAATATTCTCTGTATCTCTGTTTTAGAATTTACATGCATTACTAATGATTTTATGTAAATTTTCTGCTGTAATATAACTCAGTTAAACTGAGCTGATTCAGCATATCCAAGACTTAGTTAAAATCTCTGCTTCTATCTTCTTTGGCATGCTTTATTTCCCCCTGTCTTTTCATTAAATTTTTCATGTTTCAAATGTGGACTTGCTAGCCTGCTGATTGCAGGCCTTATTTTGTTGCTCAGTGTTGGATGCTTGAAGCACTGTAATGTTTCTGTATCCATTACATCAGGAGTATTAAATATTTCCTGTGAATACTGATTAGAAATATGCTGTGCCAAGTGCTCTCTTGACTTTTACAAAATCTGTGCTAGTGTTCCTGAATATTTGCAATGATAAATGTACCAGCCCCTTGTTGTTTTCTTCAGCTTTTTGCTTTTGATTAACTTGTATATTTTGCTACATTCAAAGTAAATGTTTTATATTGATAGCATTACCAGGGCTGATTATTTCCAAAGTATACTGGAAAATGTATTGTTGGTGAATTTACAAATCTAAAAAACAAGATGAGACTTTCTGAAAATTGACTGCAATACAGCATCATTCTGGCTGCAAATAATTTGAATTGTTAATAAATAAGTAGGAAAATTCCAAAAAGTGTATTTTTTAAAAAAATTTACATGTCAGACAATGGGATAAGTGAAACTGATTTTTTTTGGACCATCCTATATATCTGGAAATTACTCATCACATCCAAAAGAGGAGGCTGTTTTTAAAGGTAAGCATGTAGGAGAAGCAGGGGGCCTTAGGAGTAGTGAGGGTGGACAGAAATCGTGTTGGTTTCCAGGCAGCTAACACTCAAAGAAATTACAAAGTCAGCACAATAAACACTAATTTGAGGGAGAAGTGTATTATAGCATATCGACTTCAGAAATTTAGTGGTTACATTTTAGCTTCCTTGTGAGATGGTTTCGAGTAAGTCAATGTAAAGTATCTCGCTTTTGTAAAAGACAGTGAAGATGAGAACAGCACCTATTCAGACTCATTTCTCCTCAGTGAGAGGAAATAATCTTTCAGCCAATCTTTGCTGGGCAAATGGAGGAAGATCTAAGCTGCCTGAAATCACAAATTGCTGCAACTTTGAAAAGAAATGCTGTTGATCTAGAAAATACAGCTAAACTTGTGTAGGTAACTATTAAAACACATTACTTCCTGTTACTTTGTCCTACACTATTTCCAAGTTATTTTCACACTGATTGGTTGGTTTCTGAATGAGCTTTTGCTGCCAGTGTCTAGCTGCAGAAGAAATATATGTGTTAGAAAAAACAGCTTGCAAAAGAATGATATGTTTTGGAATTAGGGAAAAAAAAATAAAATTATATGTTGCAGATCTTCTGACCAAGATGGCAAGAAAAATACTTTTATCGATTCTTATGGTCATGGTAATTGAGCCAAAACAGTATTTTGAAACAGATATTATTAAATAATGCAAAATTAGTTGAAAATGAGAAAGAACTACACAATTGTGTTAATTCTTGTCACAGTTTTATAACAACTTGTCCTTTATAACTTTAAAGGCATTCAGGCACAGAGATAAGTAATGGTTTTCTAAATGACTGAAGATGACAAATCATGCCATGGCAGCCCCAAGTAACTGTTGAAAAACTTGATAGTTGTAATCTTTGATCATTTTTAATGGTGACAACTTAGCATCCTAAGTGGAAAATAATTAGTATGGATCTTTTGTAGTCAGGTACACAAAGCACCTGAATTTCTCCTCTTTGGTGAAACAAATGTTATATTTTCTCTAAGAAATCATTTAAGAAGAGTCGTAATTGTTACGAAGTTCATTCATGATCCTCTGCACCACCAAACCAGACAGCAAGTTTTGATTTTGTGATTTTTTTTTATCCTCTTCTTGCTCAGGATGAGTCGATTCTTTTTGTCTTTCTTCTCTGGCTTTTTTTTTTCCCGGTTTATTTAATGCTTGCTTTTTCTATGCCAAGATAAGGAAAAATAAAAATAAAATAAATAAAAAAAAAAGATAGAAAGAGAGAGATGGAGGAAGTACAAATGTAGAGAATCCAATTTCCTGGTTTATTTCCAGCCTTGAAAATACTGAAAAGACCCATAACCGGTCTAATGCAGGAACCCAGAATAAGTTGCCACAGAGCCCTGTTAGTGAAGAGTTGGAAGGTGCTGTGTGCTTTCTGGCCTTCATTCCAGACTTGCTCCTTTGAGTACTTCTGGACTTATACATCTCTCTGTACAAGTCCACCTAAAAGTTCTGGAAATATTTTTATGCATGGGAACTGATCTCTTATTATGGGAAACACAAATGTACTCCAAGGAATGACTGTAAATAACCAAAACAAACGTAGGAGTGTTTGCCTATATTGAGGACTGTTTTGCTGGAATAATGTTTACAAAGAACAATAATTCATTCTTCTTTAGTCCCAAAATAGGTATGCATTTAGGATTATTTTCTTACATGGGATTTAATATGAATTCTCAATACATTTCTTGAAGAAAAACTGCATAAACTTGAAGAAATGCTCAGCTGTCTCTTACAGCAGTCATCCCTGGCACCTAATCTAAAGTGAGGCTGCTGGTACACTGAATGAGATGATATAGAATGGAAGAACCATCCATGACTTTGCTATTGTTGATTTTCTGCAATGCAGTATGGCAGAATCCACTAGACAATCAAAGGTCCCCATACAACCCCATGCACTGGCAAAGTTAGGCTTCTAGTGAACTGTTTTATTTGTAGGCTGAGAGGTTTGAAGACTACAAATGTAGACCTTTGGATCCACCTGAAGACACTCCTGCTGTGTTGCTCATCCTTTTGTTTCCTGTACTGACCAACAAGTCTGCCACTGATTGAAGAGGTTGTAAAACTTGTTCTTATATTCCTTCAGGCAAAGTCAGCTGGGCAAGATTAAACCCTCAATAAAGGTGATTTGAGTTATCTTAATTGGTCTGAATTCTGTGAGTGCTCCAAACCCCTGCCCTTCCATTGAAAAAACCATTGAGAATTGTGTTAGATGGATGGTGAAAACCAGCTGAGGGACAGGTAACATCCTCAGTTATGATAGATATTTGCTAAGTTAGGTGTTGATTCATTAGAAATTATTTAACAATTCTTTAGATTAATAGTATTTTCAATGTGTGCCATACTCATACACTAGGTTCTATTGAGTAATTTATGCTAACAAGTGCTATTCTTCATGTCTGCTTGAAGGTCCATTTTAAATTTTACAAAAGTAATGAACAGATCCCACAAGTTGAGACTACAGGTAAAAATAGCAAGCAACCCTTATTTTTTCCACATCACCTTGCACAAATTTCACTGTGAATTCATGCTTATGAGCTTGCCATCTGATTGCGTTTTTGCTTTTTTTAAAAATATTTTATTTTGCTGCTACTCTATAGTTCCCGTTCTGATTATTAAACTATATAACTAGAATAGTCACACTTTCAGTGAGTTTTTCCTTTGAATCCAGCCATGTTCATGTCTCTCTGATACATGAGCACCCCTATTTGATACTACTCTTACTATGTTAGTTTTTTGACACAGCAGGCTTGTTTAGGAGACTGGCCTACTGCTCCTCATCATAGAGTCATAGAAAGGTTTGGGTTGGGAGGGACCTTTAAACATCATCTAGTCCAATCCTCCTGAAATAGACAGGGACATCTTCATCTAGATAAGGTTGCTCAGAGCTCCTTCACACCTGACCTTGGGTGACTCTTGACCTTGAATTCCCTGACCCAGGGACAGACATCCACCATCCCTCTGGGCAGCCCCTTCAACTGTTTCACTACCCACTTCATAAAAAATTTCTTCATTATATCTGGACTAAATCTACTCTCTTTTAGTTTAAATTCGTTATCCCTTGTCCTATCTTAACAGGCCCCATTGAACATCTGTCCCCATCTGTCTTACAGGCCGCCTGGCCTATAGGTGGCCTTTTCCACTGGAAAGCTGCAATATGGTCTTCCTGGAATCTTCTTGTCTCCAAGCTGAGCAATCCCAGCTCTCTCAGCCTTTCCTCACAGAGGTGCTCTAGTCCTCTGATCATCTTTGTTCCCTCCTCTGGACTCACTCCAGCAGTTCCATGTCCTTCCTGTGCTGGGGATGCCAGAAAATGGACACAGTACTACAGGCAGAATCTCACCATAGCAGAGCTGAGGAGCAGGATTGCCTCCCATGGCCTGCTCAACATGCTCCTTTTGCTGCAGCCCAGGAGACAGTTTGCTTTCTGGACTGTGACTGCTTATTGCCAGCTCATGTCCAGTGTTTCAAACACCAGTACCCCAACTCCTTTTCAGCAGAGCTGCTCTTGATCCATTCATCCTGCAACCTGTATTGATATGGGAGGTTGCTCTGAATCAGGTGCAGCACCTTGCACCTGACCTAATTGAACCTTATGAGATTCACATGGGCCTCCTTCTTGAGCTTGTTCAGGTCCCTCCAGAGGGCATCCTGTCCTTCAGATGTGTTAACCACACCACTCAGCTTGGTGTCATCCACAAGCTCACCAAGAGTGGACTCAATCCCACTGTTTATGTCATTGATGAAGATATTAAACAGTGCTTGTCCCAGTATGGACTCTTGTCTCATCACTGATCTCTATCAAGACATTGAGCTGGTTACTGCTACCCTCTGGATGAGACCTTGCAGCCAATTCCTCATCCACGGAATAGTCCATCCATCAAATCCAAGTGTCCCCAACTTAGAGAGAAGGATGTTGTGGGAAACTGTGTCAAAGGCCTCACAGAAATCCAGAAAAATGACATCCATAGCTCTTTCCTTGTCTACTAATGTAGTCGCCTCATAATAGAAGGCCACTGCATTGGTCAAACACGATTTCCCCTTGGTGAAGCCTTGCTGGCTGTCTTGAATCACCTCCCTGCTCTCCACAACCCTTAGCATACTTCTTGGAGGATCTGTTCCAAGATCTTCCTAGGAACTGAGGTAAGGGACAGTTCCCAGGGTCCTCCTTTCTACCCTTTTTAAATCTGGGTGTAATGTTTCGTTTTTCGAGTCACTGGGGATTTAACTTGACTGACATGGCTTTTCAAATATCATGGAGAATGGCTTGGCAATTATATCAGCCAATTCCCTCAGGACTCTGGAATGCAATGATGGCTGTTACTGTTCAGCAGTGTCTTTCAAACTCAGTTAAGCAGCTTGTATAAAGGTGTCCATGACTGTTTCATCTTTATCTTAGAAATGTGATGGAGAGTTTGGGAATAAAAGGGTGATGAGGGGAAATATCTTTTATAAAAGACTTTTAATACATAAAATGTACCTCTCAGTATAGTGTCTTTCACTGGACTGTTTGGAGTGCATGTTTTGTTTGTGAATGCTCTATCTTATTAGCAAGGATTTTCTGGGACAGTCTGACAATACTAACAACTGTAGCAATTTTGCAAGGTTTTCGAGACACGTTTTCAAGTAACAAGCATTTAATGCTGCCTAAATTACTAGTTAACCACATTTCCTCCTTTCTAAATTGACAAGCAGAAAAAGATAGTGCTCTAGGGGACCCATTTCTGACAGTCACTGCTACCATGAGTCAGTATCTTAACACCAGATGGAGCTGCGGTTATGCAACCCCATGTATCTATAGGTGAATGAGGGAACGACCAGAACTCCATTCCCCCAGGCCTCAAGGCAGGTGCCAACTTGTCTGATGAACTTGTAGTCTTCTGGAAATGCTCTATCATGCTCTATCTAAGAGCCATTTACTTGGTACAGGAGTGGCAGTATTTAAAACAAACTGTTTTGAATTGTTTTAAATTACACCATTAGATCTTAAAAAAATAAATAATAAATTAGCCAGTTCAGAGTTTATTTTGGAGGAAGAGGGGGAAACCACTTTTCTTCTCTGCTCTTCTTTAAGAATTCAGAAAGCTCTGGCTGTCATTCTCTGTGCTTTTAGTGCAGAGTGGGGGTGGAAGTAAACACAGCTCTTCTGCGGGTAGAAAGGAATGGCCTTGCAATCTGAAGTTGGTGACTGAAGTGACAAAGCATTATAATAAGTGCTGCAGCTGTTATCTTGTCATGAGGAGAAAAAAATTTCTGTTATGAAATCAGTATTTTGTGTTGAAATAAGAAGAGACTGCTTCTGTATGACTACAGGAAGCAGGAAGAACATATTACACTTCTAGTTAAGGCAACAACGTTAATTTTTTTCTGACTCAATCCAAAATAGTCTCTCTGCAAGGTCTCATTTGGTGTGTTTAACCAAGGTTGACATTACTTTGAAAGTGTTTTTTGAAAACAACTTAACTTTGAGTTTGTAAATATTATTTTTTTTTTTAAATGACATTTAATGGGGTAGTTGGACTATGGTGAGAATAAAAACAAGTAAAAAAAAAAAAAAGGTAAATAGCTGCTATCTGAAGAGAATGTCCCAGACCAAAGTCTGGATTTATTTGCATGCCCTCTCAGACTGAATAGACCATGATGCATTTAAACTTTGCCAGATTGTCAGAAATCATGTATTATTGAGTGTATTCCAAAGTGGAAATGACCGAAGAAGCAGCAGCAAGTAGGCAGAGTTTAATATCCAAGGAGAAATGCAGCTGGCAATAAGACCCACTTCTTTATGTGGTTTTCTGGTCACGGAGAGGAGAGCTGGCTAATGCCAAGGTCCCTCTGTCTTAGCATGTCCCTAAGCTATAAGCATCATAGAAACACACTACACATAATGATTCCTATCTAGTCCCTGAAAAACTCATTAACTGAGCAGCTGAAGCAACGGTAGTGATTAATTTTTTAAAAAAAAAAATTAACAAGCGATTGTAGCTTGTTTAAAAGCTATGGGCCCTTCACATACCTGATTCTTACCACTATAATCCAAATCTCTGATAGTATCAAAGGATACCTCCAATAACTTTAAGCTGAAACCAATGGCTTAATTTGCTATGAATTCACAGAAAATATCGATCCTAATAAAATTCTTGATGTTCACTGGAACATACTGTTCACTGAAAGATTTCATCGATGGTGGTGAAGGTCACGAATCTTAATGCCAGAGGCTTGTAGATTGGAAGTTCTGCTGTAAATGGATTTGTTTGTTCTTTCTAGTTCTCATTTGCCTGGGTTTATTCCCTTTGGCTGTCACTGTGTCACTCAGATTTGAAAATTTTCAAATTCAGGAGCCTTAGACAACAGTTAAAAGTATTTTCTACTTCGCATTGATATTTCCTTCAGAGTTCAACCAATTCTTCAAAATGTTCATGGATCTCTGATAAGCTGGTTTGAGTTTCTACTTTCCATTTTTAGTTGCAAAACCATGGCATACATTGGTCTTGTGTTTTGATATGGTATAGCTGTTGCTTCACTACTCCTCAATTGGTAGATACAAGAAAGAGCTAAAAACAGACATGTTTAAGGGCAGACTCACATCCTCTGTAGTTATGTAAAGTATGTGTGCAATTGTCAGTGCCTGACAGAGAGTAGTAGCTGGATGAATAGAAAGGAGATTTTGTTCAAAATGCTTTCAAGTTGTGTCTATATACCTTGCCTTTACCACGTAATTTTCAACACAATTAGTCCATAGTAGAACTATTGAACTACTTATGGTAGGAACCCTTTGCTTATTTTATTCAAAATCCACTAAAGCTTTGCTATAAAATTATTCATGAGCAATCATTTCCTGAATGAGTTTTATATTTTTTTTACTGAATTATTCAGCATTCAACGTGTTTTTGCTCACTTGTTACTGTGGCTGGTGGAGCAATCAGCAACAAAACATTCTTGAGCCTTTCAAAATTTTTACTTGGCAGAACATGATATAAAACATTTACTATGGTGGTGATTCAGTTCAGAATATGCACATTTGACAGGATAGATGGCTCATACCATGTGAACTGCAAATATGCTTGTAAGTCCACGGATGTTTTGCAGTATATTTACTTTAACTTCCTGTAGCAGTAGTGAAAGTGGGTAGTTTATTGTCTTCTCTATCTGCACTTTTAAAATCTATTTAACTTATAGCAATAGAACAAAATATTACAGTATTTGCATTTACTGGGAAACTTTAACACACTCCAGAAATTATCTTCATGTGATGTGTGTCCCTTTGCACATAAACCTTCATTTCTGCTAGGTGTAAATTGGAATTTAGTCTGAACTTGAACTGCTCTATATTTCTTAGTTGTCTATTTTCAAGTTATCTTTTCCTTTTGGCCACCCACAAGGCCTCTCTGGTGACTTTTCTCTGGCAGCTCCCTGCTGCTCCAAGGCACTCCAGACTGTTATGTAGCAGACAGATACTGGCAGAGCGTGGGTGTAGTGCAGCAAGTGTGCTAATCAGCTGTGTGGCCCTTGATATGTCAGAAGAGCCCCTGAACACACATCTTGCAGTGTCCTAATCCAAAAAAATAGAGAATATTTGGTGCAAGGACAAGGACGAAGGGAACAGCTGGAAACACTGTAATGAGCAATGTACTTTGCTAAAATAGATATCAACAACAACATCCAAAACAAATGCTCTCTAAGTAAAATCTCTTGTGGTATTCAGACACTTCTTCCAGGGCTTTCCCTTGCACCAGACAGCTAAAATGTTCAGAAAACAAATGTGGCTTATATTAACATCTTGTGGTTTCTAAAGTGTGAAAGAAAAATTGTTATCAGATAATCAGCAAATTCTCGTACAAGAGATGTAATGAAGTGGTTGTAATCTGCATTATATTAAGGATGTGTGGTTAAAAATTCTTTCTTTTAAAGGTTTGTACTAGAGGTTAGAAGCATGTATGTGAGTTCTCAAAGTGCAGGACAAAGCATCAGAAATGTACTGGTTGTGTTTCATAACTGAAATGTCTATGTTACTTTTAGCTCCCCTTAAAGACATGTCTTTTCAATTCACCACAACTCTGTACCTAATTTCCAGCATATTTTCCTGTTTCACAGAAATAAAGAGCAATTACAGAAATTTCAGAGGAATTTCTAGTCAGTGCAATGGCTCAGGAAAAAAACGATGCAACCTACTGTTGCATAAAAAGACATCAGTTACTTTGATGTGACATAATTTAATAGTTATGGAAAATCATTGCCACCTTAGAACTACTTGCTGGCTACCTTGCATTGAGTTGGCAGCTTTACATTTCTGCTTTGCAGGTCTCAGCAGTGAAAGCACCAGTCTTGCAACTGTTATGTTTTTAACTATTTGATGAAAGACTGAGGGCTGTTGCTCTTCAAACCTCTGTGTGCAAAGATACACATTTTCTTTCCACTGATTTTGGATATAAGCAATACTGCAGTGATTCTGAACCTTTAATGGCATGTTTTGTATGGACTCTGAACAGGATTCTGTACAGGTAAAACAACTCTTAGGCATAGTTGGCATTCTGAGAACGAGAAAACTAATCTTGTACTGTGGATTTTGGCAAAAGAGCTTCTGGATAGACCTCAAACAACCACGAAAGTATATAAATAAACAACAACACTGGATGCTCTGGGAAAGCACAGGGTACACTTTTTGCCAAAGAAGTCTGGTGTTTACCTGCTTGAAAAAATGAGGCCTTCTTTCCTTCAGATGATAAAAATATGAACGGAGCTGCTGGCAGACCCATCCACCTTCCACTCAAAACTATGGAGCCTTTCCCTCACTAAAAGCCTTTCTAAGGATCCTAGGTTTATCTGCAGACAAATTTAACAGCTTGCATCCTCAGTGGGGACAGTGTGGTGAATGTTCCAGAAAGCTTCTAACAGCTGAATTGTGACTGTTCCCCAAATGTCACACCATAGATAAACCAGAGCAGTCAAGCACATACATAACTCAAAAAAAACCCCAAACCAACAAAACAAACCAAAACAAACACCCCCGTCCTTCCCCTCTCCCCCCAAAAAAAACACCAAAAAATAAATCCCAAACTCCTGCCACATCTCTTTTTCAAAACATACTGCAAGCACTAGGACTACATAATGCTTTTTTTTTTTTTTTTCCTGGAGCAAAGCTTCAGTGGTAGAAATTGTAATTGATGGGTGCAGAAGAGCCACAAAGACTATGAAGAGTGGCAGACTGTGCTGACCTAGGTACTTCATAGAAAATATTTATTTTTTATCCTTATAATTAGAGATAAACCCATTTCACCACAAACAGCAATCTCCAGAATAATAATTTTGTTGACTAAAACAAGGAAACTCCTCCCATACTTCTTGCAAGTTTTTTGTATTAGAGATTAAAGATGCTCCTGCTTAGCTGTGTCTTTGGCAACACTGGAACCAACAGCACTTGCCTACTCCATAAGTGATTCTACAGATTTAGCCTTGAACAGGTTTTTGTACTGTGAGTGCAAGATTCCTGTTGGCCTATCCATCCAGGGCACTACAGTATGTCTGTGGTCCTTTGTACACTCTGATCTATATGTAATTTATTTATCTATTCTGTTGCTATTTCAGCCCTAAGTGTTTCAAAGCATAAAAACATGAAGTTCCTACTGAGAAAATAACAGTGAAATGAAAGTTCAAACCTTTTAGTACAGTGGCAGGTAAATGGAGTTTTGACTGCCACCTTTAAAATTGTGGTAAATGTTATTTACACTGTTAGGTACTCTGCTTCATTTCCTCTTGCACTTTTTTCTGAGACAGTTTTAGACTAGAAGGTGTTTAAGGTATTTTAGTTTTGATTGCTCCCTCTTGTGCTTACACTGCTCTGCTCTCTTTTGCTGCATGGTCAGATAGATTAGACTCCTGGATTTTGTGCTGAAATGGAAGAGAAGCACTAACTACCTTGGCCAGAGATTGGTCTCTGATTAAATGTCAGATGCTGTGAATCACCATCCCACGAACAGCATATACAGGGTGTTTAGCCTCCCAACGGACAGCTGACTCACTTCTCTGTCCTGCTCGTCAGAGAACTGGACCAAGAGCCAAGGCTGTTTGAACAGTCTATGAGTTACAGCTAATGCTTGGACTGTAACAAGCAGACTCTAACTAAGCATGTGTGGCTCTGCTCAGTTGGCAGCCTGCTTGGCAGGTCTTTGCTGCAGGAGTTTCAGTGAGCTGTTTGAAAAATCAAAAGGGATGCTGTACTGAATGAAGAGTTAAATGATGATTGAATGTGAACTAGAAAGTGTCTTCAAGTGTAGGCAGCAGAGTAAGTAAGCAGAAAAGCGAGTAAACAGAAGCACTGGAATATGCAATGCTTGGGAATTAGGGGATTGTACCAGGCCATTATCTCAACGCAACTCAATTGCATCTTCAATCAGTTAACATACTTATCTGCCTGTTCACCAAAAAATGGAAATTTGAGTCTTATATAAAAGAAAGGTATAAACTTTAACTTCTTTCTACACTTGTGGAGGCTGAAAGAACATGTTCAATATATGCATGGTTATAATGCAAGGGTTGAAAAGTGTTGCTAAAATCAGTGTAAGAGCAGAGAACCAGTCTGAACAGTGAAAATAACTCCTAGGAGGAGCAAGAAAACTATTACTTCTTACTTCTGAGGACTGCACAACAAGGATGCCTGGGTTTAGCTGAGCAGTAGGGATGGAATCACCTGGAAGTGACATGGTGTGTTGCCTTTCTTGCTGGGGCTGTGTTCCCCTATCCCTTGTACCCCTCCTTTTTAGAGGATTGGGATGATGCAATCCTGGTTGTGTGTATAGACTAGGGAATGAAAGGCTGGAGAGCAGGTGTATGAAAAGGAACCTAGGGATCCTGGTCAACAACAAGTTGAATCTGAGTCAGCAGTGCCCTGGCAGCCAGGAGGGCCAACCCTGTCCTGGGGGCATCAGGCAAAACTTTGTCAGCTGGTCAACAGAGGGGATTGTCCCACTCTGCTCTGCACTGGGGCAACCTCACCTTGAATATTGTGGGCAGTTTTGGGTGCCACAATATAAAAAAGACACTAGACTATTAGAGAGCATCCAAAGGAGGGCCATGAGGATGGTGAAGGGTCTGGAGGGGAAGCTGCGTGAGGAGCAGCCAAAGTCACTTTCTCTGTTCAGCCTGGAGAAGATGAGACTGAGGGGAGACCTCATTGCAGTTACAACTTCCTTGTGAGGGGAACTGAAGGGCCAAATACTGATTTCTTACTCTCATAACCAGTGACAAGTCTTAAGAAAATGGCATGAAGTTGGACTGGGGGAGATTTACATTGAATATCAGGAAAAAGTTTTTTCACCCATATGGTTGTTGAGCACTGGAACAGGCTTCCCAGGGAAATGGTCATGGCACCAAGCCTGTCTAAGGTCAAGAAGAATTTGAATAATGCTCCAGTAATCCATGGTGTGATTTCTGGGGTCTCCTTCACAGGGCCAGGAGTTGGACATGGTGGATCCTGATGGATTCCTTCCAACTCAATATATTCTATGATTCTGTGACTCCAAGAATACGCTTTTTCCCTTTTAGAAAGAAACTGACATTCAGAATTTGTACAGGCACCAGCTTACTGCACAAGAACATGCACTTCTCTTCTCTGTGGTGACCAGTGACAGAATATGAGGTAATGGCCTGAAGTTGTGCCTGAAGTTGTTTAGGTTGGATGTTAGTATGAGGTTTTTCACCCAGAGGGTGGTTGGGCACTGGAACAGCCTCCCCAGGGAAGTAGTCACAGCACCAAGCCTGTCAGGTGATACTCTTGGGCACCTGGTGTGACTTGGGGATGGCCCTGTGCAGGGCCAGGAGTTGGACTTGATGACCGTTGTGAGTCCCTTCCAACTCAGTATATTCTGTGATTCTGGAGTTCTCATTAGCTGGTAGATGTTAAAACAGTCAATTCAGCTTGCATATTGTGTTATGTATAATTATGTAACGAATCAGGGTAACACAGGATAAATTTCAATGTCCTGTCCTTTCTTCTTCTGGTAGACTTGGAGGCAGATCTTCACATGCTTTAACAGTGTTTGCACTGTTTGTTTGAGAGGCTCTGCAATTGCATGTAACTGGAAGGTGAATGAGAATAAAATTCCTGTGTGTTAAGTTTGAACATTGTTCATTTCTCTGTCTAAATTTGTTGAGCTGTACTTAATGTGTAGAGCACTTTCGTTGCACTGAGCACTTATCTGCCCAGGGTGTAACTAGCTCACAGCGTTGTGGTCACTGGACTGGAAGATAATTTGTTGGCTGCTGCTGCTGTCCCACAGCACAGGTAAATATACCTATATTTCCACTCATAATAGAGATTTTGTAGGAGCCCTCCAAAGAAGGAGGGCATGGTGTTTTCACATAGCTTATCCTGCTACACTGCTTTCTGTGCTGTTAAAAGTTGACCTAATACCAGATCTTTTTCTTGCTTAAATAGATAGGTTCAATTCAGTTCTCTGAAGCTTGCCACAGTCTTGCAAAGAAAATGTTCAGCTATTTATATTCCATTTATTTTAAGCTTTATTTATGTTAAGTTGTTGAATGTAATTTGACAGTGCCAGAGATTCAGGATATGAATTACTACTAAAACTGTTGAGGCCTTTTACTTACTTAGTAATTAATTTGGTAAGATTATGAGCCAAAACTTTTGAGGCTTTTCATTTGCAAGTTTGTAAGATAAATTATTGCAAAAAGAATTAAAATGCCAGCAATAGGAGAAAAAGTTGTGTCAGTTTTTCAGTGAGGTCCCTACATAATTTTTGCATTTGATTATTTTCTGTCTTTTTTGTTTGCTTGGTTTGGTTTGGTTTGGCTTGGTTTTTTTTGTTGGTAAATCATGCATTTTCCATAAAAATAGGTTCATGTCCTCTAATATATTTTATTACAGTTGTATATCTTCCTTCCTTCTCACACCCATAATATTTTAAGAAGAGGTGGCTTGGTACATTTACCTTTGAGGCAGGTACTCAGCACAAAATTAACATGGAAATTAAATAATATGTATCAGTTATTGGCATTTTCAGCTCTGCATAAAGCATTACTTTTGATGTATGATTTTTCCCTTTTGTTTCAACTTTTAATGATTCCTATCTTAAAGGTATATGTGTCTGCTGTTGTTCATACTAACCCTTTGTAAATGAAGGCTGCAGAAAGAATGTTATAGGCACCTCTGCATTTCATTATATTTTAAATACTGAAGTGACTCATTAAGAACAAATACCGCTTTTACTAGACTGTGTAAACGAGAATATTAAAAACCATCTTTCAGTTTTAGTCTGTCAGCAGATAAAATGTTAGATTATTAAATTAGTGTTGTTATGTCTATAGCATATCATATTAACATTTAAAAGAAAATTACTCATTTAACTCAAGTAAATAAGAAGACAAAGTTAAAATAAAACCAGAACAATCTTTCTAGATACCTGTCCAATTTATATTACATTTTATTAAAATCTTTTCTGCTTCTCTGTGGTTATTACATGCAATTAATTTAATCTTTCTTCAAGTACACCTGGCATGGAAAAGAAAAGTAACTTCAAAAAACACAAGTAGTTCCATTTCCCTAAATGGGGTCTAAAAAATCTTTGTATAAATGCTACTTTGAAAACCTTGGATTTTTTTTACAATGTTATTCAGGTAAACTGTCCTGTACATTTTGGTTTTAAGTAAGGCACAAACTTAAGTTTGAAAGAAAATGTTCCTCTTAGGTGTCTTCTTGATCCATTTGTCAAATGAAAGAAGTGGTGCAGTATTTATGGGAGCTAATAGCATTGTTAGACCTGTTTTTGTGCTTGATACATAGAAAACCTCAAGCAATAAATAACTGAGTAAATGATCTATGATATTCTATGAATACTGAGTTATACTAAAAAGGTCTGAACCTCCTCTGGACATTTGGTTGAAAATTCTGAAAATAACCTATGCCCATTTTTCAGAAGTAACTACTACCCCAGGAGACAAGTTTCTTATCAATAGAGTCTCACAGACACCTATAGACTGAGCTGGGCAAATTCTGGAACTTCAAAAAGTCCTTATTCTGACAAAACCTATTGAAATAAATAGAATACAGATGCCTTGAAGTTTTCAAAGCTCTCACTAGGTGATTTTTGCAACTAGCAATTCTTTGAATATCTTTGATGTTGAAGTTTCAGTCTTTTTAGCCTGATCTCTGCTAACCAGAATCAAGGTCCAATGAAGTCTTTAGTTAATAATGGACAGATAATTCAAAAATTCAAGGCAACTTTTTTAATTAAAGGGGAACTTATTTAAGAGATGTAATAATGTTAAATAGTGTTAAGATTGTGGTATAAAAAAGCCATCAGAGAATGCCTTGTCTTTTGCAAATGTTACACAATGATTTAAAAACACTTTAAGTGCTCTTTAAGGTCACTGCAGTCACTTTCAAGTGGGGTGTCATGATTCATAGCATCGTGAATAAAGGTGGGTGAAAAAAGACTTGGTTTGTATAAGTGGAGATAGGTGATAAAACATAATTCTTATTTCTGGACCAATGAACACCTAGAATGTGCTTGTTTTTTAAAATTGTCAGAAGAAATAATTTTTCATCTTTATTTTTACTGAAAAACCAGCCACACACTGACCATTTGATCCTCATTTTATGGGTCAGAGAATATGTGGGGGATAGAGCAAAATTTTAATGCATTCCATTATATTGAAAACCCCACAAAAATCTTTGTCTAACAATATTCAAAGTTTTAAAGGACTGATGCCACTGGGGGTGATGCCTTAAAATGCATATTGTATAGCTTTTTAACACTTCTAGAATAGCATTTTTAGATAAGTATATTTGTATTAGATTCATAAAATGTCCTTTAATATTTCTTGTCAATAATTCCAATGGAGAAGGATTGTAGCAAGGTAAAGAATATTTAGTCTCTAGAAAATGTACACAGAAGAAAGACACAACAGGCACATTGTTTGATATAACTGAGTCAAAACTACTCAGAAACCTTGAAGCCCTTCCAAGAAGGACAGAGATGACAATGAAGAGAAGGTCAGGGCTGAAGGGGTGGTCATTTTGCAGACCCTGACTCAAATTCGGGAGGCATGTCTAAGGCAAGATGAGTGAGCTCCTGTGGGGTGGATGGTTTTAGGAACTGGGTGTAACAGATGATGTAATTTCAGATATTGAAGTATAAAACTATAGCACCTCTGTAACAAGTGTGCATACTTTGGAAATGACTCCTACACACCCACCATGCTCTAAATAAAGAATGCTTTGCTTTCTAATACTTAAAAGGAATGTTAATGGGTTCTTTCCAGCCTTTTAAGGCATCAGAGAGGTTGGTTAGTCTCTCTTTTTAAATATAGTGCAAGGTTCCTCTCTGTAACTATAACAAAGTGGGTAGTCAAAACTCACACCTCCTTTTACATATGTCTGGATGCTGAAGCCCAGATTACAAGTCCAGTCTTCCTAAACAGCTGGAGAAGGTTAAGATGCTGACTTGATTAGTAATAACATGAGTTGAGGGCTCACCTGCAACAGTCAGCTCAGCCAGATTTTTCCTATGCAGAAATTTGCTATCCTGTCAGCTGCATCAGGACACCAGGCTGCAAGCCATTGCACTGCACAGATCTGGAATAAAGCAGCTATCTACAGAAAATGCGTGGCATGAAAAAGGCATTTTTAGTAATTTCAGTGTTTTGTTTTGAAATGTGGTAATGATGGCTGTATTGTGTTGGTATAGCTGTAATGAGACAGACCCCAGTGCCACACAGCTGGAGAGGTAGGGATAGGAGAGCTTTCAAAATCCTTTGCTATGAAAACCAGTGTCTGCCACCTCCACCCTCATGTTTTATGGCTCACAGGAAGACCTAATGGCTGTATCGGTACCTTACATTGTTCAGTTATATTCCTCTGACAGATATGTGAAACAATAGTGTGAATACTCTCCGTACTATTTTTAAATTACAAGAATAAGCTATATATATCAATATAGGAAATGGGAAATTTGTATTGCAAAGCATATTGTCCATTAATTCCCAGTCCTTGAGAGGAATATGGTAGAACACCTTACAAATGAACTATTTCATTTGATGGAAATAATGATGATGTGTGTTTTTGCTCTTCTCCAGTTTGAACTATGCAAGGCTTTTCCTTCCATTCCTATTTTGGTATAACTGTTATATGGTAAAATAAAAGGTTTTGAAAAAGTCAGGTATTTTGAAAAGCTGAAATGAGGTGTTACACATACAGCCAAGAGAAAATAATTTGGGTCAGGTATTCCTAATAAAAGGGAACAATTTTGTTAACAGAAAACCTTCTCTTTTATCAGCTGTTTACAATGCTTATTTCAGCCCGACTCTGCTCATGTTTTTTTTGAGCAGAGGAACTCAGCCAGGGAATAAGACATATCATGCCCATGATGCTGCTGAACTTATTCTGCTCGCTGCTTCCTGTTTCTTGCAGAAAAGCAAGAATTAGAAGGCTTCTGGAATCATAGCACTGATTTTCCATGAAAAACTAGTATATCTGCCTTCATGTTTAAATTATCCTCATTTTTTAAAAGGGAAGAAAAAGATTATGCATTATAAATTAACAATCTTATAAACTTGGAACACAGTATTAAATTGCTGAGACTCTGTAAAAATCTCACAAAACTTGAGATAAACTTTCAATAACAGAGAAGTCCTGTTGTTCTTTTCAAGTGTGGTTGTAACATATAGTGATGGAATTCTCTCTTCTCTTGCTAGCACAAACAAGTTTAGAGTTCTGTCTTCCTGTGTAATTTTTTATTAAGGGATTCCTGTTTAATCAGTTTAGAATTGTAATAGGGAATAAAAGGAATTGGGAAGATATTTCAATTGTTTTCCAATTCTACTTTTTTCACTTGAACTGAGAACTGGCTCTGGTAACTTAACAGAGGCATTTGCATTTGGCTTTATTCATTACTGGTTTACTGTGCTATTTGTGAAGGCAATGAAAATAATTGTAAATTCAATTACATCTTGAACATTTTTGTTTCTGGCTGAACCTGGCCTTGTCTTTTGTTCATGAGTAGCAATTGCTACTGCATTGTCTAGACTTAATTTACATTTTGATTGAATTTTAAACCTTCTTAACAGATGATGATGTACCAAGAGATTATGTAACTGTTTCAAAATGATGCACCAAGAGATTATGTAACTGTTTCAAAAATGTAGAGAAAACCACTTTTTATAATTTTTTTTAATAAGAAAGACTCAGACATAAGGAAAAATATGTTGCAAATAGAACAGAAATTAAACTTTGATAGTATTCTGATGTGAAACAAATTACACTAGAGGAATCATAGGAGCCAGACGGTAAAAGTGATATTTCCCACAACTGTCAGCATTAGAAATCTTAGCACTAGTACCAGTTGTATATCTGCAAATCACAGTTATTTCATAGTCAGTTGAATTGCAAATGGAAAGGTAGTTTCAGTATTTAAATTTCCTTTTAAGACTAAAATTACATCATTCTTTCTGAAATGTTAGTGTCATAACTGTCATATGTACAAAACTTTAAGCTATGTAAAAGAAATTTTTCTTCCTCTTCTTTTGTGGCACTCTGGTAGGTAACTTAAAACAGAAGCTTTAATGTTCAGTTCATAGTTCTACAGGAATTTCTTTTATTGGAAGAATATCATGAAGTCTTTGATTATCTTGTTTCTACTGAGAGCTGGTTTGTGACCTGTTGGTAAATAACTTTTTGCCCTTAAGTAAAAAGAAATTAATGCAAATCAAGATTATTTAGAAGAAAAATAGTATTTTATTTTCCTAGAATTCATGACTGTGTTTGCAAGAGAAGAACTTCTACTCACATTGTGACAATGTTATCATTTCAATTGTGTCACTTTTTCTAGTCAAATATGCACCAGATCATGTAATCTTGTACTGTTAGGGTTGGCAAAGTGCTTGATACACATTAGAAAGTTTAAAAATTCAAAATACTTGAAAAGCCTAAAGGAAAATGTAATATTTGAAATAAAGCCATATATTTGAACATTTTAAGGTGGTGAGCTATCATTTTGAATCATCATAATTTTTGTGATGTGGGATTGGATAAATTTGAAGACAAAATTATTTGATCATAGACAGTCATAAATAATTCAAGGAACTTTTGAAATTGGTTATAGTTTTGTTCATCTATACAACAGATGAAATATAAGGATATAAGGACATGGAGACGGGAAATAGGAAACACAACAATCATTTATTTATTTATTTATTTATTTAATGCCTTGTGGATGTAAATCCCTCCAATGTATCTTCTGTATGCTTAAGTACACCATCTTGTTGTAACCTTTTCTCTGCAATTCTGAAACTGTCCACTTTAGTAATTCCAAACAAATGAGAGATCTTTAGTTTTAGTGTAGTTTTGGAAAATAAACTCACCTGATGATAATAGTCCTATGAATGTCGTTTAAGCAGAGAAATATGTGTAAATGATTATTGTAAAATATGCTCTACTTTCATGTGTTAGTGAAGGACCAGTAGTTCCAGAAAGGAAAACTAAAGCAGCTTGCATAAAAATAATTTGAGACTGTTTACAAACTCACCAAGATAGCAAGTTTATGCTTGTGCTACACATTCATAAACTGAAATACAGAGAAAAATCTGACTTTATGTTGCACTCCCTCTAAAACAGAGAAATGCCAGAGATGTAATACAGTTTTCTAAAATCTGGCTTTGACTGTTGCAACAAAGCAAGCTTCTTTCTAACTCTACAGTTAAAGTAGTTGCTAAGCCATCCTAAACTCATGGGCAAAGTCTGATTCAGTTTTGTTTTAATGAGATGCTGCTTGTAATTGAGCATATAAGAAAAATCAGTGCCAACATGATCAGCATTTTGTAACTTCCTCACTCATTAATCTAAAGCAGTGTAATTACATTAGAAAGACACAATTAAGATGAGTATTTCCTTTCACTGTGTTCCTTGTTATCTCAACCAACTCTCTTGCATAGATGTTATTTGTTTGCATAACCTAAATCAGACCCCGCTCAATATCCAGATAATGAACAGAGCAAGATATACTTTAGTAAAGGAAGTGAACCTGGGGCCATAAGAAAAAGTCTGATATCCTAGTGGGCTGCTTGGTTGGCCTATACATGATGGAAAGATGTGTCTCTCTAACCTGTGCTTAAACTTGCTTTTTTTCTCCTGGTTTCTGCCTTCTGCTGTCCTAGAATTTTACCTGATGCATGCCATATCCTTCTGCCCAGGCCAAGACAAACTCTTCAGCTGTTCAGTGGTAGCCTATTCCTCTAATTCTGCTGTTTTAAACATAAGAACATGTAAAGTTATTGTTCTGGCAGTACATATAGATTTTCAGAGGAGTATTTTTGTTTGTTTCTGTTGGTCTCCTAGAACAAAGTTAAAATTTTGCTCAGAGCTCTTAGGGAGTGGATTTCAAAACAATCAATTAACAAATCTTACTGCCTTTTAAAGCACATTTACTGGACTAATGAGTCTATAGAATATAAGATTATTTATTGTGAAGATTGGTCTGGAGTGCATAGATTACTTGCATTTATTGATAAACAGTTGCAGCTGTACAATGACTAGAACCTTGTTGCTAAAGGAATGAACATTAAATATTTGCAATATACGTTGCACGTAAACAGAATGCTTTTCAAGGCTAGAAGAGACTACTAAGGTCATATGATCTGACCCTCATAACACAATTCTAGTATTCCATAGTAAGCCCTGCACTGGACTCAGTCATCCAGCCTGAAATAAAAATTTGAACCAAGATTAATTAATTGTGTCCCTTAATATCCCTAAAGTTACTTAACTTTCTGCTAGTTATTACTTGTAGGTTGAACTTACCTAATGTTGATTGGATCCTGCTGATGGTTACATTCCCCAACACATCTCTCAACACGGATTCAGAAGCGATACTCTGATATTAAGCAAGTGTGATGAGTAGATGCCAGTAGAGTTATAATAAAACTAAGGAAGAAAGGAAGGAATTAGTAGTCAGCTCAGGCACACTGCAATACACCAGTGCTTTGTGCTTAAGTGGCCTGCTTAAATTTAAATGTATTTTGTTGCCTTAAAAAAGGTGGTGACTTGCTGATGAGTACCTATTTGGATTCAGGGAGCCACTTCTTTCCAGTTCTCCCTAATATGAGAAGATTGCTTCAAGTACCACTTAGGTCTACCAACAGATATTATAACAGAGGAATGCAAATTTGCTTTGGAATATTGAGTGTACAGTTAAATTATATAGTTGATGCATAGCTGACCTGAATAAACCTTCTTTTTGTCCTTTCTGGGGCTGAAGTTGATATTCCAGATAGTTAATACCTTCAGCTAGTTATCCTGGAAATCATTGAGTAGGCAGGTTTGTGCAAAATCTCATAAAGGCAGTAGTGAAAACTCTGTTACAATCTGTAGTGTTCCTGCTGGTCCAGTTTGAGGCTCTCTTGAACAGGAAGTACGAATATTAATTAATGTTCAAGTTAAGTAATCTCATTAACATTTCTAAAAGTCTGGTGACTTTTGCACTATTTACTCTGAAGAATCTTAATTATTATCAATTAGAATACAGTTTACTGACTCACAATTAAGCATGATGCATTTGCCAGCTTGTGTAGCACACAAAAAATAAAGAAGTCACTTACTATAGTTCTGCAGCGTTCTGCAGCTCTCCCCACAACATACAAGGTCCAGCAACTGTAAAAATGTTTTCTTTAGTCAAAAAGAAAGACATTTTTTATGGTGAGTAGTGAAACATGGTAAAAAGTTGCCCAAACAATTGTTGGATGTCCCACCCCTGGGGCTCATTTGAGATCAGTTTGGATGTAGCTCTGGGCAACCTGACGTAGTTGAAGATGTCCCTGGTGTTGCAGAGTGGTTGAACTAGATGACCTTTAAAAGCCTCTTCTAACTCAAACCATTCTATGATTCTATGAAAGTAGTTCATAGATATGCATTAATAAAAGATGGAAAGTTTTAAAAACTTCAGTAAATGATACAGACTGATTTAGAAAGTGGAGACTGATCTCCAGCAAAGAGGAACCAGGAAGCTTCAACAACCATTTCATTTCTTGTTTCACACGTGTGGTTAATTTTTTAAAATTTTCTTTTCACTTTTATTAGATCTGGTGGTACTTCTGTGGTAACACTTCCATCCTCATGCAAATGTGCTTTCACAGAAAAAAAGTGAGGTGTTCAGATATTCCCAATTCATAAATAAAAGTTAAATACTTCATATAACATTTTTCTTTTGAAATTGAGCTGCCTGTAAAGTATGGTTAATCATGGATGAAGATATTTCAAATGGAAAGGCTTGTTACTTTACCTCAATGAACAATAACTTTTCTTTTAGAATACTGGCCTGGAAATAGTGCTTTAATTCCAAATATCACTTCTTAAATCATTAACTGGAAGTTGCTCTCTCCTCCACCTTCCTTGTTTGTCTGTTGCTTTTTCAGGTATTCTTTTCACTTCTTTGAAGTAATATTTTTCGTTGGAAAAACATTTACTCCAGTAACAAAAGCATTAGGAGAAAAGCTATTTGTTATGCTAAAAATGAATGCCTTTTTATGTCTTGGTAGACTATTTGACTAATTCCCCCTTTTGGGATGCCAGGCCATTTATGGATCTTGGTTTAAAATGGGACATTTCTGTAAATGCAGGAAAGACAGCATGGACAAATGATATAGCAAAGACCTGCCAGTTTTTCTTGGTTGCAGATGCTGCTGCTTCATTTCCTACAGTTACCATTTTTTTTTTTTTTTTTTACCCGACAGTGTTTTCATGAAAACACATGGATTTACTGTGATAGTATCTGGGCATTTAATCATTCAATGGGCATTTAATCATTCCATATACATAAAATCCAGCACGGTACATGGATTCCTGCTCTGCTTTTGAGTAGTCGTTACTCTGAGCTGAAACTACCATCTATTTTGCCATATAAAAAAATGCAATTGGCTTATTTAAAAGGGAATTACATTGAGAT
The DNA here is from genome assembly GCA_035040995.1 of Premnoplex brunnescens. NCBI lineage: Eukaryota > Metazoa > Chordata > Aves > Passeriformes > Furnariidae > Premnoplex > Premnoplex brunnescens. The sequence goes on from JAWWLT010000092.1 coordinate 54,156,083, forward strand.
TAACTATATTATCAATGCTAATACTTATAATAAAGGGTAAAGACCTGGAAGCAGATTTGAGATTGAAGGTGGTGCAATTAGACATTAGGAAGGACAAAAGATTTCCTCAATTTTTTTTTTTTATTTTTTTTTTTAAAAAAACTAATAAAACTGTAGCTGTGTATACTTCCCATCTACAGGTGGTAGTGTAGATTGAAGACCAGCTAATACTAACCACATTTTGTCTGGGAGCTTATGTGTATACTGACTATACTAAGATTGTGAATTGATGTTATTGTTGTTTATTTTTAAAGTAGTTTATCTTTTGAAGTTATTTTTAATGCAAAATTTTTCAAGTATTATTTCTTTCTCAGATTTTATTGGGAGTAACACGAGTGGTGTTTTACTAATCTCAAGAATACCTGGTGTTGTGCAGTGGAGTTTTATTAATAATTAACCTGCTGATTTATGGTTTTTTTGGGACCTCTGTGATTTCAGGAAGAATATCTAATTTATTTGGATGATGTGAGAGTTTGTTTTAACTGTGCAGTGAATATTGTAAATTTAATTATCCATTTAATTTCTTCTAAGAAAGGAAGAATAATAGGCACAACATTTCATAGCTGTGAGATACAGCTCATATAAAGGATAACTCTGCCTTTTTAGCAAGTTTTGTAACGCTTTTACGTAGTATCCAAGTGATTTGGCTGATTAGCTGAATATAAAGTATTTTAGTGTTGTGTGGCAAGTGGTAATCATTTTAGGAACAGTCTTAAACTGAAGGATGTAGCAGGTCTTTTATTTGTCAACCTTTCAGGAGCAAGACAAATGGAAGGCAGAGAACGAACACCTACACTGCTGTTATTACAAGTTTATTTCCAAAAATACTTTTAAAAATCTGTTACTGCCTTAAGAATTCACATTCTGTTTAAGTTTAAGCTGTTCTTTACTTGATGCTTTGTCAATACACTGAAGCTGTTTGAGATTCATCTTATTTTTCTCAGCTGAAAATTCAATTGCCTTTTAGATGATTTTATAGTTGGCATTAAATGTTCCATGAAGCAGAGGAATGAAAATGAGTGCAAACACATCATGCTTTAATGGATGCACTGACAGTCCATGCAGTGGTCTGAGGCTTCAAAAATAACCTGTGACTAATCAGTTTGTGACCACATTGTTCTCTGAGATCCCCAGTGAGACTGTTCGTGAGATACCCTGACACATGCCTTGAGCGTTTAAAAAGTGTGACAATTTGTGATTTATTTCTATACGTACAGATCTGTGCCCTGGTTTTTTACTGCTGAAAGTGGCTCTAAAATTGTTAGGAGGGACTGTGAGAAGTAGCACAGTGAACCCTTCATTGTGGGCCTGCACATAAAAATGGGAACAAGGAAGGGAGAAGGACAGTAGCTCTTATGATCTTTTGAGCTTTTTGAACTTTTTTCTTTATCTTCTACCAAGTATATTACCTTTTGGGGGAGAAAGGACATAAAAAGAAACATGTCAGGGATGCAATGAAAAAGACAATGTGCTTCATTGTTTTATTTTAAATAGCCATTTTGGTTTTTAGTAAGCAGGTTTTAAGCTGATCTGCAATTACATGTCAAGTCAGAGTTCCTCAGTTTCACACAAATGGAAAGAAACACTGGTTTTTATTATTTAATAGATAATTTTCTTCCTTTTTTTACCCTGTGTATTGTGACAGTATACTGAAGAAAATTTAGAAAAATCAGATGGACTTCATTTGAAGAGGGTACTCTCCAAAAATGATGTGACTCTTAAACTGAGTGTTGCCCTTTACCAAAATAGAAGGATTTATGACAGATATAGAGTTTTGCTGATCGTCATTCTGGTGATGACTCAATTTTCTTTTTTTTTTTTTTAAGTTGGTTGGTTTTGTGTGTTTGATTGGTTTTCCTTGGGAGATTGTGTTTTGTACGGTTTGTCTTCCAATTTGAGCTTGTCAAAGCTAAATTAAATCACAAAGTTGCTGAAATGCATTTTTTCTATGGTCTTCTGGTAGATCATTTTCAAACCTGGCTTGTCTGTATTTTTACTGGAAACCATACTGATGAAAGGAGAAGAAGCAGCAGTAACAGCCGGGAGAATGACTGCTCCTACGTTTGGGTCAGAGACTCTGGTCTGTCATGGAAACTGCAGCCAAAGGCCACCTATTCTTGAGTACTGATCTGAAGAAGCTACTGTTACTTTCTTTTTATCCTTCCTGACTTGACCCATGAAGCCTGTACTGTTCTTTCCACTCTTTGAGCTTCTGTGTCTTTCCAGATGTATGTGCAGGTGAGCGATCTCACCATCAAACACAGGCCAACTTTTCTGCTGGCAGGAGACTTTCTTAGCTTGCTGCACAAGCATTTTTTACGACTTACAATATCAATCAGATAACACAAACTTGCTCTGCAGCTACATAATGGGGTAAAAGAGGAGATGAAAATAGAAAGACTAAGGTTTTTGTGCTTAACCTGAAGTCCATGATACCCATTTCTGAACATCATGCATTTTTAAGGAGTTGCTGACCTGTTTAGGAAATCTAACTGCATTTCAAGTAATGTCTTTAGTCCTGTCTAAACACAAAATTGCAGAAGAATACAGGGCTTTTATTGCATCAATAAAGCCATTGCTTTTAGATGACAGATGTGAAATTGGGATCCTGTTCACTTTTGATCATTCAAAATGCCATTGATCTATTGAAACAAAACAAGGATACGTGCTTGGACCACACATGTGCTGTAAGAAATATTTATAACTAATACTCTGTTATTTAAGGTTTTGGTGTCTTGTAAAATATCTTAAGGATCTTTTGATTAAAATACATGAATTATTTAATCTCATATAGTCTGGTTCTCGGAAGCAGGAAGACATAAGTTTTCCAGTTAGATGCCTTGCATTTTTCTCTACCTCTTGAAAGAAAAACACATGCTTTGTAGGCCTTGGCTCATGTAATGCTTGGCTGCCTTGTGCAGGAGTACTTGTAGAATCATCTAGATACAGGAGTTATTAAATTCCTGTACTCTGACATGTCTTTTCCTTGAGAAGTCCAATATTAGACAATTTTGCCTACAAAAGAATTTCTCAAGTTTGTAAAATTTTCTTAATAAAACAACCGAAGTCTGATCCTTTGTTAGCTGGGCTATTTGGACTCCTGCTTCAACCGACTATGTTATAAAGCTCTAAAAACCTTGAAGGTGATGTCCTAAAAATAAGTGAGATTAAAAGCATAAGGCAATATCAATTTTGAACTTGGTTCCATGGAGTAAAATTCAAATAAATACAAGTATTTTTATTATCCTATTGATTATTTGAATATAAATGGATTTTCACAAAGAAGAGGTATCAATTTGTTATGCCATTTTTTAGGTGACAATGGCATAGCAAAATTAATGCATTTTTAAAACAGTTGTGAGTTCTGACAAAAAATCAACAGCCAAGTGAACTTATTTTTTTGAAGATAGCCTCTAAGTTTGTATTTGTAACAAGGCCAATCTTCCAACTCAATTTGCCTTTCAGTTTGTGAGTGGTGCAAATAGTTACTGGAGTGCTGTTTGAGTTATGGAGTCTGAAGTTCAAGAATAATAAAAAATTAGAAAATGCTTGGGCAAAATAGCCTATCATGAAAGGGCTCAAGGAGCTCAATCAGACTGATGAAGGAGGACTGACAGTGTGACAGGATTAAAGGGTCAAACATTCAAACAAGACAAAATTTGGATGATTGAGTAACGTAATTTCTTTTTATTGAATTTTATGTAAGCAATCACAAAACTAGTTTTTAAGATTGCATGGGGTCTTCATTGTGGCAACATTTTAATCAACCTTAAATGTTTCAAGAATAAATCTTCTTATTCAAAGGACAGTTAAATGTGGATAATCATTTAGTCTGGATTATGCAGGCAATCGAGTTAGATCAAAGTGATTATTTCAAATTTTGTACATATGTAAACCACTTGGAATTTTAAACAGAGAGGCTATATGGGGATGCTGTTAGAAGATTTCATGTGTATACAATTTTTTTATAGTCTTGAAAGCCTTTCCAATTAAGTACACAGGGCTGGAACTGAAAAAAAAATTGACATTTTTTATACATTGCATTAAATCTTCTTTTAATAAAAGATCTTCTTATGTTTGTAAGAGGTTTTATTGTCCAGAGCTTCAAGTCTGTGCAGTATTTGCTACTCTTTGAAGTAAATAGAAAGCTGTTTGCTTCAGAAGTTCGTATTTGTTTGCTAATATTTAGTAGGGCTGCAAACAGTTAATCTAAAAACCAATTGAACCATACATGGCATGCCCATGCTGTTCTCTTCTATGGAACATCAGTGGTCATGTCTTAAATTAACACTTAAATACTGGTTTGTGTCTTTTTTTAAATAAAAGTGGGATTTTGGCATTTATTTCCCAAAGCTAGAATTTCTCTTACTGCTTTATACTCAAATTTATGAGGAAAACAAGCAGAGCATCATGAACCCTTGGTTTGACATGACTCATGTTAGAAAGATTACCTTTCGCACTTCTTTGGTCCAGGGCATTATGTTGCTTGGGTTTTTAATTTGGCTGTTATCTTAATAGGTTTACAAGGTGCTCAACATTTTATAGTCCTACACTACTAATTTGGTCTTCTAAGACACTAATACATTTTTTTAATGTGTGACATCTTACAGATGTGCTTCACTCGTTTCTTTCAGCATACAGCATAACAGTTCCATTTCAACTCATTAATTTTTTTCTCTTTTATTTTCTGGTTTTGATCTATCTGCTGTTACAGTTATAAGAAAATGTTTAACAACCTCAGAATTAATTTCTGAATTTTTGGATTATTTTTGGCATGGCCACTTGAAATGTACCAAGTTGAGAGATACAGATAGGCTTTTCCATTTGTTTTGATAGACTCCATCAGATTAACATTTTTACAATAAAAGGCTATCTGTCGCTTTTGCTGTTCTTGAGGTGGACCATTGCTGATTTTATCTCTTCATTTCAAACATGAGAAAATTCTTATAAAGAGAGAAGATCAAAGATAGATTCAGTCTCATGAAGAATATTAAAAGTTTCTTCAAAGACAAATATCAAATCCTCAGTGCATTCTCCTCTTCACTCCTTGAGCAAGAATACCTCTTTTTCTAGGGAGAAAAAGACATGATGTATTCCAAAAATCTTTCAACTGAACTGAACAAATGTAATGACTTGTCATTCCCAGTATTTTCTACCTCTCTTACTCCATCTACTATAATACTCAGTTTCTGTCTTACCAATAATCTTAGAGAATGCATTTTTACAGTGCAGTCTCTTTAGATTCAAATAGTTTACAATGTAGCATGACATTTATTTATCAGTCTAAATTTTATAGAAGAGAGTAGTGATTATTTGAATCTTTCTGTAACTGTAAAAGGTGTTCATGCAACATTTACATTACCACACATTTTTTTCCTTTTAACCAGTATATTCAATTACTCGTCTGATTCTATTTCATGTTAGCCACCAAGAAGAAATAAAAATAAATTACTTCTGTTCTTCTTCAAGAAAAAACTTTTTGATGATGGTGAAATAGACTAACATGTTTATCCTTTCACTTTTTTTCTAGAGAGATTTTGATAGGAATAGAAAATATACTACAACTGCAGCCAGTACTCTGGTATATTAAAATAAAGTCAGGATAATTTTGTTTTCTTTCTTCAATAGAGACAAAACATTTGCAATTGAAATTTAGCAGTTATATTTATGGTCTATAAATTGAAATGGATGTCACTTATGTTTTGTTATTCTGTGCATGGTAAAGTTATATACATTGGAGGAAAATAAACATTTATAAATTGGAATGTAAAAAAGGACCTGTTCTATTACCTGTGCTTATTGTTTCTTTGAAGTGAAAATAAATTTATGTGAAAAACATACATTTAACCGCAGTTTTCTAGCTGATGCAGTTTATTCAGGTTTCAGGTAACTTAATTTATGGTAAACAAATATATTAAAGGCATTTGAATACAAGGACATTATTTTGGCTTATGTTGTTCCTGAACTGAAAGTTACTGGAATCTTGGATATTATGCAAGGAGAGCATCATCTATGCGCTTGCTGTGTTATTCTGCTCTTCCATGGGCCTCTAGTGCTTTTCACTGATAAACAAAAAAAAAGATTAGGTTACATGAACTTTTAATATAATAATTTTGACTACTAAATAGGTTTGTTTAGTTATAGCCATGATTACAAAAAA
>JAWWLT010000092.1:54163980-54174527 GCA_035040995.1 Premnoplex brunnescens
TTTGAATATTTAACTGTTTATTTACACAGTTTTCCCTTAATAATAGATTTCTCATATCTCTGGTACAGCCTATCTGTAAAAGTTGCTTTTTTCCCACTCAATCATAACTAGGGAATTACAGTGTCTTGTTTAGCATAGAAGGGAAGAAATAATTGACCATATACTCTGGAAGCTTTTGCTTTTCTTTCACACCTGTTCCAATTGTCTAGATGTCTAGATCTTTCTTTGCAGGATGTTGCTTTTAAAATTTCTTCAGTGCAGGCTACCAGATTCTTTAGAGTGTCTTTGGTCTGTTGTTTTTGTCTTTTTTTTAGGTTTTTAATTTATTTATTTATTTGTGTGTGTGTGTGTGTATGTGTGTGTATGTGTGTGTGTGTGTGTGCTTGTGCTGGGGAAGCAAGTCCAACTGAAATTAAACAAGCCAACATTAAAATGTTCCAGAAGCAGTCCTGGACACTGAATGAGTCATACACTGCAGACATAAGATCAGGCCTTTTTATCCTCAGTTGTAAAAGAAGCATGCTTTACTTGTCTCTGAGATTAAAATCTGTAAACAACATGTTTTTTTTCAGAGCAGTGGCAATTATTTTACAGCAGATCAGAGAGACAGAAGATCGTTTAAGAGCTCTAATCCTGTATGATGATATGCTTTTTCCCCTTATCTGTTTAACTGAAAGGAAATTGGCTACCTTATCACCACAGAACTGCTTAGAAATAGAGACATGTTGGAGATCAACAGTGTGAGTTCTTCAACTCACTAATGTAAATGGATGTTGGGTGGCAACAGAGAGTAAGTTGGATCTCAAGTCCTTTTTGCTCCTTTTGTGGAAAGATTTTAGGCAGTGACTGACAACCCAAATCACCACTAGAAATCTTTCTAGAGCATGAATATTTTCAATTGATTAAGTGTAACATTTGTATACTTGTCAATCACAAAAGACAAAAACTCTTAAGTCTGGTGCTATATTTTGTTAAACACAGCTCTGATGCAGATGCAGGTGATCCTCGATTCTGATTTAGTAAAATAGTTAGTAGTACCATAATCTTGCTAGCAGCTAGCAGTCTGCTCCCCAAAATCACTTCATTCTACATTCATATATTGAAACCTCTTTGCTCAGGTTTTAGATACGTACCTAAGATAAGCAGACTTGCACTATATATAAGGGTAAGCAAGTACAACTATAGGCATACAGAGTTAGCTTCAGATGGAAGATATCTTCACCCTATTTTCTGTTTGTTAAATGCCTGTACAGAGTGGATAAACAGCTGTTGCACACAAGCATAAAACTCTTCAGGTTGTTCATGATCAAGTCATAAGTATTAAAACAGCATAAGAGATTCCCAGATAGTTCAATGTAGACCTGTGCAAATTTTAGAGAATGTTTTTTAAAAATAAATACAATTAAAGAAATGTAAGGCTATCTAACAAGCAGTAAGAGTGCATGTCTAGCGAATTGTGCAGAAACTACTATTTTGCAGAGTTATATAGCTCTGTTTAAAGAAAATATGCTGCTTCTGTAAAGAAACAGACATGCATGCGCTAAAACAAACAAACAACAATATCCTAGACCTTGCAAGAACTTAAGTCTTGTGATTCAATCTGGAATCTGCTGAAGCAATCTGTCAAAACTTTATGTTGTTTTTAATTTCTCCTCTTTCAATATTTCTTTAATGTTTTTTTCTAAGCTTCTTTGAACCTGAAGTGATTGACAGAATTTTACTTTGTGTGAATATGCCACTTTGTTCAATGGATATTTGCACCATGAAAATATCTTGAAAGAGTAGTGAAAACATATAGCTAGAAACAGAATATAAATGGCAAATTGTTTCTATTTATTTTGTCATCTCTATCTCCTGTTCAGAAAAAATTTAAAAAAAAAGGTTTGTAATAACTTGGTAGAAGTATTTACATTTAAATTGTCCTCTCTAATTCAATAAGCAATGTCATAAAAATCTTCAGTTTGAAGTCACTGACTTTTTTGTTAGTCTTTGTTGTGTTTACAGTTTGTATATAGATGGTTATTATTAAGGCTTAATGACCAAGGTGATGAAATCAAAGTGTATATATATTGTTCTGCTGGTAGTCAAATATGGACATCGTGAGTGCACACACTTTCTTTTTCTAATATTTTGGTCATATCTATCATGTTGAACAGGAATAAAATCCTTAGTGCTCCAAGGAAAATTTGGGAAGCTTGAAAGGTCTGGAAGAAGGGCATCTGCCTGTATGACTCATGTGCCTGTTATAATAAACTACACCAATCTGGCTGTTGCAAGTATCTTTGGGCTAGTTCAATAAGGTCACATCTTGTGGTGTCATGTGAAAATTCTAGGTATTACTCCCACAGAAAAATAGCTGTCAGGAAATGTTCTTCAGTCTCTTTGATTAAATGTACATTGAACAAGAAGTTATCTTCTCAAACTTCATCCTTGTAGTGAATAGGCTTAATTTTTCTCTTGTATTCTGAGATTTTAAGAACTCTGCTCTCCTGCTTTCTGGTTGTGATATGGAGTTATGTATTATGGATGTTCATAGAAACATGCCTTGAAAGTGTTTAAGACAGAAAATCATATAAAATGTGAAAGAAATATTTGATCCCCACTTAATGTGCTACTACTGCTTTCCTGAGCTAAAGCTATAAATTTATACCTTTACTTCTTACATAATCCTAGATACTTCATGTGATTTCTGTCACTTTTGCCCAAATGCATTAACTAGTTTAATTAGCTAAGTATATTTCTCTCTTGCATGTATATTGAGTATTGTTGGAATGGATCAAGCAATGATTTATTTACTGTAGTTATTTTAAACTGGAAAAGTAATATGATGATACTCTTGTGGATACTGCTTCCTATGTAGATATGACAGGATTTGTCACTGAAGCTTCTTTTTATTTTCTCCCCACAAGACATATACGCGTATGGATTTTATTTATATATCTATATATTCAAATGTGTTAGTATGTGAGTAGTATATGAATAATTAACAATCAGATAATTTTCTATGAAAGCATATTCTCTTAAGGAAAGCCTATTAATGAGAAACTCTAACAATACCTCAGAAACTGGTTAATATCATGTAGGTTTTTTTCAAGGCAATCTCCACTATTCATCTTCTGAGAACTCCCAAATCTACTTATGTGATTCTTAGGTTTCTCACACAACGACTTTATCTCCTGTGCAGAAACAATGCATATATTGCTTTTGCTTTTTTTCAGTAGGTTCTAGAGAGTGTTGGAATAAAATCTTTCTCTTCTGATGCATTCCCTTTAGACATCCTATCAGTCCCAACAGTTTTCTTAGTTCTCAAAGCACGAATATGATGTATTTCTGTCTTTGGTCTTCACAACTGGTGTACCCTGGGTTCGTAAATCTATACTGGTAGCCAGGAGAGGTGCAGATAGCAATAAAGGAAGTTGAACCATGGCTCCACGGGCTGAGGATTCTTCTCCTTCCACAGTTTTTGCCTTTATTGAATGTGGTCTGACAGTAATACCCCTGAGACTTGTAGGCACCTGGCCAGAGCATCATTCTGTGTGGAAGGACAACAAACCACAAGACTCTGAGATAGTGAACTCCACTCTGCTCAAATCAGTCTCTCCTTCCACCAGTCTTCATCTGTCATGTTTCTGATAACCATTTCATCTCACAAGTCAAATTGTTTGTGTGCCATCAATTCAAAAGTAATCTTCAATGGCTGACCCATATTACAATGTGAAGCTAAACTCATTTACAGTGTGAAGGAATACATAAACTAGACAGCAATAGCCACAAGATCTGTCAGACTAGGCCCAGCTATATACTCATGGACACACATACTGGACAAAGATACAAGGTCAGTGCCACACTTTGTTTCACTTTGTAAATAACTACTGAGTGGCTGGTGAAGCCACTCAATAGGGAGGAAGTAACCACACTGCCATCGCATTTGGCCAGAAACTAACATTTCCAACAAGACCATAAGGAGGTGTAGAGTTTGCAGCTCTATTTGCAAATGGATCCTCTATTTTGTTGTAAAACTGACAAAACCAGTATTTGTTTATATGATATCTAAATAAGAATAATATTAGCTGTTTCCTCAACACTTGTCTTTGGTTCCCTATTACTGAATGTTGCTTATAAATAATTAAATATATAACTAATCAACACATATTTATTATTTATCTGAAGCAAGTGTCAGAGTTTTAGAAAACAAATCAAAAAATCAAGTCATATGCTGAAGCCTTGCTCATGCATTGATATGTGTAGGTTCCTTAGGAAGGAAAACTGGACTTTTACATTTGTCCCAGGTTATTATTTTCTCCTGTAGAGGCAGAAAACTACACCTGTACATGTTTATGTAGTTATCCTTAGTCCTTTATATTGTTCTGAGATTTAAGTGTTAATTTTCTGTTTTGCCAGAGATGATCTTTGAGATTCTCAAAAAACTTAGTCATTTAAAAGCAGTTTGTTATGCTAGCTAGGCTGTGCAAGTGTGGATGATGTTTTACCTGGGAAAACATTTCTTGTAACCACGAGTTACATCAGAGATGTGCCTACCTATGAGGGAAATAAATCATATCAGTAATTTTGCTGATGTGATTGATTTTGTATTCAGAGATTTTTACTCTAATATCTTTGTTGATTTACTTCATCTTTGGCTGACAGAGCTAAGTTAAAAAAATGTATGCAGAGAGCAGAGACTACCTGGCTTAAATGAGAATATAAATATTTGAACTGCCTGATCTCAGAGTGTATGAATTTCCCTTTAATTCTACTCCTTCATGATTACAACCTTGCACTTAACCAGAGACTGATGAATACTGCTTTTCAAAGCTGCAATGTCATGCCATCATCAGTTGTTAGGGTTTTTTGCTTAGCTATTATTATAATACAAACACCATTTTTTCAAACTCTGACAAACCCCACTGGGGTTATGAAACCCCACTGCTAATTTTGGCATCCTTAGGCACCTGAATTTGAAAATTACTCTAGCTGATTTTCTTCCCCTAAATTTAGGATACGTCCTGGTCTGAATAGCATGTAAGTTAACAGATCCACTCAGACTGAGAAACTGGATAAAAATATCCAATAAGGCTTATTTCATTATTACAAGCAATACTACCAATACCTCATTAAATATAATGGTGTCAAAAAGCCCTGCCTCAGAAGCTTGTAATCTTTTGTAATTGTTTTGAGTTAGTATGCATTTTTTATTGACTGGATAGCATGAACTGTTCATGAATATGCTTGCTGTATGGTTCAGGGTAACTCTATGTATTGAATGACTTAGTGTTACATGAAACATCTACTCTAGTGGATCCTAGAATGTCTGCAGCTTTTATAAACTGATAAAGTGTCCTATGCCTGAATGTTGTAAAACTTGAAAGGCCTTCATGCTAATGATTTAAATCACTTTCCTTTCAGTGTAGCATCTGAAGTTTGGGTGATCCAGGGATAAAGCCTCTCCTTTGAAACTTGCAAAACACTCCTGATTTAGTCACAGGATCAACATGAACAAGAACACCTGTAATCTGCATGGGAAGAGCAAAAGTGTAAGTAGAAGGCTTCCTTTTTCTTGCTTGTATTTTTATTATCAGTGTTTTTCCATACTACTTTTGTGTTGTATTAGTCTTTCAAGTGCTACTTTCTGAGAAGGATAAGAACTATGAAAAATTCTTGTTAATTCTACCATATTCTTGTATCTTAGCCTAAGTAAATATGTGTGTGTGACTTAGACACATGGAAATAACGTTATTGAACAGTGGTATGGTTTTGAGTGATTTTTATTTTTTTTTTTACAAGTATATTTATACAGCATATTTTACAAGAAGTTTTTAAAAATTAGTGTGTTTTATTTTATTAAGCAATCCTAGAAATGTAAGCTTATATCTCTATAATGTATTGAGTTGTAAATATATGATCCTGCAACAATGTTGGTGTCAGGAACTGCACTTGATTTCATAACATATTGTTGAAATTTTGACTGTGTAATGTTCCAGGAGATTAATAAGAAAAGAAGCTAATAGTTTTGGATAAAGCTTAATTTTGTTTGTTTTCTGGTCTTTGTGGAGCTTTTTCTCCTGTGTGTGTATGTCTCTCTGTATTCAATAGTATTATTGAAACAGAAAGATTTGGGTGCCCCTGTCTTCCAGATGCTCATGTACACAATGTAAATGTGTGGTATTATATACGAATGACTCTGCCATATGGACACAGACAAGAACTGAGTGTTCCTTTATAATATGTAAATTATGTGTTTAAGCTGTTGAGTAAGGCCCTTCTCCTAAAAGACAAGAAACTTTATTTAAGTAGTAATAGCAAAGAAAAATTCTAGTGTGTATCTGTCACTGCATCTACAAGGATAGAGGATAAAGTTATATTCGCTTGTTTTCTGAGAGGCTTCCAGTTTGTATGTAAACAGAATTCCCTTGAGAAATATTTCAAGTTACTCTGGCTGTTGTTTGGTTTTTTTCCCCCCATGTGAGTAGCTTTCACTTTGTTCTGTAGCAACATTGGGACTGTTGTTTCTGCTTTGTTGCTACTAATGTCCTGGTGTGTCTGCTTCATCTGCCTTTTGCTGCTGCAGTCTTTTTAGTCCAATAGAATTGGTTGGGCCAAGAGGTTCATTTTAGTTGCCTTTATTCAAAGCTGCTCAAATTCCTCCCTGTTCTCTCAGGTGTGGGAATGGCAGTTTAGACATCTGTCACCAAGCCCAATGTGGAGCTTCCTAAATGTGGCAGACTGTACATGGTTATGCTCCTGACTATTTGGAACAGTTGCTTTTTTTTGGTTTATTCTTCAGAATTTCTTTTTTAAAAAGAGATATCCCTCTGTAGATAACGTTTTCTTTCCTGTAATTTTCTTGTACATGCTATCAGCACATGTATGAACAGCCATAGTGGGAAAGGGACTAAAGTATGCTAAATTCATGATGACGTGGTTTGATGTGTGAATAAAATGAACAACCTGGTATGCCTACAAACTGAGGGTAGGTATTCAGAGTGTTTAATAAAGCTTCACTTGTTGCTGTTGTCTGACTTCACTGTTGCTGGGAACTAGAGGAAGCACAAGACTATCCATGAAATTTTTAAAAGGGTGTAAAGCATATATAAAATTTTAATATTAGCTGACCTAATGAAATTTAATCAAATTTGGGGGAAAAACCACCATTATTTCAGTCTAAGTTAACTGAATACATTTTTATCAAATATATTCATCTGTATGAATTCAAAGGGTCTTCATATCTTAGTAAAAGCATTCTAGAATTTATGTTCTGAATTTAAGTTCTAAAAGCTTAGCAAACAGATTGAATGTTTCAGACCCTGAATATTTTTAACCTTCAAAATAAACTTCCTTCTTTTAGTGTTAAATCCTAAAATATTTTTCTAAGTGAACTTAATCATAAACATCTGCATCTATTTTCCTTTAAACTGAGTACATAAAATAGTCCCTACTTTGTTGTTTTGAAATTGCAAAATCCCTGAGAAATTATTTTAAGACATGTGGTGTCATGTTGTTTAAATATTGTAGAGGGAGAATGAAATTATTTGAACAAAAATTACTTTGGAGAAGGACCACTAGACTTGTTGAGTCTAGCTAAAGATTTCATATCACATATCAAATCTTCCACCACTCTACATGCTTGTCAATTTGATTTTTCTTTACCAAAAGTATGCATGGTCTGCCTGACCAGTCATTTCATCAAAAGATTACCTAGTGAAAAAGTAAAAATGTCATTACTTGAACTAAATAATCTTAAAAAGAATGATAATATGTGGCTTTTATTTTTATCTCAGGGGATATTGTTGCATAGTTTTCAGAGAGGTTTTTGTGTTTCTAGGAAGATGGAAATCAAAACCTTGGCTCAGTGGTTTCAGATGTCAGTGAACATAATTTACTTAATATAGAAAATGAAACTATCTATATTTGTGAACATTTGGGTATTTTCACCAAATATAGAAATAAATGTGCACTGCAAAATAGCTGAAGTTTATTTTAACTGTGTGGCAGAACATTACACATTTTTCTCTTAAATAATTTCCTCCTTTTCCATTTTTTTCTCTCCTCCCCTATTTTTCTGGTATTTTCAACTCTTTAGAATATTCTAGATGTTTTAGTGCTTGTAATTCCATGGCTTACCCTCTGTTACTTTTGAAAAGACAGCTAAGTGTTGCCTCCCTGTCTCCTGGTCTTCTTCCCTCCTTCCCTTTCTCCCTGTAATTGCTTTCTCCACTCCCTGCCCACCCTTTCCTTCCCCCTCCCCACAAAGTGACTTCTAGTATAGGATTGGATTTTAGTTAGTACTGATCAGGTATGGAATGAGACCTTTTTGAACATTTTTTTTAGAATAAAACACTGAACTTGATTTTTTGATGTGTTTTAGAAAGACAATATTATTTTTGTAACTGGATAAGCACAAGTATTTCTACACACAACTTTCATTCTTTATCAAAAACCATGATAAGATAAATTAATTGATATTTTGAAAATCAAACTTTCAACTTACCTTCAGTGAAACCATCATAGCTTTTCAACAGAGTATTATAATAACTAGATTTCTGTGGGTGTATGCTGATGACATATTTGGTCAGCTAAAGGAAGTAAGATTCTACTTTCAGGTAATGAGATTGCTAGTATCAAGAATACAGTCTGAATGTCACACTGTGTGGGATTTTATCTTGGAACATTGTGTCAGAAGTGAGTCAATTCTTGTGAAATCAGAAAGTAGCTATATTGCAGAAAAATGAACAAGAAAGAGGATATATTTAGCAACTGGGTCTGCTTAAACTGTGACATTTCTACAGCTTCAACAACAACAAAAGAAAAGGAGTAGGGGGCAGAAAACAAAAATTAGTGCTTCAATAGTGTTTTGTCTGCTTTTTAACTTACAAATATCTGTAAAAGCCTAGAAGTGTGATACTTTTGAATTCATAAACATATTACATGTAAAATGTATATTTTTCAACAACTGTAACTTATAGATAAACTACAGATCACTAATAGGAGAAAAAATGACTGGCATTTTATGATCAAAACTTTAAAAGCAAAGTAATAACTACTGGGCCCAAACAATGGTAGTCCTCAAAAGGGAATGCTGTCAAAACAGAGACTGCAGCAAAGGTTCTGAGAGCATAGCTGCATGCATAAGGGAGGTGGTGGTGGTGGTGGTAAGTCATGAAAATGCAAAGCAGACATGAACACCCATGGCGATGAAGCACAAAGGAAGGCAGAGAGCTATTTGCAAACAGCTGACTCACTGAGATGTTTCCATCCATTTCATCCAAAGTTCTTAAGGCTGGACTGTCATAACCTTTGCTTATGATGTGGGTGAGCGAAGAGGAAGTTAAAGACTTCCTTCGTTCCTATGCTCACTTCTGCTTAGATTATGAGTCACAGAAAAGACATGAGCCAAAAGCTCTTTGTCTGCCACTCTTCCTGTAAGCAAATGATCAGGTAGAGGGAATGTCATCCTGTCTACTCCAGCCAAACACAGTACAGTCCTCTGTTCACCAGCTAGAATACCTATTCAGCAACAGAATAAGATACTCTACAGCTAAAAAGTAGAGTTCTCCATTGAAAGTATGAAAGAATTATAAATAAGTTCAGTTCCAGGCCCTTTTCTGTCACAGTGCAATTTTGTCTGACAGCAATCTTTGCTTTAGGTCAATAGTTCTAAGTAACCAATTTGTCAATAGACACAGGAGAAGCTTGAAGTGTTACAGAAGCATTTTTCATAATAAATTTGCATTACTTACAAATAAATTGATTTTTCTCTCATTGCAAATGGTTAGGTCCATTTGTTATCTGACAGACAGATACTTAGAGGGAGATTGCTTGGACTAACCATTCTGAATTAATGGGAAGCAATTACATTATTTATTCTTTGCCTTCTTTCAGCTCTCCATCTGTAGTACAGCTTTTGCAAAGGAAACAAGGGATAGAAAACGCCAAGGTGGGACATCGCTAAAGGGCACATTGAAATCTATGCAATGGTGCTATTTTTCCCTTAATGTCAGTTGCTATGGTTGATTGGCAGAATGGACATTTTAAGCAGCATGTTTCCTTATGTAAAGCAGCAGTTAGTGCATGGAGAATGACTGAAGAGAGAGTAATGCCTGGAGCAACTTTCACCCTTCATGCTGCATATTTTCTAACATTCCTTCTATGGGGATTAGTAAATAATGTCTATGGTGTGAGTCCAGTCTGAGAAAGAATGGCTGGATTCAGACTCTAATGAATTAGTTGTTTTGTATGAATTTACTGTATTCACATGTGTACATTTGATAATCCCCTTTTAGTTGTGGGATTATCCTTTAGAAAGAGAGAAAAGATTCTATAGCAGGTATATACTAGTTTATTCCTGACAAAGAAATTGCACGTGTTCTCTTCCTCCCACTCATTTTGGATTTTTTCACTTCTATCTTCCACCCTCTCCAGTCTTTCATGGATGTTCTGACTAATTTTTCCATCCATCGTATTCTGATCAGGCCTTGAAATCTGTTCTTCTTGCTTTTCCTCCTTCTGTCTCCAATATTTCTGACATTAATATGCATGATTTTGTCATA
>JAWWLT010000092.1:54175330-54186599 GCA_035040995.1 Premnoplex brunnescens
TCTTCTCTTGTTTTTTTTTTTTTTTTCTTCTCTTGGCTCATGTCCTGGTTTAGCTCCTGCCTACCTTCTTAATGAAGTTCCATCTTTTTTGAAACAAGTCTTACCTACTTGGTACTGCTTGGGCAGTACTTAGAATTTTGTAACATAACTGAACCATTCTGGAACATGAAAACACTCCCACCTATGTGCTAACAGATATAAAAATTCTAAGCTGTAACTCAAATGACATTCACAATTATGAGGGTTTAAAAAATAATCTGCAATGTGGGCCAATAACATTTATTTAGTTCAAATTGCATAAACAGAAAAATTCTCTTGTTGATTTGAGTGGGTCTGACAAAGAGTTTTCTAGCTCAACTACAGTACCAAATATTTGAATTATATCTGAATGTCTATTTGTTCAAGTTCTTGCAAATTTCTCTCATTGGCATCCTCAGCAAAGGTAATTGTCTACTTGGTGGTTGTATCTTCCTGGCAATACAGATTACATTTATCTTTTCACCAAGTGCTGAGTTTCAGGCTGTCTTGAAAAGGCACAGTGGAGTGTGCAGGTCCTCTTTCATAGGAAGGATTGGAAGGTGTCAGCCACTTGTTTAAGAATTACACCTACTTCAGTGCTTTACTGAGAGCAATTATCCCAAAACAGTTCTTTTTCTCACAAATCAGCTCCAGCCCTCTTGTTTTTGCTGTTTGATAGAAGTTACTCTCACCTTTGTAATAATTTGCTACAGTGGTGGAAATAAAATTAAATGACCCTGAATATCTCACTGTTAAGGAAATATGCTTAAATTAGAGAGCATAAACTCAAACGAAATAGATGTGAAAAGGTTAAGAAAGTGAAAAATGGATAGATAACCAAGTCCTGGAGTAGATGAACTAAGAATAAAGATGATAAGGTTCACGACTTTACACATTGTACTTCACACTGAAGACAGCTGGTGTCCAGGGAAGAGCAGAGGAAAGGCATGAAGGTGGTGGATAATGCAATTAAAGCAGAATAGTATTAAAGGTTAACAACATGGTCTCCCTCCTTTTCTTTCCCACTTACTTATTACAGTATACTTCTAATCCATTACTAAGTTTCTCCACACTGTTCTCTCTTCTTTAAATATGAAAACAGTCTTTTGGTCTCCAGTTTGCAATCACTGCATCTTTTGATTCCTCCTTTCAGACTAAATTTTGAAATGGTGCCTAGGAAAAGGCTGACTGATGCTGACAGAGTGAGTGGCACATAAGGGGAATGAGCACGTGACTGATGCACATTATATATGGAGGAAAATGCCATATTATGTAATTCCTTTTTTTAATATAAATTCCTTTCCTACTTGTCTCTCACATGCCATTTGAAATTTCAGGTAGTTATGGTATATATCCCTACATCTGTCAGGGTGCAAAGGATGGAATAACTGGTTCACCAGCAGGATGAAGTGCTTGACATGACCAAAAGGTTACAATTTGGACTAAAATCCAGCTAAAAAAAAAAAAAAAAAGGAAAATGTCCAAGTTCTGAGAAAGTTCATAGGATCATTGATCCTATGATTCTATGATTCAATATATTTTGAGAACACAGCTAGTAGAAAGAGACAAGCAGCATTATCTCTAGCCAAGCCTGAGCGGCAAAAGTCCCCATAAACTGCTTCCTTCAGAACTGGGAATGGGTTCATGTAAATGTTTTGATTTTCAAAGCAGACCTGGGGGAAAACCTGTTTCCAAGTTTTTTTGTTGAAATTTTTGGGTTAGTTGCAGCTGAGTATTTGGGGATAGATCTTAAATAAGATTCCCAGAAAACCAAATAAGACATACAAGGTGTTTGCTTCATGTCTCTGTACAGAGAGAGATCATAGGAAATAAAGTATGCAGTTTGTCCTTCAATATTTCGCTTTTGTTATTTGTAATTTTCACATTCAAATATGCAGAATAACTAGAAAATTTCCAGTTCTTGTTGTCTCTTCATAGAACCAATTAACATTGTCCCAGTTCAGCCCACTTCCAGTAAGTGTTAACAAAAATAGTTTTTTATTTTGAAACTTCCAAAAGACATTTTGTGAATTACTCCTTCTGCCTTGCCAGTCTTAAGGTGGGAAAACAAGGGAGGCTCAAACTTGTTCTAGGGTTAGCACTCATGTCTCAAAACTATTTTCTTTTTGTTTTTCATATCTATTTGCTCCTCCGCTTCTGTTCTTGTTTCCACCCTTGGAATTTTTATTTTTTCCTTTTTTTTTTTTTCTTTTTTCTTTAGCATAACTTGCCTAGAGGCTTAACTACTAATGGCTTCCCCTTTCCTTTATCTGAATATAACATAATGGAAACCAAAAAACTGGATGGATTTATTTATGGCCCTCTTGAATACCAGGCATTCTTTGGTATAACTCTCAAGCTTTACAGTTGCTTCAACTTCCTAGTTGTTGGCTTGCACCTATGCTTTTCAGACTTGTTTATAGTTATTTCACAGCCCTACATGTGTCTTGGTATATTTTCTGTGCCTCTGATAGGACTTTAGACCAGTCACTTTCCTTCCCTATTTAAGATCCAGAAAGGTAATGAAAGAATGATGAAATGTCCAAAATGATTAGTCTGTTACAAAGTGTAAACTAAGCCAATTTCTGTTAGCTGTCTTACCAGATCATATAACATCGTTCTGATCAGGGCATTTTGCTGTAAAATATAATAATAATAATAAAAACAAAATTAAAAAAAAAAAAAAAGAGGCCTGAAAAATACAGTGCAGCAATATCAAAGTAATGCATTGGTAATCTGCATGCTCCTAAAAAAATACAAGCTACAACTGATTGCAACATAATTTTAAAAAATGAACTAACATACTTAATAGTTTTGGCTAAAGGGTTGAGAAAATCATCAAATTTTGTATGAGATGTGAAGAATCTTTTTCAGCATATATGCTATAAATTAAATTTATAAATAAATTTTAAATGCATAAATTTTAAATTACCATGCCTTGAGAAAGCTGACTTCAAAACAGAAGTGAACTTTTAAAAATACCTGAAGTCAATAATGCCAATTTCCATTAGGCAAATAAACTAGAATTTTCTACCTAGGAATTTTGAAACTTAGACAAAGTTATCATACTCTCATCTACATTCTTTTCTCATTGTGTTCTTTATGGATAATGGCACATAATAACAAACTTTCTTTTCTTTCTGGGGCAGAACATTGTGTGTCATTGACTTCCTACTAGGGATCTGTATCTGCGTTATGTGACACATATCAAGACCTAGATTTTTCTTAGTAAAAATAGTCTATGAATGATAAAGTAAGAGCAAATGAAGTAGGGTGAGGAGGTAAAAAATTTAGATAGTGAGGAAAAAATTTAATCAAATTGTTATATACCTGCAAGCATCTACTTCTGACCTTGTTTTTGGTTGCTTTGCTTCAGGAAATATAGAGCTAGAATTTTTTTTGATACCTTTAAAAACTTCCTCTAGAAACAATTGTTGGTTGTTATTCCTTCATCAGAAAGCAGTTTAATGTCACAATCTAGACAGTAAAGGATAAAGTCTCGCAGGTTTTGCTATACTCTTTTCAAAATAAAATAATCATCTCAGTGCAAATACTCTTACTTAACGATCCTCTCTTGACAGAGCAAATTAGGCTTTCTGTGTTCATCTCTTGAAATGGCAGTTCCTCGGTCCCTGGAAGGGGTTGTGTTAGGAAAATAAAAAGAGAAACTACATTGGAAAATGAGATGAGATAAAGCAATCAAAAATAATGATGGGTAGAGAATGTGTTTTTTTCTAATAAAATCTGAGTGAGGAGGTTTGGAGGTGACATCACAATAACAGTGAGATGCTACAGCTGTACCTGGGCCTTTATCCTAGTTGCTTTGCAGGCTATTCTGACATCTCACTCTACATGTTACCTGACACTTTTTTCTCTCTTACATAGTCAAATGGTAATGCATCTTACTTACTTAGCAAAACTAAACTGATATAAAGAAGAAACAACACAGATACCTGTCACCTATCTATTTAATTACTCTTACAGCTCTTTTTCATCCTGTGCCTTTTGGAGCTACTTCAAACTGAAAAATATCAGGGTATAGAATTACATAAAAATAGCAGTCTTTACTATTCTTTTTGTGTTTTATCTTGATCAAATAAAGAATTGGTATGTTACTATCTAGATTGGTACATAATAGTAGTGTATAAAATAATTAGAACACTTTGCTACTGAACATGGTTATAACAGCTGTCATAACTACCTGTGTTGAAAATACTTCTCTGTATTTTCCCATCCTTGGGTTTCATTGGTTGCACAGTACCTTGTGTAGTGATGCAGTTCCAGCTAAACACTTACATTTCCATAATCAGGCATTACATCAGAAGTCTGATCAGAATTGTTGGTATTTTCCAAGCATCTGTTATTTTCATGATTGTGTCTTCCTCTTCATCTGCACTTTGGTACAAAGATTTAATTAAAGTAGTTAAAATAACAGACAACAGATGTGATCTACTTAGCTAAAAGTCAGCACTTTGAGATTCCTCTGTGGATAAAGGGAAACTAAAACAATTAAAATTCTGTAATTTATTTCAATTACTTTGTGTACCAAGATGAGTTAGTTACTGTTGCCTTGCACCTTTTCAACAGTTAATAACATGGAATTCTTAATAGTTGTAGTCTTTGCAAAAGATATTTGGGAGATATGAAATTCTGGCCTTTAAAAAATTTCTTAATAATTCATGCCTGGGGTTTTTGCATTAAATAATACACAATGCTATGCTCCTGTATGAGTTATCAGCAGTGGAGATAGAGACTGGAACCTCTAAATCTTATTTATTGTCATAGTGAGTTAATCAATCTCAAGTGTGCTGCACAGTAAATGAAGTGTGACTTGAATAATTCCCTGGGAAAACCATGTTTTAATTGTTAGTTTCTGCTGACCATAATGTTATTTGTTGAGTTGCTGTCTAGTGAAATTCATCAGTCATCAGAATAGTTAAGATAAAATGGGATGAAAATAAGGAAAGAAATATGTTGAATATTTATTCCTAATCCCACCTTCTGTTTCTTCCCTCCAGTGTTCACAAGTACTAGGTCTCTGTTCATTTTTCCTTTAGTTAACCATATGCTTTTTTTCTGTTCTTCAATGCATAACAATTCCTTGTACTGTTCTGGTATCTGTCTGTGATTCCATTTTAACTTTAACCTCTCCTCTGGTTGTGTTTGTACATGAACAATCCCTTTAAATGGTAAATGCAAAGGAACTAAAAAAAAAATTGTTCCACTGTATTGTTCTAGGGTTAAATCAATGAGTAGAGATGTAATAGAGAAGCCATAATAAAAGTAGTGAGTTGGGGAGAGAATATTAATCTGGCTACAAAAACATTGAAAACTAGGTGTGATCCATAAACTGAAAGAATAAATATGATATAATTCATCCATCACAGCATCACTAAAGAAAAATAGCAACAACAAGAACAAAAACCCCAAACAGTGCAAAAAGTAAATATATGCTTGAGAAGACTGAGATACTACTTTCACAGAGACAAATTATACTTTTTCCCCTGGAATGGAATGACTCTCTCAAGGAAAACATTTTTGGCTTAACAACATGCCTTGAAGCTTTCATGAAAAAGTCATCAGAGTTTGGTTGAAGGCAATTTAAAATATGTTTAAAATTGATTTATTGCTTTTGCCATGGCTCTGGTAAAGTACCTCAGTTGTCATTTCATAGAAGAGAAAGGGAGAAACTTGTGACAGAGATACGCTTTGTGTGGCCTTGAAATCCCCTATCCAGGTTTTCACAGGTGTCTTTGGTAGAACTAATGAGGTTTTAGAACCAGAATCTTCTTTCTAAAAGGTCAAAAGTACCATTTCTCTAATTATTGCTGTCTGATTTGTGGCAAACAGAAGATGTGCAATTGACTATCTAACTTGTAGAGTGGAGATGTAATTGATGCCAAAAGGATGGTGCCCGTTTCACACTTTACTTTGGTTGTTTAGCTTTTTTAATCACCATGCTCTACCTTAAATGGCTTCCTGCATGTTAGCTTTCAGTGAAGGGCAGTCTTACACGAACAAGTCTAATTGGTGGGACAAGATCCAGAAAGATACAGAACAGATGACCATGTCTAAATGCTGTCCAGGCAATCTTCTCTTTTCCCCTACGAGTCTCACATGTGAGGCAATAAGAAAGGGAGAATCTTGGTGCAAATTAAATATTAGAATTGTTGTGTGAGAGCAGAGACATAAATAAAACTATCTCCTCATCCAAGGACTGTAGATTTGTTAATGACATGTTGACAATAATTTCATAGAATAGTTTGGGTTGGAAGGGACCTTTAGTATCATCCGGTTCCAACACCCCTGCCACGAGTCAGAACGCCTTCCACTAGAGCAGCTCTTGAGGCCTCATCCAACCTGGTCTCACCATGTGAATGAGGCATCCACAAATTCTCTACACAACATGTTCCAGTGCCTCATCAGCCTCACAGTAAAAAATTTCTTTCTAATTCCAACTTAAGGCTACCCTCTTTCATTTTAAAACCAGTCTCTGTTCTCCTGTCACTAAATGTCTTTGTAAGTCCCCCTCCATCTTCCTTGTAGGCTCCCTTCTTGTACTGGAAGGTTTTAACTAGGTCACCCCAAAGCCTTCTCTTTTCCAGGCTGAACAATTCCAATTCTCTTGGCCTTTTCTCATATGAGAGGTGCTCCATCCCTCTAATCAACTTGGTGGCCTCCTCTGGACTCACCCTAAGAGGTCAATGTCATTTCTGTGCTAAGAAGTGCAGACGTGGCTGCAACACTCCAGCTGGGGTCTCATGTGAGCATATTCTGAAGACAGTTGATGAACCAGAAAGAAAACAGTTGCATTACAAGGAGAGCTAGCATCACAATCTTTGTATCTTTCTCAGTCTAAAAAACCTGAAGGAGTTATGAAAGCTACAGATGTTTCTGGGCTTGTGTCAGTTGTTTCAATATGCTCTTCTTACTTCCTGGAACACAAACTGGGGAGAGGAAATGAAAAACTGGTGGTACAGCAACTCCTGAATTATCCTGTAGTAAACAACAATTTGCTAAGACATTCTTATTACCATTGCATTGGTGAGTGCCCCATGTTGTGTGTCAAGGATACTGGCAAGTGCTTCAAGCATTTGCACTCCATTCTGCCTTTTTGTGTCCATGACAGCACCTGACTCCCTCCTCCAGTCAACCCCTTCTGGGGCTTTAAAATAAAGACTCCTGATACAGCAGTGTTGTCAGATTGGAAATAATCAAGGGAAAGAATTGTGCAGTTTGTCCTAGTTTGGGTAAAGGTGAAAAGTTTGCAGTTACAACTCAGGTGAACATTTTGAGTGTTGGAACTCAGAGGAATATCTAATAAAATCTTCCTTACAGAAGTCTCATCAAAACAATTTTTTTGTGTTCTTTTACAGCAGTCTATCACAGACATCCAACATTATTAACAACAAAAATAAAGTCTACTTCTGCTGTAAGAATTCATTTTTCAGTGCTATGGAATCAAAAGTTCATTAATAACCTCACCCAGGCAACTCAGAAATAACATTGCAAGTGTTCTCTCATTAGAGGTGTGAGAAACTGAAATTATGAACTGCACAGTAGTGGCAGAAGATGTGTTTGAATGTGCATGTTATTTAGTGGGTAGTCAAAGGTTACGAGGCTGCCACAGGGGTTGATAGTGTAGGAAAGACATTAATTTGTTGGCTGGTTTAGTAAACAGGAGCAGGCAAAAACTCAAATAAGAAGCTGTATTTCTAACCATTTCTCTCTATTTATGAAACACTAATGGGTGCAAGTTTTTCAAAGCACAGAGTTTCAAAGCACACAGAATCTAGGAAGCTGTGCCATCAAGAAAGCCAGAAAAGGTAAGATACATAGCTTAGTATAGCATTTGGTAAGCAGAAGAGTGGGGGAATTGTTTCAGAAGTTTGGATGTCTTATTCACAAAGATGAAATAAACTGACAAAAAAAGCTGATGATATGAAAGAAAGAATCTAAATAATAAAAAAATTTCTTTATATCAACTTCCGGAGTTGAGGCTGTTGGTTTACATATCTCTGTTGGAGGAAAAACATGGAATGTTTCCTCTTGCTGTGATATTGTTTTCTGAGAACCTTGCCTCAATCGTTTTAACTGTATATAAATGGATGCATAAGATTTTCTAAGAGGTTCGTTTCTGGAATCTTGCATACTATTGCTAAAGAAGTCTTAAATTTTATAAAAGGACAATATTTTTTAGTTATGGTACTGAGTTTCTATAGTGCCAGTTTCACAGTGGGTGAAAATTTTGTCAATATATGGAATGCCTGTATGGACAGAGATAAGCAATTTAGCTATCTTGGGCTCTGCAATATGGCACTACAATTTTGTGTCCAGATTTTGTACATTTTTATCTCTTACACCTATCCAAATGATGAACTAGTAACCTCCTCCCCTTTCCCTCTCTACTGTATGGATTATTTTTTAACAATGTTTTTAAAAATAATGAATCACTAGAAAAAATAAATTTGTGATCTTGTTGTATGAAGTGGGTTCAATGTGTGTAAAATAGGTTATATTTGTAAGCATATCTATTTACTGTCTGTGAGAAATTGTATGTTAGCAGTTAATTGCCAGATTTTCAGGTGAACACAGCATGCTTAGGAGATATTCCTGCCAATGTGTTGTTACAGCCACTTTTTATGTTTGTACAGCACTGTCTGTAGTGCCAGAAATATGCTACCTGAAATGTGAAATGTGCTATCATAGAAATATGATTGTCCAGTGCTCCAGGGGACTCTGAGCTCAAGCGGTAAATTTGTGTTTTAAGAGCTGCAGAAAATTTCATGAATAGGTACCAGTACTGTGGATTTTATTGGTGCTTAACTGCAGATACCTATGTACATATGTCTACAGTTACAATCTCTTTTATCCCCTGCTGTTGCACTTTCATTATATGAGCCGTGGAAGATTATATTTTAAAAATATAATACCTCTGTGTTCAAAGATCTGTGTATGACCAGTGAGATTGGTGGCATAAAGAAGAATGGAACGCAGTGAGGGGAATGTCTAGGATTTGAAGTGATACCACAGTTTAGATGAAGAGTCTTATCTTTTAATTTTTTTTGCACATGTCAAAAATGGGGGGATTATGATCCCATAATTCATGTCTTATTTTATTTTTTACCTTTTTAAACAGAAGAAGAATCTAGGCTAATAGTGGCAACAGTATGTTCCCGATTCTGTCCTCTTCAGGGAAAGCTTTCCATGTTTATATTTTTTATATTTTTTTGCAGAAAGGAATCTATTGTGGAAGTTATTTGGAAATTTGTTATAGGAACAAACCTTACTTGTGTCCTGCACTTACACAGATCTTGGGATAAATTGCTGATGTGCCATTGCCAGATCAGGCACATGTTGCAACTCTCTCTGACTGACCAGCTTCTATTCAAGGTGACAGGTATTGCAGCCTGAAAATAATCAAAGCTTTATATTGACACAGGAGGACACTTCATTATCATGCAGATTAAAACTGTTGACATTTAGCTGTATTTTGTATCCCTTTGTTTCATTATGTAATTTATGCAAAGTTTGGAAGTAACTGAGAGTACTAGTCATCAGTTGAGTGGTACAATTATAGCCATCTATGAGAAATTCCAGCAAGAGTTAGATTTTTGTATGTACCCTATGCCAGACTGAGTAGATGGAACTACCAATCTCTCCCCTTTCACTGATGGGATGAAAAGCATCAGGATGTTATTGCTTGTGTAAGAAATGGACAGTCTGTATCTCCTGAACCTCAAGTTGTTTGGAAAAGGTTACTGAAGGGACTGGTTTAATTTGTTGTTTAATTCTGACAATTTATTCACTGATGTTGAAATACCCATCAAACAGCAGGGATTTAAGCTTGCTGAGTGCACTGCATGTGTTGCGGTTGATTATATACTTCTGGTACAATAATTTTATTAAACAAATACTATTATGAAACAACATAGTTTAATATAAATATGCATTAATGAACTCTTGAGTCTTATTCCCTTGACACATAAACACAAATCTGTATATGTATAAAGAAGGCTTTGCTAGGAAATCTATTACTATGATCATATTTTGGATTTCAAAGTCCACTGAACTACCTTTCAATCAAAAGATTGCTTTGGAAAGGGACCATACTCAAATTAAAATTATTATTCTTTAACTCAGTATAAGGCACAAACTGTCCAGTGGTATTTAATTAAACATCTCCCTCACAGCTGTCACAGACCTGAGGCCTTTTGGTCCACCTGAAATCTAAGGCTTGGTTTTAGACCCAACCACTTGAATTTTCTGTGATACTATTGTCTGTTCTCTTGGACTTCATTCTCCAAAGCACAATCAAGAGCAAAGGATTTGGAACACCTGTGAGTGGCAAATGTATTTACTACACATATTGTTGTGAGTAGATTTATATTGCAACTTGAAAAGCAATTTGTGTTTCAAATGCAGTTTATTCATATCAGAGTAGAAATGGACTGATTTAGAGATATACAATTATCAAAAAATACAGATAATATAAAACTTCCTACAAAGCAATATCTAAGCTGAGTTCACCTGGAATGTATCTATTACTACCTTGAGGTAAAATGAATTCCTAAGAAGCTGTAATTACAAATTCTTGGCATTAAGATAAGCCTAGGAATTTTCAAGTTAACCTTATATTCAAACATGCTGAAATAGAGAAATACATAGTAGTGGCATGCAAAGAGTGCTATGGTGTACTGGAATCCATATGAAAATCAATAAAAATCACTCCAAAAATTACATTTGAGTAATTTGGATCTAAACTTTGAGTATAGGCCATAAAATGTCTGAATCAGAAAGTTGTGCTCTTACTAATGCTTTTCTTGCAAGAAGATTTCATTTCAGCTAAATCAGAACATTTTAAATTATGAAGAATATTGCTGAGTAGAAAGAACCCCCATAAAACCATTTCAAATTGTGAATGAAAATATCCTTTTGGAATAATATTCTTACAGAATGATTTAAGGAATTTTAAAGTATATAAAAATGAAGAATCATATCCTTACCTTCTTAGAACACTCTACTTTCTTGTCATGTCTGCCAAATAGTTCTGCCCAATGTGTAAGATATTATTTTCTTTTTAAAGATAATTTTGGACTGAAATTTTGTCCATTACAAATTATGCCTTTAAAAAGGTTATTACTCACTTACTGTTATTTACGATGGGGGCACTATGGTGCCCAAAAGTTCACTGAATATGTGTTAGAGAGTAAATAAAATAAATATGTGGTTTGAAAGAAAAATGCATCAC
>JAWWLT010000092.1:54200019-54216196 GCA_035040995.1 Premnoplex brunnescens
TTTTTTTTTTTTTTTTTTTGTTTTTGGTTTTTTTTTCACCTGTGGCTTTCTAATATCTGTAGTGGAAACGTGCATGTGCTGTTCTTATGGAAAAGGGGATAGCCAGACCAAACAACTGCTTTTGTATCTGACTAGTCATATGTCTTTGGCTTCCATGTTCCTTAGGAAGTAACAGGGCAATGTGGTCAAGAAACCACTTTACACACTCCTTTCCAAACATCTGTGGCCTTCACCAAACCTGTAGATCCTTATTGGTTAATTCTCCTTTGTAGCTATTTTTGTGGTCAGTGCAAGATCAATGAATACCACTGAAAATAGCTACCCTAGACTAGAAACTACTTTTGAAAACAAAAAGGGAAAGGAGATAAAAAAAGGAAAGAAGAAAAAAGAGATCCCTATACTTAGATTTTGGATTAGACTCATATGCATCTTGGGAAGAAGATAGAATTATGTATGCAAGAAAGATGCCAATGTTATAAACTTAATAGACTCCAGCACTAAGTGATATGATATAAGAAAACTGCATTATTTACACTCAGGCTCCATTATTTATAAAAGCATATGATGCATAGATTTGGTAGCTTTATTGGAAAAGAGCATAGAAAAACAGATGCAGGACGGAATGTTTGAATTTTATTAGGAGTACTAATCACTATGCTTTGACATATGCTGCAGTTAAAGAACAAAAGGTAATTTCCTCTCCCTTGAAGCATACACTTAAAATAAGTATTTTATTTAATGGTGAAACAGTGTACTTCAAAATGATAGCATAGTTTCTGTCTGTGAAGTAGTAGATTGAATCTGGTTTATATGCTGTGTCAAAGGAGTTGCAGCACTTAGAAATCAAAAGTCTAGTTTTGCCAAGAATACTAATAATATAGTTATCTTTATTTTTTGTATTTGTACAAACTTTTTTTTTTTCCACAAGAGCTAAGCATAGCTCTTTCACAAGTTCTTTCTAAATTATTTGGGGTGTTTGCATCAAAGTCATAAAAATTTCTCTTTTCTGTGAGCTTGTAGGATGTCCCAGAAAGTAGAGATAGAGACCACTTTGTTTCATCAGCAGTTTCTTCATGTTACATCCTGAAGTTACAGAACCCTACTCCCACCCTTGGACTGGGGTACCCTCATCCTTAGGCTTTTCATATCAACATTTTCTTTTTTTTTCTTTCCAGAAGGTAATTAGTTAAAATACAGTTTGAGGTAACCCAGTGCTGGTTTGACCATCTTGGTGGGTAATCGGATATTATCACATATATAAATGCAGGTAAGAGAGGTTACTATGTAACATGTCTATGTGTTGTGACCTATATGCCTACATCACAACACTTCAGTACTTTTCCTGATACACAGAAAGTCCTATAGGTACTATGCAGGCAAAAATTGAGGTGAATTCTGTTTACTTTGCATAAAGAAACTGAAAACTAAGACAGTAAAATATTCTTAGGACAGAAATGAAACTGTAGCAGAAGTGCACTCATTAATTTGACCAAAATGATATATTGTTTATAACACAGATGTTGTCTCATGGAGCTAAGGTATATATTCTGTATGCATCATGATGTTTTTGCACCAAAAATCCCTTTTATTTGCAGAGGTTAGCTTCTATCAATCACTGAAAAGCTCAATCTTTTTCTGTCATGAATGTAGCAAGTAATAAAATTGCAGATTATTCATTTAGAAATAGTTCAACACTGAGAATGCATGGGAATCTCACTAACCCATACACAAGTGGAGAAAAAACAGATTACACATAGCCTTGAAAAGCAAATATTTTAGTCAGCTATTGTGCACCCCTTTAAAGTATCAAACTTTAAGTGAAAATGAAAATTAGTTTCCAACTTTCTTACCCCAGTGTCAGCTTTCCTAATGATATAGTTCTTTATGGGGAGCCTCAAAACAAAGAATGAATTGATATGTCAAATAAACTTTAATTCTCAAAGTAAATGTTCATCACACTAGAACTTTTGCATTTGATCCAGTCTCCTGTAATTGTTTTAGCATGTCTATTAATTTCCATGTGAATTTCTATTATTTTCTATCTATTATTATCTAAAATCTATTATTTTCTTTGTGAAATTCAGGGGAATTTATAGGTAACCTGTGATATCTCAGTAGGCTGACACAACTATTCCATAAAAAGACATTTTGTTCAAAGTCATTAATATTGGAATACTTGGATTTTATATACAGTCATAAACTCATGTGGACCAATCTTCACAACAGGAGACTTCTTAGACGGAAGCATCTGATATTTTCCTAAGGCATTTTATTTCCTCTGAAGTGATGCTTACTATTAAACTCTATTTTCCTCCAGTATTTCATTAGCTTAAGTTTACTGAAGTACTTAGAGAGCTCACGGGGCTCTAAATAATCACAGGGACATGTTAGAAAAACAACTGGGGTATTGCTGATTAACATTTTTCTCTCTTATTGTGGATGACACAAGGAAATGAGTACTCATTCATGAATGAGAATTCCCATATTGCAATGAGGTAAATATTTTTTAGTGAAGTAGAATCACAGAACCAGTAAGGTTTCACCATGTCCCTAACATGTCTAGATGTTTTTTGAATGTTTCCTGGGATGATGATTCCACCACTTCCCTGCTCAGCTTGTTTTGACACCTTTTCCATAAAGAAACTTTTCCTAATGCTTAATCTGAATCTTCCTTTGTGCAACTTGAGGCTTTTTACTGTTGTCCTATTACCTGGGAGAAAATATAGACTTGCACCTCACTACAATTACCTTTTGGGTAGTTGTAGAGAGCAATAAAGACTCTCCTGAGTTTCCTTTTCTCCATGCTAAACAAGCCCAACTCCCTCAGATGCTTCTCATGAGACTCGTGCTCCAAATAGTTTGACAAAGGTGTCAAGATTGTAGTAAAGCCATGCAAAGGAAATGGTAACTCTGTCAAAAATTCTGGAAATTTGGCAGGCCAGAAGACTTTACAGGACTATTTTCTGCTTGAGTTCCATGCAGTCTAATCCAGTGAGCCAGTCTACAATTTTATCATGATTCCTGTGAAAATAGAATATTTTATTAATTAACTTCTAGGGAAATTCTCAGCTTTTAAAAATCAGTCTAAATTTAAAAGTAGTTACAAACTAAAATTTATCTTGTGCTAGCAATTCTTGGCTGCAAAAATCTACTTAAAACTATTAATATTATGTGAATCAAATTGGAGAGATTTGTTGAGATCTTGACCATGAGCTGTCATTGGAAATACTGATTATCTCATATCCTAAAAAATATTGAAAAGCTGGAGCTTGTATTATAAAAGGATAATGAACACAACCTGGATCAGAAAAAAAACCCAACCCAGGAGTTTGGTATTAAACACATTAAAAAATATGCTATTAATTGTCACAGTATACTGCTGCTACCAAGAACTTTACGGAGTTTTACAAAGGGATTACGTTTTATATAGATCTGAAATAGTGTCAGACATTATAGCAGTTAATACTGAAGAAAGAGAATGAAAAAAAATTTGAGAAGGATATAAAACTTCATGTTTCTGTGTTGAAATAATTTTTTAGTAGGGTTAGCTAAGACTTTACAGGGGTAGAATTCCTTTGCTCTGAATTTTGCAAGGGTTTTTCTCTATCTGTTTCTGATATAATTTTCTTTGCTGACCACTTTCCAAGAATTCAATAGTTAACTGTAAATCTGGTCTAACATGGAAATTACACCAAGTAATTTGATAAATAGTAATAAGATTTTTAAAAATAAGGTGACATTTGCCACATATGTTTTCCTTTTCTTTTGTTTTCCATTTTTTCTCTTCCTTACCAATGCCTCATATGAGACTAGAAAAATACCATGCTATTATTTGAACATGTACTTCCTCTTGGTATATTTCTGTTCTACAGAAATGGCTCTTGTTGTACTGCTGCTACTGTGAATATCAAAGTTTTGACAGAATGATATGAATTATTTTTCAAACTAAGTTTAAAGAAGGTAGAAACATAGAACCAATTAGATTACAAAAAACCTTTAAGATTATTGAGTTAAACTGTAATCCCAACACTGCCAAGTCCAGCATTAAACTATATATTCAAGTGCCACATCTATACATTCTTTTAAATACTTTCATAGATGGTGATTCTACCACTTCCGTGAGCAGCTTGGTCTCAACAGGCTTGACAACCCCTTCCATGAAGAAATTTTCCTTAATATCCAATCTAAACCTCCTCTGACACAACTTAAGACCATTTCCTCTTGTCCTGTTGCTTGCTACCTTGGAAAAGAGCCTCATCCCCACCTGGCTACAACCTTCTTTCAGGTAGTTATAAAGAGTGATAAGGTCTCCCCTGAGCCTTTTCTCCAGGCTAAACACCCCCACCTCACTCAGTCATTACTTATAAGAGCTGTGCTCCAGGCCCTTCACCAGCTTCATTGCCCTTTTCTGGAAACACCCTGGCATATCATTGTCCTTCTTGAAGTGAACGAACACAGAACTGAACACAGAATTTGAGGTGCAGTCCCACCAGTGCTGAGTACAAAGGGGAAACCAATTCTCTGGTTGTATTGGTCACATTATTTCTTATATCTGAGATGTCATATCTAAGTGTGCCATCTGGGCACACTGCTGGCTCATGGTCAGCTACTCTCAACCAGAACCCTCAGGCTCTTTTCCACCACAAAGTTACCCAGCTATGCTGCCCCAAACCTGCAGTGCTGCACATGGTGCTATTGTGACCCAAGTGCAAGGTCCAGCACTTCCTCTTGTTTAAGGTAAATGCTAGTACATTTAAAACTTGACATTTTTTTCTTTGGTGAGTCACAGGTGTTATAAATCCCAGTAACAACACTGACAGTAGTAGATGATCTGGTTATAAAGATTTTTCTTATAGTAACTTTTTATTGCCAGCATTATAGAGTACATCATAAGTGATTCAAGTATGTACAGTTAGACAGAGAGTTGCAGGGTTCAAAGAAGTTTTAAGGGATAAATGTTTTATATTAAAAATCAGTAACTCTCACTGTTTCTTCCTCAAGAAACACTAAAATGAAAATTCATCGTGTTTCATCCTTTTCATAAAATATTCCCAGTAGCATAAATATGCTGCTGAATCAAACCCAAAGAATGCTTATTATACTATGAAATTATCAGTACAGCATTTAGAGATGCTTTTGTGAGTCTCATATTGTTACAATTTGTATGGAAGCAGTCTGAGGATAAGAGGTTGCAGAACAAATGAAGACCTAAAAGGTATGCTGAAATAATTAAATGAAATTAATTAGAAGACCAGACCACTCTAAACAAATAATAATTGAAAATATTTTAGTGAGGTGGAGAAAAGATTGAGATTATAAAGAATTAACATTATTCCACAGGAAACAAAAGAAAGATTATGAAGTCTCATTCCCTTCCTAGAAATGGCATTGCAGTAATCCATTTGAAACCAAGCAAAGAGCAAGCACGAATATTCTTAAGTCATACATTGTAAAACCTTGAAGGAGTGAGATGGTGAAAAGAGAAACTTTACACAAAAGTTAATCATGAAAAGCAAGTATTTTATGGAATGTCAGAAATTTCAAACAGTGTCAATGAGCTGTAATTTTGTTAATTTTAATCACACTGATATGTGACAAAATAATTTTGGGTGTATAAGACTTACTCCCACAAGAATATTTACTATGGGAACTGGAAAGAAAAATCTAGCATGTCTCTAAAACTGTGCAGATGGAGAAGAAATGTCATTGATTTTTAAAGGAGACAGGGCCAAGGGCCTGAAAATAAATGAGTATATTTTTTTATATGTTATTAAGTCAAGATCAGGAAATGTAAGTTTTGGGGGAGGGTTTATTTGTATATAAACCCCAGCATTCAACAAGTAAAATGAAAGGGGCTTGTACACTGTGTAGCAGTTTTAGAATGAAACAGACAGTTCTTCATAAAAAAGGCAATAGATGAACACCTATACAGAAGAAATAGAAGGATCACCTAGTGACAGGGATATCTTGTGATATCTCCTACATACTAAATGCATTCAAAACATGAATGCAGGTGATTGATTTGTCTCCTATAAAAAAACAGTAATAACTTTTGACATGAGTGGTTTTATGTAGTAACTTGAGTGTCACCAAAGTATTCTAGTTTAATAATGAAAATAGAAACAATCAATTAGAAATAAAGTATGGATTAAGATTAAATGGGAATTTCTAATAAGAACTTCAAAATTCAATAAGTGAATAGATGACAATGACCGATAGCTGAAAGCGAGTCATCTATTACATTGCTTCAGAATTCAGAGCATCAGCACAAGGAATAACATGAAGAAAGTGATTTGTGGTAGAAAGATTGTACATATTTTCAGCAGAGGCAGGCTGATTCATTTTAGGTTTAAGGGTTCTTAGAAGAAAATATGGATTAAAAACAAAAATAAGAATGGCATACACAAGGGTGTCTAAGGAGATGGGTTATTAGAATTTTTGTGCAACCCCAAAGTAATAAATGGGATCATAAATAAAACAACTATAAATTGTCTTTAAAAAGCACAGAACTTTTGCCAGTAGATGCTAAAAGATATAAAAGCATTTTTGTAGTCTAATGTAAAATATCAAAGTATTATAACCTAAAATGATGATAAATTTAGTACGTTGATATGACAGAGCAGCAGTATTATTTGGAGTCATATTGAACTGAGTCACTTAGTCTAATACGTAAAAACTGAACATTTTTTGCACCGGGTTTCATGAGGTTTTGCTCTGATACATGCCTACGTATCACACTGAGAACTCCCTTCTCTTCTATCCCATACCGTTTCCAGTCCTGAGTGACTAGGAAATGTTCAAATGCATTAAAGAGATGCTGGAAGTGAAGGATTCCCCACCCAGAAGTCAGAGAGCCTTCATAAAATGCTGCCATCCCAAGCTGCACAAAACTCAAGCACTGATGTATCATATTTGCTACTTTTTATTTATTTCCCTTCCCTGTTTTGACCTCTAACAAATGTAGCACTCCCTGTACCTACAAATTGTGCCTGCAAATTAGTGCCTGCAAATGTGTACTCTGGTCCAGCTCGTTCCATCTAGTCTTGTCTGGGCAGTGGTGAAAGCTGCAGTTCTGCTGCAATGTTCCTTCTGCTGCCTTAGTAGACATAAGTGATTGGATTTGCCCACCATAATGACATCCAGCGAAACACTCCCCATATCATTGTGTCATTCCCACTTGCAAACATTCTGGACTCTCAGCTCCTCCAGTGCATTCCAATATAAACCAATCTTTGTGGGTTTTTTAATACTAAACTCAGCATGTCAGAACTGCAAAGCATTTTAGACCATTTTACAATAAATTAGGCAGATTATCAGAGTTGCTTGTCTCTATTAGCAAATTGATTCTAATGAATGGTCTAACAGTCTCCTTCATGGAATTCTACTCTAAACAAACAAACCAACAAAAAACCCACCACCACCAAAAAGAAAAAAAAAAGCAAACCCAAAACAACAACAACAACAATTACAAAGCCCAAACCATAACAAAAAAACCCCACCCCAAACCAAAACTAAACTAAAACCAAATCAAGAAAGTTATTTTTTCCTTGTAGAAATTACTACTGCAGTGAACAGCTGCTGAATCATCATCTCCAGTGAGCCTTACTGTAGTTGCTGTTGCTGTATACAACATTTTGGAGACAATAGGAGACTACCCCATCCTTCCTGGGTCATTGCAGCCTGGTTCAAATCTGGTTAACTTACTCTGCATCAGAGTATGTCCTGCATTATGACACTGTTTCATTATTGTAGACTCTGACTGTATCAGCTTTTAGGCTTTTTTCTATAACAGTTTTCCTAAACATCTCCTTCAAAATGCCATTAGAGAGGATACTGGGCTAGGTGTAGAATTAATACAAAATGTATGGCTATCTCTCCCTCTGTTAAATGAGAGATGAAGCTGTTGTGCCCTCAATTTTTTTTTTTTAATTGTAGAATTAAAAATGGATATATTTATTTATTCTGAATAGAGACTTAAAGACTTTTTGGGGTGGATTGCCTGCTATTGGTGGGTAAGCAGAACACCCTAATAAAATTGAAGTAATCATTAGTAAATGAATAATATCTAAAAGTCTTGTTCACACAGTAGTTCAATTCAATAAACTAAAAGGATATGGTTTCTGTACCTTAGGAGGCAATTACAAGTACATTATGAAGAATTCAGAATCTTCTTTAATGCAATTCTTGTTAGTGTGGGATGCAGAAACATCTTTTTCTTGTACTGTTTCCTACATAAGCTGAACTGCATAATAATATACACTTAAAGCAACAGTCATGCCTCCAAAATTGTGTATAGTCAATTTTAGTATTGTCCTGTTTATGAAGTTGCTTAAAAGTGGCTTGAAATGCAAGAGTTATGTTCCAACAAGAAGGATGAAGTGGTTTTCCCTTTTAAACCATAGGTGTATTGCTTTAGAATGGCTCTGGTCCCTGATAATAAAAATATTATAAAAATAATATCTTGGAAAACAGTGCTTGAAAAATAAAATTTTGACTTATGGAAGCTTCTCGTTCAAATTTCTTTATGTATAATTCAGCATCTGTCTTGGTTTAACCCTAGTCAGCAAATAAGCACCCCACAGCCACTCCCTCACTCCCTCACTAGCAGGATGGAAAAGAGAATCAGAATAGTAAAACTTAGAAAACTTGTGGGTTAATATAAAGACAGTTTATGGGGAAAGCAAAAGCTGCACACACAAGCAAAGTGTGGAACTAAGTCACTGCTTCCCCTGGGCAGGCAGGTGTTTAGCCATCTCTAGTAGAGCGGGGACCCATCACGTGTAATGGGTACTTTGGAAGACAAACACCATCACTCCAAATGTTGTCCCTTCCTCCTTCTTCCCCCCACTTTATGTACTGAGTGTGATGTCATATGGTCTGGAATATCCCTTTAGTCAGTTTGGGTCACCTGTCCCAGCTGTGTCCCCTCACAACATCCCATGCACCCCCAACTTTCTTGCCAGTATGAAAAGCAGAAAAGGCCTTGGCTCTGTGTAAGCCCTGCTCAGCAATAACAAAAACATCTCTATATTATCAACACTGTGTTCATCACAACTCCAAAACACAGCCCCATACCAGCCACTGTGAAGAAAGTTAACTCATCTCTGGCCGAAACCAGCACAGCCATCTTTCAAGAATACTTGTTTAAGTACAGCAAGGAATAATTCTTTATTATAGAAGATTATTTTATTTTGTTTTGTGTTATTTAATTCAACTTACTCTGATAGGCTTTTCTCCAAGAAAATTAAACATTTCAAGCAAGTTAATATTAGATATCTGCTTGCCTAAAATTTGTAGTTTCTTGTTTTTAAAGCTTGTTAAAGTCTATAAAGTTCTAAAATCTTATGAAAATTAATTTTAATTTGCAAGTTCCTAGAGCATCATAGTAGCAAGAGTGGATACAGCTGAGCTGGAGTATGTCTCATTCAGAATTTATTGTTTCTTTCTATTGGTATAACTGGAGGTCTCTATTTGTTCTGTTACAAAGTTTTTAAGTATTACTCTTTTCTAAAACTTTTCTGTTAAAGGATAGGATATTTTGCTTCATATCACTCTATTTCTCAAAAGTTTTTTTTCCCTACAACTGAGGGTGATTATTATGTTCTTCAGATCCATTTGCAGAGAGAGGATAAAGAAACAGGCTAATCCAGAACTCAGTCTTTGAAAAAAAACCTGTAGTCTCAGAACATTAAAAAAGAGCATTTTGGAAGCATGATACTGGGTTATGTGGGTTATATGTTTATTTTCTTCAACTTAACAAAGATTTGCTCTGGTGAAGTCACAAAACATATTCTAGTACAACTCACTTCCAGAAATGACTATGTAGCTTTTCCACATTAAACATTCCTTTTGTCCAAGCAGCTAGGTTTCCTAAACTTCTGCTGTGTGTAAATAGATAACCATGGAACAAGCTTCATTTGTTGTTTATTGCTGGAAAGAAGATTTTTACACCTTTTTTCTTTAGCCAGACTTCTCCAGAACATGCTACTTTCTTATCCCAGCTAAGGAAATTTTTGTCAAAATTGCTTATTAGTTGTGGCAACAGGGAAGTTAGGATTCTTTCAGATGTATGAATACATTGAAAAACTCAGTCATGCAATTTTTGCATGGTAGGAAGGATGGAAAACAATAAAGGTAGCGTCTGCAGTAAGAAAAAGACAAAACTTATTTCAATGACTTTGAGGTTAATGTGTTTTACTTTGTATTTGTGAGAACATAAGTGCACATATAAGCTTTGGCCCAGTCCCAGAGTTTTGATATGCTTGGCATATGTGAATCCTGTGATTGGAGTGCCCTGGTGAATGGATACAGGCTCTTTAGGAGGGATAGCCAGGTCAGAAGAGGCAGAGTGTAAGGGAAGGATTAGAGTGTATGTAGCTTATAGTTGGCAATGCACATTTGAGAACCTCGGGTAAGAGTCAAGGGGCAAACAAATAATGAGTATGTCATTTTGAGTGTCTACTGTAGGCCTCCTGTCCAGGACAATAACACTTATGGATTATTATTTGGGGAACTAAAGGACACTCCCAAATCAACTGTTCTTGTCCTTATGGAGGACTTCAAGTTGCTGGAAACCAAGGTCACAAGATTCCCAAGAAACCTGGATGACAACTTTATGGAACAGGTTCTAAGGGAAACTCAGAAAGATGCCCTCCTTGGTCTTCTGCTTGTCAGCAAAGTGGATCTCATGAGCAAAGTGGAGATTGGAGTCTGTCTTGGCCACAGTGACCACAAAGGGATTGAGTTTAAAATCTCTGTTGACAGGAAGAGAAGTACCAGCAAAACCTTAGGAGACATGAGGAGGGCAGACTTCAGGCTGCTCAGGGAATTAGTAAGTATAAAGGCCCCTAGGAAAATGTTTTTGCTGGTGCTGAGGTCCATCATTGCTGGTCACTTTTTAAACATCACTTCCTAAGGGCATGGGAGCAGGCAATTCCTAGAGGCTGGAAGTCAAGCAGATGAGGCAGAAGTCTTCTCATGACCAGTGACAAGACTCAAAAAAATGGCATGAAGCTGAACTGGAGGAGGTTTAAGTTAGATATCAGGAAAAGGTTTTTCACCGTGAGGGTGGTTGAGCTCTGGAACAGGCTTCTCAGAAAAGTGCTCACAGCACCAAACCTGACAGAGTTCAAGAAACATTTGGACAATGCTCTTGGGCACATGGTGTGATTTTTGAACTCAATGATCCTGATGGGTCCCTTTCAACTAAGCATATTCTGTGATTCTATATTTAGTAATGTGCTCTGTCTGATGAACAGTAATATGTTGAATCATAGTAAGAATGCTACATTGTGGCCCCCTTCTCTTCTTTCTTAACTGCCATCTTATCTGCCTTTGTTTCATTTATGTCTTTATTGTTAAAACAAAAAAGCAATAATTGATGTAAAGTCTCCAGTGGAGTCAGTCTACTGGTATTTTTGCCCTCTGTATCCTCTCTGTGTCTGCTCCTTATTTACTGAAAGGCAAAAGAGTAGTAACTTTTCACTAGCTTGAAGTAAAATACTTCTTCAGCAGCATCTGTGATGATCTGCAGAATGAACTGATAAAGAATGATTGGTTGATCTTGCTCACTCATTTCTATTGCTAATTGTATTTCTGAAAAAGATTAGTATTTTACAAGTTTGCTTCTAGCTTACTTAATGTTCACAATTTCTCTATTATATATAGAATAATCATAGATAAAATATGAGGTATGTGTGACATATGCATGAAGAAATTTCTAGGAGCTAGTGTTAACTTTTAGTAATGGCTGTTTTACTATTTTATATTTTTTATTCTTGAACTGGAAATATCTTCTGTGTTTCTGTAAAAACATACCATTTCTCATGGGATTTACCAGTTCTTCAATTGTATAAGATACCTTCATTTGGGTTTTTTTGTTGATTTTTTTTTTTTTTTGGTTGGGTGGTGTGTGGTTTTGTTTGGTTGGTTGGTTGAGTTTTTTGTTCAAAACTAAAGATATGTAGAGCTAAAGGAAAAGGAGCAATACTAGGTATTTGAAATTGATCTGCTCATGATATTTTTCCTATATGAGATCAGTGTAATAACTGGAAGGCTGGAAGACTGTAATTCAGAAATCTTCATATAAAAAATTATTTAATTGTCCAAAACAGTTTTTTTTTTATAAGCAAGGTTGTGTAAGAAAGGTAGACCCCTTTACTTTCTTCAAATTAGAAAGGAAGACCCGGTCCTATAGTTTACCAGGCTGAGTAACCTCATTCCTTGGAAGTGTACTAAAAATGTCTTTCAATCCTTGGATAATATTGTGTAAGTACACTGTAAGTACCTTTTTATAATTACAAAGCTCTGAAGTAATAGATTCTGAAGCAAAAGACTCTATCGGATCCTGGATAATGAAGTTTACTAGAGAATTATCAGATTTTCTCTGATATTAAACTTTCTCAATGACTAATATCTGATAACCTGCTCAGTCTGCAACTACAGTGGATTTGATTTTGTAAACTGGGCTATTAATAAAAACCATGAATTTCCCTTTTGGAAAACAAATGACCTCTGTCACTGTTTTGCTGTGGTCTTGTTACACAATCAAGCTCCACTACCAGGGTTTTCCAAAGTTTTTTTAATGTGCTTGTAATGTCACGACTCTACTTTAGCACGCTTATTGGGAAAAATTCATTAATTAATAGCTTCATTTCCAGAAGTTGGATGAAATCAATGAAAATACTTCATCCCATGACTTCTGGTTAAGTTGTTTCAGAATCTGAAAGAAAAATGTTGACATGAATATTTTGTCAGCTTCCTTTTTTTTGTCTCTGTCATAAAGGTGGATTTACAGCAGTAAGTGAAGTATTTCAAAGTGAAGTATTTTATTCTGAAAGATTTGACATCTGTAATGTCACATAACTCTCTTCTTTATGAAAAGAACTGGAAGAAGCTTTTTTCCATGTTAGGAACTCTACTTTTTTGCACATGTCCGTATTAGCTTTCTTTCATGCAGAGGGGAGTATATCTGAGTATGTCTGAGTACACTTACTTGAACTCCAGATAACAGTGAACAAACTGATTTTTTTCACAACTACAGTTGCCAAACAATTAGGGCTAATATGGACAAGCCTTTGTTTCTTCATTTTTCAACTGCCATTGAGAGGATAAATCTTGTACTAACATTTTTTGAACATTCTGACAAGTATGTCAGCGGCTGTGTGACATGTTCTTATGTTAGTTATGAATTCCATAGGATTTGAGATTATTACTGAGTGAGGTCCTCCTACACAAATGACAATGTATAATGAAGCTGAAGTGAGTGTAGTTCTGCCTTACTGAAGCCCACAAAACCTAAGTCTGTATACCTACAGGTTTTTTGTTATATGAGGAGCAGAGAATGCAGTATTTTTGGCATAATCTCCAATACGAACAGATCTGAAATTCAAAACTGTTTCTATCATCACTATGACTTTGAATAAATTGCTCTAGGTTTTTGGGTTTTTTTTCCCCTTGCTTTCGGCATGATGTTTTTTTCATTGCTGAGCATCTCCCTAACTACAGACATTCTTTCAAAAAAACTTTTGCTGTCAGAAAAATAGTCACTAAAGATGAAAAAGAAGAGCTTGTGGAAAAATTTCTGGTTGAAGAAGTGCAGGACCAAGAAAGCTGCCTGGTAAATCAATACATGGACTGAAGATGTCGGAAATGCACACAGTCCTGAGGTGGAGCCTTGAATTTTGAATTTCTGACCACTTCCAAGGAAACAAGTGATGGGACAAAAGGAAACAGCCTCAAGAGGCACCAAAGGAAGTTTAGATTGGATATTAGGAAAAATTTCTTCACTGAAGGTGTTGTCAAGCATTGGACCAGACTGCCCAGGAGGTATTTAAAAGATGTAGATGGGGGTATTTAAATGCAGATGGGGTGCTTAGAGACATGGCTTAGTGTTGGACTTGGCAGTGCTAGTTCTACAGTGGGACTCAATGATCTGAAAAGTCTTTCCCAATTTAAATGATTCTCTAATTCTCAGGAACAAGGAGTGTTTACTAAGTTAGAGCTCAGTTTTCTGTGAAGTTAAGAAATTCATAACCACAAAGATCTGGGAACCTGAAAGTCCTGTAGAAAGTTCCAAGGGTATCTGGCTCTGAGACAGACATATTTGTATAGCATTATTTTTGTCATCGCGTTCAGGTTGGTGCCCTACAAAACTCTGTTGTATGTACAATAAAAATTCCCATGGTTTGTTTGAAGAGATGTTTCCTATGAAGTCAGGTTCACTAGATTATTCTTGCATCTTTTTAGTAATATGATTTATTTCTTTGTGTGACGTTGGTAGGCTCACTCTCCTACTGAAATTTGGGTAATGTGATTTTTTTTCTTAGAATAGATGTTTTATCAGTCCTTACAG
The DNA here is from genome assembly GCA_035040995.1 of Premnoplex brunnescens. Lineage (NCBI taxonomy): Eukaryota > Metazoa > Chordata > Aves > Passeriformes > Furnariidae > Premnoplex > Premnoplex brunnescens. Next base: position 54,214,373 of record JAWWLT010000092.1, read on the forward strand.
ATTTCCCATGCTTTCCAGGATTTGTCATTGTTTGAAGAGCTAAAGGACTCTGACAATTTTTTTATAGTTTTTCTATGGAAATTACTTTTTCTCCCCTTAGAAAAGTGTCCATATTAGTGGCCTTCAAAGTATTTCCTTTTCATTTGTTTTGAGTAAATAATTTTCATCCTTCTAAATACGTAACAGAAATAAATATGGGTGTTTCGTGCACTATTAATATTTTCACCATTTTCATCTGTTTTACTATATTATCACTAATACCTGTTAATTTTCTAATGAACATTAGTACTTAATTTGTGCTGAGAAGCAAGTCATGTTTTAGGTGGTGTAATTATTTTATACCACTTGAGGAAAGATATAGCAAAAAAAAAATCATTCTGAACACTTGTAGAGGTTTTTTTCCCCCTAATATTGGCATCATAGAAAAAACAAAAAGGAGAAGGAATTGCCTGACTGAATAAAAGTTAATTTCATTTAACTATGATTTTGAGAGTATGAATCATCACTGTTTTTTATTTTTTCCATAGTGCAAATAATGAAAATCAATAAATCTAGTCACAGTGAAATGCATCATTGAAATGGTCTGTGAATAATATAGTCTCACTTACTTTTTAATAAAAATTAAAGAATCCAAGAGCAAGAACATTTAGTAATTTGATAGTTTCCTTGAGTTATATTTCCAAAGTATTAAAATAATTATTGGTGAAAAAATGAAGAGAATGTAGGAATGCAAAGTACAGAATTGCTTGAAAGAAAGGTAGTGTATTTAGTCTGGATCTAAAATAGTTATGTTAATAAATATTGCTAGTGGATCTCAAACACACCCATAGCTAGAAGAGGATTGCATCAGTTCTTCAGGTATAGAAGTTAAGGCATTGTGATGGTGAAGGAATTGCCAGTGTAACAAACAGCATTCAGAGTAAAGCAGTGAAGGAAGTCCAGATACTAATACTGTCAATCCAGCACCTATCCTTTGTGTCCTGTAAATTAATTACTGGCTTTTAAAACATTAAATGCTGAGCCACTGTCTTTTTAAATGAACAGTTTGAACACTCTAAGTAATCATAAATATTGCTATATCAACTTTTAGAAAAGCATAAAACAATAATTTCTTTTTCTAAGTAAAATATAAACCAAATATTTAGGTTGTTTCCTCAAAATGTCCTGGTGCAAATGAGATTTTTTTTTTTTGTACAGTAGTTAGAATTATTAGACATTATTATTCTCGGACTCAAGCCAGTCCTGAGTCACAGAGCTGAGTCAAGAAGTTGTTCTGTAGGTGGGCTAGAAGCAACCCCATCATTCATTAGGAGAAATTGTTTGCCTCATGGCAGACCTCCAAAATGAGTTTTCATTGTAGCTTCTGGCTCTTTGGTACTCAGCATGCCTCTGGGCTGCAAAAAAAACCCTGAGGTGATCATTTTTATTTATTTTTCAGATATCTTATGGTTCAGTTCTACTGTTGTGAGGACACGATGTATACAGTGACATTGTAATGCTAGAACACACAGAGATGTTAAAGCACTATATCTTTTTTCCCTGATTAGTATTCTCTTAAAGAGCACCATGCTGGCATATCAAAGTTGTTAGAATGACAGCAGTGGTGGGGTTTTTCTAAGCAGCTGGAAGCTTGCTTATTTGTTCTTGAAAGAGAAAGGATAAATGTTAGGATATTGTCTTAGTTCGAGGGGGGAAGTAAGATACTTATGTTGACCAAAAAAAAAAAAAAAGCCTCTCCTTAAATTTAGAAAACATAAATTTAATTAGAAAAAAAAAAAAAAAATAAATGAATATATGAATGGATAACATTTCTTAAATACAATA
>JAWWLT010000092.1:54248078-54264598 GCA_035040995.1 Premnoplex brunnescens
CCTCCTCTCCACCCCCACCCCCCTTCTCCCCGCCTCCTCTCCCGAGCGGCCGTCAAGACCCGGCGGCGCGGCGGCCCCAGCCGCTCCCACACCCGGCGAGGGGTGGCGCGGCAGGAGCTGTCCAACTTTTCAGCACAGTTTCCGCGGCGCTGCCCGCGAGAAGGCGGTGGCCGCCGCCCCTGCCCGGCAGCATGGAGGCGGAGAGCGGCAGCAGCCTGTCCGCGATGCCCGGCGGCAGCGGCAGCGACGGCGGCGGCGACGGCGGCAGGGGCAGCGCGGGGCTCAAAGCCCCCAAGCATCTGTGGCGGCACGACCAGCACTACCCGCCGCAGCTGCGGCAGCACCAGTTCCTCGAGCACCAGCAGCACCCCGGGCAGCCGCCGCCGCTGCCGCCCGTCTCCCGGGGCCGCTGCCTGGCCGGGGCTCGCGTCAGGCACCGCGGCTACTCCGACACGGAGCGATACCTCTACTGCCAAGCCATGGATCGCGCCTCCTACGCCGTGGAGACCGGCCACCGGCCCGGCTTGAAGAAATCGCGGATGTCCTGGCCCTCCTCCTTCCAGGGACTGAGACGGTAGGAGAGGGCTCGGCCCACGGCTCCGGCCGCGGGTGTGTGGGGGCGCGGCGGAGGGGCCGCTCTCCCGCCCGCCTGGCCGCTCCCGGCCGCGGGGAGGGAGCTGTGGGCACGGCGGGACCCCCGTCCGACCGGCCTCGCTCCGCGCCGCGGGACGAAGGAAGGGGCACCAGTGCGGGTGGGGAAGCTCCGAAAGGGAGGTGGGGTCGGGCTGGGCAGCCGTGCCGGGAAGCCCGGGCTGGGCTGCTGCGGGGAGCCCCCGGGCAGGGCTCGCCTGTAGCGGGCGTAACCAGGGCACGGGCGGCGCCGTGTCGTCCCATACACGCGTGGAAAAGCGATCGCGAAACACGTGGGTGGGAGCGGGACGGCGTCTGTGCCAGCACGGAGCCGGGAGCGGGGCGGGGAGCGGGGCCCCTTCCCCCGCCGCCCGGCTCCGCTCCGCTGCATCCCCGGCCGCCCTTCCGCGCCGGAGCTCCCCGGGAACCTCCAGCCCCGGTGCCGAGTGGGAAGGACTCAATTCGTGTGATGTTCGCACAAAGTTAAAATTATGGGAGCTCTGGGAGGTGGGAGACAGTCTGGCAAATCCAGGGTTAAGGTCCTGTTACTTTGAACGGGCTAGTTGAGAAAATAGGCTGATGGTTTCTTAGCCAGAGGGAGGAGTCCGTCATCTACTAGTCTATTGTTTCCCGTTAAATCAGCTGTGGATTTATTTTTCAGTGTGTAGCTCACCAATGCCTATTTTGCCCTTGATGGCTATCACAGGCATCTGTTTTAGAATAAAATTCTCTGTCAAGATCAGTAGAATGCTGTATTTGAGGATTCAATTTATTATTTAGTCTTCGCTTTCAGTAGCTGGAACCACTTCCTTTTAGTGGAAAGCCACATGCCTGCACTTGAATTTTAAGCAGACATTGTGAATAAAGGATTTATGGAGAGAATGGTGGGCAGAAGGACAATTCTTAATATTGAGTTACTCTGTAGATTTTTGATTTCCTAGATAATCAGATTTTTATGGTGTGATACACTTGATGAATAAATAATAGAATCCTTTCTGAATGAAGATTGCTTTGTATGTTTCTGTGGTGCACACTGCATTCTTTATTATGGAGCCTTGACCATAAATCTGAACAAGACATACTGGCAGTGTTAGATCTATTTCTACCTAATGTTGACTTTATTCCCACTTCATATATAATTAGGAAATAAAAAGACATTTGGCAATTTTAAATCAGAGCTGCATTTTCAAATCTGTAGTCTTTAAAATATGTCTTTTAATATCTTTGGTTTTCACGGAGCCATTATGTTGCTACACGTCTATATCGCTTGTGTGAACTCATGCTTGTCTGAAGTTAATGATGTTGAATTTTTTACCATGTAAGATTTGAAAGAAGGAATCATATGCTTCAAAAATGAACAAATATTCAATTTAAAGCTTTTCTTCAATACCTTCTTGTTTCTTTTATAAAAAAAAGTCTAGGTGCTGATGGTTTTTGAACTTTAAGACTCAATGCCATTAATTCTGTTTGCTAAATGCAAAGAAGTTTAATTTTCATCAATCATAGTTGTTGGTTTGAGTATATTCAACATTATTCCACAAGTGATTAGTTATCGAGGGAATGCTAAGTCATATTGGGAAAGAATTTTAGGACCATTTTAAATTTTAGACTACAAGCCATATGATGCCAATTTAAATAGAAATAAAAATTCAGTATGTACGGTATTTAAAAAAAAACAAAACAAAACCAAAAACCAAACCCTTCCATTATTTTTATAAGTGCAAAAATGTTGTTTGGGCAAGACATGCTTCTTTGAAATTAAGAGAGGTCAGTGGATTTTATTTTAGGTCTATTGGATTGGTAAATATGGCTCAGATATGCCTCCTTTTTAAAAGCAGTTAAGCAAAGCAGAGTAAAATAACTCAATATAATTCACCATTCCATGACTTTCTTAGAATAAAGTCTCAGCGTACAATGAGAAAAAAAGTGTATTGTGGAAGCACAAAGCAAACTGTAACAAATTGCTTAACAAATATTCTCAAGACATATCAGAAAAGGCTGGTGTTTCCAGCATTTTCTTTTCAAGTTTTTAGTCAGCTGTTACTTTTAATTTTATTCAACACAAAAAGCAAAGCAAAATATCTTCTTAATATTGTTGGAAAAGTGGTGACTTGCAAAAAACCACAAATATTTTTGTGAAAGGCATCTGTCTGTCCTTTTTTAAGTATTTCAGTTTCCTTTTCATATTAAGACTTTTTAATATTTCTCCCTTATTTAACCTGTTTTCAAAAGAACACTTCTGAATGGACTGCCATGGATTTGTAGGGGTGTAGGGTGACAAGCTTGTCTTTCAGAAGAACCTCAAATTACTCTGAATAGTATGTAGAACCGTATAGAACTGGGGAAAATTGCATATAGAACTATGGAAAACACATCAGGTAATACAGATAATATTAAACATTAATGTCTCAAATGTGCAATAATTATATCTATATAATTTTTTATCCAGAATTTGTTTGGTTTCATCTAAAGATATCATAATCCTGAAAACCTCAATGAAAAACATAAAGGGACACTCAAGAAACCAAATCTACATCTTCAAAGTATTTTCTATTTTAACTTGGTAAGAACTTAAAAATATGTAACTGTTATGTTTTTCAAAAGAAATGAGAATAAAAAATTAGTTATGTTAAAATTTGAGTTAGAACTCACCAGTACATCTTTCTTATTCAAACTGAAGAGACTTAACATTTAAAAGGAAAGATCAACTAGCGAAGCTTCTAAACTGAGTTAGTTGAAAAACAAAACGTGCTTGTAGTTTGTGATATTAAGCATCATTTATAATCATTCTAATGCTTTGGCACTTTGTGATGATCATTAACTTTTTGCACATCTTATTTAGTACAACACTATATTTCCTTCAAGGAATACAGTGGCATTTCATTGCACAGAAGAGTGTATCAGAATCATTGACTAATGTATTCTTCTTAAAAGTCAAGATTATTCCTGTGTTTTCAAATGAGAAGGTAAGTGCTTTGAATTCATATACACAAGAGCTATACAAAAAATGTGAAATAAAAACAAACAGAGAAACTACGGGTTCATATTAAAGTGATTTTTAAGATCATAGAATAAAGGATACTATGTAATAATAAATTGTAGTAGTGAAATTGGGAAATAAATACTTCAACACAAATAATTTTCCAGTCAATAGTGCAAAACATTCAGTGTAATAAATGGAGTTCTTCTGGTTATCTTAGAAAATTTCAGGCACCTCTATATGCTTTGTACATTACTAGCATTATTACATGGTCTATATACACTAGTTGTTAAAAAAATAAAAAACACAACACAAAAAACCACCCAACTTAGCATTTTTAAAGGCCATTAGTCATATGTCAATTAAATCATCTTGCCATATCATCCTTCTGTGTTCTATTTTTCACTACTGAAATTTCAGACTGGAAAAAGTAGAGAACAAACACCACCAGTCGTAATTCCACTTGTGGAATTTCCCAGGATGCTGTATACTTAAATACTAATCTCTTAGATATTTGACTTCTTTTTCTCAGGTTTCCATTATCATTTTACAATAAGTCTTCTGCAAATTTTATTTCAAGTGATGTATTGGCTTCTTCACAAAAGTAATTTTTCATCTGTACTTATAAACCACTGTGCAATGATGAGGAAACATGTCTTTTACAATGCGGTAATTGTGCTTGTTTCCTATTGGTGTCTATTTAAAAACCTACTTTAATAAGTGACCATTAAAATTAGTTGCTGTCAAAAAAAATTCTACTTGCTCTCTTTTAATTTCTTTCATGGGACTAGATCTAACCAGGTAGCATCCATTACTGCATTGCTTATATATGGAGATTGGCCTAATGTATGCCTATTTTTCTTAAAGTGTCAATCTTGTCCTTATACCACTCAATAATAGTTAATAAACCAAAATAATATTAAAAATTGAATGCAGTGTAATATTTCAGTTGCCCAGAGGCTTTATACTATATTAGGAGAAGAAATGAGTTTTATGTGTTAGTGTCTCAACTTTCTGAAGTCTGGGATATTGTACGCCACAGCAATCATTTAGGTAGAGAAACCCTGGGGTTTTGTAACTACATATAGAGCTCCTGAAAAAAATAATGGAATCTTTTCAAATCTTGACAAATATCTGTTTTGTTCTCCAGTAAAATGCATACGTCTTTCCATCCTAAGCCCTGTTCCTTCCTCCAGCTTGGTTTGAAAAACTGCTCTTGGTCTATTATATCCCAGCTATTTCCACACAAACAAAGGGAAAGGAAGAAGAGGATTTTCCAACTTACAGGCCCATAGATAATTGTCTCAGAATTTAGCAGTAGTCTCTAATTTAGAATTTTGTTGTTTACTTGTCTGTTGTTTACTTGGCAGTATATTATTGCTTTGTTTACTACTAAGTAGTACTGACACCCACTATGTTAAGATAACTGGCATATGCTAGCCCTCCCTCAAAGATACAAATAAATTTTAAACTTAGTAAACATTATTGGATTAGAGAATAATCAGAGAATAATTAGGATTTAAACACTTTAAGGCATAGTCATATGAAGTTCTACCTTAAAATTATTGATATTACTGTTTAATATGTTCTTATTTTTAAAAGAGGTTTTAATATAACAATATTATTAGAGTATTAGTAGAGCTGTCTGTTGAACAGAGACTCATGGTGTCAGGTCAGCAGCACTCAGCTGATTCTCTGAACATGTGGAGACACCAGGTGCACAGTTGAGTAGTAATTTAGATGGAAATTTTGTATAAAACAGTAAGTTTCTTAAAAAGTCATCTTAAATGGAATAAAATAATTTTAATTGCACAGTACACTTTCTTTAGAGAAGACTTTGGAACTAGCAGGAAAACCTGTGAGATTATGCTGATGTCTTAAAACTATAAATGTGATAGGAAGCTGTGAAGGTGTAGGAAAGCAAGGCAATATCATTTGACCACTAACAGTTTGCCTTGATGAACAAGTTCCAAGACTGAATTTTTTGCTACCGAAAGGCAAGAGTTTCATGAAGAAAGAGTGTTAGACAAACACTACTCCATGTCATTTGATAGGGTGATTTGAAAGTAGGTTGGTACTTGCCAACATGAAAAATGTCAATGTTCCTATGCAGGTTTAGTCAGTATGAGGTATTTGATGGATCTAGAAAAGATGAATGTTGCTGAAAGCTTATTCTCACAAACAACAATACAGGTTATTTCTGAGAACAAGTGTTCTTTTCTGATAATAGTGTGGATCATCACCATGTCATGATCGAATCCAAAGCTCTTCAGATAATCTAGAGAAACTACATTTAGTGATGCTTGTTTAGACTGCATATTTAAAGGTGATGATAACGTTTGCTAATAGGAAAGAAAGTGTATAGGTAAGATTTTAAATTCTGTTACTATTTATTTGGAATGCAACAATCCTGCTACCTGCATCTCTTCCCAGATGTTTTAAAGCCTTAATTATGTATAACAAGGTTACAGGAGGGAACCAGTATCTGTCAGTTATTAGTAGCTAGAACTTGTGTTACTATTGTTCATTCCTCAAACTCTTTTCATTTATATCTCTCCTGTCTTCCATTTCTTCCCAATGACTTACTGTGTCCAGCTGCAAAAATGTCAAATCAACCCTTTAGCTTAATAGTGTGGCTGCTGTTATGAATGAGTACCTGACTACTTCTAGTTATTTTAAATAGGTCTGTATTACCATGTTACACTATGGTATTCACACCATAGTTTCCAGGTATCTTCAAATAGAACAAAGAAAAGTAACTGCAGACTGATGATAAGTAAGACAAATCTGAGTGCTCAGTTAACTTAGTATATGCAAATAAATATGAAAGGGCAAAAGAGAAAATAAAGACATATGGCACTATAGAATCATGGAACCATACAATGACTGATGTTGAAAGGAGCCTCTGGAGGTCACTTGGTCCTAACACTTCTCAAAGCTGATCTGTTGAGAACAGGTTTCTCAGGGTTGTGTTCAGTTCAGTCTTGAGCACTCCATGGAACAGAGGTTCTACAGTTTCTCTGGGCAAACTTACAGGATTTGATCACTTCATGGTAAAATATTTTTCCAATATCTAATCAGAATTTCTATATTCTGACTTGGGTCCTTTGCTTCACATCGTATCACTGTGCACTTCCAAGACTGGTTCCATCTTCTCTGTATCCTCTCTCTTATCAGGGAGGTAACATAGTTCTCTGGGTGCAAACTCACAAGTATGGAATAGCAATTCCACAGGTCTACTGGAAAGTCTAGTGCTGGAAGCATTATTTTCCAGTGCCGTTTATTACATACACAATGTTCCTTAGTTAATTTGAACAGATTATCCCCTCACTATCTTTCCTCTTGTGGGGGACTTGTAGCCTCTTTTCTCTCACATTTTGAGGAGAGAGTTCAGCTGTGAGAATAGTCAGCGGGAATAAGGATGGGAAAATAAAACTGTGACTTCTTACCAAATAGTTTGTTGAGGATCTCAGTGTCTCTCAGAGGTGTTGTGAATGTTCCCACTCTTGCTCCTTCTGCCTTGGCCAAGCTGATCTAAGGCCATACAGTTCCAGACAGGAAAACTAAGCATGATGGGAATGGTTTTATTCAAGGCCAGCCATCCATCCTTCTAATTCCAGAAATTGAAATGCTTCTAAACAAACCTCATTCAAAAATCCCTAGTCCAATACTTGAACCTATGCCTCTGACAGCTGAACCCAAGTTTCTGTTATTTCTAATATTCTAAGGTTTCTGTTATTACATGACACAATGCCATGATAGTCAGAGATTGCAAACTGTATCTTGAAACCCAATTATTTTCTTTCTTTTTACCACTGCCATTAAAACTGTTTCCAAATTTGCCTTCCCTGGAAAATGGGTCCATTGCTTCTGGATGGTACAGTGTAGAAAAACAGCTCACAAGCTCATATCAAAAAATAAAAGAAGGCTATAGACAGAAAAAGCCCCAAACCTACTCTTTGAGGACTTGAAAATCATTAGGAAATTCAAACTATGTGGAATAAGAACTTAGCTTAGTTTAGGTACTTCTGCTAGACCAAAGTCTTAGACCATCATTCCCACATTGATCTGGATGTCTAAAATTAGTGCTTGGTCATATATGAGGGGCGTTAAACTCACCCCATTAAAAATATACGTGTAAAGAGATATTTGGATGTGTATTTGAACACACACATATAAAGACAACCAAAACACATTCAGCCATAGAGAAGTAAGTCCAGCTGTTGAATAAAGTTAGGGGGGTTCAATTAATAATATTCGTTTACATTATATACAGAGATCAGAATTTCAGAATATAATGTGCTACAAAGCGGTATTCACAGATCTGCAAGTTCATGAGGCAAAGGCATAATTTCCACTCTTGTAGGATATGTTATAGCAGAGGGATGAAAATTTTCTATCAGATTCTGAAACTGAGAAACCATTGGATAATCATCATTTAGTTATCCCTACAGTTTATCACACTTGTGTTTTGCCAAGTGGTCATGCTCACTTGTTTACAGCAGATGACCATAAAAAGTAATGGGAGTCAGAGCAGCTGCTATTCAAATAGCCTTTCATGTTTTGGAAAGGTAATTTTGTGTTCATCTTTCTTTTCAATTACTAGCTCTAAACTCATAATTTTAGGTTACACTCATAAATTTCCTCTACTTTTTATTTACTTTTCCTCTCTGCTTAGGAAATGAAATATCACCAAGTGTTTCAAGGCAACAGTTTGATTCTCAAGAAGCAGTGAAGGGACTTTTTATAGAAGTGAAAAGAGATGCTACTAGTGAGGAAGTATGGCAGTATATGGAAGGAGGATAAACATTCTGTTGAACAGTTCTGCTCACTTTTATAATATCAAATAAAAAATATCACAAATTTCAGACTGATGCTTTTTTGCAGATGCACTTGTAGGTGCTTTCTCTCTCTCTGTCTCTCTCTCAAACACTTGAGATATCATTTAATAAAACATTAGTAATGTTCTATCTAATGGTAGGATAATGACATAAAGGACTGCTGGATGCACATGTGTGCTCCAGGAACTGATGCTCGTTTAATTTCCCTCTGTCTACTTATAAACCTTAGATTATCAGCAACTCCATTTCTCTATGCACCAATGTTCTAAGAATGTTTAGGCATAATCTGTGCTTGGCTGTGAGAATAAAAACAGTTTACACTTAAGATAGGTATTTTGATAAATCTACATTGTTTATAGAGAAGAATGCCTCTGGGACATTACAGAAATTTCACATAAAAATCAATCTTTTTTCTTCAGTTAGAAAGGAATAGTCTATAGAATAAACCCCGAATTACTCAGGTGGTCACCTGAATTTCTGTTTTGTTTTAGTGGGATTTACAAAAATGCTAACGAAACGGATATTTTTTACCAATAGTAATGCTTTGAGGACACTAAGAAACAGAGATTAGGAGTAGAGAAATAGTGGCTGATTAGAGGAAACAGAGGCCACTACTAAATCTTCACTAAACTTGCCTCACCATCTTTTGGCCACTGTTCTGACTAACTTCCATCAATCTATCTCTGTAGTGATTTGTTGACTTAGGAACTAAATAGATTTACATGCTTAGTGATTGTAACTAACAGTAGCAAACAGTACAGGAAAGGTGTTCAGCTGGAAAATGTAAGTTTTTCTGCCTTAGCCAACAGAACAGTTTAGGTGTACAGCAGGAGACTGTTCTGAGTAAAGTAGTTTTCCTCCTACCTCATACCGCCAGAAACTCTACATCTTCAGGAAAATACAAAGAAGCTGGCTTCCTGTGTTGCTCTTCCGAAGACTATCAGAATTCCTTAAGTCAAGGAGGGTTTCATATTAACAGTGTATTTTTTCTTTTGGAAAGGTTCTGTAATATCTCAAAGTTACTTTTTCTTAAAAGCATAGCAGATTTTTATGTATTTGAGTTTTAAAACTGGATGGTGAAAATATATTCTAATTATTGGTTTAGAATTGTAGAACCGGGAGAAATCTCATGGCTGAAAAAGAACTCATAGCATAATTAGCTACACCTGTAGCAGATATTTTATTTGATTCCTTTTTTTTTTTCCTTTTATTCCCCTTTTTTAGAGTTCTAATCTGGTTGTTCCTGTCTTCTACGCTCTTTCCATTTTTGATCCATACCTTTCATTATGTAACATGTCCAAAATTGTTCAAAGCATTCACCTAAGAAATGACAGAAGTAGATAGAACAGAAGCACAGCTTAAGTGTTCTACAAGTTATGTCTCTGTATATTTATCCTAGTCTGATGACTGACTTTTTTCCCAGCAGAATGGCAATGGTCTATCTTAATTGGCTTCTAATGGACAGTGACTTGAAATGCTTTACAACAGAACTGCTGCCTAATCTGGCAGTTCTGCGGTTTCCCCCAGTTGTATGTTCCTGCAAATCATATAATGATACACAGATATCAAGGACTTTTTTGAGATCATGAAGCATGAAAAATGATTATAATCAAAACAACTTTATTTTTATAATGTAACATAGTATTTGGTCTGTAGGAAGCCCCATGAGACTGTTAAAACTTTTGATGCAACACGTAGTGTTCTATAAACAGCGAGAAGAAAAGCTTGTGACTTGGTAGTCCCACTGAAATAACGGGCAAACACTGATGCCATAGTAGTGGAAGTGTTAGTTTACTATAAAGTGTGGGGTAGTATAGAAATAGAATACAGGGTTGTTTTTTTTATTTTCAGTGAGAAGCACATACTCAAAGAAAATAAAGTAAGGAAGTAACTTACAGTGTCTCTTTTCTTGGGTTGAAATATGCAGCAAATAATTAAATTATTCATTGTGAAATTCTTATGCCTATTAAATAATGAAGCAGTATTGCATAATCCACATGAATGGAAACAACTGACTAATCCTTTCCTGGATCACACTCAGAAGCAAAATTATAGCAGCAAACTTTCTACTGTAAAAGTTTTCTATACGTTTGTGCAGAGTGTGCATTAAATCCTTTTAGACATATTAACTTTTAATGACTATAAATATGGTTTAAAAATTAATGACTGGATCCAGGAAAAATAAAAGAAAATTATCAGATATAGCAAATATTTTTTATATTGCTTTAGAAAACCTTACTGCCGAAAATGTGATTTATAATATTTGATTCTACCTCTATATAAAGAACCCCTCTTTTATTGAATTTATAGCTGAACTCAGTAAGGGTAAGTAAACTTCAAGTGTAATTTGAAGCACAGGTCAGAGAAGAAAAATTGGTTTGAGATGACAGTAACAAAACTGAAAGAACAAGGAAACTAAACTGGTAGAGAAACCCACAGAAATGAGAAAACTGAAACATTTTCTATCTTAAAACCACAATATTAAATATTTTTCAGTGGTACATAAGTAAGATATTAGCTGAGAAATTACACTTAAGTAGATGTCGATTTCAAATCAGAGAACTTAATCTCTTGAATTCTTGCTTTAGGTATACTACATTTAGTTTAAGGTTATGCATTATTACCCTATACCAAATAGTGAAATACTTCTGCTTCCATGTCTACCTCCCCTTCCAAGAGCTATGTATAATAAACTTTGTCCTTATAGACTTTTCAAAAGGGAGATGATAAGGTCAGGAGATCCCAGAACATTGCTGTCTTTACAAGGTTATATATTAGGAAAAACCACTTTTGTTGGAACTAAAAAAAGCTTTTAGCTTAATATAAGCCTTAACATTGAAAATTCAACTTTATGACTTGTTTTCACTTTTTATCAAAAGAAAGAATCAAAAAAGAGTTATGAAATATACAATTCAAATGGTCCTTGCATTTTTCAGCTATACAGATCTATTTGGATAAAAATCAGAATGCTTTTTCAAGATACTGCTTTGTGACAGCAGGGATTACAGTCATTAACAATGTGATATGATGGGCTGAACATGTTTGAAATGTTGGATATCAAATTCTAATAGCAATTTACCTCCATACTTGCTTTAGCTCAAATGTACTGGTGTGAAATTTTAAGCTTTAAAGATTCTTGATTCTCCAGTTTTACCCTAATTTGTAGTTCATAAAATAGAGAGATTATTATTCTTCATGGCAAAAATTCCCACAACTTTAAAATAATTGCATAAAATTGGTAATGAATACCTCAATATGAGCTTTCTCACATTTCCAAGGGTTGAATATATTACAAAATTAGCAAGTGATTATTTTAAACTCCATGGAATTACTCACTTGCCAAAATAAGCTTAAACTGAACAGCAGCTGCTAGGGTAGAGCCCCCTTCTGCAGTCACATATTTAGCAGAAAAAGAAATGAAGATGCCAAGACATCCTGTGCTTTGTGTTGATTTCCTAAGTGCAAAGAGTTCACTAGAACAGACCTTAATTTGTTGGAGTCTGATCCTCACATTTATAGTATCCTGGCTGTAAGGAAGGTTCCAGCTGTATCAACTCTTACCACAAGTGTGAAAACGCCTTAAGAATATCAAATATATATGTGAATACGTATTCATCAGCATGAAAAAAGATGTTTAAAGGCAGACTAAAGTAGTTACTGTCTAGTTTTTAATGTTCCTACCATGATGTACGTGTAAATGTGCAACTCTTGAGCAGAATTTGAAAGAAACAAAACAGCTGATGGATGTTGAATAGTTTGTAAGTGTTGAATTCCAATTTTCTATCTATTATTCTAGGTAATAATGATGATTAACCAATTGTGTATTAAACATATACCATTTTCCTTGCTTCTAAGAAATTTGTTCTAAAACTTACATAACTAATTTGTTTATTACATGGATCATACTAACATTAAGGATATTAGCAGGAAATAAAGAATGTGTTACTTTCAAAATACTTAATTTCCCAGCTGGATCTTTGAGCTTTAATTTCACTTGTGATTATATTATCAAATACTTAGTGTCTCTTTTTGCAATTTATATACTATTACATATGATTCATTCTAAGTTTAATTTTATGTTATGTATTTTAAGGAAAATAATTTTGTATTTGTAATGATGTTCTAAATTTCAAAAAATGTTTTCTGAATAGGGCAGGTAAAATAACTTCTTTCTTAGTAATTTCTAAAATACACATTAATAAAATCCAATGCAGTGATTAAGATATTTGAAAGTAATTTGATCAAATCCAGAGAATTATAGTGTATTTTTATTACAGAATTGTTTAGGTTCGAAAAAATCCTTAAGATCTTTGAGTCCAACCATTAATCCAGCACTGCCAAGTCCATCACTAAGCTATTTCTCCAAGTGACACATCTACATGTTTTTTAAATACCTCCTGGGATAGTCATTCAACACTTCCCTGGTCAGCCTGTCCAATGCTTGAGAGCCCTTTTGGTGAAGAAATTTCTATTAATATCCAACCCATTTCCTCTCATCTTCTCACTTGCTTCCTGGGAGAAGAAACTGACTCCCACCTCACCACAACCTCCTTTCAGGTAAATGTAGAGTGTGGTAAGGTCTCCCCTCAGCCTCCTTTTCTTCAGGCTAAACGACTCCAGCTTCCTCAACTACTCCTAATAGGAATTCTGCTCCAGACCCTTCCCCAGCTCCACTGCTCTTTTCTGAACTCACTCCAGCCCCTCAGTGTTCCTCTTGCAGTGAAGGGCCCAGACCTGGACACAGGACTTGAGGTGCAAGCTCAGTAGTGTTGAGTGTGTTGGTCTGGTCACTGCCCTGGTCCTGCTGACCACACTATTGCTGATTCAAGCCAGGATGCTGTTGGCCTTCTTGGCCATTGGGATTCAGATGCTGTTGACCAGCACTGCCAGATCCTTTTCTGCTGGGCAGCTTTCTAGCCACTCTGCCCCAAGCCTTGGGTTGTAGTGACCCAAGAGCAGGACCCAGCCCTTGGCCTTGTTAAATCTCACACCATTGGCCTCAGCCCCTCAATTCAGACTGTCCAGATCCCTCTTCAGAGTCTTTCTGCCCTCCAGTGTATCAGCACCCCTGCCCAACTTGGTCTCACCTGCAAACTGACTGAGACTGGACTCAATCCCCTTGTCCAGATCATCAATAAAGACTTTAAACAAGACTGGCCCTGATACTGAACCCCTGGGAAAAACACTGATGACTGGCTGCCACATGGATGTCACTCCATTCACCACCACTTACTCTGCTTGACCATCCAGACAGTTTTTAACCCAGTGAACGGTGCACCCATCCAAGCCATGAACATCTGGTTTCTCCAGGAGAATGTTGTGAAAAAGTGTCAAAGGCTTTACTAAATGCCAGGCAGACAACATACACAGCCTCTCCCTCACACCCTAAGTGGGTCACCTTGTCATAGCAGAAGATCAAGTTGGTCAAGCAGGACCTGCCTTTCCTAAACCCATGCTGGCTGGTCCCAATCCTCTTGATTGTCCTGCACATGCCATATGCACTCAAGATAGTTTGGGCTGTGACCTTCCCGGCACCAAGATCAATTTGACAGGCCTGTAGTTCTCTGGAACCTCCTTCTGACCCTTCTTTTAGAGGTATACATTTGCCATCCTCCAGCTAACTGGGACTTGCCTGGTTGACCAGGACGGCTGGTAAATAATTGAAAGTGGCTTGGTGGGCACTCTTGCCAACTTCTTCAGTATCCCTGTATGGATCCCATGTGGCCCCACAGACATGTGTCTGCCTAAGTGGTCTAGCAGGTGGCTGACCATTTTCTCTTGGTTTATGCGGGTTTCATTCTGCTCCCTGTCCCTGTCTTCCAGTTCAGAGGGCTGGCTACCCAAGAACAATTGGTTAATGTAGTAAAGACTGAGGCAAAGAAGGTATTAATGTCTCAGACTTTTCCTCATATAATTCCCCCTGCATCAAATAAAGGATGAAGATTCTTCTTGGCCCTCCTCTTGATGCTGACAGATTTATAGAAACAATTTTTTTGTTGTCTTTTGCAGCAGTTGCCAGATTAAGTGTTAGTTGGGCTTTGGTCCTTCTAATTTTTTACCCTGCATAGCCTCATTGTATCATTGTAGTCCTCTTGAGTTGCCCACCCCTTCTTCCACAAGTGATAAACTCTATTTTTCACTCCTGGAGTTCCAGCCAAAGGATCTAGGATTAAACTATGTTGGATAAAATATATTTATCCTACATAAACCAAGATGTAATTATATTTATATACCCTAATTGTATAACTTATTTGCTATGTATGGTATAATAAACACATGGCTGATGAGAACTATTTAATTGGGGGTTTCAATTAATAAATATTTTTATGCAGATGGACTTTAACATATATAAAAATATAATTTGTATCTTTTACATTATTAGATTTTGAAACTGGCACAAACTTTTCTCCATTTTCTTATGAAAAATTCCTGATTTCTGAAATACATCGCACCTTGTCAATATTGAATACGTTTAATTTTACCTGAATAGAATGTAGCTGTTTATTCAAAGATGTATAAGTCATTCTTTTATGGAGCACAATATTGAATTTTTATAGCCAGAAAATGGATAGTACTTTCAAAACTGAATCAACAACAAGCAATAATTATTTATATCCTTTCTGTATGTCATTTCTGTTATCATGTTATCATTGCCTTGGTTTTGGTAGTGTTGAAGCCTCAAACAGAATGGTGAGTCATTCCAAAAATCAAACTATCCTGAAATAAGTCAAATGATCTTAGATTTTAGGTATGTCTAAGTGTAAGGAGATTGCAAGTGCAAGGAAAAGTACTTATCATCTACTTAGCCTAAGTCAGAATTCTAAGGCATCCCAAAAAGATTTTCTTCAATAGCTGAAGTTTCTTGTCACTTAAAACTGTGGAGACAAGCATCTCCTCTGGAGTGTCTTGGAATATTGGATCAGCACAAGAAGTCAGTGTTTTAGTATTTACATGAAACAGTGTAGTTTTAAAATACCAATAATTGTTGATACTCAAAAAAACATCACCTTCTAATTATGTTCGTTCCCAGAAGGGAAGCATTTTTCCAAGTCATTCCATAAGCACTGTACAGCTTTTAAATTATATGAACTTCAATTTCTGCTTCCATTGGTTTTGTAAATGCTTCTGAGTTTTATTAATTCTGTATGGTCTGTCAGCACTTCTCTGTCTTGGTACAAGCAGAAGGGTATCTGAGTGGGAAGAAGGTAGACAGATAAAATCACCTTTTTTCATTACTTAGGGAGAACTTAATGGATCTTTGGAAAATATTAAAACATAACACCAGTATATGTGCTGCAAGTGATGCAGATGCTAATTTTAAGTGGGTTTTATTTCATAATACTTAAATATTTTTGCTGTTTCTCTCTTTTTCCCCAGAAGATATCAGCCATTACATTATTGAAGGGTTATTTTATATGATATGCTAACAGTGGATATTACCTGTCATCTGAATAGGCATAATGTGTGGCAGAATGTATGATTTGCAATTACTCTACAGTACTTGATCCCATGGTGAACTGTTGGACTGGTCAGGCCTAATAACTTTAAATCATGTTCATGTAGAATATATAATCAATGTAGAAAATATCAAGTAGATATTTTTGCAAATATCAAGGAGGAGCAGCTACTCCAGTGGAGAGTAATGGGCTAGTTTTAAAAATTACTCTGTGGTGGATTTCTCCCTAGATGAAAGAAAAGAACATTTTCAGCTTGTTTGAAAAATTGACAAGTGTTAATTGAGAGTTGGTATCCTGAGCTGATTTGGAAGTGGGAGTTATCATAGAGGAAATAAGATGTAGATAAGGAGGGAATAACTAATTACCAGTCTTGAAATTGAAAGGAACATCTTCTATTTGATGCTATAGAAAGGGGGAAAAGACAGCAGGGGAATGCACAAAAGGAGACAGAGATCTTGAAGAAATTGATTAGGTAATTTTCTTTGCAACAACAGTCTACATGAATAAAGTAGATATAAATTAATAAGACTCTGGATGGTAGTGCTATCTTTGCAGATGGATAGGAAAAGTTGCATCCAAAATAGGGTTTTCTTTTTGGTGTGCTCTATTACC
>JAWWLT010000092.1:54265804-54288757 GCA_035040995.1 Premnoplex brunnescens
GTGATATTTTCTGCTCTCCGTGATATGAAAAATGTATTTCCCCACATTTGAGTGGGGAAAGAACTGCAAGTAATTAATTTACAGGAGAAGTGGGATTGCAAACCTAGACTTTTCTAGCATACTCTGCAGAGGCTATAGCATACAAAGTACTTCAATTATTCATAAAGCTCTCACAAAACTCCCATTTTGAAGATTCAAAGAATAGCTTGCACAAGGATTACTAGCTAAAATGGAAGGAAACACAAAATAAAATTTTAGGTTTTTTTGTAGAAATATAAAGTTTCTTTTAGAATTAAGACAGAATAATTTCTCACTGAGGAGATGATAATCGAGGAAAAATTACAACTGAAGAACAAGATACTCCACATTTTCTCCTGGGTTAGGGTTGAAAATAAGTTGCTACTTCCGTGTAGTTACAATACAAACAATATACATGTAGTTCCCAGCAATTAGTTAATACAGTTTTATGTGATGTTAATAGATATTTAGGTTTTGTGTACCCAAAAGTAATTCTATATAGTACTGTTCATACAGGCACATAAAAACTGCATCACCTTTAGAAGTATTGCATTCATTCAAATGAAAAAAATAAAAGGGTTCAGAAATTTAGGCTATTTGGAAATTATGTATCTTTCCAAAAATTTTCAGTATATTGAGGCTGCGAATATCTAATATTTGGGTAGATAGGCTTGGCAGGAAAATTTTGAATGTATCTTATTCCTCTGTTCTTATTATATTTCTGTGAATATATAATATTCATATATATGTACGTACATGTTATCTGAACACTCTTGCATGTGTGTTCTGGTAATTTATTGAAAGCTGATAAAAAGACCAGCAACAGAGAGGTTGTAAAAGTAAGTCAAATGAAACTAGATAACAAGACTAGCAACAGAGAGGTTGTAAATGTACGTTAAATATCTGTACAAACAGCTATTCTATGTTAATATTAAGACTAATTACACAGCTTTCATTGTATGTGTCTGTATGGAGCAGGGACATTCTGCTGTCTCTATGTATTGAACTTAATGAAAAGTATAGACTCAGTAATACTCAATAGATTAAATACAGAATATCTTGGGACTAAGAAATGTACAATGACTGTGACATCTTGATTAAAATGGAGATTAAATATGCACATGATGAAAAAATAGTTAGAAGAAACTGAAATAAAGTGAATCAGTAACCACTTTATAGAGAACTAGGTTTAACACACATAAAAGTTCTACACTTTCACTACATGAGAAGTCTAGGAACAACAATTTTTTCCTTAGTGATTAATTTTAAACTCCATATATAATTTATTCTCGCAGTTGCCATATAAATAACAGGTTTGATAAATGCAGTTGTAAAAGTAATTTCTTGTTACTTTGACTGGTAGAACAGGTACCATCAGGTAGATAATAGGAAATTTGTAAAATTTAATATCAAGGGTCTATGGAAGAGTGATGATACCATGTATTTGTAGTTGTAGAAGTCTGTAGAACATAGCATTCTAGTATTTTTACTATAAACTCTGATGTGCAGCTCCAAAGAAGGCAGTGTATTGTATGACTCATATAAGCACTCAAGCTCACTAGTTTCACTAGAGAAGGGAAGGGTATTCTAAATGCATAATTCTATCTGGTGGAATTGACAACACAAAATGTCATCAATTTTTTGTACAATAATTTTTTTCCTCAGGTTAATTTAAAAAAATTGTTTTATTGTAGTGCAATTTAGAAATCCTAGTACTTAGAGGTTGAGATACTTTAGAATGGATACCTAAAGTGATGTTACGTTATACAAAGAAAATATAATTTCAGTTTCAGGTAATTACTTGTCTTCATTTGAAGATTGTTAGCTGCAAATTTTTGTCTGTGATTTAATTTCTTGGAAGAAATATTCATATGTGAGTTGTTGCTTTAACAATCTTCTGTGGGGTAGTCAGTATATCTTAATTGATACTTGATGATATATTAATCCTTTTTATTTTTCTTTTAACGTTTATATATTTAATATTATTTTAAAATAGGATCATAAAGGTGTCTAGCAAATTCACCCCATTTTATTCATCCCATTTCTTAAGCTGTTTGACTTAGAACTGTATGATACCTTGGTTTAGTAAATTTAGAATATTGAAGAATCACTGAGTAAGACCTAGCTGGCAATGTCAAAAACTAATTTCTGGCACAGTAGCTTTGATACAACTATTTCTAGAAGGATGTTACATCACTTTATTAAAGTGTACACAGCATTTGAAGATAAAAGAGTAAAGCTTGGACAGATTATTTGTAAATGAGATTCAGAAAACAATGAAGTCAAAAATAAAGATGAAATATCAGAAGGATCCTATAGGGTTATCAAGAACACTGTAAAATTTACCCCAAATTTTAAAATTATAGAATTCAAGGTCAGATATGAAGAGATTGAGACTACAGGTAACATAGAGGGGAATGAAAATTTCTGAGCAGACAGAATTATAGTGAATAATATTTGATCTGAGTCTACAAATTTTTGCCATACTGGCTATAGAACATTTTACTATTTTCATTCTCACCATTGAAGAAACATAATCTAGAAAGATTACCAAGAACAAACATTTTTTTTTAATTCCAAGTGTATGCTTGGGTGGGGTTTTTTTCTTTCTTTTTTTTTTAAATTTTTTTTTTAAATTTTTTTTTGTTTGTTTGTTTTTTGTTTTTCAGAGCTGAGGTAAGGATATTGAAGCGGATGAAACAATGTGGCTGTTTTGTGTTGAAACTTTTGTTTGTGTGGGACAATCCCATTGGCTGACAAAAATTGTGGGTCATTATTATTTTTCTGTGCAGGACCAATTTTACTAAAGTTTTGGTTGTAACTCCTTGTGTTCAGCCTGCCATTTGTTTGATAGGAACCTGACAGATCAAATTGAAATGATAATTTGTCATTGCTATACAGAAGCAGAACCCTCACAGGTATATTGTAGCAAAAAACATGATCACGTTCCCTCAGACTGTGTTTATTGCCATTTAAAACACTTTTATTGTGTGAGGTCATGTTGTGTACTACAACATCTCATTTTTCATTGACAGTAATTATTCTTCCAGCTCACTGAAAAACTAGTTTGGAACGCTTTACATGGAAATGATTGTCTGCAGATACTGCCAATTTTAGATATCTTTTCACATTATTAAAAACTTTGTGAGCTTCAGCTGCCAGGAATAAAGACAAAGAGATGTTGTCTTATGTTAGTTTTGTATACTTCACTTTCTGTTGTTTGCTGTCTTTGTACATTATAGTGATAATTTAGCCACAACAGTGGCATACAGTCTGTGGATTGGGTCATATGTGGGCAATAAAAGGAAAGAACATCTTCCTTTGGTATTAACTTTTTAGTAGTTTAAAGATTGCTGTTCCATATTTATATCCTCAAAGTATATTGAGCATTAATACATCCTTGTATTAAAACTTGCTTTATAGTAGAAATATTTTTTGGAAGTTGTGTATGTCTGTATGAGACTAAAACTCTAAAATGCTATTTTTACATTCGTATACTCTCTAAATTTAAATGTCACCATGAGACAGCTGGAGAAGATTATGTCCATAGTAGTCTAAGGCAGGTGGCAGATTTTTCAAGAGAAATCTTGTCTGTTTTGGGCATTCAACTGAACTATTTGCTTTCACATCTATTCAGGTCTGCAAGACCCCCTTGAGAACAATGGGAACATTGGGCATAGTAATATTTTGCATATGCAGGCTGAATACCTCTTATTCTGAATACTTTAGAAATACTTCTTATAGTTATTTTTTCCCATAAAAAGCTATACTCCTCCAGGACACTGTTATTTAATGTCATGTACAAAACAAAGAAAATTAATGGAAGAATAGCAGGAGCTTTTTTAAAAAGGTATTTCATGAAAAAAAAAAAAAAGAAACATCCCTATTTCCTATTTCAAATGGATCAAATACTAATCAATGATACAAATATAATTAGTAGTCAAATAAATAGAAGCAGATACAAACTCAGTATCATACTACAGGAAACAGAGCAATGAGACAACATCTGTATCTTCTCCTATAAATAAATTGTTATAATTTTCTGCCTTGTGTTTCTGTGTTTAAAGATGTTTTAAGTAGTATGTCTCATTTGTTCAGGCCACTCCAAGAAGAAATGTCAGACTGTGAAGTGCTTTGTGTGATTTCCCATCAGGCTATCAAAGAGCATTAAGTTTAGGAGTTCTGCTGAAAAGGCAGTAGTAGAGAAAACCATTTTGAATTAGACCAGGAAGTGTAACAGCAATGACAGCAGAATACTATTACTTTAGAAGGTAATAATTGGCCCTCAATGTAAGTCCTTAGAATGAAATATTTAACCAGAAAACTGTTATATTTAATACAACTTTTGATCTATTCCTGAAGTTACAACTGGAGAAAATGCCTGCTAAAGCTGTTTCTTAGTAAAAGAGAATGCAGTTCAAGATAACTATTCAAACTAATGTAAATCTAACTTGCAAAAGTCAGATATGTGATCTCACATCTGAACTGTCTGCAATATCTACTAAAGATATTCAGGTTGGTTCAGAGTATATGAAAATTTAGCAACCAACATACCATTATTAAATCTTTGTTTTCTAAAAAATATACATAAATGCTAATATAATTCTAATGTGACCCAATGATACAAGTGGAATGTACATAGTCCTTACCCCATACCTTATTAACACTACGGACTACCTTTTTCTAGACTCAAAAAGGAAGTTTAATGGACAGTAGAACTAGGAAAACCTACTTAACTACAGATTGATGTCTTAGAATTGATTGACTTTGATGTCTGAAGCAGTGTGTTCTCAAAATGAATCTTTTAAATGAAGTTGAACATCTATAAATATTCTATTTGGTGTGTGCTTTTGGGTGCAAAGTTCACACTAAGCCTGCTTAGTGGGGAGCTGCAAATGTAATTTTTCTCTGTTACACAGCTGCCTTGAAGAAGTCACAATCAATAAATAGTGTTGCTTTGACTTTATTTGTCTTTACAGTTTCTTCTTTTGATTGGTCAATTACTTCCAAAGTAATTATGAAGAAAAACACACTGTTTCTGTAGGTCATTAACATAATGTTAACATAACACAATGAGGTATTTTTGGTGGATTAATATTTAATCTTTTAACCAAAGACCCATTTTTTTTCTAGCTGAAGGTCTATTTCTGATAATGTTAATTGGAAAAGTTTTCTTAAAAGTATTTATTTAAAGTTTTATTAATGAAACTGTTCTTCATATGCAAAGTGCAATTTATGGAAAATATTCCAAGAAAAAACCCTAAACCCCCAAGTTTCCATTGTCAAAGAAGGTATAGAGTTGTTTAGAAATACCTAGTTGTTTAAGTTTAATCCTATAGCCACGTTAGAAAACTTTTTCTTTTACACTTAAATTTGCAGAGAGGGATACCTCTTCAACTACACCCAAGGACCCTATTGAACTTTTATTGTTGTTTGAGAGCAGGTCTAATACATCTGTGTTCCAGCTGCCTCCTTTACACCATATAGAATAAACTAATTTCTGTATTTAATTCACCTGTAAATTAATTGGGATTTTATGGAGGTTTTGGTGGGAATAATTTCAACTGACTCATGTTTCTCACTTGATTTACCATGGAAATGATAGGGCAGTTTCAAAGGAAAAGGTAAAAATACATGCCTTGAGGAGCAAGGGGCCCCAGTTTCAAAGTGTAATCAGTTTAATCTGCAATGGAGTAACATTCAAGGCATCTGAGCTTTTTGTAATCTTATTCTATACTTTGCACCAGTATTTTGTTCTAGGGATGAATTTTCTCTGGAGCTAATTATAGCAGGTTCCCACACTGTGGCAAATTTGAAATAAATCTGTTCTGAGTATCCATAATAAATAAAATTCTGCTGAAGAGCTGACATGTATAATTTATGAAAAAGTTCAGTTCTCTGGCTCGTAGATTTTTAAAAAAAATATTATTGTAATGCAATCTTTTTGGCATTTGGCTGTTGAGTGTCTCCTCCTACTTCTTTTTTTCTTCAATTAATTTGGTGTAGCCCTTATTGCAAGTCTGCAGGAAACAAATATATTTCACACTTCCAAATCCATTAGGTTTGCTTTGTGGTTGTTTTTTTTTCTGTTTTGATTTCTGTAAAAATGTTTATTATGTTGTGTAAGAAATCACTAATAGATGCCCATATAAAAAATTAATTGCTTTCCTAAGATCTTTGTGTTGCTTCATGTTATGAAAGCTTGATATAGTGTGAACAAATCTCTTCCAAATCTCCTTTTAACTCCCTAATCACCTAGCACACACATGCACATATATTTACCTATGAAGTTTTGTTTGTAAATTTAGTTTGCAGTTTGTATAGTTTAATTGTGCGGATAACTGGTTAGTCTTCAGTGACATGCCTAAATTACAAGCATCTATGTAATTTATTTGGTTTCAGTTTTCAAAACTAATTGCTGAGGCTGGTTTGGAAATGTGGCATTGTTAGCTGTGATAGTGGAGGACACTTTTCTGGCATGAGGATTGTAGAGAAAATCATGTACCAACTTTGCATACCAAACAGTTATAACTTTGAGCAGTGTCCCAGAAAGTGGTTGTGTGTTATAAAATCAGAAAGAACAAACAAATATCCCAGAATAATTTTTGACTGTATTGTGAGGCAAAATAGTTTTTTATATGCATAAAATCTGTCTTGAACATTCTAATTGTGATCTTCATAAGTATTAGTACTAACTAGCATGTTATACTTACACTTATTGTATTCCTAAGAGAAAAAGTTCCATAATATTATATTGAAGTCCTTTTTTTGGTGTATAGTTAATCTACATCAAAGTGTTTGCTGTGACCTGTTAATCAGCTTCCTGAAGCTTTAAGAGCAATTTTCTAAATTAACTTGAATGTCAGTAAATATTCCTAGTAAGAATCTTCCTCCTTCTCCAAAACTCCTAAGAGATTCTATTATTATAAAATATATGCCATTGTAATTTGATGACAAAGAAACTCAATTATCTTAGCTAAAATTGATAAACATTATTAGAGTGGCAGTATGTAAATAAAAAAAAGTTACATCGGTTTTTTTAGTTTTGTTTGGGGTTTTAATTTTTTTTTTTTTTTTTTTTTTTTTAATAATAACACTAAAGTTTGGACATTTAAACACTAAACAGAGAAACTATTGGTTTAGCATTTAAGTATTTAAATTACACCTCCAGCAGTACATTTTTTTGAAATTGTAATAGTTTGCAAGCATATCTAGGCTTATTTTCTTGTGTTTATTTGTATAGGATTGAGTTAAATATATAGTGAATGAAACAAGTCAGGTAGTAAAAATATTCATTAGTATAGGAGAAAAAAGTAAAAATGGGAAATTGCAAATTTTTTTTTTATTTTATTTTTATTTTTTTTTTGTGCAGTGATAATTACATTTTCAGTGGGAAGAACTGGAAAGAAGGATTTCTACAAATCCTTGATGATTCGAATTAGATGGTCAGCTTATTTGATCATCACAGTGCTGCTGAGCTTTTTTAAACAATATGGGGTTGTGGTCCTATTTACTTTAAATTTTTTATTGAAACAGCTAATTAAGAACACGACCAAAAGTGGAATGATTCAATTAAAAAACTTCCTGTGATTTTGCTAGGCTGTGACAGTTGTCTGTAATGCAATCAGCATAACTTGGAGGCAGTATCTAAAAATTTTTATGTTGCATTTGTTTCTTAAAAAAAACAAATGGATGTAATTCCTTGTCATGCTTACCTTCAGTAAAAAAATGTAGTGGTGAGAAGAAATTTAAGTCTGTTGCAAGATACATTCCAAAATACATCCCAAGACTTCCTTTGGTGTTTTGCCCTTTTGTTTTTATAAAGTTTGCTTCTGGAAGTAGAAATAAAAATCATTCATCAGAACAGTTCTGCCCCACGTTAGCACATTTCATTGTCTTCTGAATCTTCTTTGTACTGCCATCCAACACAAGTATCTGTCCTGATAAAGCTTGTGTCTCCTCAGAGCACAGGGTCTTACATGCAGCTTGCTTAGGATGCACAGTGTAATGCCTGTATAATTTCTATTTCTATGCCCTTTACTGGATATGAAATTCACACTTATCCTGGGTAGATAGTGGTAGCTGGTGTTGTAGTAACCTTTCCTTCTTTTTATTATTTTGATTTTCTTTCTATAACTGTAATGTAAACAATTTAGGTAAAATTAGAATGGATTTTCACACTAAATCAGAATTTGTTAGGAGTTAAAATAACTGTTTATTTTCAGTGCACAGTAACTTTATTTGATAATATACTTGCAATTGCTTTTTCACTTCTATTTGTCGAGTACTAGGAAAGACATGACATTAGACTTGGTCGATGCTGCGAAACTGATTTGTTTTCTAAGGCAGTGGGCCCCCTCTACTGTTAAACAGGAGTAAATGCTTTTATATGTTTTTTTTTTCTTAAACTAGAGCAAATACGAAGATGTCGTATGTTGGTTGAAGAAAATGCAGTAATCAAGATCTCTAATTTTTTCTTTCTTCATAATGCAACATGGGATTATATGTAAAGATGAGGCATAGTATTTTCATTTTATGCATGTGGTCACAACCTGTAATATTTCAGGGAAAATGAAAGGAAGCAACAGGACTTGGTCACTTGTTTTTACTCCCATGTTTTGGCTGCAGAACTTCAGACCACTGTGGGACATCACTAAGGCTTCAGGAACCTTTATTTTTTTTGTGTGTGAAAATCTGTATTTGAGTAATATTCTTTTTATCATAAAAGTTAGCCTTTTAAAAATGAATTTGATTGTAGCACAGAGTGTCAGAGAGCTGTGTTTTCACACTGGTGAAATGTCATGTACAATGACAAGTACTGAAAAAGTACCTGATTTTATTTTCTGGGGCTGGTAAAGAAAAGAGACGTATCAAGTACAGATTGCTTGCCTAATAGCCGATGAAGAATCTACAGAAATTGCACTGTCAAAACCAATCTTCTCTGGAACTCTTTCATAGTTTTTTAAAAAATAATTGTGTTGTTTGTTTTTTTTTTAATTAGTGAAAACATTAGAAGTTTTTTCATCTGTACTAATAAAAGTACCGATGAAAGAACTTTTAAAAAAAGTACCAGTAAAGCATGTCCTAAGACATGTTCTAACATTATAAAGATAGTTTCCTTATCTCTGTATGAATTTTCTTATCCAGTAAAATCTATCTATATGAATTTAGAAGTCCTTTCAGGTTTTATTTAAAGAAAAAAAAATAAAAAAGGTGTTTGTGAATGTCAGCCTTCGTGATATGCAAAGAGAAAGATTTTTCTTACCCATTGGCTGTTTTAAGTATGACCACTTTGGAACTTCTTGATAAAAGGGTAGGAAACAACTTTTACTGTAGTATATGCCTCATTAATAGAAGCATGAAATGGAATTTTTTTAATTGTAGCCTGAGACAAACTAGCTGAATATCCTGTCACTTTATGAAAGGAGAATGTTATTTGGATTACCATACACTTACCAGTAAAAGATAGAAAGTACCTAAGAATCTGAGGCAAAGTTGCAAGAAGTGCAATCAAGAGACTTTTATATAATATTTCCATGTTTTTAATGCAGCCTCTATAAATACTTTCAAAGGTCAGACTTCTCTCCTGCTGTGCAGTGTTCTTAGAATGACAATTCTGTGAGGCCAAAACAAATTTTTAAAAAGCTTCAGCTTCAATTGGTACTTTGAAAACAATATAACATTGCCATTAGAAGTCTCTAAAAGTCTCTGGGTTTCCTTAAAGATAATTGTATTACTGTTATTTTTTAGCCCAACAGGCATGTTTTATGCAAGTGGAGATGGAGGTGTTTTCTCCTTGACATAGCTTCATTTCATATATATGTACAGGTCCAGATTTATTATAAATCCACTGTCAGTCCATTAAAAATTGAAGATGACTAAAACCCAGCAACTTTATAAGAAATGGGACTTGCAATAACTACTATTGGGGAGTCATCACTATAATTTTCATCAATTCATTATCATTTTCCAAAAATTTGTTTATAATTATGTTCTTTTTACTCTCTCTCCTTATACTTCAGCAAATCTTGTCTTTCAGGCTGGCAATAAAATTTTTTGTCAAAACTGCACTCTTAAAATTCTTTACTTTCTCTAATGCGTTTTTCTAAATTCCTTGCTCTCACTTTCTGATCGACAAGAAAACCTTATGCTTATTCTAATGTCTTCAGTTATCTATTGTTTTCTTTTGGTCAGCTCATTTTTTTCCTTCTGCTGTAATATACAGAACACTGCTGTTAAACAAGCCCATTCCTATAATTCAGCTGACGTTTTTCCTTTTTTTCCTAACCATATTATTGAATATGACTACTCACTCTTTTTTCCACTTCACATGAAGTTAAAACACAAATTTCTCGTCTTCAAAACTGTGCAGTTTCCATTTCAGAAATTATTTTCTGCTGGCTTTTGCCTCCTGTGTGTTATCATGACTTTTGTCTGTTAAATGGCTGAGTACAGTATCTCCCCTCCTCAGAAGAGTTGTTTGTGGAGAAGACACAACTCGTTTGTGGGTTCATCAAGCCCAGAGTTTCTTTTCTCTTTTCTTAATTTTTAAAGAAAAAGTTATTAAGAAAATGTGTAAGAACAGTGAAAGCATGTATGATATGCCTACTTAAGACTTTTTCATCTCCCAGACATTTTCATCTGTGAATCTCTCTGTGCAGAATTTGGGTCCTATTGAGTTAACGACATGAAATAGATTTCTTTTCCATGAACTTGCCTAGTGTGCTCTTAAAGTCATAGAAACTTTTGTTATCTGTATCTTCTCTTCACATGGAGTTCCACAGTTCAACTATTTGTTACATAAAGAACTAAATTGTTCCTCTTTGAACTGCATCCATAGTAGCTTCATATCACATCTATTTCTCAAATCAGAAATACATATAATACATTCTAATACATAATCTTGTATAGAGGGTTTGCCTCTCCTGCATTTGCTTGCATTCCAGTTTTCTTATATATTTTCGATGTAGTATCATGGGCTTAACCTAATTATGAAAACTTGTATTAATTTTTAAAAAAAAAAAATATGTCCTGGTCCATAATAATGAGTGACAGGACAGCATGCAGACTCATAAAGTCACAGAGGTTAGAAAAGACTCTCTGAGGTATCCAGCCAGACTCCTGATAGAGCATGTTGCTCAGAGAATGTCCAGCTGGGTTTTGAATATTCCCATGGATAGAGTTTCCACAGCCTCTCTGGGCAACATGTTCCACTGTTCAACCGTCCTCATGGGAATCTTATTTGGTATATTCAGTCAGAATAGATGATGTTCTAAGTTGTATCTAACTGCTGCTTGTTCTATATCTGTGCAGCTCTGCTATGAGTCTCATTCTTCTCTACACCTTCCTATTAAGTGGCTGCAAACAGCAGCGAGATCTCCACTTAGCATTGTCTTCTTCTGGATGAGCAAACCCACTTTTCTTAGCTTCATCTTTTAGTTATTCTCTGGATTCACTTCAGTATGTCAGTGTCTTTCTTGCACTCAGAAGCCTCAAAGTAAATGTAGTATTCTCCATGTGGTCTTAAGACAGTGAAAATGACTTCTTTCAATTTGCTGAGAGCAATTTTGTTAATACAGCCCAGTATGTGGCCTTCATTGCTGCAAGGGCACACTCTGGAAATTTATTAGCCTGCTAATAAATTCCTGTCCACCAGGAGCACCTGGTGTTTTCTGGGAAGCTGTTTCCTGGCTAGACAGAAAAATGCCTCTACCGCTGAAAGGGGTTATTCTACCCCAGCTACAACACTTTGCACTTAACCATTGTTGAAGTCCCTGACATTCCCATGCACCAATTTTTCCAGCCTGTGTCTGTCTGAAATAGCAGTCTTGCCTTCCAATTATCAACCACCTCCAGTCTGGTGTTGCCACAATTGCAGCTCTCTGTTACAGATGCAGAAAACTCAAATTTAGTGGTAGCCTGGAGATACAAGTTAAAAATGGAAATTCAGTTTTGTCAGTGCTCAAGACTAAATGTGTCTGAAAAAATAAAGAAATCTTTAATTATTGGTTAAAAATTACTAGTGATTTTACTACTAAAGAATAGTCAAACTGTGATGGTGAATGTCACTGAATAGTGACAAAGTGCTAAAAGACTACCTGCTTTCTAATCTCAGTGCAAAGCAAGATTAAAAAAATGGTCAAGTAGATGCTGCTAGTGAGTGTTACAGAGTTTTCAGGCACCTTGGTTTTTCTCCCTCTCTGGGAGGGATGTGCCCTACATGCTTGACTGGCTTGCTTCTGCAGTGACTGTGTTTGCCATACAATGTTTATTTACAGTGATCTCAGAGGAGCTCAGCTTAAAACAGACTTTGCAGTTGCAGCCTAGTGCCTACCACTTTGCTTCTTGCATAGTTGACTTGTCAATTCTCCCATCCTCCAGTCACTTTAACACCTTCTGTATAAATTATACCTTTGGTGCTTTCAATTTCATCACTTTAAAAAAATGAAGTTCTATGAACTGATTAGACTCCTATGAGGAAAAGCACTGTGGGCTGAACAGATTCCATGTTTCTCTCTATAGCTAGCATGACAAGGGACAATATGTTTAACTCTGAAGTGTACAAATTTTGACCCTTCAGGTGGAAAGTACTGATCAAACCTTGTTTACTGACCCACGATTACAAGCAGATGTGGTTCAACTGAGATGAAGTATCACTGGTTGTGTTAGAGAGGTACTTGAATTAACTACATTTGATTAAGGCTCTGCACTTTCCTTGAATATGGGATAACCTTGTCAAATTTTGTATCTAATTTTATTCTCTTCTAGAATTTCATTTTATCCAGTAAACACAGAATTTTCTTCCCTGCCACTCTTCTTCAAGATACATTGAATAAAACCTGCCATTTATAATTTCTGCATTACTTCCTCCACTTTAAACCCTGGATTATATTTTTATCAACTCCATCCTTTCTCTTGTTCCAGACTGTAGGACTTGAAGCTGTGCTTCCACTCATCTGTATTGCAGATTATAATTTCTAGCTGTGTTCAAAAGGCAAAATTAAGAGGAGAAATAGCAGCTGCAGCATGGAAAATTGGAATAGCCCTGTTGCGGTTTAACTATAGTTGGCAACTAAGCACCCCACAGCCTTTCACTCACTACCCCACCCCATCAGCAGGATGGAGAGGAGAATTGGAAGAGTAAAGGTGAGAAAACTTGTGACTTCAGGTAAAGACAGTTTAATGGCACAGAAAAGGAAGCAAGCAGTAATGATTACAATAATAATGATAAAAGAATTAGGATACACAAAACAAGTGATGCCTAGTGCAATTGCTCACCACTCGCTGGTTGATGCCCAGCCACTTTCCACGCAGTGGCCTCCAGCCAGCTTTCCTGCTAGTTTATGTATTAAGCATGATGTCATATTGGTATGACCCTTTAGCCACTCGGGGTCAGCTGTCCTGGCTGCATTCCCTCACAACTTCTTCTGTGTCTCCAGCTTTCTTTTTGGTTGGGTATGAGAAGCTGGAAAGTGTTAGGATAAACACTGCTTAGCAACAGTTAAAACCATTGGTATGTTGTCAACATTATTCTCATATTAAATCCAAACCCAGCCAAACTCAGGACAGTATTCACCCCTTATTGTACACCATGTTCATCATGTTCAGGTCCCACACTTTCCAAATAATCACCTTTCCTGTCTTCTGATAGATAAACGTAGATATCATTCCCTTAGTCAATCAAAATAAAACGACCTCATTAAGAATTTAGCTTTTTTTTGGTGGGTTCATTTTACCTTTGGTTTTAGAGTCACAGAATCACAGAACAGGTAAGGTTGGAAGGAACCACAGTGGGTCATGTGGTCCAACCTTCCTTCTCAAACAGGGCTGCTCAAGGGTCACTCTGTAGCATATTGCACAGGATTGTGTCTGGACCTTTTCTGAATATCTCCAGTGAAGGACACTCCACAACCTCCCTGGTCAATCTGTTCGTTTGTTGTTACCTGTTTGTGTGCACAGTAAAGAATTTCTTCTCATATTCAGATGGAAATTCCTATCCATCAATTTCTGCCTGTGCTCTTGTCCTATTGCTTGGCACCATTACAAAGAGCCTGGATCCATCCTCTTGGCAGGCTCCCTTCAGATACTTGTATACATTGATAAAGTCTCCCCTGACTTGTCCCTTCTCAAGGCTGAACGGGCCCAGCTCCCTCAACCTTTCCTTCTAGGAGAGATGCTCCAGTCCTTTAATCATCTTTGCCACTCTCTGACAGACCTGCATCAGGAGCTCCATGTCTCTCTGGTACTGAGAGCCCAGAACTGGTCACAGCACTCCAGGAGAGGCCTCTCCAAGGCTGAGTAGAGGGGCAGGATCCTTTGACCTGCTGGCAGTGGTTTTCCTAATGCACCTCAGGACACCAGTGGTCTTTTTGGCCACAAAGACACACTGCTTGCTCATGGACAGCTTGTTGTCCACCAGGACCCTCAAGTCCTTCTCTGCAGAGCTGCGTTTCAGCATATCAACCCCCAGTCTGTACTGATTAATGTTTCCCAGGTGCAGAATCCTACACTTGCCCTTACTGAATTTCAGGTAATTTCTCTCCGTCCATCTCCAACATGTTGAAGTTCATCTGGAGGGCTGCACAGCCCTCTGAAGTATTGGCCACTCGTCCCAGCTCTGTGTCATCAGCAAACTTGCTGAGGAGGCATCTGCCCCTTCATCCAATCACTGGTGAATAAGTTAAACAGTGCTGGAGTACCGGATTCTGGGGGACACTAGTAGTGACAGGCCTCCAATTAGACCCTGTGCCACTGATTACAACCCTCTGGGATCTGCCATTCAGCCAGTTCTCAGCTCACCTCATTGTCTACTCATCCAGTCCATGTTCCTGAGTTCGTCCGTGAGGATGTTGTGAGAGACAGTTTCAAAAGCCATGCTGAAGTCAAGGTAGACAATATTCACTGTTCTTCCCTCGTCCATCCAGGTAGTTTATTGCAGAAGGCAATCAGCTTGATCAAGCATGATTTACCATTAGTGAATCCATGCTGACTACTCCTGATCACCTTTTTGTAATCCATGCAGATAGAGATGGCCTCCAGAATGAGGTACTCCATCCCCATCCCAGGGATCAAGGTGAGGCTGACTATGTGGTAGTCACTTCAGTCCTTCTTGCCCATTTTGAAGATTGGGGTGATTTGCTTTCTTCCTGTCTTCAGGCACCTCTTCTGATCACCACAACCTTTCAAAGACAATCATGACCAGCCTTGCTATGTGATGTGCACGAGCTCTCTGGGCACT
This sequence comes from Premnoplex brunnescens, assembly GCA_035040995.1. Classification (NCBI taxonomy): domain Eukaryota; kingdom Metazoa; phylum Chordata; class Aves; order Passeriformes; family Furnariidae; genus Premnoplex; species Premnoplex brunnescens. The sequence goes on from JAWWLT010000092.1 coordinate 54,281,061, forward strand.
TGTGGATTCATCCCATCATGAGCCATGAGCTTGTGGCTAGCAAGTTTGTTCAGATGTTCCTTAAACAAGAGATGGTCTTTCTTTGAACATTCCTTTACCCTGAACTTGTGGGTCAGAGAGACACACTTGAGGACTGGTACTGTCAGTTAAGACTGATTCAAAGAAGGCATTCAGTAACTCTGCCTTCTTTGCGTCCTTTGTTATCAGGGCTCTTCCCTCTCCATTTAGTAATGGGCCCACATGATCTTTTTTTTTCCCTTTTGTTATAGATGCATTTGAAGAAGCCTTTCTTGTTGCACTTGATGTCCTTGATCAGATTTAATTCCAGATGAGCTTTGGCCTTCCTTGTCTCATTTCTACTTACTCTGGCAACCTCTCTCTATTCATTCCAAATGGCATGACCCTGTTTCCATCTCTTGCTTACTTACTGCTTATGCTTGAGTAATGACAATTTCTTCTTTCATTGTCCTAGTTCTAGAGATTTTTCCTGTTATCATTTGAAGTCAGTGGACATAGACGAAGGCAAAGCCTCCCTATAAGAGTAGTTTTGGCTAGTCTATAACGTGTTCTTAAAAGTCTTCTAATTATGTTTGCTTCCTAAATATATTAGTTTCCTTTATCTTACAGACTATTGCAGTCCTTTAGAGTATCTGAGAGCAGCCTCACCTCACTTTCAGAATTGAACATATTTTTATTCTTCTGTAATGATAATTGCCATTTGATATACTTCAATGCATTGAGATGTTTCTAGTTAGATGCACTAAAAAATTTAACTTTTTTTCCATTTGTGTTTAACCATTAGTTATATATTATCTTTTTCCACTGTGCATTTTCCTCCAGTTTCATACAAAGCCAGATCTCTTATTATACAAAAAAAAAACAAAAACAAAACCAAAAAACCATATGCAAACAAAAGGAGTTTCAAAGGGTTTTTCCCATGTACATTCTAAAGAAAGTAGTGGTATTTAGGACTGCAGGGTAGAATTCTATAAGATAGAATTAAATTTCCATTTATATCTAGAAAAAGTTTCCTGACACCATATAAGTCCCACTTAAGATGGAGAAAGTCATACTGTAGAATTGACAAATGCACAAATACCTCCTGTTGATTCCATAAAGATTTATGAATCTGGTACTTTCTGGAGGAACTCTATAAAGGAAAAAATGTGATATATTTAAAATATCAGAAACCTAAGCATTTCCACACAGGGAAGGAATGTTTTTCCCCAAGAAACTTGTTCAGGGTGTCAATTCATAATAATATTGTAGAAGAAAATCCTTTGTGTTTAAATTCCAGTTCTTAAAGATCTGTAAAGTGGCCAGTTTACCAACTATCAAAAAGATACAGAAATTACTCTAATTGGATGAATGGGGTTTTTTTAAAAGTTTTTTTTAATTTTTGACTCAAAATTTTAGGAACATCAAGCTTCTAAAAAACAATTTACAATAATACACTTGAATTGAAACATTTAGAAGTTCAACAGTCTAAATTTTGAAGCATTCTGTGATATTAAATCCTTTTAAGTATCTATGATTTCTCTTTTAATACGCTTACTTTTGCCATAAAGTAGTAGCTTATCTCCAGATAATTAATTAGTTACGTAATCTTAGTGTAGACTTTTAGACTTATTTTTCTTGTTTTCTAACTTCTCTCAATTTTATAAATATTTCTTTGAATTCCTCTCAGCTTTTAATGCATGGCCAAAATAACAAATTACTTGAAATATAACAGATGGTCTAGTTTCCTTATTAAGTAAACTTTCTGTGCATGTGTCTGACCTCACAGAAATGTACTTGTTTATTTGTACATTACATTCTGGCTTAACCACCATGCTTAGAGGGTCTGGGTTAAGTCTGCTTTTGGAAGACATATTGCTCCTGCTAGATTGAGAAATAAACTGAAGTTTAGGAATCTGGAATGTCAATGTACTTTTTTCCAAGTACTCATGATATTTTATAAGAGTTTTACAAAGCCATCATGCATTCACTGCCATCAACAGGCAAAATTATGCTTTCCCGATTAAGCTAATTGATTTTCTGAGAGTTTTGAGAGTATTTGTCACAAGTCTAGCCTTAAAAAATCTGAGATTACAACAACTTCCTTAGTTGCTGTGCTTTTAAATGAAGTTCATATCTATATTATATACACACTTGGTGTTTTGGACTCAGCTTGGTTTGTTCTGTGCCCTATCCTTTCCACTGCCCTTTCCTTTCCCTCTCAGTACTGCACTTCAAAGCAATGTATGCTGGTAATTGTTTTCTGCTCAAGTGGACCATGTCCTTCAATTGGAATGAACTAATAGTTAACAGATATATTTATACAGTGCAGTGGCAGGAATGCTGGCTAATGCTCCTGTCTGTTCCTTTGTGTTATTGTGTAAAAGTACATTAATTTCCCTTAATCTTACCCCAGGAAATGTTTTCTTACACAATGTTTAGAAATTAGAGTTATTGCTATTCTATTTATTCTCATTTGTCAGAATGAGGTCATTCTCTTCTATGTCAACACATATGTGTGGGGAATGATACATCTGCCTCTATTTTTCTGCCAAGCCAAGATTCTTGCCACACTGAATATAATCTTTTTAAAGAAATTTTGCTTTTATATTTGTGAGGTTATCTGTTAGATATTCTAACACGTATGACATTGACTGTGACCTTTTTTCCAAGGGTTGGTACAACAAGGACATTTTATTTTCAAATGTTGATAACATTTCTTCATAGTCAAAGTGGATTGTGTTGACAGTTATTTCTAATGGGAACTCTTGATTATAGAAGCAGTTTTTCTTAAGTCTTTTCTTTAAGTTAAGGAGCATCTAATTTTGTTGCAAGGACATGTCCAGGCTATCCTATGCAAAGTTGACATAATGATTTTATTTATAATATTATGTTGAATGATATGTAGAATGCTCTTGACATGACTGCTTCCCCTCTCTTTTGTTTGGTTTTTTTATTTACTTTCTTATATACTTGTATGACATTATGTGTTTTTAAGCAGGAGCGCTCTGACTGACCATTGATTGTATAATTTGCAGGGCTACAAGGGGTGGCCCTCAACAGCACTCAGTTTGTATGTTTTATTCCAGAAACAAATTGTGTTCTGAAAATATCCCTAATTCATTATCTGTAGCAACACAAATTGTACAAAGAACTGCAGAACCTCATGAAGATTTAAGAGACTCTATACTTTCCATTAATTCTTCAGTAATATATTGTGCTTTTCTGTTTAAAGTTTGCAGCTTTAGTAGCAGTTCTGTTATGGATCTGTATTCCATTTAGCAAATTATTTTGAAAGCATAACAGTAAGTGTTTTCTCTGACATATGCATAAAATACTGCTGATGTCTTCGTGCATAGATCCATCCTTAGCATGGTCATTGAACATATTGTAACATGTAGTTGTCACAACTACTTGTTTTCTTTTATTATGCTATACTTAGTGTTCTCTTATCTCTGTTGTTTCTGCCATGCACAATAAAGAGAATAAAAATTCAGTGGCTGTCTGGGGGAATCAGCAACGGAACCATACTTTATTTTTGTAGAGTCATGATAGTATTTCCAAACATTGTAAAAATTATAGTAAGAGAAATATTTGATCAAATCACACTTTATTGAATTGCAAGGTGAATTGGATATTTTGAATCTGATATTCTGAAAAGTCTTTATTAAGAACTTCTCGAGAATAGAAGAGATCTAGAACTTTAAGTGATAGCAAGTGTTGTTCTTATAGTGGTAAACATACCAAACCAGCTTTGTGTGTATTCTGTTTGTCTTCTGAAAATATCCTTCTAAATGTATGTCTATCTAATTATGATTTGGAAAGTTGACCTGATTTGTTCTTTTAATGCCATTTCAGGTACCTTTGTTTTGTTAGGATATTATTAAAAATGTAACTAGATCAAATACAGAGTGAATACAGCAGCCTAAAATTTCCTTGGAATATTTAGAGGTGCATTTATTTTTCCTATCTTTGCCTATTTGAGAGTTCTATCTATTGGTGACTGCCTGACATTTCCATGTTACTGGCAACCAATCCCCTTTTAGTCACCTGTTGGCAGCTCTGTGGTACCTGCAATCTCCTCACCAGACCACGCACATAATGGCCAGTAAAACAGTCTCATGAGCACTACCCTTCACTTGGACAAACCATGAATATCATCCCAACTGTTTGAGAATGTGACTATTAGCAGGAATTGAACTTTGCTGACACATCATTTTATTAAAACTTTGTATCCCTTGTTAATTTCTTTTTTTTTTTTCTTTTCTTCCTCTCTCCTATACTCCTTGATTCATGCATAACCTCTCATCCCAAATGAGAATCATATTGCCACCCAAGATTCTTACTTACTTTATCTAGAACCAGAATTCTCCTCAGTCACACCATACCCTCACTATTGATATTTGCTTCAGGAAATTAAACCGTGGTATGGCAGTCATTCTTCACAACCATCTCTGACCTTTTCCTGTTTTCTCTCCAATTCTGCACCACTCTCAGGTGCTCTAGTACCTCAGCATGGTCTGACCTTACAGCTGCTCCTGCTCTGAGCAGGAGAGTGATCACCTGAGGTCATTACAAGCTTGAATTCTTCTATAGTCCTGTGATACTGATCTGCTTGCTTTCAAAGAAGCAACATGTCAGAGGGTTATTTTTTGCTTGCATTCCTATGTGTCTGGAATTCTCTACTTGGCCCCAAGTAAGATATTTTAATGACCATTTTTATTTCATATTTTATGTAGAAAGAGGTCTTTTGCTCCTTTCAAGTGACTGCATTTATGGTCTAATAAGAAAAACTCTGTTCAAGGTAATTTAAAATAGACATAAGCACATAATATGTTTTATATGTTGATTAGTAGTTAAAATACTAAAGTAAGTTTATTATACTCTGTGTTCAAAGTGGTTGTAACAAAGAAATTACTTTTAAATCCTTGTTTAGTCTCTTTTATATGAGATCAAATACTTGTTTTTCTTGCACAGTATTCCCTGCAGAGCCAATTAACTTACCCTTTCTGTATGCTGTAGCTCAGAAAGAGTCTTTGTAATTAACAGAAAAGGACTTTAACCCTGTATTTTTAAAGCACATTTATCATAAGGTACATATTTCGTAAGAAAGTTTATGAAAAGTACAAGAACTGAACACTCGAATTTCATTTTTTAGTATCACTAAGTGATCACTGGAGGAGAATAAAAACTACTGACACTTTTAGACTTTTTTTTAAAATATTGAATTTCTCCTATTACAAGGTTCTATGCTTTTGTCCACAGCCTTGTAATGATTTAGTTAAGTGTATAGGAGGCAGAAGTAAATCTGGTCTTGATATAACTTTTAGCTATGAGCTGTGACCATGTGAAACCTGCAAAATTAGATCTAACTGTTAATGCCTGAAAATAGGACATGCAACATAAACGTGCTTCAAGTACTATTAGTATTAACTTTTGGAAGTGAGGAAGTCAGCTCTCAAACGTTCTTATTTCAAAAGAAGCAATATATACATTTCTTTAAAGGAATTTCATAGACCACTTTTAGTGATTTCATTTCACTAGTATGACTAGGGATGAGCCTAGAAAACTAACTCATTAGAAAAAATACCTTTTTTTTTTTTTTTGTAATCTTGATTAAAATCTCTAGAGCAATTTTCGGAATTTGATCCTATATTTTCTTAATGTGTGTGGAAAACACATAGTATGATTTTTACCTGAGGAAGTTTTCAAAGGAACAGCTGACAAGGATTTTCAGTTTCAGTAATAATTGAGGAAGTAATTGTAGGAAATTGAGATGTGTTTTTATTAAAACACCATCCAGTTGGGCTGTTCTTTAATTAATATTTATAGAAAAAATAATTTGTACTTTGTTGGTTTTTTTCCAGTGTGTAGCTAGACATGTTAAACTGGAAATGCTAATTTTTCCTCATGGATAGTTTTCCTTCAAGGCTTTATTCTAGCCCCTAGGTAGACTACCTCATGCTACCACCATTTCTTTACTTTGTCTTCTCTCAATTCCTGACTCTTAAGCATTTTGTCTAACTCACATAGTGGTTATTTGATATTACTGAAAATTAGACCTCTGCTTTTTATTACAGTGAAGACTGCTCATGTTTTTAGCCTATAATAAAATCAGTTGACAGGCTTTCACTTAACTTTCTAAACATGCTTGAGAGTATTCATAGCATTTTTTTTTTTTTTTCTTTGTGGGGGAGGAAGAAGAGAGGCAGGCATATGTCAAGACAATGTGTCTGGGGGCATGGAACATCTATGTTGAGAAATTTAACCCATTAATCCAAAAAGAAATGCATAGAGTTAGCTATTCAAGCAAACGATGCTATGTTATAATAGCAGAGTTCACTTCTCTTGTTAAAAGGGTTTGTCCTGATGTTCTCTATACATTGCACTTTACCTCTTTGAAAATGTACCAAACACGCTCAATACCTGTAAAGCAAGGTGTCAAGCTAATGACCGTTGTTGACTTAGTTCTAATATGTTTAAGAACAGCAGCAATAAAACTGTTGATCTGTGGACTAATGCTTTCCGCTTCCATAATAACCTTTGAAGCATAGTGCAACTTAAAGCATGATTCCAGGGCAACTATAATGAATCTTAATGGTCTTAGTGATGTCATTGATTTTTTGATCCTCAACGGGTCAATTTTACTAGTTTTATAAAGTCACTGCAGCTGTTTGAAGACCATACATTGGAATAGACATCAGATGGCAGTATTTCATAGCATAAGAGAACATAGCTTTTGTTATACAGGCTATATTATTTGAAAGAAAAGATTGGATTATTATGGAATTTCTGGTATTTTTTAATAGATAAAAAAATGAATAATAGACTGACAGAAGGTGATATGTTTGTTATACACAGTTATAAACATTTTAATATATTATACTTTTATTTTATCTGCTGCTGAATACCAGAGCTGTGTGTACCATTCTTCCAATCAAAAAGGCGTGGAAGCACATACTGTGTTAGTTATGTGTTAGTTATGATTTAATCAAGTTGTTTTTCCTGTCTGTGAATTGACAATTTTCAGTCCTTAGTAAAACATAGATTAATATTTTGTTTTTGTAGTTTTAATAATATCTGGGCTTTAGTCTATATTTGGTCAGTGTTAGTTTTTACATAGTGATTAAATTTTATCAGTAAAATTTTAGAAAAATGCATTAAAACATAGTGCTCAGTAATTTCTGCATTCTCTGGCCCTGTTCAGTATTGAGTTAAATTTGTAAGAACATCGTTATCAAATTTCATGCATGACGCAGTACAGTTAAAACTTGTCTACACAATGGGACTGACACCTGATAGCAATGTCATTTGTAATGTAAGTTGACCTTTCCATTGCTGTTCTAGTCTACTCCTGTCAGCATCATGATGTTCTCCTTATAATCCTCATCAGGAATTGTGGTTTCAGTGCTAAGTACAAAGGTGATTCTCTCCATTGTGACAGAAGACTCTTTTTGCAGGATTTCTGATTTTGCTGCAAGACAGAAAACGGTATTTGCCTTTCACACCTGGTCATACAATTGCAGTCAAACACCCTTCACACCACTGAAAGACAGGACACTGCATGTGCTTCAAAAGGAAATTGTTATTCATAAAGGAAAGCTACATTCTAAGAGAAAGTAAAAGAGGAAAAATATATTGCAACAATGAAAATTGTATAAAATCAATGTTCTGATACCAAAACAAAATCTCTCCTAAAA
>JAWWLT010000092.1:54299127-54318059 GCA_035040995.1 Premnoplex brunnescens
GTGGAACCAGAAAGTTTTACTCTGTAAATGGGTGGAGTACTGTCAGACTCCTGCTTTATTCAAAAACCACTAAAATATTTGCTAGCAGAATGCTTATTTCCCTCCTTATCTTTGGGAAAAGTCCAGTCTTAGAACCCGTGTCTACCTGGGGCGAGTTACTTAGGCTGTATCTGTAGCACAGTGAGGTCCCTCTCTTGTGGATGGGATGCACTCTGGTGGGATGCACTGCCAGACCTGTCCTTTCATTCATTCCCGACTAATGTTTGATCTTTGTCCATAGGTATTCTTGGTAGTATTGTCATCTGCCCTCACTGCAGAGTTTTAGGGAGTAATCTTGTAAAACCTCTACTGCTTTATGCTATGTAGTATACTATACTATATTAGTATGCTTAATAAATTCATTGTGAGTTGACTTTCCATGTTCTAAACCCTTAAAATTCAGCAAGCAGTCATGTTATTTCTCCATCATCAGACAGGGCATGACAGTACTTTTTTAATACTTCATACCAGCAGAGATCTTTTTTCTGGTAGTTGTATATTCCTGTTTTAGTGAATGCTCAGTATCTTCTATCCTTTCTTTTGCACAGCTTACTTTTACTAAGCCTCTGCATTCAATTATTTAAAAAAGAAAATGTACAGAATTAATAAAGCAAAAAAATGAAACTGTTCATGGATGGAGTGAAATGTGAGACAATAAAAACATATTTTCATTTATGTTTTTTATAAATAAACACCTGTGGTCATGTTATAATACTTTAATTATAATCTGTTTTCCTCTTAGATTGTGTTTTTCTTAACACTCAGATCTCTTCTATGTTCTTCAGAGTACTAAATTTATCAATACTCATTAAATATTCTTATTATATCATTAGTTAGAATTTCACTGTGACAAGTGCTCCACAGGTATACTCCTGATAGTGAGGTCTGTTATTGCAGACTTTTATTGTTCAAATAAGCTTGGAATAAGGTGTAATAAAGTATAAGAGTGAAAGACATACAATTAAATACATTATCTTTATGGGCCAGAATATGGTTGGAATATTCAGGAACCTTCAGAGTGCATACTTTGATGCACGAATTTGTTTTAGGGATTATCTCTTGAGAGCATTACCTTGCTAATTTAAAAAAAAATAAAAATAATTGTGAATGAATTAATTGAACATGTGAACAATGGATTTTATGTATATGTGTGGGGGTTTTGTGGTACATGTTTTATTGGGCTTCTGTAATAAATCTGCATCTCCTGAACCTGACAAATATTCTCCAGAATAAGTAAGAGGGTGGTAGATAATGAATCTTAAAAAGGTATTTTAGCAATATCTTTCCACACATTAATTTTGCTGTCCTAACATAGAATAAAGCAGCTAATAAGTTTTACTGAGAATAAATTTTGTAATTTTTTTTAATATTAATCAAAAATACATAATTTCACATTAAATACTTAGGCATTTCTGATGTGCATTTTAATGTTTTAAGAGTTTTCCAGTTATATTCAGAAAAATAATAGATTTATTTGATCCTTACTATAAATATAATTTTGTGTTATAGAATACACATGCAATCACAGATAACATCTACTGTTTTGGAGATGAGACAGTTCACTGAATGATGAATAGACCAGTTAGCTACTCTATTTCTAGTCTTGCTGTGCAACTGTAAGAAACTTTAAAATCTGCTGTAGGTTTATAACCACAGTCATAAGCAATAAAATTATTTTAATATATTTGCCTCTTGGACCCCTTCATTATTATGCACATTCACATGATAGAGATTAAATTCTCCAAAGGTGTTAATTACAATCATAGCATGTGGTACATTACAGAATCAAAAAGAGGAATAATGACTTGCTGTCATGAGAAATAGATTAGACAACGTAATTAAATGTAGAAATCCAGTAAGATCACTCAAAATATTCATTAAATGCCTAAGAAATGACTGCACAATGAACTTTATTCCCCACATAAAAAATAATTTACCACAGAAGACTTATCTGAAACTTTTAAATAACAGTATGCATCATTTGTTTCCAAGGAACCCAAAGTATGTTTGAGAAAAGTAAGTTATGCCAACTACAAGAGGATTATTTTAAGAATCATTGTGTACCTAAATGCTTCTTACTTCTTGTGATAGTTGCTGTTGGAGACTTCTGTGTGGTTCTCTTTTGAGTGTGTTGCAGATGGACACATGCTCTTCATTTCTAAGAAAGAATACTCAGTATACTTAATATGACAAATTTCAGTGGTAGATATGACCAGAGAGTTCAGGTGCAGCTGGATCCAATCCTGGTCCCAGACTTGGACAACAGTTTACGTCTGAATGTTTATATGTGTTCAATCAATCCTTTGTATGATTTAGCTGTCAGTTTAGTTTACAGTTAATCACTTACTGAGAATGTGATGCAGCAAGGAATCACTCAGCCTCGAGGCATAACCTTGATAGACATTCCTGCTTAAGGGACAGTCTTGGCACGCACCTGACCTCACAGGTTCTGGGCTGCCCACTATTTATGAGAGGGGTTGACTGGCTTACAGTCATAGCTGCATGCCTGCAAGACATCTGGATCATTGCTGCAGGCTGGTCTGTATACTGTATTGCCATCTGTCCCCTGAAGTGCAGTGTAAGCTGGATGCAGCCATCACAATCCCAGCTGGTGGTTATGGCTTAAAATGGGGCCGGTGATGGGGGAAGCATGCTGCCACAGGTTCGACTGTATTTGTCAGCAGTGATTGTATGAGGTACGTGTGTCAGAGTTGTTGCAGCCAGAGTCACACAACAGCTGGTGCTATCTGATGACACTAGTATACTATGCTACATGACAACTGTGACAATATCAAACTTTTGGCCTTTCATCACCAATAGGTTGCCAAGAGAAACAATATTAAAACACATACTCGGGGGAAAGGAATGGATTGTGAAAAAAATTAAATCCCATCATATGATTATTGTATGCAATTTAAAAAGTAACAATAAGGCTGAAGCATGTTGAATTCAAGATTGAACTGAATCTTTCAGTGTGTAAAAAGCCATGTCAACAGAAAAAACCAGATAGACCTGCCATAGTCCAATATGTGAGCAGTAATGACTCCTGCAGCAAGGTTCTTCTCTGTGTTATTTGTTAACTTTGGCAAACTAATTTCTCAGTAGTTCTGTAGAAAGCCTCTTAATTGTTTTCATACTCAACCTGATATAGTTATTACATGATTGCATAGCAACATGAGGGGTTTTGGTACTAATTTTTTTCACTTTTTCAGTAGTTTTTTTATTGCCAAAATAATGGTATTTGAATCTTGTTGCATTTTCATGCAATCAATAATAAAAACAATCAGTATCATGTTTAGGCTAAAATATTATGCAGTTCAAACTTAATCTTAGCAATTTGAAAAATAAAATTATTTCCTAATTACCTTGACTGTAACAGTAAAAAAAAGTTCAGCTTTTTTTTAAAGAAATATACAATACTGCTTAAACTGATAAATTATGACTAATTTCTCTATGGAAAATCTTTGGGTGATGACTTAGAAGCAGTTATATAAAAATTATTTCTGCTTCATTCATTTATTTGAGTAGAGTACTAAATCATAACAACTAATCATTAATTATCAACTGCTTAAATTGTTTAGAGGAGAAAAAAAATTCCAGTGACTTGACCAATAATGATAGAAGATGAACTTTGTGAGTTGTACAGTTTTGGGAAATATGACATCATAGTGATATCAGTATCAGTTCACAATGGAGAACAAAAACTTAAGCTGCCATTATGCACTTTTTTCCTCTGCTGAAAGACAAGAATTATTTCTTTGTGATTGTTGTGTAGCTCTAGAGATGGAGCTTCTCAGATGAAAGAGGAGGTATGTGTGTTAGCAAAATATAAAAATGCAACTCCCAGTTATGACAATAACAGACAAATGCATGTTATGGTTACTTAGTCTTGTAAGTAAATTCCTTAGAGGGACACATGACATTGTAGATATGTTGTGAGACTGAGTCAAAATATCCTGTGATTTTAAACCTAATTTTTAAGCCTTTAGTTACTACTCATTGGAGTCAATTGAGTTGTTTTTTTACTCTATTGTTCTAATGTCTAAATACTGAAAATAAAACATTATATTTGTGCCAGAAATGCTTTGGAAAGCATTGGAAAAAAGACTGAAAAGTATGAAGTGCTATCATTGCTTACATATTAAGAAAATATTAATTTTTCATCTTCTAGATATTAAATATTCATTTATAATTTCTTGTGGTATCAACATTCCAGATATTACTAGAATCTAAGAAAACATTGTCTCTGTTTTTAACTTTTTAACTATAGCAGAAACTAAACCAAGGGCTTCGGGGGCTCTTAGCATGTAATATTTAGACTGCTCACTGACCTGTAACAAAACTCTGGAATGCTAATGTAGTTATAACCTTCCTGAGACTTCTGCACTTGTAGGCCTGTAAGACCCCTGAATTTTGCAGAGCAGTCACTGAAATTGTATAGATGATTCTTTTTATACAGCTCTGAAAACAACAGCAAGTGTAGAAGAAGGCAAAATAAAAGCTTCTTGTTAGAATATTAATTATGTTGACATTAGAGGCACAAAATGCTTTTCTTCTACTGCAAACTAGGACTATTTGTATGGTGGCAAAGAAACCCATATTAGCTGAAAAATTCAAGCTGGAGTAAAGTAAATATTATACTACTGTGAACTACAGACATTGTTCAGGAAGTGAAAGAAATTAAGAAAAAGAACAAAAAAAATTTGTTCTAAAAGAAAAGTAATTTATACATAACAAACTTGAATTAGATATTAAACTTGAGTGTAGTGCAAATTCTCTTTTCTCTTGCACTCTATGGAAAAAAATTAAGAGAAAATATAAAATTAATGTGATGCTAACCATTTCCCTACTTTGAAAACTTTAGAGGGAGGGGTGGGTAAAATGTTATGATAGTTTTCCTAAAAGAAATGATATTAAATTATTTTGCCAAAGCTATTGTTTTGTAAATAAGCTTTTTCCAAAGCTTAAGACCAACAGAATTGTAAATTTTCTTCTTAAATATAATTTACATTTCTTAATATCTTATATAGAAAAAACAAAATGCATGAACAATTATTTGCCAATGCAGTAAGACAAGCATGCAATAAAATGAACATATTTTGACAAAAATAATGAAAAGTCAAATCAGGAATGAAAGACAAGGGAAAACACAACAGTTAAATACATAAAAGGAGAGAGAGAAAGAACATTTACAACATGAAGCATAATCACAAGAAATTTGTCTCATGAGCTGAAGCAAGTCTTAACCTGAAACTACTTATGTCTATATTAAAATTGCATGAGTATGTTGCTGAGCTTTGATTTTTTTTATTATAATAATCAATCCATTTAGAATCTGATCAAACAGTTAGAAAAACAATTTAGTTCAGATTGAATTCAGTAATGGGTTCAGTATGATTTCTTCTGACTGGCTTAGCTGTCCAATGTAGAAGTTCTGTTTTATTTGTGGGGGAGGACAAATGTATAGAAACACAGCAATATAACTGATTCCCTTGCAAACAGATTCTTCTCAGGCACTGAACAGAGAATAAATACTAGAGCTGCGAGACTTTTTTGTTCTTTGAACTGTACTGATTTCAGTAGTTAGAGGCCTCGGATGCCAGAGAAAGACCAGGTTTGAACACGCACGGTGAGGGTGTGGGCGGTATGTTGTCAGAAGCAGTCTGTTAGCTGCTGAGTTTGCTCAGGTCAGAGATCACTTTGCAGTGAAATGCTGCTCTAGAGGGTTGATACCTTGTCCATGGCTGTGAGCATGTCTCCTTCTATAGCTGAGCCCAGAATTATATGTGCTTGGGGAATAAATGGCCTTGAAGTAATCACTTAGCTTATAACTTTTAAAATATTTATATCATATATTGATTTAGGAAGAGGAAATAGAAGGCTTGCATGTTTTCAAGCACTTTGGTAATGTTGTGCAAAATTGACATAAAAGTATGTCACTACAGAAATGCAATTTTCAGACATGTAGTGATTGAAAACCATTGCAATTGAGCAGAAGTAAATATTCTACTATTCTGAATAACCACACTGGTAAATTTGCAGAACGGCTGCAACAGTAGTTGTTTGTTAAAGATTTTAAAAATTCTGGTTTTGCAGTGGTGGAACTACAAGAGTCAACAGGATCACTCCAGAAAGTAAATAAAAATTTATTTTAACTGATAACTAATAAAGTTATTATTTTTTAAAAACTTATTTATACCAAATATTTTAAATTTATTTTTATCACTTCTTTTGGAAGAAAGTTTTACAAAATAAATTAAGACTACTTTAACTCAGTATCCCTATTACTGTTTAATATGTTTAAAGTAAACACTTTTAAACTAAATCTTCTATGAAACAGCCAGTGCTCAAGCCACTACATGCCCCCTGTCAGAATTCTACCTCCTCTCTGTTTTCCAATCCATCCAGATCAAATGAGGAGCAAGTTCCAGGGCTTGTAAAGCTACTTAGCTAGCATAGAACCATGGAATGGTTTGGGTTGGAAGGGACCCTGAAGGTCACCTAATTCTAACTCCCCTGCCATGGGCAGGGGCACCTTCCACTAGCACAGGTTGCTCAAAGCCCTGTCCAATCTGGCCCTGAACACTTGCAGGAATGGAACATCCACAGCTTCTCTGGACAACCTATTTCAGTGCCTCACCACCCTCACAGTAGAGAATTTCTTTCTAATACCTAATCTAAACCTACTGCCTCTGAGTTTGAATACATTCTCCCTTGTCCTATCACTTCATGTTGTTTTAAAATGTCCCTGCCCACCTTCCTGATAAGCTACCTTCAGGTACCGAAGGCCACAATTATGTCACACTGAAGCCTTCTCTTTGTCCGGCAGAATAATCCTGATTCTCTTAGCTGTTCCTCACAGGAGAGGTGATCCATCTTTCTGACCATCTTTGTGACCCTTCTCTGGACTGTCTTTTGATTTTAGTATCATTTTAGATATATATAGATATTTACTGAGGGAATTTCTCCAAGGAGTGGTTACACTGATCATACAGGCTGACTCTATTTCAGAAAAAAGATGTCCTCTACAGATAAATAAAAGGGAAGGAATAAAAAAAGAAGAAATAAAAGGAAAAGGGTAAACCCAAAAGGACTGAAATGCATGAGATGGAAGAAATATGCTTATATTTAAACTGCATGATAATTACGAGTTCTAGCACCTTTTGGAACAAAGACCAGCATGCTGCACAGCCATTGCACTCTTCTGTGTTGCCTGGAAACAGAAGTGAAATATCCCTGTTCATTTGCAGCTTGCCCTATCTCTCTCCTCCTGTAGTGTTTGATATGTCAGAACAGACTATGTACTGAGCAGAGCACAGCACTGGGAAATCCATTAACTACGTGTTTTTTTTTTTAAAAATGTGATTAGTACTACTATATTTCAGTACAACACTGATGAAAAAATAAGAGGTAAATTTTCAGTGATACTGGGCTGTTTCAGTTTGTTAATCAGCATTGTGTTTTCAATGAAAAACAGAAGTAACTCCAACATTTGGCAGTCTACTCTCTGAATAACTGATAGATTTCATGCTTGGCAGACTGCAGCATATTATGCCAGTTGCTAAAGCAGGAAGTAATCATCTTGGACTGTTAAATTTTCAATATCTACAACTTCAAATATTTATTAAAATAATAAAATTAAAAGTCTCAATGAAAACCTAGTGAATCCTACACAGTTTAATAGAAGTTAGCTCCTTTTTGTGCCAAGCATAACTCCCTCCCCAAAAAGAAGAAAAAAATATTAAAAGATTTATGATGCAAAGTATAAAACCAAAGTTATGGCTATTGGTCGAGTTATTTGTCAAAGACTATGTCTTGGTGTTTAAACAGCTGTAGAATAGAAGCTAATGTTGTTTGTTAATATGCGGTTTCTAAGCAAAGTTTTATTTTTTTGATCAAAGGTTCTCTGGAATATTTTCATGTCTGGACAAAAAAAATAATTTTCCCCAAGTGTTATTTTTTCTGTCCAGCAAAGTCTGTGATAAACACAGTGCTGGTGTAAGGCATTTTAGATTCATATGTGACTCTCTAAATAGCCAAAAATTAACTGTATTCTGCTTTGTACATGATCAACCTTAATTCCCAGTGTTAAAGGCCAGTATTAGGATTTCTATAGTTGTGCAACGTCTGTCACACATTGGAATCAAGAGTGTTGTGTAACATCTAAAAGCTAGTAAGATACCTTCAGTTCATCAGAGCTTGTTACAGGTTTTACAGTTTCACACAGGTGATATCGGGCTTTTTCTAGTCCACTTTATAATTTCTTTGAAAAGAAGTCTGTGTTTGTGCATGTAACATTTGGTCCATAACCTGACAAAGGGCTGAGAGATGGAAGAGTATTCAAAAAAGTCAAAGCAATAGCAACAAATAAACCAATTTTTTTGTACCACAGTTCACTAAAAAATAACTCAGGCTATGTTTTGAAATAAAACTATTGTTTGCAAGTGTTGAGGTTAAGGCTTGATTCAAGTAGAGACCAATTAGTACTCTAAAAAAAATAAAAGGTAAAAGTGATAGGCTTAGAGGTCCAGATGTCATTTACTCAATATTTCTAAAATAATTCAGATATAAAATTATAAAACTATTACTTCCTTCTATCAGTAAGATTAGTGTTATTACCAAAACATCAGATGGTGGCAAACATGGTGCTGGATTTTTAATAGAACTGTTTGTGGAGAGAGAAGAAGAATTTTTTTTGAGACAATCCAGAGAATTGTTAGCAAGCATGTCTTAATAATGTACTGAACAAATTCCATAAACTTTTAGAATGAAAGTAAAACTACTTTTATTGAAATAGGCTTTTATGAAAGAAAAGCATGCTTCAGAACTTGTTTGAGGATGTGGTGGGGTTTTTTTGGCAGGGGTAGATTTTGGGTTTTAGGCTTTTGTTTCTTTGCAGTTATGTTTTTTAAATTTCTTTTGTGTGGTTGTTTGGGTTCTGTTTTTCTTTTTTTTTTTTTATTTTTTTTTTTTTTTAATGAGTCAGCAAACATGAGTAAAGATGATCAAGTTATTTTTATATATATGATTTCAGGATAGCTTTTTGTGTGGTACATTTTTAACAGCTCCTAGAGACAAAGCTGGCATGCAATACTGATTCCATGTGAAGAATTGTGTTAAAAAGAGGTCATTGGAAATAAATAAAAATTCATATAAGAGGGGAAAAAAATGGCTTTAACTATGCGTCACTAATGGAGGATTTTAACCACCCTGAGAACAGGGTTCTAATGATCATTGTGTGTAGTCCTCTGAAAATATCAACTAAAAAGTAGTATAAAAGTTACTCAGATTGTTAAGAATTATTAGAAAAGTGAGAAACAAATAGTGAGAAGAGCAAAGATTGATCAGACAGAACGCGATGCTTCAGCTGGGAAAAGAACTTCGGTTTATGAGAGAATATATACAACTGTGAACTGCGGAGGAAATCTCAATAAGAAAAAGTCACTTGCTATTTCTCATGTAAGAACCAGGTCCCTCTGCTGATCAGGAAGCAGGTTTGAAATTTTTTTTTTTCCTTTTCACAAAATGCATAGTAAAATTATTGTGGGTTTCTCTGATTAGTGTTTTTTTGTTTGTTTGTTTGTTTTTGTTGTTGTTGTTGTTTTGGTTTTTTGTTTTTTGTTTTTTGTTTTTTTTAATAAGAGGAGGATTGGCTTCTGTTGGAAGCCTCTGGAAGTTTCCCTCCATTGTATAGAGCAGAGCCAATGAGGGCCAGCTCCAAGGAAGACTTCCTGCTTTTGAACCATTGAGTTACGCTCCTGCGTGAGAACATATTTATGAAGTTGTTGCACAGTTAGAAATTGGCAGCCATGGATTAACAACATCACAACACAGACATCAAGGTCAGTGCGGGAGGGAGAAACAGGGGGAAGGACTCCACGGATCAGGGAGAGGACTTAAAGCTATTTTTCCCTGACTACATGGTGATGACCATGGTGATTATGAGCTGTCCCCTCGAAACCCATGGGATCCATTGGTGTGCAAAGACCCTCCTTCCAGAGCAGGGGATGCATGAAAGAAGCTATTACCCCGTGGGAAGCCCCAAGATGGAGTGGAGTCCTGCAAAGATTTGTGGCCGAGACCCATGCAGGGAGAAGCCCACGCTTAGCAGGAGGCCCCCAAGGTGGAGTGGTACCCTGCAAAGATTTGCAGCCGAGACCCACAGAGGGAGAAAACCACACTAAGCAGGTACAGCCAGCTTTTCATGAGACTGCACCCCATGGAATGATCCATGAGGGAGCAGAGATCTCTCTCTTGGTGGGGACCCCATGGAAAGCAGGGGAAGGACTCAGAGTTATGATTCCCCTGTGACCGTGGTGCTGACTGTGGTGAAGCAAGCTGTCCCCTTTGCAGCCCACAGGAAAGCCCCCTGAGACAGCATATTTGGAAGAACTACTGCTTAAGTCTTGGACTTACATCTGCAAATGGCTGACCCAACAACAACTGACTGCAAACCTTCCATTCCCTGTCCCCCGCACCATTGGGGGAAGGAGGGGGCATGGACAGACCAAGGGCTGGTTGTGGAAAGGTGTTTCCAACCTGGTTTTATTTCTTATTTTTTAGTTCTTAGTTTGTTAGTAATAAATTTAAGCATTATTCTAAGTTCTACTTTGCCCGTGGTATTAATCAAAGCTCCTCTTTAGGTTGTTATTTCTAGCCGTAAATTCCTAGCTGGATTTTTTTCTTTCCCTCTGGAAGGCGAAAAGCTTGGGGGGAAGAAAGAAACAGTTTTGCTGGACACCAGGCATTTATCCAGGGTCAAACCACCACAGTTATTTATGTGGATGTCAAAGTATGCATGAGTTCAAAATATATTTAGGCAAAAATCATGAATAAAAGTCTGTTGAGAGCTATTCAACAAAATGATGATGTGAATTTAACCACAACATCACCTTTCCATATTCTGACAGGAAATATTGAGAGAAATGCCACTCTATTCTGAAGTTCTGTTTTCACTTTTTCCATGGGCACCTATTAGTGGCCTGTGTCAGAGTCTCAAAAAAATCCATCTAGGTCAACTTATGTTCCAGCCCCGGAAGGTTGTGTCTATGTGTGCATGTGACTAGAGAATTGTTTGTACGTCTGTTCTCAACCAGTGCAACCTGGAGCATTCCCACACAGAAAAGACATATTTTGAGAGCTGTTAATATGAATTCAGACTTGTCATATATGGCTGAAATTATTCACCAATACTTAGGTGTGAAAACTGACTGTATCAGAGGTGAGAAATCCTTCCTTTCCTCTAAAAAATTTTCTTGAGTAATTAATAACACTCCCTTTGCTTGTTCACCTGAATTGGCTAAGTTATTTGTGTATATCCTGAATGTTGTTTACCTGTTTGCTGGACAGTATTGCAGCAGCCTCAAATTCTGTTGAATTAATCTAATTGTTCATCCCAAGGGAGCACAGATTATTTCTTCTTCTTTTGAAAGATTCTACATTTGCTTTCGATGGAAGTAACATCATGTCTTATGTTCTTCTAACAACACAGTACTTAGTACAACAAGGGCGAAACTGAGATGTGAAAAAGAAAGGCTGCCCACATAACTAGATAATTTCTGACAAACCTTTACCAAGAACTCAAACAACTTGGCAAGATTTGGTTTAAATATTTTGCTCTTTGGTAGCTTGGTTAATCTCATTTATCACTTTTACTCAAAATGACTTATATTCCGAATGCCCATATATAAGTTTTTTTGTGTTTAAGACCAAGAACTTAATACAGGTCTGGGGTTGGCCTGGAATGATACAACACTGGAAAGGCTTACTAGTAGACGCTTGGGAAGATATTATTGTTTCATTGCTCAATTAACCTTTTTTGATATTACAGAAAATAAGTAAAAATACCAGTCTCTCCCTCTTGCCTAGGTTGATTTATCTTGTCATTAAAATATTAAAAAGCAGATTTTTTTCAGGATTTTTGGGAGATGGGTGTATTATGTTGCCTTTGTTAAAAGTCTGTAGTTAGTCAGTAGCGTAAGAGTGTTCAAGCAAGAATTGGGCCAGGTGTGCACCTTACTGCCTTTTTTTCTTTTTCTTGTAGAATAATGTAAAATCCACTGGTGTTTTCCATGACGCATTAGCTTGGCATGTCTGTGATATGCATCAGAAATATGTAAGGCATAAAAGAGGCTTTTTTATTCTCAAGATCAACAAACAGGGAAGCAGTAGCATGCTGTCAGGTAAAAATAACTTCCTAGGAATTTCAGAGATTATTTAAGCTGGTAGAAGAAGAGTAGAGATTTGATGTGATTACTTTTTATTTCTTTATTATATTTATTTTATTGAAATGCTATTGCATGTTTTGTCACTTTAAAGAACGTTTTGGGATAGTGTTACAGTACAAGGTTTAGTCTTCCACAGAAGGCATAAAATGTGTTTAAAACTTTACATTACAACTGACTTCACTGACTTTCTATCTGCTTTCATCTGGACATATTTCAGATAACTTTGTTTGTACCTATATTTATATATGCAGTTTACTAAATTATATGATTTTATCAATTATGTTTCTCTTTATTGGCTAATTTATTTTGCATATTTGGCATTTTTGACAGCAAATTAAGGCTCTTCCAACTGACTGTCTATATCTGGATTAGAATATGGGCTAAATATGTCAAGTGGAAAATTTAAATCAAAGATCCATCTAGCTGAGTGATGGATTCATAGAACTGTATCTTTAGATAATATATAATATTAATATATAGAAAGCATATGCTCACTGCAAGTCACTTCTAATATAAAGCAAGATAAAATGGTAATAGCTGCTGCATACCCTCTTTAATCTATTTTGTTTATGTCAATTAGATATTCTGGATTGAGAGATCCTGAAAAAAGGGCTACATATGAAAAATTTATGGGCAGCCCAGAATGTCTGAATTAAAAATTGATGAAAAATTATCAATTGATGAGCTGTTATGACTTCAGCTCTTGTTATAGTGAGGTAAATCACTGTGTGAATTTGCAGTACGTTCTCAGCTTTCCATATGTTTGTCATCGATGCACCCCTTTCCAGTATTGGAATGGTGTCTCTTTAACACATAATTACACAATACAAAACTATACAGCAGCATTTAGCCACAAAACCAACATCTGTGATACTATTGTTGTGCTTTGTGCTGCCTTTTGGAAGTTGTTCTGTGCTTAGTGTTTCTTGGTGGTCCTACTCTCTCATTCCTTCCCTGGCCCCTTCTGGCAGTAGCAGCTTGCACAGACCCTCTACACCAGTTTTTGGGAGAAGAAAAGGATAGGGGTTAGCCTTACTTTCTCCCCCTTCCTCTTCTGAAAAATGCATTTGAGTAGAGCAGATTTGGAGTATTTTTGTAAGTTTTCTGAGTCTAAGTGAGAAAAAAGCAAAAATGGGTAATTCTAGTGAAGGCAGAAGGAAGAAAAGAGGGTTGCAGTGACTCTCATTGTACTTTACATGTCAGACCTGGTATTCCTAAGTTATACTACACTGCTCATTGAGAGTGTGTTTGCAGAGGAGCACGTCAGTAAAGCAGAAGGAAAGAAAGAACTTCTGGGGGGAAAGGAAATAAAAAGGATTGGAGGAAGGCTGTTTTTCCCTTTTAAAAATCAGAAGTATCAAAAAAGTATGATCCTTGCTAAAATGATCTTAGTAAGGCAAACCTAGGTACTGCTGTTTGTTTAAAAAAATCAGCACTTGCCCTGAGTGCAGAGCCTTGATTCATGTAGAACAGACTCTTCTCTCACTAAGTGATAAAAAACTGTACTCCATTGTTTCTTATCTATATAATGGTAAAAATGTGCATGTGAGCAAGAAACACAAAGCAATAAACTTGCAAAAACTTGTTACCCCAAGAAGACTTGTCTGTGTTTCAGGAGCCTTTTAGTAGCCACACTAGTAACCACTCTAGTAACCACACGTTTTTTGACCTGAGCCCTAACAAAACTAATACTTTAATTTATACATTCCTGCATGCCCATGCTTTGAAATATAACATCCTAGAACTTAGCCTAGAGTTGTGAGATTGTGGATGGAAGTTTACAACAAAGCTAATCTTGTCATTTGGGTTACTAGTGCAAATAGTTCAGAGTAGGAAGGTGCTCAAACTTATCAGGAAAGAAGCTAAACCAGACAATTAAAACATCTATTTCAAGGAGTTCAAGTCACTGTTATGCATATAAATATATTCTCTGCAAATTATTTTGGGGCTGTAAAAGACAAGATTAGTGACTTTAGAGATGTTTAAAACAGTTTATTAATAAAGAATGTTGGTTTGTGTAATATTTGGGGTTTGGTGGTGGTAGTAATACAATGCATTACTAATGCATTATAAACAGTAATAACAATAATAATAGTAACAGTAATAGGATGTAATGTAAGACAAAGACTCAGTAAAATTGATAAAAAAGAGAAAAAATAATCAGTTGCTTTTTCACAAATACCTGAAAGAAGTAGATAGGTAAACATCACAAACTCTTCAGTTTTTGGATAGAGCCCAGTTACCTGAGCTTGCCTGTGAAGTCCTGCCTTCCCAAAGCTGATTTACCTGTGAAGCTCTTTCATGTGGCTTTCTTTGAGCACTGCTGCAAAAAGGAAAGACAAGACTATGGAGAGGTAATTTCAGATTTTCTGGGCAGCAATATTCCAGCACTATGTTAGGAAAAGTGAGTCATGAAACAATGTAGATTATAATTATAACTTTTAAAGGAAGTTTAATTGTGACTTAGATTTCTTTGCATAAGGCAATTAGTGTCTATTATTTGCAGAACAAAGACTTGAAACAAATCCATTATTGTATATATATTTTAGGCCATTATTGTCATTAAAGTAATCACTCTACTGTAATGTTGAATGAAAAATAATGTGGCTTGCTAATGTACAGTAATCATTGAATTACATATTGTCTTAAATATACTTAAAAGCAGTCTCATGCAGAAGTGCTAAAACTGAAATAAGGTGATTTCCTGTTGGTCTAAATGGTAATTTAGGGCCGAGTCTGAGGCAGAACATTTATATGTAGCAAACATACCCTGAGGTATGGAAAAAAACCCATGAACTTTCTTCTTTCTACCATCCCTTGTTCTTTTGATGTTGCAGAAGGCATGTTTTGACAATCCTCTTATACATATGTATAAGATTTATAAGTAAATTACATTTTAAAAAATTTCCAACTTTTAAGTGTGATTTCTTTTTAATGAAAATATCCGTGGTGATTTTGTATTTCACATTTGAAAAAGAATGAGTGAGAGAATAACACTTTTTGTATGTAACAGACAGATTGCATTTGATTTTTCCTGTGAATGGAAATAATAGTATCATTGCAAAGTAATGCAAGAAAACAATTGATCAAGTTATCTATCTTTGTCAAATTTACGACTTCTTTTCAGCTGCTATACAAATACTAGAAGGGTCACAGTGCTACTCCAGAAATGCCAAAAAAGCCACAGAGAAATTATATTCCAGAAAAGAAAAATGAATAAGAAGATGTATAAAGTATGTAATTAGTGCTTAAAGTAGTCTACAGGACATAAATGAGGGAAAAATAGTCAGGTTTAGCTGTTTTTTTCTAACATCATTTAAAGTAAAAAGTATTACTTACATGATTTATAATAATAATTTTGTCTGGTGCCTTTTCAAAAAAACAAATAATGTTTTTTAAGTCACTTATTTAAAATTAATATTAAAAAATACATGCCAAAATTGAGGACCTCTTTGATAAACATAAGAAGTTTTATGAAAAAGGCATGTAAAAAAGTAAAAGAATTTATCAATATACTTGCAGAGGAAAGATGAATTATTCTCTATTAAATATAAATTAAGCTTATTTGTTCAGTCTGCTTTTATATAGAATCACAGAATTGTGGAGGCTCCAAGGGACCTCTGGAAGTCATCTGGCCCAACCTTCCTGCTCAAGTAGGGCCACGTAGAGCAGATTGTCCAGATGTCCAGAGAGCTTCTGGGTATATCCAAGCATGGAGACTGCATGGAGACTCTGGACAACCTGTCTGTACTCATCCACACAGCAGAAAAACTTTCTGGAAGCACAGCTTGTGTTTCAGTGCCCCTTATCTCTGGTCCAGTCACTCAGCACCATTGGAAGGAGTTTATCTCCATCTACTTTATAATGTACCTCCCGGTATCTGTAAAAATTGTTACAATAGTCCAGACCATTCTCTTGTCTTCTCTAGCCTAAAAAGTCCCAGCTCTACTATCCTTTCTTCATATGAGAGATGCTCCAAACACTTGATTCTGTTAGTGGTCCTTTGCTGAACTGTTTCCAGTAGCTACATACCTCTCTTGTTCTGGACATGGAACTCCATATGTGGCCTCATCAGTGCTGAGCAGAGAGAAAGAATCACATCTCCCAACCTGATGGCAACTCTTCTCCTAGACTGACCCAGAGACCATGAATCTTTGCCGTAAGGGCACAGTGCTGACTCACATTCAACTTTATGCTCACCAGGACCCCCAGGGCCTGCCTTTTTAACTGGATGGCCCCCTTCATGTACTGCTATGTTGGTCTATTCCTTGTGGAACCACATGACACTGCTGTCAGTCTGTTTTTCCAACTTTTTGAAGTTCCTTTGGATGGGAGCATGAACTTCTGGGCAAATCAGTCACACCTTCCACTTTTTAGTCATTGGCAAACTTCCTGAGGCTATACTCTCCCCAACATCCAGAACACTGATGAAGATGTTGAACCAGGCTGGATACAGTGTTAACCCCTAGGGTACACAACTAGATACTGGCCTTTAGCTAGGCTTCATGCCACTGATCACAACCCTATGGATCCAGCCAGTTTTCAGACCTCCTTACTCTCTCCTCATGCAGCCCACACCTCATTAGATTCTCTCTGAAAAACTTTATAGGAGACATTGTCAAAAGCCTTCCTGAAGTGGAGATAGACAACATCTTGTTATTAGACTTAGAGGAGTAATCCTCTCCTGCTCAAGTGACTGCACAGTGCAAAGTGTGGTCATTATTCTTCATTTTGTGGTGAATGTCATGCAAAAATAATAAGAAAAAAAAGGGTTCAGTTCAGTTGTATTATTTTTTTCCTCTTTAAGACAGGAGAATTAGTTTGCTCATGAAAAGTTCACCAAGAGGACTTCTTGTGGGCACTCAGAAATGCCCATCTGCTCTGCTCTTATGTTCCAGTTAATATTTTATCTGTGAGAGTGTATGATGTAGTTAATTTCTGTTGCTTGTAAAAATACAGGTAAGATGGATGGTGTTGCCTGTGGTTCCACTGGAATCAAAAATTGCAACAGAAAGGTTTGTGATAGAATGCTAACAACTCTGAATGGATACCATCACAGTGAATGTACAGGATTTGTGCTTATGTATTAAAAAATCAACACAGTTTTTGTATCAAAAGTACTCAACAATTATTCCCTTATAGTTTGCTTTGGGTAGTTGCATTTTCAGTTGCATAAAATGTGAACTAAAAGGACAGTGAGGAAAACACCCTACACCTGACATCCTAATGTTTAAAAGAGGATATATAATGCAGGTATGGACAGGTAAGGGTTTCTCAGCTCCTATTTATTTTACTGCAAATTCAGGGTAGACAGTCAGCCTCAGGGTAGTTGAAAGTCCTTATTTTATAAATAAGGAGGAAAATAAATGAATACTCTATTAATCCCTTGATAAATTAATCTGAGACAGGAAAGCTCGTAAGATATAATTTTCCATCTCAATATTTGCATTATTTTTATGCAACATTTTCCAGTTTTAACAATTCATAAGAAGCAAGCAACATAAGTTTAATGAAGTAGAATTAGTCCTTTAAATATACCAAACTCATAATTCTTTTTTTTTGTTGTTGCATGACGTCTCATACGCTGAAGTTAGGTTATCGGTTTTTTGGCAGACTTTCACAATTATGTCTCCTGATATTGCAAAGCTCAGTATGCTTTGTGAAGATCTGTTTTTCTTACATTTAAGCATTAATTATGATGTTTCAAAGTCAAAATTAAAAAAACCAAAACACAAAATAACCAAAGAGAGAACAACTAACCTTGCACAAATTGATATGGAAAGTATGTGCTTATGTTTTCTGGTTAGTTGTGGTATGATTTCTGTCATTCCAATACAATTAAATTAAGCTGTAAATATAGTTTGCAAAGAATCTGAAGTCTTTTTAACACCATGAAATTAACATTGGCTAAAATAGTTTCATTTCTGATAATCCTTGTAGAGTCTTAATGTTCCAATTTTCGGATTATTTTTAATGTTGTTTCCTTACAGGGAGAATGTAAATGTTCTCAAGTTGCTGAGAAATTAGAGAACTAAGATTCATGTTTATGGGGAAAAAAAGAGAAGCTACAAGGATAACTACAGCTGATTGGGTAACAACACTTGGGCTGGTATAAAAAAGAGGATATTGTTTTCCATCCTATCAGCCATAAGGGAAGTCTACCTACAGATTTGAATTACTAATAATTTTAAATGCTTATCTAACTTTACACTATAAGATACAGTGGAACAAATACTCAACCTCAAACATTCATGTTTAAAGATCTTTGATAACTTTAGCACTGTCTTGTAAACCCAAAGAACATCATATGGGTTTTTTCTGCTCTGTTATGTAGTATGATACAAAAACATGACCTTGTGGCATGGAAATGAATTTTTTTTGCATAGTTTTGTGGGTAGAATAGTCACTCCTTGCTGACACATGCTCTTAAGCTATTTCATTTGAAATAAACTGAACTCACAAATCAACTAAACCTAACCAAAATCCCAGAACAACACAGTATTAAAAATTGTCATTGTTTTATGCTTAAATTAACAGCGACAAGGTTTCAGTGCTGCTAAACATATGAATACTGTCAGCATATGAATAGTCATTTCAGATTCCTGTAGACTTCTGTACAGGGCTAGACCATCCAATTTTATTTTCAGTTTTGTGAGAACTGGGATG
>JAWWLT010000092.1:54320065-54336771 GCA_035040995.1 Premnoplex brunnescens
AGCTGCTGGAGAAAACTGCCTTGGCTGATGGCTTCTTGTCCAGCTTCAAAGTAACTCTGCCTCGGGTGTTCAAACTGCCTCAGTAACACTTGTCGTACTTTTGCAAGAGTAATTAATTACTGCCCTGGTCAATGTAAAAATATACCAGCCAGTTAGAACATTCTTTTAGAGTTTCTCTGGTCTTTTCTCCAAAGTTCTAGAAGCTCGTATGCAAAGATTTTTAAGGAATATAAATATGACAGAATTTATGACCTATTTACCCAATGATCATACAGTGTTCAGTGAAAAAATATAGTATTCAGGATTGCCTGGAATTTGCAGAAATTGATATTTTGAGCTCTAGTGATGTCATCCAGCAAACTATTGCAAAGGCTATTTTTAAAAGAAATTGTAAGCATTTAAAGAAAAATGTAGCTTTTAGGGCTACTAGAGTCTAATTTGCATGTTTAAGTTATATGTTGGAAATAAGAGAAGCTATAAATCACTTTATGTATGTATGGTTGGAAATTGCTAAATATATGTAATTTTATAATTTATATGAGTATTTGTGATCTAAAGCATAGATACAATGATGTCATTAAAAGCATCATGACCCAAATGATACAAACAAATACTGTATTATGTTGAAATTTCTGTGGTCTTTACTAACTAAACACCTGCAGACATGAGTGAATGCTCAAGCACTAAACATAACACAAAACAGGAGCCTTTTTACATTTCATGAATTTTGATTAATCCTTTTCTGGGCTATGCATAGGTACCATGAAGTGCTTAAACAGTCATGCAAAAAAATATTGTATTTTCAGAAGTTACGTTTTCACTTTGAACTAGGAAATAGAGAAAAAATTAAGAAAATTTGCAAGGTGAAAGACAGAAAATAGTACTTTTCATCTTTGTTTGCAACTGTGCATATCCTGCGTTAAAAAGCAGGAACACATTCAGAGACCAATAGGCTTACATTAACTCTACAAATATATTTGAATATGTTGAAGAAGTGAATCATTGACGCAGGCATTACTGCTCTTCTGTGGAGCAAGGGGCAAGGTTACTTGTCCCGTTTTTTTTTGGTTTTTTTTTGTACCCTCTCTGGATTTACTCTGGGCAAGATTCCTTGACTTTTACTGAAGAGCGAGTTCCATGTTAGAAATTCATATTCACGGTTATCTGTCATGAACTTGTTTCTGTGCCTCTGTCTTCAAAGCATGAGCTGCTCTCCCTGAATATTGGGAGAAGCAGATTGTGTCCACAAACTTTGGAGTGTTCCAAGTTCAGTGTAGAGGAAGATTGGAACATTCATTCAGTGTAGAGGAAGATTGGAACATTCATTTCATCCAGCATAGGTATTAGGCTCTTTTCTACTAAGAATTTGTTAGTCCTAGTGATGGTATATGGTAAAACAGACGTTAGTGATTTCTACAATGCAACTTCAGACACCCTCAGTATTTGTCAGGACTTTGCTCAGAGTCTTGAATCTTTAAAGACCTCTTAGGCTGTAACTTAACTGGCAAATGATGTATAACAGGGAGGTTACTGCAGCTTCAAAAAGTCAGTATTGAGAAACTGTTGCCTACAATTGCCTGCACTTGAGATTATTTCTAGTTAGGTCCTAATGACCACAGTGCACTGTGTACACAGAGTTAGTACCTACCTCCTGGTTTCACTTCATTTGCATTTTATTTGTACTACAGGACTTCTCTGCTATGCAAACCAAACAGATAAAGGTGGACTAGCTTCACAATACACTTCTGAGCCAAACTAAAGCACAAATATAGATGCAACCTTAAACTGTGGGCATTGTAACTGATTTCTGATTTTGCTAAGTTGTCTTATAGAAATAGATCCTGTTTAGATCCTTAAGGGCAAAGAGTATAACATGGGTTTCATTGAAGAAGAACTCTGATATTAATATAAAGTTGTGTTTATTTCAGAAAAGTAAAATGTGGTCAAATATATAATAAATGGGTTATATGTAAGATAAATGTTGTCACCCTGAACAAACATATGGATCAGTTAGTTAAATAAGCCATTTTATCTTTTCAGCTATAATTACAAATTTCATATTTTATTTCTAATATGGAAAACCAGTTTGACTTTATAGTATAATTTCTTTTAACTCCTCCTACCTTAATAGTTTTGGGTTTTTTTCCTATTTGGAAAACTAGAGTTGATTTTACCTACTATAATATTTTATCATCATTATAAACTTCAGCTAAGTTGGTTGTTCAGATTTTCCATTAACATTAAAACCAATACTTTTTCTATATAAATTACACAATTAATTTTGTTAATAATTTATTAATAATTGAATATTCGTTGTTTAGGCAGGAAAAAAACAGAGCAGCTGGAGGAGTCTTTAAACTAGAAACTGTGTTTTGACAACCATAATTTATAATAAGAATTTACTGATGTAGTTGTTTTAGTTCTTTTTCTGAAGTTCTCTGGTGCCATTCTTGGAATCAGTATGGGATTAAAATAAAATGTGTTTAACATTTCCTTTAATCCCTGCAGAGATGCTCTGTTTAAAACTTGGTGCAGACTTGAAAAACAAAACAACTTTGCCCACTTCTGTAATGGGAATAAACATGCATATAAGTACATCTTTTATTTCACACTGCCTGTTTTTAGGAATTTCCAACAGTGTTCTTTACATATGTAACAGGAGAGAAATTATCTAATACCAGCACAAAATTTGAGTACATTTTCATTTGCGATACTATTTAGAACATATTTGCAAAAATGTCTAAATCTCGTATTTGTCCAGTGGAAGTCATATATACACACACATATATATATACACACACACACACACATATATATATACATATATGTGTGTGTGTCTGTGTCTGTGTCTGTGTTAGAATAAAAAGATATATTGCAGAAATACGCTCCGGTATTTTCCTGAAATATACTGATGGTATATCACAGGCCGTATTTCTTTACCAAGGAAATAGACAATTAAATTACTGTATCATTACTGAAACAGCCTTCTAGGTGAATTTTAAAGTTTATGAGGAGGAAAGGAAAGAACCATAAGATAATCTATAGGGCATATGAGATAATGTAGCTACTGCGAAAATAATACATTTCTATAACAAGTTTCCCATAAAGACAGATAGAAAGGAGCTCAAAATGGTACAACAGAGCCACCTACATTACAATAATGGGATGTAGTTCAGTGCCTTGTTTGGTATCCCAGAATTAACAGGGCATAAAATGAACTGCTAAATAGTACAAATGGTTTTTTACAGTGCTTTTTTAAAATCCCATGTTATCAAGTTAGTAAAATATATACAGTATGCAAACACTTGTAGGCCAAGTTCAGTATTATGAAGAACTGGCATGCAGAAACACAAATACAAATTTTGTATCCTAGAAATTCATTCACTGCCTAGGAGACCAGAAGGGAAATTATGCCTTCTGGAGAAAGGAAGCCCCAACTTATTGGAAAACATTACAGAGACTAACATCCCCTGAGCTTATGTATTTTAATCTATAACTGCAATACTACTCTGAAGTTTCTATCTTATTTATTATGTTGTGAGCAGAGTAATACAAAATTCTTGACTTTGGTGTAGCATCCATACTGAGGGCAAAAGGGGAGAATATGCATGCAATTTTTGCTCACTTTTTGCAAAAGAGACTGTCAAGTGCAATTTACGGTTTCCTGTTTTCTGAACATTTCAGTGGATAAGATCTTATGGTAAAGTATGGGGGACATTTAATTTGTGAAATTAGAATGTTGTGCATTTAAATACAACTGGATACAGATTTAAGCCAGACAATGTAAGTCTTGTTTGATTTGTCATTTCTGCTGATTTTTAACACAAGAAGCAGTTCATTTTGGTGCTGTGATGAGTATATTTTTGCCACAAGAGTAGAGGTGAACGTGTACTTATTCAGTCCTGCATAGGGAAGACAGAGTTGTGATTTTCTGTCTTGTCACTAGATGTCGTTGTTTTTCTCAAGAATACAGCTGATAGACATTTGAAAAGTTGTCCAGTATTTCAGTGAGTATATAAAATTAGGCAATATTGGTTATAAAGAGCAGAGAGTTCTGTTCTTTAAAGAAGGTTGAGGTGTCTTGCTTAATTTGTTTTGTTGGTTGTAATTTGTTGCCTATTTGTTTAAAGTTCTGTGCCCAGGAAGCAGGCATAAAGGCTGCCCATTCACCTTGCTCTATCCACTTCACACTGAAGAGACAAAGCTCTGGAAGCAGACAGTTTGTACCATTGCAGAGAACAACTAAATATGAGTGGGATAGGGCAAGGCTAAGAGCAAAAAAGCCAGGGAGACCATAGCATCAAGAGAGCAAGGCACAAATTCTGAGTAAAGCAAAGAGTGAGATGCGTGACCAGACCAGAACAATAGGAGTAAGAGAGGCTTCTCCTGGGGACATGGCTGGGGATATATTCTTGGCAGATGCTTAGGAAATGTTTTTTTTTTGGATTAAAGGTGAACTCTAAGGGAAGAACCCATTTTGTGGTCTGGGTCAGCAATGTTAATGAAAAGTCAGCTTTATGGATTAAAAGTCCTTCTGGTGTATTTGGTGTATCTGTCTCAAAGATAAAGTGCAGCCAAAGCTCTCTCAAAATTGTACTTGAGGTCATCTCATCATTAGAGTATGCTATCTGATATGAGGATGTGCAAAGGACATCTACTTCAAACATCCCTAATACACTAATTTTTAGAGCTAAACTTTTCTGTTTTATGTTTTTTTGATTTTTTTTTCTTTTCTATTCATGTTCTACATGAATGTCTTAGTCTTTTTGTCTTACAGTAAGTAGTTACAGGTTATTGTTTTCTTGCTTGCTGTGTGCTAAATTCATTAGGAAAGAAGTTGGTTGTGAAGGACATACATTATTTTCCCAACACCACTATCAAAAAGAGAACTGTTGACATTTCCATAGCCATTGTTCATGTGAAAAAAAAAATAAAATAAAATAGATACTTATGTGGTATTCTTTCCTGAATAAGGACAATTTGATAATTTATAAAAGCAAATTCTTAGGGATTTTAACCCTATTTTTGACTTTCTTAAATGAGATCCAGTTCTTTTTCCTTCACTAGATAAACCTCTCATGGAAAATTTCTGAAACCGTGTAGCTAATCCATATGTTCATAAGCTAATATTTATCTTAAGGTCTTATATTTAAAGCAACTACCATAGAGGTTTTATATTCTCTAGCATTAGTTTTATCTTCTAAACTCAATGGGAAAAAAATGGTGACTTTGTAATTATTTTGTAACAAGCAGATGCAGAAACATTTCAATAGTAAAATTAAACAAAAGTATCATATGTAGTTCCAATGAAAAAGTGGTTATTTTCAAGTTTCTATTAGGCATCCTTTCTGAATGGACTTCAAGACAAAATGTGAGCATCAGGTTGTTGTGCTGATAATATGAAATTTGTTGGATAGCACTGTTTCTCATATTTTACAGCCATGTTTTCAAATTATTTGGAGAAATCCATCTATGCATATTTTAAAATCTTTTATATATTGTTTGTATGATTGTGTTTTATATCCGTAATATAAAAATACTCTGTCACTTCTAAAATGTTTCTTGTCGAATATATGTATTCTCTCTCACCTTTCATGTCTGTTTTAGTTTCTGTACTTATTATTTTTTGCAAAAAATAGCTTTTTAACTTCAAGATGAAAGGAATGTCAAGTCTATTATAGCAAAAAAAAAGTGAGATAGAAGTTTCCTTCTGATACCAAAGTGAATTTTCACAGTGAAACTGATTCATATTGTTGCAAATTAAAAGATTTAGATTTGTAACTTCTCTTCAGCATCTAAGTGAATTGCTTAGTGTGATTATTTTCAATGACAGGTTGAAGAAAAACAAAGAAAAAAAAAAGGAAAGAAAATTGGGGTTGGGAATGTGACTTCTTAATGCTGGCCTGCATGGTCATGACTTTGACCTGGCCACCAGGCTGAAATCAATTCTGTCAGTAGTGCCCAAGAGAACTGCTAGCACCTTTATAATCAATAATTCACTATACCAGAGATACTGGTAAGAGACTCACAGTTCCTCACCTTTGTTATTTACCTTCTGTTAATTGTCTCTTTTAGAGCCCGAGAGTGTTCAAAACACTCTTTGGAATTAGAATTTTTACAGTTGTGGGATATTGACCACCATCAATAATCCCTGGTGGTTGCCATTAACATATTTCAAACCTATCAATAATAAAAAAGTGGGTTTGGAATATAGTCATGGCTCTTATTTTCTTTATTTAAAATGATGCCTTAGTTTTTGAGATGGTTCTTTTTAGTGACCTTGATAAAAACTTTCACTTACTGATGTCTTGAACTGAATTCCATTACAGCATGTATCTTACCTCCATATAGTGCTTGCTATAAATAGAAAATCTGGAACTCTGCAGATGGAACTCAAAAATGAATGCAAAACTACCACTTTGTTGTCATATTAATGAAGAACATACCAGCATAGTTCTTATTATATTCAGGCTGGCCTTGGAGGTTTATCATGTATCTGACGTAACCTAGCTAATTATAAGCTATAGTGCTTTAAACCATGAAAGCCCATGGCACTGTACAAACAAAAAGGAAGTTAAATTATTAGAGATTATAAGCATGAAATTGGATTATCAGTAGGAACCTTTTCAACATAGCAATTTTCTTTCTTGTTAGAATCAGAAGTTGGAAACAATGTATCTTTCAAAATTATTAGATTAGATTAGATTAGATTAGATTAGATTAGATTAGATTAGAATATCTGGACTTGAAACATCCATGTTTTTTCTTAGTATTCATATTTATTGAAACTAAAATTAGGTTGTGTGTCTATGTATTTATAAGACAGTCATTTAGTTACCTCTGACAGAGTAAAAACTAAGAACATAATCTAGTGCTGGTCTCTCAAGTCTGCATGTGTCCTAAAAGACAATTCCAAAGCCACATACATTTCTCTTAGCAAATCCTTCCCATAACAGTGCTATGATTTGAGTGCCCTGTTTGCATAATGACAATCGAATATGCAAGTGATTGGAGAGAATGAAACTTCTGTGTTTTGGTAATGAATGGCGTACAGAGATAGAATCCTGAGTTTTGCATGTCTCTGTGCATCTCTGACCTCAATAATAGGGAAGGACATAGAGCAACTCATCTCAAGTGCCGTCCTGTGGCATGTGTAAGACAACCAAGGGATCAAGCCCACCCAGAATGGATTTGTGAAACACAGGTCCTGCTTTACCAATCTGATCTCCTTGTATGACAGGATAACACGGGATGAGTGAAAGGATGTGGATTTTTTCTGCCTGAACTACAGTAAAGCCTTTGACACTGTCTCCCACAGCATTCTCCCATAGAAACTGACTTCTCACAGCTTGGACAGGTGCACTAGTCTCTGGGTAAAAAACTGTCTGAATGGCCGGATGCAGGATGGTAATGAATGGAGTTACATCCAGCTGGCAGCTGGTCACCAGTGCTGTTCCCTAGGGCTCAGTATTTGGGCCAGGCCCGTTTAATATCTTTATCAATGATCTAGACAAGGGGTTCAAGTGTGCCCTCAGTCAGACTGCAGGCAAAACTAAGTTGGGCAGGAGTGTTGATCTGCTGGAGGGCAGGAAGGGAGAGGGACTTGGATGGTCTGTATTGATGGGATGAGGCCAATGGTATGAGGTTCAACAAGGCCAAGTGCCAGATTCTGCACTTCAGTCACAACAATCCCATGCTACTGTGTTGAGTTTGCATGGCCAGGTTTGAATAATGGTAGTGGGGGCTACAGGGGTGGCTTTTGTGAGAAACTGCAAGAACCTTCTCCCATGTCCAATAGAGCCAATGCCAGCCAAATCCAGGATGGACCGAGTCCATCAGAGATGGTGGCAGCACCTCTGGGATAGCATATTTAAGATTTAAAAAAAGTTATTGCACAGATGTAATTGTGCTCAGAGAAGAGAGGAGTGAGAATACATGAGAGGAACAGACATCAAAGTCAGTAAAAAAGAAGGGAAAGGAGATGCTCCAGGTGCTGTATTGGAATTCTCCAGCAGCTCATGGGGAAGACCATGGTTGAGAAAGGCTGTCCCACTGCAGCCCATGGAAGTTCAAAGTGGAACAGAGATCCACTTGCAGCCCTTTGAGGAGACCCACACTGTAAAACTGTAGCCCATGCGAAAGACTTGTGATGGAGAAGTTCCCTGGAGAACTGCCTCCTTTGAGAGTGATTCCACACTGAAGCAGAGAAAGGACTCCTGAGCAGCACCAGAAACAACTGGTGATGAACTGAATGTAATCCTCCTTCCACATCCCCCTGCACCACTGGGGGAGGGAGGAGGTAGAGCCCAGGAAGGAGGGAGAGGTGGGGTGAAGATATTTATAAGATTTATTTTACTCCTCATTATTCTCCTCTGATTTTGACTGGTAATAAATTAAATTAATATTCCAAAGCTTAGTCTGTTTTGTCTATAATCATAATTGGTGAGCAAGCTCTCCCTGTCCTTATCTCATGAGGCTTTCATTATATATTCTCTCCACTGTTGAGCTGTGGAAGGGAATGATAGGTCGGTACCTAGTATCCAGGCTGGATCAACCTACCACACAGGCTTGGAACAGTGTCTGGAAAGCTGTGGCAGTGGACCAAGCAGGTCTGATTGACAGTGTCTGAACATGAGCCAGCAGTGTGCCCAGGTGACCAAAAAGGCCAGTGCCATCCTGGCTTGGATCAGCAGTAGCGTGGCCAGCAGGACCAGGGCAATGACTGTCCCCCTGGACTGGCACTGGTGAGGCTGCACCTCGAGTGCTGTGTCCAGTTCTGGACTCCTCACTTCATGAAAGACATTGAAGTGCTGGAACATGTCCAGAGAAGGGGAACAGAGCTGGGGAAGGGTCTGGAGCATAAGACTTATAGGGAGTGTCTGAGGGATCTGGGAGTGTTTCACTGGAATATTCAGAAGAGACCTTATCACCTGAAGGAAGGTTGTAGTGAAGGGCAGGTTGGTCTCTTCTCCCAGGTAACAAGAGATAGAATGAGAGAAAATGGCCTCAAGTTGTGCCAGAGAAGGTTAAGATTGGATATTGGATAAAAATTCTTCACTGAAATGTGGTTAGGCATTGGACCAGGTTGTCCAGGGAAGCAATGGAATCACTACGCCTGGAAGTGTTGAAAAATGTGTGGATGTGTCATTTAGGGAGATGGTTTAGTTGTGGACTTGGCAGTGTTGGGTTAACCATCAGACTTGATGATCTTAAGAGTCTTTTCTAATCTAAGTGATTCTGTGATTCTATGATTCTCAGTAATCCAATACTGGATTCATCAGTCAGCTTTCTCAAGTG
Organism: Premnoplex brunnescens; assembly: GCA_035040995.1. Lineage (NCBI taxonomy): Eukaryota > Metazoa > Chordata > Aves > Passeriformes > Furnariidae > Premnoplex > Premnoplex brunnescens. The sequence continues at coordinate 54,329,363 of JAWWLT010000092.1, forward strand.
AGTTGACAAGCAGTGATATACAGTTCACTGGTGAGATGTACTAATATCAAAGATCTGTTGGATTTTTCAGTTTGGGAACCACATTGAAGCTGATGTGATACTGAGAGCTAGCCCTACTGAATAAGGTAACAGTAGACATTATCAGGGACATAAAATGCACCAAAGGAATTTCTACAGGAAAAATGCTGAACTCAGTCCACCTCTTTCAAAAGCACTAAAATGTTTACAAACTGAAAAGGAGAAAAATTTATGCTGGTTCAGATGTTAATGGAGGTCTTCAGATAAATATGATAGTACAAGAGGTGTGTGGGAGAGGAAGAAGAGAAGTGCTAGCTGCCTCTTAATCTGGAGTCAGGAAGTAAGGGATAGGAGGAGGTGACAGACAAAATAATGTAATAAGTGAAGATAACACTTTATTATTAAAACATCTATGTTTCTTCCAGATGTTACCAACAGATGGTGTACATCTATTGCTGATCAATAAAAAAAAAAAAATCCATTCCTTGTGTCTGATTTGGACCATGGAGCGAGACATCTGAGAAAGATCTAAAGTTTCCAAACTTCTGAAAAAGCTCAAGCAGATATTTTAATTTTAAAACAATTTTAAAACCAAAATTTACTTTTCTCAGAAACAGTGAATTTAAGATGTTAGCAGAGTGGCAATTCACTAAACTTGGGCTGAAATGAGAAATCTGTCAAACCTTTGATTTCAAATCACCTTATTAGTTTATTGTGAGTGTCTTTTTGTCCTAGTGGTACTTTGAATAACTTGGCATGTTGCCTCTTTGAGAGACTAGAACACACATGATGTTTGCATGTGACTACAAAAATTTGCGACTAGATTTTCTGTCAAATTTATCTCATTTTGTATTTCCATTTTAGTGTTACGTAATATAAGGCATACTTGAAACAAACTCTGAAACTAAACTGAAAGTTTTTCCTCAAGGACAAAAAAAAATTTGCCAATTTATTCTCTCAAGATACCATATTTTTTATATTTAATTTCTTAGGATGTTACTGGAAAGGCTAAGAATGAGAGAAGTTTAAACAAAACAAGATACCAGAAAACATATGGTCATTCAATTAATTGTAACCAATATTGTAGATTTCTGCACTGGACTGGTATCTGATAACTTGTTTTAGAAAGGAGTGATTAATAAGGTACTAATATTGAAGCTTGCTACTCTAGGTTATGATTACCAGGAAGCTATCAAAATTTTACCAGGAAAGAAATGACTGTGCATTCATGAACAGTATACAACTGAAAAGGCCATGTAAGAGTTTTATGGACTTGTGTTTTTGTAGTATGAGGATAGTTTCTTTGTTTTTCTCTAAACGGACCTTAATAAATGTAGCTATTCTTCTCTCAAAGTGCTTCATGAGCATAACTATTAGTTTCTCTTCATGTAATACTGTATATATGATATCAAAGAGGATGTTTATCAGAAGTTTAATGAAATATCATTCCCTAGAGTAAATTTTTTTTCTAATTTTACTTGTCATTTTAAGACACTGACACATATGAAACACAGATACTGAAACACATTTTTCCAATTTTTCTGGATAGGTTTAATCATACATTGACCAAAGGAAGATCTCTACAGACATGTCTTTGTCCATAGATTTCTTCCTAAAGAAACTGTCATTGTACCAATCACCATTGCTTTACAAAAGACTGTGTATGAAATATGGTATTGTACATAGAGAACTCTTGGTGGGCATATTTATTATTGTACTGTCTTGCAAACAGTATTCTACAGTATTGTAAGTGTTGTGCATGCCTAGTAATGATGCCTGATATCCTCACAATGAGGACAGAATTACAAGTTTGTCTAGAAAGGAGGAAAAAGGAAATGATAAATATATGCATCTCTGTGGGTGTGTAAGGGAGAGGCAAAAGATACTGGGCAAAAGTAAGGCCCTGAAAACCCAGATCTGGCTGAAAAATGAGAATTGCTTTTTGGGTAGAGAAGAGATTTTAATGTTTCCTTCCTTCTGGAAGAAACCCAAACACTGTAAATTTATAAACATAAAATCAAGTGACAGTGATCATCTAGTCCCTCATGCTTTTCAATGTGGAAGTGGCTAAAAAGGTACTTAATTGTGGTCTAGGAAGACCAAGTACATGTTCTTGTTCTGCATGTGCCAACATCGGGGCTTTAATGTGCGTTTTCCAAAACACAGCTGACTCCTCCAAGAGTGAACAACTAGGGTTTCCTGGAATGACAACCTAACCCTGCAGACTGATTTAGCACTTCCTTAGTCTGTTTAGCCTTTCAGCATCTACAGGGCAACAGGTCCAGTTTTCATTTTGTAGAGAATGAGGTCAAAGCCAAATATCCCTTTTTATATTCTTTAATGCTTGACATGCTTTGTCCTTGACCCTGTCCTTCTGCTCTCACTACCTTAGGCTGGATTATCATTTCAAGGGTGTAGAATTGACAAAATCAGAACACCATATGTATTAAAATAAGGAAAAAACTGCAATTGATGTCCTGCTGTTTCTTCTTCCTACTCTTTGGTTGAAGGCTCTGTTCATTTTCTATAGCAGGATTTCCATAAAACCTATTGTGCAATAGTTTTTGGTTGCTGTTGTTTGTTTTTTTTTGTTGTTGTTGTTTTTGTTTGGTTGGGGTTTTTTGTTTTGTTTTGTGGGTTTTTTTTCTTCTGAGTTAGCCATAGTGTTATACAAAGAGTTACAAACAAAAAAAGTTTCTCATAACTCCAATATTTGCAAAAATTCTCCACAAGATTTCTTAATACAGCAGTGAGAAATCTCTCTGGATAAGGAAGTTCCTCTTTCTGATGAATTTTGCTCAATTTGAGCTTCATTCAATTTAAGCGGTGGCTTAAAATACCATTTTCCTTCTGCAGACCTCAGAAAGGTTTGGCAGCTTACCAAAACAACTAAACATGCAAACCTAATAACCAAAGTTTGCCCCATCAACAGGGCAACAGCAGCAGATCTTGTGGGCACATCTGTAAGCTGATGGGTGAATAGTCACAACAGATATACCACTGGCAACTCACAATGTGACCAAGGTTTAGTGGACAGCTTTGATCAGGGATATTATGATTTGACACTTCCTGAGCAGTGTTCACAACTAGCTCCCAGCTCCAGAGAGGTGTCCACAGTAGAGACAACAGCTTTCTCCTGCAGAATGATGCCACCTCTGCATGGCACAGAGTCCACGTATGTCACACAGGCATGCTCTCATACCTCCTCGTATGTATGGTGTGAGGTGTGAGTACAGAAACGTTAGTGGCAGTTGCTCTGCCTTGTCAGCTTCTCTGGAGACCCAGATGCAAGGACATTGCAGTACTTCTAGTTCAGATTAAAGAAATTGCTTGTCAGTTTTACAGGCTCTGTACCCAACTCCTCTTCCATTGTTACCATGTATATCCTAGGAAAGAGAAGTCCATTCTTTCATGCCACTCTGCAAGGTTTGTTGAGTCTTAATGATCTGTTTCCAATTAAAGTTGCAAGAGTTTTATGTCCAATAGTGGAAATTTGTACTAAATAGTGTTCCTATATTTTGTGCCAGTGTGGGTAGTGGGAGGAGAGAAAGAAGGTTCAGGTTTTTAGAAAAAGCCTGACAACAAATGTTTAAAATGATGACTATGATAATAGTTTGATATGGTATGATATTAGAAAGAGAGAAAAAGAAGAAGAGCATAGCAAGCAGATAAATCTTGCATCCCTTCAGATGCTGAGTGCCCTAAGTTTCAGCAGCATCAGATGGAACCTGAGTGGATTTTCCCACAGCAAACAATGTAGAGCAGATCCTGCCTATGGAGAGAAGCTCTACCTTCTTGTTCTCCAGCTATTGTATAATTTGTTTACAAGAAAACAACTCCGTTCCCAATGCCATGCAGATGGTGTAGTCCCATTGTCAAGTGGGAGCTGTCTCAGGTTCCCCTGTTGCAATTTTCCTGTCTGAGGTTATCCCGTGGCCACAGGGTTTGTGCAGCACAGCCTGGGCTGGTACTCAGGCTGTGTGGGATCTCTACCAACTAAATATGGAGTGGCCACTCAGTCAGCATGAATACATTTTACCCCTTGATCTGCACACAGCAGACATTTCCCAAAGATATACTCTTAAGTTACAGGTGGTATGAATGTCAGATAGGTTTCTCAAGCTCCAATAGAGCAGGCATGACCTTTGAGGTTCCCTGACACCTAAAATACAATGCCTTCTGCAAGGCTTCTTGATGAATATGCACTGTAACCACATTTAGTTGTATATAAATCTAAAAGCATTTCAACTATTTTATTCTTCAAAAAGTCTACAACCCTAAATATGGCATAAAAGTATTAATTCACAAGATAAAAATATAAGAAAATCAGAAAAAGTCAGCCTTATGCCTGGACAGCTGGCTTTTGTTCTTGCTCCCTGTATACATATATAATGACTCAACTTTTAATTATTTAATCTTAATTAGTTTTTCTTTGAAACCTGTTTTGCTGTCATGCAGGATAGCACAGTGAAGGTTCACTGAAGAATGGCACCAGCTAAAATAATTTATAATAAAATATAGTAAAAAGCAGTGGAAGATAAAGACAAAAAAACAGTACAGACACTAATAGGAGGAAGACCATTTAATCTACGACACTGAACTGATAATGAGTTTTTGTAATGCTCTTAGGACAAGTTTCTCTGGAGTTTTTGTTAAGCTAGTACTTTAAAGGACTGTGGTCAAAATCCTTTTGCTTTGTATTTAATATTCTTAATAGCTTTGTTTTTTTTTTCCATTTTGAGTAGCTTTCCTCTTATTGTCTTAACAATCAACTTTAACTCCCACCGTTTCTCATTAATTTTAGTCTGCTGTCTACTTGCCATAAAATTTTAAGAATGTGTAATATTTCTTTACCTGGAAGAACAGCAAGAAAAGTACTTAGTTATTTGAAACAGGAAAGAAAACATATCCCTTTGTAAATCCAGTATTGAATTTATTTATTGACAGTATCAATGATGACATTACAGAAGTTAACATATTTTGTGGCTGTTACTTCTGTTATGATAACAAAGCCCACGGACATAGGAAACATAGAATCCCTGAACAAAAAGGATTAAAAAGCTATATTTCAAAGAATATGATTTAATATCAGTAATATCTGTCACCTGATCATCAAAAAAGTGCTTTGCAAGCATATGAAATTTTACATCTGAGGTATCTGTTGATGAAAAATATGAAGCAGTATAATGGTAAACTGATGCCAAAAATACCCCCTAAAACTGCAAGAAACACTTCTGCATATTATAGCATTCTTTCCATGTCACAGGAAATAAAAACAGCCCCCCTAAAAGAGCCCCACAACTCCCTCAACAAACAAACAAAACAAACAAAAAATACCCTGGCCCACAACCTGTAGAAATAGTTGTTTCATTACTATTTCATCCCCTACTGAATTGGAAAAAGTTGAAGAAAAAACTTCATAACAAATTCTTTCTGTTTCAGTTCTTAATTGCTTCTTCAGTTTATTTTTTCTTTTGAAGCTGTTGCAATTCCAGCTAAGCAGCAACTAATGATGCAAAGCTAAGGAGGCCAAAACATGAATATTTAAAGCAATTACATTTATTCAGGTAGAGACTAGTCACAATTTCTTGGAATCAGATGTGACATTATATGATTGTTGATGAATTAGATCATTGATATTTGATTTTTATTTTTAAAAGGTTACAGAATGCTTAGCCTGACATACTAAGTCTCAGGAACAAATGAGCGATTTAACATTTTGTGTGTTAGTATTGTATGAATTACTGTTTTCAACATGTTTAAGGACGCATTTAAGGAATTTTAGTAAAACGTTGCGTAAAATCTTAACTAAGTAGGATTTCTTGGTGGATTTTTAATGATAAAAGCCTTTTCTGAGTCACTACTTGAAAAGCTTGAGAGAATGCTGCTGGAAACAGTACAACGACTCTGCAGTAAGTTTCAACTCTGGGAATGTTCCTTTAGCTTGCCTGAATACAGCAGAAGTGTGGAACTGATAATTACAAAAGAGAAAATAATTAATTAAAGTGTGTATCTTGACTAGAAAGACGAAGGTTTTCCTGAAAGAAGGACTGGGTAAAATCTTTATGCAAAGAATATGAACACTTAAAGTGAGTTATTGAGTCTTGTCATGAACCTTAAATTTTCCCAAAGGGGTTTTAATGTCACTTTTAAAAATGCTAGTAAATTGAAAATAAAATCTCTTGGACTACTATTTTGAAAAATAAGTGTTAAGGACGGATATATCATACCTACTTAAAGGAGGATTTTTTCACATGCATTCAACTGAGAAAGAGGTTGTTGGGTCAATAAACATGGAATATGTATTATCTTATTAAACTGATAAATAAATATTTTATCAAAGTAGTACATGATATTGGTGTTGATTAGTGTTTATTACTGCTACCCTGAAAATGTAGTACGTTAAGGAAGAAGTTAATAAGTGACTAGAAGTGATATTGTAACTAAGAACTCTGATATGCAGTCATCAGCATTCTGAAAAAGACAGATATGAATTCTATATAATTACACTTAAAATATATTATAGTATAGTATAGTATATTAAATTAATAATATTTAGTATAGTATAATGGTTATTTTTATATTAAGGAAACACATTTTTCATTTTGCATATTGTTGTTCAGTTTCATTAAGTCTACTAGTTTATTCAAGTAATAAACAAACAAATAGTTAAAACTGTTCATTTATTTAAATAAAATAATTTTGTAATTCTGCCCTTTCCACTATAAAATCACTGTTAAATTTTGGGAATTATTCTTCTTAGTTTCTTTCAAGAATAATAATACTGCCAGCTGTGGCTGAACAGAGAACATTCCTGAAGTTATATATTTATTGCTTATATCATTATTGTGAAGCTTATAAATTCAAAAATAAAGCAACCTCTTGATCCTGGATAAGCATAAAGAGATTTTGTCTTATAAGTAATTTGCATCCCTCCAAGATATAAATTTATAAAAAGGAATATTTCAGACACATTAAATTATTGAATTAACATTTTATAGTTTAACAGCTAGGGTTCTATCTATTTTTAGTTGATATTAACACCAGACTTTTTTTAACTTTGTGTCCAGGATCTGATGTGATGTGATCTGATGTCATGTAGTGTGAACTAGACTGTTAGATTAGGTTTCAAATAGTGTATGATTTATTTTAAACCTTTTTTATTTGAGTCTAGCAGTTATTTCTGTTATTCTGTTAATTAAAATTCTGTCTGTGAAGAGTACAATAGATGAATGAGTTTCTCACATTTTATTTCATGAGTATAATTTCCTGAGTAGAGAATGAGTAATTACCAAAATAATGTCAGTTTTTTTGTGTTGGTTTTGTTTTGTTTGCTTTTGTCTTGGATATGGGGAGTGGTGATGATTGTTGAAGTCTTTTTGTTTGGTTGG
>JAWWLT010000092.1:54351877-54384962 GCA_035040995.1 Premnoplex brunnescens
TTTATTTTTGTGTATTACAGTTATTCGTGCAATAATCCCTGCTGTTGACTGCTCATGCAGTTGTTCTGGCATGCATCTATGAATACCATAACAGCTAAATCTGCCTGACAAGGAAAACACTAATGTTGGAAGATCTGTGAACATGATGCATGTGAATAATTTCCCCTTTAGGAGGCATTCATGGATATGGTGAGTAATCAATGCACATTGTAGATAGTTAAACTCAAAATGCTTGTTTCCAAAATACTGTGGTAAATACCAGATTCTATGGTTGTTCCCAAATTAATGTCAAAAGAGGGTTAATCGAATTATGAGGAAAATTAAAATCTTACAGAGGTAGTAGTGATGAAGTAATGTGAGTTTGACACTCCTTTGCCTTTATGAAATAGACAAGTCATGAAAATTTCATGGTTATGGTCATGTTTTCTTATATGATAAAAGTATTTTGAGCAGGGAGATGTGTTTTCTTCCTCTACCAAAGGAGCAATTCTCCCCTTTTCTTTCTTAGCCTGACTTGAAGGAAATGATGAAGACATATTTTTCCCCTATGATATTGTTTTGTTTGTCCTGGAACTTATTTATTTATATACCTTCAAGTGACCCGAAAACAGGAAAAAATGCTCATTCATATGGCAATTCAGTAATCTTCAGTAAGTGCTTTTTCATAGTAGGTTCTATAATGTGACTGTTTGAAAGTCAATCATATAACATTAAAATGCCTTTATCATCATTAAAACATCTGTTTCCTCTTTGAATCAGAGGCGCCTATAGTTCTTCCTGACTGAAAAACCTTTCTACTTTCCTTGCAATACAGTGCAGTCAACTTGCTTATAAATTCTACCAGTGGCTGTTGCGTCATGTCTTGCTCCTGATGTTGGAATCAATGCCTTGGTTAGTGCCTAATGAGCATTTTTAGCTGAGGCAAAGATGCCTCCCCATGAAACTTTTGCCCTTTGAGTAAATATCGAGTCTTTCAAAATATTAGGTGCAAACTATGTTATGGAAGCTATTTCGAGAAAACAAACCAGAGAAAAAAAAAAAAAAAGACATAAAAGCAAAAAGACCCGTGTCCAAGGTGAGGGACTGTGTGAGTGCTTGCTTGGCAGGCTTTCCCTCGGCGGGGCTAAGCTCTGGGTGTCCGGGAGGCGCAGGACACGCCGGGTCCGCGCTGCCGTCCGCGCTGCTGTCCGCGCTGCCGCCGCGTCACGAGTGGGGAGGGCGGGGGGGGGGGCGGGGCCCCCGGAGCCTCCTCTCATCATCCTCCCTCTCATTGCCTTCCACACCGCCTGGCAGTAAGGCCATCCCAGCCTCTGTTAACAGCCCTTGAGCGCCAGCTTCAAGTCACGTCCCCTTAAAAAATGAATAGCGAGGTCTTGGATGTGTTTAATCTTCCCCCCTCCCCTCCTTTTTGGGTGGGGGGTGGTTATTTGGCAGCGTGTGGTGGAAAGGACACTGCAGGTGTGCCCACACACCTGGCAGAGAGTGCGCTTCCCTTGTCTTCTGGTTTAATTCTCTTTTTAATGACGTAGAAAAATAATTTTAAGCATGTCTTAACCTCCAGGGTTCATCTTCTGACTAAGCGTTTTTTAAACATGAGAACCCTGAAGTCTGCTGAGAGAGCTTTGGGACAAAAGCTGTCTTCCCTGTGTACTTGCCAGCCTCTTGTTTTCTGTCACAGTGTGTGAACCCATTGTTTGGGGAAGACTGGCAGAAGTGTTTGCTGGGAAGATGCAGGAAGATAATGATATGTGCTATATCTGCTATTTTATCTGAATGCAAACCATATCATGCTTGCGTTTGTGCTTACCTAATCACAGACCTTGATTTAGAATGCAAATGTTTCTAGCACACTGTTCTTCATCTCAAGTCTTGGAGAATTGGCAAATTTGCTTATTCATGCTACAGTAGGTCTGTAAGGAGCATTTATAGGTGCCAGGGTGTTAAGTTGCCAGTCACTGCTTTTGTTTTAATTCTGAACCTTCAATAATCAATCCATTGCTTTTAAGCTACGCCAGCATTTTCTACTGTGAATAGAAATTGTCACAAAGAAAAGTTTTCTGTATGTGTACAATCACCTTTCAAGCTACTTTCAGATGTCCTTTAAAGGATGACAGTGAAGATAAAGGAAAGAAATTCTTTCATGGAACACAAATAGTTTTGTGTTTATTCTATACAAGTACTATTTGATCATCTTTAATAATGTTTCCTCAATGCTGATGCAACACAGCAAAGGTGTTCTGTGGTCAGCATCATATGCATCTCTATATTTGTAACCTCTATGTGCATACAGAACTAAATATTTTAGTAGGACTCACAATTTTCTATACCTTAGAGATGTTTCTTCTCAAAGGTACCTTAGAGACATGCACTATAACTTCATGTGCCAGTTCCTGTTTGTCTCATGTGGAATATGGGGAGAAACAGTTGGGGGAGCATAGAAAGATGAATCTTTCTAAAATGCAATATATTATTTCAAATGTCCAGGATTTAAAGTTCTGTAAGCAAACAAGGGAGTGCATGTGTCTTTTGCATTAGGCCCTCTATGTAGATGTAGGGAAAGAATAGTCAAAAAGTGATGACCCTCAGAGTAGGGTTTGATTAGGAGCCCATAAGCTTTTGGAAGTGTAGTGAAAATTCCAGTATCTGAACCCTCTTGGGTAGGGACCCTCAATAGGTAGAAACTGACTACTGACAAAAAGCAGCTATAAAATATATACGTTCCCAGGCAATGTGACTAGGAGCAAAACTATATCAGAGAGATAAGAGCAACTACAATCTGAATGGACTCTAAAAGGCTTATAAAACTGACAATGGAGTAGGCAGAAAAGAGGTATTTTGTCTGAAACTCTTTCAAAAAGTTTGGATTTTAGAGAAGCAAATACAAAATACATTCAAGGATTGCAGGAGTTGGGGCAAGTGATGTCTTCACTGAGGATAAAGTTAGTCCTAGAAATACTCAGACACATTTGTGATGATAGTAGGAGGAGTAGAATTTTATAGAGACTTACCACATTACACACTATACATAAATTATGTATTAACAATATGCAGTCTACTGCCATGCACACTGAAAGTTATTTTAGAAACATTTACTGCTGCGTTATGTAACCTGGCTTTCCTTTCCATTGCATTTTATCTGCATTTGTGTTGACAAACTGAATAAAGATAAAAATGGTATTCGATTGTAACTAGCCTAATTGCATAAACAAATACTGCATGTATCTTTTATCTTTACCAAAAGGAAAATACAAAAAAAACACCAAACCTGTGTTCAAGAATATCTGTCTTTTGACTGGCAAAGTTTTGAATTTCATCTGCAGGTGAATACATCAGAGTCAAAAATGTAACCTATGACTGTTTATGTTTTCTACCAACTTTTGGCCTATTAAGAGTGAATGAAATTCAGTTTGGTTACAAAGACAGTGAGTAAGAAAAAGAAAAATCCTTTCCTGGTTCCTTTTTAATCCCACCATATTTACCTGACCATTATTGCTTTATATATTTAATGAAAAACAATGCAAATGCATGGTTATACATATTATTGTTTACCTCTTATTAATTCTATTAATTACTCGTTTTTCAAAAGCATCTTACTATCAAAATTTATGGTCACTACCCATCACTTATCATCAGTCCTGGATAACTAGGGAGGTTCCAGATGACTGGAGGTTGGCCAGTTTGAAACCCAAAAAGGACCAGAAGGAGGATGTGGCCTGTTAGCCTAACCTCGGTGCCCAGGCAGGTCATGGGACAGATCACCTTGGGTGCAATCATGTATCACATACAGGACAACCAGGGGATCAGGCCCAGCCAGCAGAGTTTAGGAAAGGCAGATCCTGCTTTAACACTGGATCTTCTTCTATAACAAGGTGGCCTGCCTTAGTGGATGAGGGAAAGGCCATGGATATTGCCTATCTGGACTTCAGCAAAGCCTTTGATACTGTCTCCCATGGCATTCTCCTGAAGGAGCTGGTACCACATGGCTTAGACAGGGGCACTCTTCACTGAGTTAAAAAACAGCTGGATGGCCAGACCAAGAGAGTGGTGGTGAATGGAGTTACATCCAGCTGGCAACCAGTCCAGAGTGGTATTTCTAGGGGTCGGCGTTGGGGCCAGCCCTTTTTAGTATCTTTATGGATGAACTGGATGAGTGTATCAAGTCTGTACCCTCAGTAAATGCACAGATGACACTAAGCTGGGCAGGAGTGTTTTCTGGTGGAGGGTAGGAGGGCTCTGCAGAGGGATCTGGACAGACTGGATTGAGGGACCAAGGCCAGTGGTATGAAGTTCAACAAGACCAAGTGCTAGGTCATGCCCTTAGGTCACAAAAGCCCAGGCAGCACTACAGTCTGGGGAAGAAGTGGCTGGAAAGCCCGATGGTGGAAAAGGACCTGGGGAATGCTGGTGCACAGCAGCTGAACACAAGTCGGCATGTGCCCAGGTGGCCAAGAAGGCTGATGACATCCTGGCTTGGATCAGCAATAGTGTGGTCAGTAGGACCAGGGCAGTTCCTGTACTTGGCTCTGGTTATGCCACACCACAAACCCTGTGTCCAGTTCTGGACCTCTCACTACAAGAAGAACACTGAGTTGCTGGAGAGAGTTCTGAGAAGGGCAGCAAAGACGAGGGAGCTGGGGTTGTTTAACATGGAGAAAAGAAGGCTCAGGAGAGACCTTACGAGTCTCTGCAACTACTTGAAAGGAGGTTGTAGCTAGGTGGGGATTGACCTCTTCTCCCAGGCGACTAGTCACAGAACAAAAGGAAATAGCCAGATGGACCAGAGGAGGTACAGTTTGGACATCAGGAAGAATTTCTTCACTGAAAGGATTGTTAAACATTGAAATAGGCTGCCCAGGGAGGTGGTGGAGTCACTATCCCAGAAAGTGTTTAAGAAACAACTGGACGTGGCACTTATGCTATGGTCTAGTTGACATGGTGGTGTTCAGTCAAAGGTTGGACTCTATGATCTTGGAGATCTTTTCCAACCTAAATGGTTCTGTGATTAGTAAATCCCTGAATTAATGCAATTGTTAATAAGTTTCTGTCATCTGTTTTTGCCAGCCTTCCAAAATAACCATGCTAATTTTTTTATTTTTACATTTTATGGAACTCTATATGATTTTCAGCTAGTCAAAATTGGTCTGACTTTCCATTGTTATGCAGGTTCTTCCAGTTTATAAAAATAGAATATGTAACTGTGAAGAAAACTGATGGAAAATTAAGATCTTTATGCTAATGCATGAAATCAACTTTTCTTTATGTTCTTAGGACATGATGAGTCACCTCAGCTCATGAAGTTATTATGGGGAACTGAGTCTGACCAGTGCTATGCCCTGCTCATGGCAAAATTCTTCACTTCTAATCACCCTGGTTTTGTGCTGATATTTATTCATCTGCTTGTTCCAGAAATATTTGCATTTTATAGTGGGTGAAGAATAAAAGGCTTCTTTCCTAACTGCATTTTAACACAGTATTTAGCTAGTTTTCAGATATTTTTTACTTAACATAAAAACTGTAGAGGGATATCTCAGTTCCTCCTTTGGAAACCTAGACTTGAATCTGAATTTGGGAAAAAGAAAAATCAAGATTTCTTAAACTTAGAAGCAATCTTTTTAAGAACAAAGAATTTTGATGTCTGTGGCCCAAAGATTTTCACAGTACTGCAAAATATGAAAGGTCACCTTATTCCCCATTTTGTTATGCTCAGTGACAGGTGTATCTTTCCTTCAGGCATTGCTGAAGTTTGTTTCTCACGTTAGAATGAGTGTAGTGAGATGGAGTTAAGATACTGACTGAAACAAAGAGTTTCCTTTTAAGGCATCTCGGGCCTTTTCCCTTGCATGTCTAACACCTTATCTGCTTAGTTACATCGAACCAGCACTCAGCATGCTGAATATTAAGGGAGACATGAAACAATTTCTACTATTTGCAAAAGGGATTTTTTTGTTTATTATTTATATTAGCAGTGTTTGGATTGTCTGTAATGTTTGCATGTGAAAAGTTGAAAGTACTCCAGATACCCTACTCAGCTAAGTCTGACAGTACCCCTGATGGGCAGGTTAGATATGTATCAGTATATGCATATGTAAATTACATCCCTCACGACAGAAGTCCTCGCTAGTCTTCCACACATATTTACAGCACTTTTGCATGTAAAATTTCTGCGCAGGCAAGATAATTTAACCAGATGAGCTAATATAAACTGCCATTGCTCAATTTGTGTAGATGAGTATCCTGTTGGCATTTCAATCTATTGTTCCAGAATAATGAGGTCATATAACCTGCATTTTTGGATTACTGCTATACTTATATTACAGCAACTGAGTCAAACAAATTTTGTTTATCTTTGAAATGTAGATCTTACCAAGGCCTGTCTTTCACTCTTCTGTCCTCAGCATATGAAGATGAAGTTGTTATTTGTTATTATTTCCTACCTCAGTCCTTTTGGTACAATACCATTTTTGTTAATTTGTATTGAAAACACTTTGAAACACTGTCTCATTGTAAGTAGGGTGTATCCTTTAACCAGTCACATTCAGGCTAAGTTAAAGTTATTTCTTGAAGGATCCTATAAACTTGCTGTTGCTGGATATAATCCTGATTTATATCTTGGAAAATCAAACCACAATATTTGAAACTGAAATGAAGCTTCTTTTACTCATGAAACACCTGTTGAGTGCTCATGTGGTTCCTTTATACTCTTTTCACTCTTACTTTCTTACAAAGGGTTGCCTTCTCTTCTTTGGGAAGAGTTAATCCATAGCTGCACTTTGATTCAGCAAACATTACCCTGCACCACTACCTCTTAAGCATAACTTAGTGGAAAAAACCCCAACCCTTCAGACCCGTTAAAAATAATTATTACAGTAAACATGATTGATTACATATTAATTCATTTATGAAGTATTTTGTAAGTAGATTTGTGGGTGCTTATATTGTTTCTAAACATTCTGGCCTGAATTTAGTGGGTGTGGTCTTTCATTCACTGAGGAGTTCACTTGACAAATTCGTCTGCTACTGGGAAAAGAAATTATAGTGTTAAATATTTTGGTAAATAACAACTTACTTGAAATCAATGTATTTGGCATTCAGAAACAACCAAAGAATTGTCCATGTCTGTAAATGAAGATTGACTATATTCTTTGATATTTTCAACGCAGTATTTGTGGGCAGGGAAAAGAGTAGAGAGAGGGGAGAGAAGGACAGAAAGTGTTGAAAGCTGATAAAAAATGAAAAATGTTGGTCTACAAATATAATTTTCAGCTTATTATACTTTTGTTTCATTAAAAGAGAAATAGATATCACTGGTGCACTATATTAAATGGCAATTTTTATGCTAACATTACTTCAGTATTGCCTTTTGAAACATAAGCAGAGTACACAATACTTGATATTTTTTGTGACTCAATTAACTCTTTGGTCATAGCATAATGATTTAAGATAATTATTATTTTAACCATTAAAAAATACAAGAATATTTCCAGTAAAAGCTACTTGTCAGTAGATGTTAATAAATAGAATAATTTTCCCTGTGTGACTCACTCCATGGAATTAGGAAAATGGAAGCCACAAAATAAAAGGCTTCAAAGGAGTTGATAGAACCAAGCACAGCATCTGAAAAAAGTCATGAACAGTTTTTTCTAGGAAACTCATAACTACTTTTAAGTGTCTGATCCATTTATACTGTGAAGCATGTAAAAATATTAACAGAAACAAGGGGCCTTTATTTCTCTACTTTTAAGACTGCCTAACTTGGTATTCCTGGATTAACTTGAGAATTTCTTATTGTTTTTAAAAATGAGTATGGAAAAAGGGTATGAAAATTTGTATTTTATCTTACTTGGGCAGTAGTCTTCTGCTCTTGAGAACTGAATAAAACAATTGCCTGAATATTAAAGATATTCAATCTCTGGAAAGCTATAGTGACATTGAGAATACCCAACTCTCAAATTCAGCTATGTGAAGGAATCTGTTTCTTTCAGTTTTATTTGTCTTAGATAATCTCTCAAAAAGATGTTCTCTAGTTTACTTATGGCACATCTTTTAATTTTACAGAAAGGCTTTATCCAGTAACATTGCCAAAAACACGTGGAAGATTTAATTTTTTTTCTGAAGTGGCATGACTTCATATCTTCAATTGTCTGAAGAAATTTATTTTAATTGCATTACTATTGTCTTATTTTAAATGGTTTACTTTGGTATGGCAGATGACGGCTTGTTCCCTTCATGAAAATAGAGAATTCTTATACAGGTGAAAGGAGATAACTTTAATTCTTTCCATCTGCAATGAAATGTAGCTACTTATGGGATGATCTTTGTATAACACTGATCACATTCTTAGTTGCAGCCACTAACAAATGGTTTTTGGGGTTTGATCTGACATATGGACACATTTTTAATGTCAGTAACTAAGAATTAAATCATATATATTATCATATGGATGTAACTCTAACAGAACATTGGTGTGTCCTTTACAAGCTGTAGGTCACAACAGTTATTTGGTGAAATTCTAAGGTCAGTTCTATGCCTAGGTGAACAATAAAATGATTTTTAGTACATTTTAAGAAAAAGAGGTATTCCAGATTGTGCCATAGCATTTTATATCCCATTCTTTTCATGTGTCTTATTATACATTATTAATTGATTTATTTTTCTTTACCAATTTATTTGAATAGATTTTAAAGAATAGGTTCTTAAACCATGAGAGTGTTTAAGAGTGATTTGTTTTCTGTTGATGTCAGTACCCTCTGTTACTCACAAACAACTTAAAGTTTTCAGTTTAGCTTCCTCTATACTGAACAGAAAGTTTAGCTCAGTTTGTAATATACCTTGGAGATTCAGAATTGGGCAAGCCCTTCATGGTGAAATAGACTTTCTGGTAACAATAGAAGCATTGAGCACAGAGGCTCCTAGATCCCAGTGATATGTGCATATGGATACTAGGGAAGAAATGTTTCAAAAGTCTGTTTTGTTTGCCTTTGTATCAGTGACAACCCATGCCTTTGGGTTTCTATAGTATCCAGCTAAATTCTCTGTAGGTAAGAAATGTCTTCAGGGCAGTGAGTAGATTTTAGTTATCAAATGATTGATTGCAGTGTTATTTTCATTTACTGTAAAATCAAATACTTGAGACATATTAACAATAGCAGGCTAACCGGTTTCAACTGCTATTTTAAGGAGAAAACTTGGTTTGTTGTATCTGGACTTTAGTTGATGTTTTTTATAGTTACAAATATTAACCAATTAAAAAGTCATCTTAAGTCATCAAGTTATAGAATCATAGAATGGTTTGGGTTGGAAGGGGCCTTAAAGATTCATTTATCTCCAACCTCTGCCATGGGCAAAGAATCTTCCACTACCACCAGGTTACTCAGGGCCCCATCCAGTCTTGCCTTGAACACCTTCAGGGATGGGGGGTCCACAGCTTCTCTGGGCAACCTGTTCCAGTGCCTCACCAGCCTCATGGTAAAGAGTTTCTTCCTAGTATCTAACCTAAAACTTAAAGCCATTTCCCCTTGCCCTACCACTATATGCCCTTGTAAAAAGTCCCTCTCTGGCTACCTTGTAGGCCAGCTTCAGGTACTGGAAGGTGTTATACAGTCTTCCCAGAGCCATATCTTCTCCAGACTGAACAGTCCCGACTCTCTCAGCCTGTCTTCATAGTAGATGGGCTCCTTCCTTCTGAACAACTTAGTGGCTCTCCTCTGAGTTTGCCACAACACGTCAATGGGTTTCTTGTGTTGGGTTCCCAGAGCTGCATGCAGTGCTCCAGGTGGGGTCTCACCAAAGTGAAGCAGAGTGGCAGAATTCCCTCCCGTGAGCAGCTGGCTTCACTGCTTTTGCTACAGCCCAGGGTACAATTGGCTTTCTGGGCTGCATCATGCTGAGCTTCTCATCCACAAATACCCTCCCGTAAGTCTCTCTTCCCAAGGCTGCTCTTCATCCCTTCTCCAAGTCTAAGATATCATGCATCTTAGACCATTTGTGAAATATTTTTTATGGTCCTTTAATTTAAGAATGTCATCTTCCAGTGTAAATTCTTTAGATAATTTGTTTTTGAGTAAGTGTAGCAATAGAAAAAGGAGAGGCATGACATCCATACTTAGTCTAAGAATTTCAGACAGAGGAACAAGCATCATTCCACATTCAGTATCTAGATGCATTCAGAAATGTATGGAAACCAATACTCAACTAAACTAAAATGTACATACTAGGGACAAAATAATGCAATTTTAAAAGGTTGGATTTAATGAAGTAACAATGTCCAAATCATGCCATCTTCCAAAAGCAGATTTATTTACAAAAAAAACCCAAACTGGTGTGGGAGGTAAATATATTTAGCTTTGCATTTGATTGCATCCGTTTATCAGCTTATTTATATTTAGGCATTTAAATAGTAACTTAGGCTTCCAACTTCAGATACTTTATTTAATTCTTAAACTCATATAGAGGTATTTCATCCAATGTTTTTCAACTTATGGAGGATCTGAAAATTTCCAGCAACCTTCTTGAAATCTGTCACTCCATTTTGTCTTCCCACTATAAAGTATCACTTCATGCAACAGGTCTCATGGCATAACTACCCTAACAAACATGGCCTATAACTGCTATTTGGCTCCCTTGTTTTGCCTTTCCTCAATACTTTAGTTTGTAAACGATCTGAAGCTTTACAGACATTCCAAATTAGCCATACACTTTAATTTTCTGTATTTCTGTCCTGTATGTATTCTACTATCTGACAGTTTTTTCATCTAGCATCCATAGTCATCTTTGTAGTGTCTTACCTTCTTGTTTCCAAAGAGGACATAAACCAAACAGACATGGTGAAATGAAAATTATCAGTTTGCCTGTAAGTTACTTACAGTTTTGTGTTACGAAGAAATTTACACCTGGGAGAAAAGTGGGAGAAAAATTCTTTGAATACTAGGGTAGTGTCGTAGAGAAAAGCATATTTTCATGTACAGGCTGAGATATACCCGGCTATACATCAATTTTGCAGATACTTTCAGCCCTTCCACAATTTTTACTGGTTGTCTCAAATGCTGAAAGACTGTTGTTTTCCTGTCTGGTACTTTAACACAGAGATCTTGAAAGGGAGATTTGGTAAGGGCTACAAATCAACAAATACCTTTTCTTTCTCTATTACTGTTTGGACTTTTCACCTTAAGTGTTCTGGGAAACCTCTTCAGTGTAAAACTGCAGCAGACACTGTGCTGTTCCCCCAGTGAGTTTTCAAGCCTTTTGAAACACTGGCATAGAAAGTGGTCTTTCTTATGGAATATCTGTAATAGTGACCTGTTCTGTAAAGCAATAATAATCCCAGAAATTGCTCAGAGAAGGAGAGTACTACTGTTATTTTGGGTTTGTATTCCTCTTTCTAGTTCAACAGTATTTGGAATATCCAGCGCACAAATACTGAATTTACCCTTTCCAATATTAGGCTGATTTTTAGGGTAGTGAGGGATTAATTTGGGATATTAGACAGTATAGCTAGATAAAAATATAGTTACAGTGCTGTGTTGATTGTCTATATAATACACATTTTCAAGTTTTAAATGCTATTATTCTTAAATCACTGAAACATAAGTTGGTAGACTATATGCTATGCAATATCTTTAGCGAGAGTGGAATCTATAGGATTTCTATAGGATTTCATTTTGCAAAGAGATGTGGCTTGTGGTGAAGTAACTGCCACTGGGAATGCCACAGTCACAAAAAGGTATGCATGCTGAGCTGCAGCTGAGCTAATATCTGCCTATTTATGGCAACCAAGCAGGAATCAGAGATTAAGTCATAATAAGGTAGGGATTGTACCAGCTAGAGGCTCACTTGTTTGTTCCATGAAGTAAAGGAAGGATTTTAGAGAAGATGATTTACAGCATTGCTTATCCCCTGACAAGCGACTATGAATAAAAGTTTTAAGAGTTCTTTTGCATAAAACCCACTTTTTAATCATCATTTCATGCAATCCAACTAGAAGATCGGGTACTTAGACCATTGTTTCATGCATTGTACAATATACTAAAACAAAACATTCTCATAGAAAAAAAAATGATATAACTTCCTGAAACAGAATACATGAACGTATCAAAGTCTGCCTTTAGAAACTGTACATAGAAAAGATTTGATCAGAAAAGCAGTGTAATCTGCATTAAAAGTAATAAATAAATGAATAAACAAACAAACCAATCACTAACAAAAACAAACACATGGAGTAATACTTGCAAGATTTTCAGTCTTTCTCTTTGCAACTTTCATTGATATGTTTCACCTTTGTCAACTGTGCCCATGCCCTCCCCCTCAAAAAAAAAAAAAGAGGGTGGCTGGTTATCTTCTTATGTAGTACTTTTGATAAAGATTTTGATACTTGAAAAATATAAAATAAGTAAGCATAATTGTGACTGTGAGTTCAAGTTCACTACTTTCCTGAAATGCCATTTACTTTCCATATGTTCACAGGTACTATACTGGGTATTAATCAAATGAACAGGTACAGAATGCTGGACAGGAGGAAGAACTTTTAAACACTCATTTGTATGTAAAATTATTTATGTAAGGGGTTTTTCTTCCTGGTTTCTTAAGGAAGTGTGGCCTACTTGATCATATATACCTGGTTCCCCCTTTTACACCTTTGGAACCTGTTGTTCAGTTTCAACCAAATTTTTCATGGCGAAAGTTTTAAAACTTCAGTTCCTTTATAAAACAGTGTTGGTTGGAATTATGCCTTCAGTTCGTGCTTTGCCTATGCAAAAGGCTTTTGTGACCTGATGATGCAACTTCTGGCAGTGGCTGTCCCGGCAAAGCCCTTGCAGAGATTGCTGTCAGGTCAGTGCTTCTTGCCTCCTGTACCCTCAACTTGAGTTTGTGCAGGTGGGTCACTGGATAAGGGAATGTATAATCTTCATGTTCATCATGCAGCAACTTACTGCTGCGATTCATGTGTACTGTGGAAATGATGCCAGTGAAGTCTGTTACATACACATGGGTGAGAAACAGTGGAATCAAAACATCATCCTTGCAGACATGTTCAGGACAGCAATGCAGACAGAATGGAGTCTGCAGTAATGATAAATCCATATCTCTGATAGCTAGAGACTTTATCTCTAAGCATCATATTCTGAATATTACAAAAAGCCCCTCATACAAATCTTAAGTGCTTTAGCTGTCTCTGAAATCTTGAAGAAGAGTACACTCACAGAATGGTAGGAAAGTCCAGCTCTATTACTCTTTCACATTATCAATAACATAGGTAAGAGCAAGGATTGGGAAAGAAACTCTCAGAAAAAATGATTATATAATATTTTTCTTACTGAAAATGTGCTCAATATTTTAACTGTCAGTTACAGAGAACACAGAATGAGATAATTATAAGCATATCTAAATTTCATAAAAACCTTCTCTTCTTTCCTATTCACCAGTACTTTAAGTGCTCTAAAAATGCTGAGTATTCAAGATGTCTCAGTTTTAGATTTCAGGAATGTAAGTTGAGGACATCAGTACATTTGGAATGAGATTTGTCATAGCAACAGTGACTGCTACAGGCTTTAAGATATATCATATTTCTGATATCAAAAGAGGCTTTGGCATGCTGGATAAATTTTGCACTGTCATTAGTGTTTGCTAGGGGATACTTTGAAGAAATCACAAATGTACTTGTACATCTTAAAAAAGTAAGAAAAACTTTTTTTCTGGTGTTCTTAATCTCTTGGGGGAGCATATAGAATGAAAGAATTGTTTGGGTTGGAGGGGATCTTTAAAGGTCAGCTAGTCTAACCCACTCAGCAATGAGCAGGGACATCTTTAACTAGATCAGGTTACTCAGAGTAACCCTGTTCCAGCTTGACCTTAAATGTTTCCAAAAGCAGGGCATCCACCTGGGCAAATGGTTCCAATATTTCACTACCTTCATTGCAAAAAATTTCTTCTTTAGATTTAGACTGAGTCTACCCTCTTTCAGTTTAAAACCATTACCCCTTGGCCTATCACTAGAGGTCTGTCTCCACCTTTCTTATAATGCCCCTCTAAGTACTGAAACACCACAACAAGGTCTCCTTGGAGCCTTCTTTTCTTCAGGCTGAACAACCCCAACTCTCTTAGCCTTTCCTTTTAGTAGAGGTGTTCCATCCCTCTGATCACCTTCATGGCCTTGCTCTGAACTTACTCCAACAGGACCATGTCTTTCCTGTGCTGAGGACTACAGACCTGGACACTGTATTCTAGATGGGGTCTCAGCAGAGCATAGCTGAGGAGCATAATCACTTCCCTTGACCTGCTCCTCTGGTCATGCTGCTTTTGGTGCAGCCCAGAACATGTTTATCTTTCTGGGCTGCAAGTGCATGTGGCCAGCACGTGTCCAGCTTCTCATCCACTAGCACCTCAACATCCTTCTTGGTAGGGCTACTCTCAATCTCTTCATCCCCCAGCCTGTATTGATGTAGGTTGTTATCTCAGATTCAGTGCCTTGCCCTGGGCTTGTTGAATCTTATTAAATTCACATGGATTCACTTCTTGAGCTTGTTGAGATACCTCTGGACAACATTCCATCCCTCAGGCCTGTCAACCACACCATTCAGCTTGGTGTCATCTTCAAACTTGCTGAGGGTGCATAGACACTGTCTATGTCACTGATGAAGATACTAAGTGGTATTGGTCCCGGTATGGACCCCTGAGGGACACCAGTCATCACTGATCTCCATCCAGACATGAAGTTATTGTTCACTACCCTCTGGATGAGACCATCCAGTCAGTTCCCCAGCCACTGAACGGTCCAGCCATATCTCTCCAATTTAGAGAGAATGATGTTGTGGGGGATCATGTCAAAGACTTTACCGGAGTCCAGATAAATGACATCCTTAGTTCTTTCCTTGTCCACAGATGTAGTTGCTCAATCATAGAAAGCCACTGGGTTGGTCAGGCACAACTTGTCCTTGGTGAAGCTGTGCTGGCTGTCTGGAATCACCTACTGGTTCTCCAAGAGCGCAGCTTCTAGGAGGATCTGTTCCATGATCTTCCCAGGAACAGAGGTGAGGCTGACAGATCAGTAGTTCCCAGAAACCTCCTTTCACCCTTTTTAAAAATAGGTGCAATGTTTCTCTCTTTTCCAGTCACTGAGGACTTAACTGAATGACATGACATTTAGGTAACTAGAATCAAGGATTTTTATGGGAGACTTCTATGAATAATTGCAGTTTCCTTTCCAGGAAAAACAATATCTGTTATAATTGAATTATTTTTCTTTACATTAGAAGTAAGGTCAGAGAAATAAAGAAGGGTTCTTCCAACATGGCATACTCTGTAATTCTGTGAAATGGTGTACCAATGTGTTCAGTGATATATATTGTTACTGTACAGAGATTTTGAACTCTTGAACATCAGAATTCTTCATGCACTATGAATTTGAATATCAGGTAATTTTTATATTCTAAGTATGTATCTGCAGTGATCGGAGATGGCTGGTGGAAGAATCTAAGAGATTTCTTCCTAAACCACACCCACTCCCCAAAAAATTTAAAAGTTACTTTTGATAAACCTGTGCTTGAAATAGTAAAAGAAATGTCTTGCCTGTGTATCATCTATTGTTGCAGAGTTTTAAGGGCAAGTTTAGCCAACATTGCTAGGCAAATTTAGCTACAGTTCTATTGGATTTTCTAATACTTCTCTGTTAGAGCTGTGTTGGCAAAATAGAAGAAATCAATGGGATTTAATTGGCCACAGGAACAGCCTTTGAATAGCATATTGGAAAAATGCATGGAAGTAATTGACTGTTGTATGTTAAAAATAGCTGTGAAAAGGTTTGTATGATCTGGAGCCTGTGTCAACAGGACAACTAGACAGTGTCACCCAGAATTGTTTTTGTTTGTTTGTTTGTTTGTTTTGTTTGTTTTGATTTTGTGGGGTTTTGTTTTTAATTATTTAAATTTGCTTTTGTTTTTTGTTTCTGTTTTCTTTTTTTAAAATTTTGAACCACTAAATTCTATTTATGTAGTATTTATTTATGTAATGACTAGACAATATTATTTGTAATTTCTGAGGGCTAAACTTTGAGAGTATAAAGGATCTGCTAGAATTTCAGTAGTGATACAACCAGTATATTTCAAATAGTTACTCCATTTTATCCATAATATAAGTAATATGTAAAATGTGTAAGCTTCAGGCATATATTAAATTACCTTTGATACCCATTTAGATTATTTTCTTATTTTAGCTATTAATATTGTTCTTTTAGAATAATGTATCATTTATTTTCATGTCTGAAAATAAATTACTACAGACTAGTGATCAACTACTTTTCTTTAAGTTATTAAGACAAGGCAACAAAATAGATTATTCATCTAATAATAGATCCAGAAAGAAAAATCAGAAAGTCATTTAAACCTTTGTAAATGAGATTTATAACAGTAGAAAACTTCTGCACCAATGCATTCTTTGAAAGTGCAGTTACAGTTAATACCAATAGCACTTCTAACTTCAATTGCATGAATAGCCTCAGTGTGTGAAAAGGTGGTTCACAGGAGAAAGTAGTTCTATGCTAGAGCAGTCTGCCAAGCTCAAATGAGAGTTTATGGTTTTGATGATATAGTCACCCTCCAAAAATAACAACAAGGATGCACAGAGTTTGTTTTCTTCCATTCCAGAGACCTGTGGAATGCCCTGAATACTAGGCCACGTAATAATGTTAGATGTCTTTATTTCTGTCCTTTTTCGCTGAGCCATTACATTTTACATAGAATGCTCCCACAGTAGTTCTATATCAAGGTGAATACAGCAATCAGCAAACAGCAGAAGCAATTAAATGTAGATCCTATTGTCTCATGGTAGAGCTGTTTAATAAATTATGATGCCCCTAGCAGCAACTTCTTATCTCAATAGGTTTTTCATCTTAGTGAGAAAAACAGATTTAAAATAATTTATGAATAATCCAAATTGATTTTCAAGGGCTTTTTTATTAGATAATGGAATAAAAAAATCTATTTACTTCAGCAGTATTATTTGAAAATATTTTTCCCCTTTTTCTTGTTAGATTATTTTATAATCTTGTAATACACAGGGCTCCTACCTTATTTAGATCAAAAAAACTAGCACAGCCAGGCACAACTGCTTTCTATAATTGAACATAATGATAGCTTTCAATTTCACTGTGCTTTGTAATTCAAGTATTTTCAACCTGAGATGGTATGAAATGCATCTTTAAAATAGTCCTAATATAATAATGCAAAGTATACAGTGTGCTTATTATATATGCATCACCTGTTTAATAATTCTATTATTTCTGCTGAAGATTTTCTGTGTACTGTATGTCCAGAAAAAATGCATACTTTTCTGTAATTTCTGAATTCTAATGTTTTCAAATAAACTTAGTAACCAAAAGAAATATAGTAGGGTTTTTCTTCTGTTTGTTTTTTTTGTTTGTTTGTTTGTTTGTTTTGTTTTGTTTTTGTTTTTGCTACTATGACAAAGGTACTACCAACTTGAATATCTTTCGCTGACAGCCTAATTTTCTCTTATATTATTCATGATTTGAGTGACATTTTATATCGTTAGTTCCTTTGTGCATTTTATATCGTGAGCGTAATGTAATATCTGAAACACAGTGACAGGCAAAGTATGCTTTTTCTCTCATTCAATTATATAAATAGTTTTTGTTTTGATTTAATTTGTGTACTTGGCAATACCTTACATTGTTTTTGCTTTTTCTCACTAGAGACAAAGGATAGATTGATGTTTTAAAAGATGTTTATTTAACAACTTCCAAATAATGTTTCAAGTATTTTATTTGTGTCATATTTAAGAGTGCTTTCTCCTTTGTTATTTCTTTAGTAATGTTTGGTACATTTGTGACTTATTTGTACTACATTTCAATTTGCACAGTTATTTTCAGTACTTTTATGGTGATATTGCCAGTTACTTTTATTTCCTGTGATATATCTTTTCTTGGTACCTCTGATATATTTTTTCTAGATAGTTCTTGCTGCACATCTTGATGCAAGCATTACAGAACACTAGTACTAATAACATACACGATTGAAAAAATTATGGCTGTTGCTGGCACCTAATAAAGAGTTTTCTCTCTCTAGTTTTTTTTAAGGGTAGTAGATTCTTGAGAAATCCTTCTGGAAATTATATGCTAGCAAATATATCAGCTTATTTTCTGGTGAGGGTTCGCTCCTGCCCCGCACTCCCCCAGTCAAGATGTTTCTTCAGTAGAAATTTCAGAATACTTATTTCCTGATTTCTCTTTTTTTTTTTTTTTCCCCCTCACATACCCTACTCCTGTGTATAGACTTTGACTATAAATATCAAAAAAATTCTAATGAATTGCATTCTCATTGGTAAGCTTTTAGAACCCACTAGGGGTTTTTAGCACTGTATGTGATTAATAGGTCAGTTCTGAGTTCTCTGAGTACTATTTCAGTGCCTCATAATCCAGCTCTAGCTGGAGCTGTAGGTAATTTCATTGAGACGTCAGCAACTATTATTCTCACTAACACGACTGGTATCACTCTTAAGGACCCATGTGACTGCTCTTCTCCTCTTTCCCTAGTTCTAATGATATCTTTAACTTTGCAACACATCAGACACCTGCTTCAACGTTATTAGACTTCATTTCTACTGTGTCACCATTTAGTCCCTTTACTTTGACATTCATATCTCATTAAAAACAGGATCTTTCAGATTTTCTGGACTAATTTTTTTGATGAAAAGGGCCTGTGTTCTCATCACAGTCAGGCAGAAACAAACAAAAACTCAAGCCAAAATAATTTATTATCATTGATCACATTAGCTACAGAATCATCTTAGGGATCTGCAAACAGGATAACATTGCAATAAGAAATGTAAGGATAATTAAAATCTTCCGTAGCAAACGGTCTTTTGCTTTCCAGTAGTCATGAATCTGTTTGACTGAATATTAAATAGAATTCTAATTTGAAGGGGCTAAAAGATAATGGGTACAGTGGAAACCTAAAAACTCAGAGTAGTTTTAGGGGAAAGTTTCACTAGGTTATGATAATAATTAGATGGGGTCATGATGCTCTAGATATTCTTTAAAAGTAGCAAATGTAGGTAATTGGAAAATTGTGCCAGTGTTAAAAAATCAATTTGTAGAAGCACTACAAAAATAGTTGCTGTCTCTGATAGATTTCTGTTAAGACAAATTTTCTCAAAAGATATATGACAAATAACTGTAATTATAGGAGCAAGGTACCCTACATACTTGATTTTATTTTTATTCTATATAAAGTGGTTTTTGACAGTCTAAAAATCTCTTTCATTTCTAGTGGCAGCAATGAAAGCCTTTGTCAGGGTTCTCAAATGGCCTACTTAAGTGTCATTGAAAATTGTGAAGTAATCAGTGCATTGATATTTTTAATGCTTGATTCTGCAGAACCAAGATTTCACACTGAGATTTTTTTGAAGGAGTTTTGTTTTATAAATATAAAATTATTAAACATCATGTAGTGTTACTGTTTCCCTTTGCCTTCCCCCTTCTTTTTCTCTAGCCATTGCTTACAGGGTTCAAATCAATGTTTAGGTGTCTTTGATATTTAGTTTTTCTCTCTTTAAGGCGATATATATTGCCATTGAAATAGCCAGCTATTCCTCATCCTCAGCCTTAGCTACCCATGGTCATGGCCTTCCAACCACTTGCATTACTGAACACAGAACAACACACTGAGATAGGTAGCCAAAATTTAAAAAGAATGGGTTTTGGCTTTCCTGTGTTTGCCTACAATCTATATTTTACCTTTGTTAATATGCATTTAAGAAAACACAATATTTTTACAATATTAGCCTCTTTTTTCCCAGTTATGTGGAGTGGGGTTCTCTCATTTTTTTCTTCATTGCAATTTCTTTCTTATCTAAATCCTAATCTAATGAAATCAACATGTTTGAATGAAAAATCTCTGTTAAAAAGTGGTTATTTAAAATAACCCCAATCCCTGTCTCGCGAAATTCAGCCTTACCCTTGCTTAATCAAAAATTCAGGCTTGCTTTGGTTTTTGTTTGGTTTTAAATAAACCAGAATAAAAAAAATCACTTGCTGGTACAAGAAATTGATTTTTGGAACCAGTGAAATAATCAATTTATAATTTTAGAAAATATGGCCATGAATCAAAGAGAGCTGAGCTTGCTAAACATGTATCAAAGTCAAGGCATTAATGTGTATGTGCCCAGCTCCAGGTTGTGAATTTGAAAATTGCATCTGGGTAGCTTTTTATTTGATGTAACAGTCCAGAATGATTATAATTTTAGCTGTCCCCCAAAATAGTAAGCTGGTTGTTTGTAGACTTTTCAATGTTAAAAAAAATTCCCAAGGATAAACATCTTGCCTTTTAGGAATAGGAAACAAAAGATGCTCTATCAAAGATCTTATTTTATGGTCGTAAACAGGACACTGAGTACCATTAGTGTTTCTACCTGGAAATGGCCCTCCTCTTGGATATGAGAAATAGCATATTGACTGAGTTGCTGTGTTCTAAGAGATTCTCTAAAGTCTTTAGCTGTTATGCTGTGGCCAAAAAAAAAACAAAAATCACCCCACAGCCCAGTATTCAAGTCAATCAGCCATGTGCAGTGGAAGACCTGAGGCTCACACTCATCAGAGCCACAGTGTGCTTATTACTCATGATAATGTCCTCAGTAAAAAGATGGTAGTTCTTGGAGGTCAAAGTCTTTTCTGTTTACTAACATCCTGAATAATTTTGAAACTATGCTTTTTACAATATATTAACTGTCTTGAAATTATATGTTGTTAATAATATCCATCAAAATTATAGAGCTAATGTGAGTCTCTGATACCAATCTGAAAGTTTTAGATTGTTTCCCTGTGAATCAATGTTTCACCAGGGTTCTTAAAGTACATTTTTCCTTCTTTTCAGAGATGATTATAAATCTTATAGATTAAATATTAATAATTTTAACATAAGGGGTCCTTTTTGTTTAGCCTGTCCTGCACATGAATCATACAAATTAGATATTTAAATAAATATATAAATTAGATGCTAGCCTCTGTTTTCATACACTAATTATTCTTGACAAAACTATATAACCAGTGTCACTCTGTGGCTAAAGTGTTTTTAGAAGATCTTTTTTACAAATCTTAGAGCCTTATGCCAATAAAAACATTTGAATTTTCACTAAATCTCATGTATTAATATCATTTAAAAAGTTATCATTTTATGTTTCACCCAGAATTCTTTTTGAATGCAGATTTTTAAAGATGAGAATCAGTAGATAAGAGTCCTTGGAATCCTCCAAGGTTATATTTTAATTTAGGACACATGTCAGGTAATAAACCAAGGTTTCTTATGGATCAGAACACAGTTTGAGGATGTAATCAAATGTGAATCGGTAGGTTAACGATCTTGATGCTGGTCATTAAAAATGGTTAACTGTGCATTAGGTAGCATTATTTTTAAGAGACAAAATTTTTTCTCTTAATTTTGATGAACCACTTTTTATTCTCTCTCTTAGAAATAAGAAACAGTTAAAAGAAAAATTGCCTACAGATAGTCTGGGTTGAAATACCTCTTTTTTCAATGGTACTCTTAGGAAAGCTGAATTTGCTTTGGAAGCATAGGTGAGAAGATCTGGCTGGGTATTTTTTTTTCTTTTTCCTTTGAGAAAATTATATAGATCTTTTTCTTGAGAACTAGATAGCAAGAATATTTCTGCACCCAGCTCAACCAGAAAAGGTAATATATGATATTGCTAAAACTGAGACAGAAGGACTAATGCAGTTTTGATTTTTATTGGGATTTCCTTTTAGTTTCTTGAAATTTTTAGAGAAACAGAGAAACTTTTTTAGATAACAAATCCCATTCCTCATTTGTCATTGCAAGGGCTGCATACCTGTCACTTTTTATGGATATGTAATGGAACAGTGTCTTTCTCAACCAAATTTTGATAACTGCTACTAAGAAATTGCATTAATTTTTCTTCTGACTGATTCTTTCCACTGTGAAATACCTTTCTGCATCATGTTTTCTTCAACAATACAAATTCACGTTCTATTAGCAATAAAGATACATTAATATAAAATTTGAGGCGTAATGTAAAATTTTGAGAAGGCCTATAAATATCAAAGGTATCAATATGTTCCCTACATGCTAAAGGGCACAGTTTCATCTACCATGGTTTTCTCTCACTGCTGATCTATTGTACCACTAACTTGGACATAGGACTTATACAAAGCGTGATTTTTGAAAGGATCAAAAAACCCCCACTACTCAATACTTGAAATTTTCACATTTCCATGCTCCATTAAACTTCCTGTTTAATCAGTCATCAGAACACTAAAACCATATCTGGTTATAAGTTTATTTCACACTTAGAATCATTAAGGTCAGAAAAGACATTCAAATCAAGTCCAACCCTTGATTTAGCTGTATATTTCATTATTGGAAAAAAATAGAACAATAAATTTTCAAAGAATATAAAATAAAAATGAAAAATATCCCCTCACATTTACAAGTGTATTTTTGAAAAAAAAATAAAACAAAATCACAAGCCCTTGTGTATTTTTAATGATTAAACTTCAAAAAAACACATCTTCTTTCATATAAAAACTTTCCAGGAAAGAGGAAATAGTGAAATGTCTGTAATATCAACACAGTATCCTAATTTTGATGCTTTTTATAGCAGAGAATACTACCACTATATGCAATACGACATTTGCAGATATAAGTAGAGCTGTATAGGGTGGTTTACAAGAAGGAGTATGTGTAAGAAGTTAATGAATAAATAGAGATCTTTTTCATACTGAAAGACAGAGCTTTGTTCAATCCTGTCTTCTTCTTGGCATCCTGTTTGATATTCTTGACACTGATTCTTGGATAAGATTCTGTTGCACAGATCACATTAGATCTAGATTTGGAAAGCACCACAAAAGGTTGTAGGCCGCCAAAGTGTTTCTGAGACAGTTCATGTGGGAAAATTATAGATATATGTAAAGTTTGAATATCCCCAAATCTTCCCTGAGGACACTGGCATTTAGGTTAGAAGCTGTCTTGTATCTTCCTAGCTCCATCTCTGGCAAAGGTATATTTTAGTCTATGTAAACTACAGGAATTTCACCTATTTTTAGCTTCCAGTCTTGAAAATAACAGATTATGCACCTTTCTCGTTGCCTTTTGGGAGGAAAAAGTAAAAAAAAAAAAAGTAACATGCACCATTCCTTTCCCAGAAGCAAGAAGATAGTTTGCACTTAAGAAATCTGGAATTTGGATCGGCAGTTCTACAACTAATGACTCAGTTGTATAAAGAACACCATTCTAGAGAGAAATCAGGGCCTATCCTGTCTTTAATATATTTTTATATTTTCATGAATAGCTTATTATTCAAAGTATTTCTTACAAAAAAAGAGGTTTTTTACTTTTTATTTTCTTATTTATCGATTTTATTTCTGTATTTTCCAGAATACTTAGTTTTAACAGTAAATTATTGATTTAATACTGTGTTTCTTCCAAGAACATCAAAGTGCATTTTGTAAAGGTAATTACTAACATTCCTTTCCGTTTACCAAATTTACATCAGTATAAATGGAAAGACAAAAGGCACTTTCTCCTGTAATGTTTGGTTTTAAGAACACTTTGACTTGTTCTTTACTATTACAGTTTGTTATTACCATAAAGATTATGATCAAGATTAAGATTTTTTTTTTATATTATGTATTATTAGAATTCATAGTAAGAAGTAACCTCTGCCTCAAAGAGTTTAGTCCAAATGCAGGGGCAGGGGTAGTGTGGAATTCAAAGGCAGAGAGAAGTGCATGCCAGGAGCAAAATGTTGGTGGGGTCCTGAAGGTCAACTTCTGCTTTCTAAGTCTTTAGATCATGCAAGCTGTCTTCTTGTCCAGATAAAATTATTTTAGTTCTTATGGTCAAACTATATTGTGTAAGTGTACCAGTACTATAGGAGTGGATGTAATGGGGGTGACCAGTGGTACTTCAGACTGGTATTATGGCTGTAAGCAGATGCTCACAGGACAAAACACAATATGATACTTCCGACAACTACTCTCCCAGCCTCCAATTATTTTCAGCTCATGTATTTCCCAAACTTCTGTTCAATATCCTCTGGAAACTTTGTAAGCCTTTTCATCTTCAATGTCCTTTGGCAGGAAATCAAGTAATAATAGCCTGTTGCATGGAGAATATCCTCCTTTTCCCTTGGAACATGGATCTTACCAGGTTACATTATGTCAAAGCATATTTTTGTGACAACTGTTTACTCACTGAATTTAGATTTATGAAGTAAATCTATTCTTCAGGGAATAAATCTCAGGTGTTCAAAAAGTGTAGTGATGGGGGTTGTGAAAATAACCAATTACACCCTCATGAGCTTGTTATGCACATGCAAATGGAGTAGTTGCAAAGAGGCTTTTTAACAGACTGCCCATTTCCTCCCATTGAAGGTTACAGAATGTACTAAGGCATGATTTCACATGCAGCTGTTTGAATAAATTTAGCATCATATATAAGTCACCTTTGTAGCAAAGAGCAAAGCTGTGGTTTATGAGCTTACATGAAAACAAATGTAATTGTGTTAAAAACAAGAAGGTTTGAAGGAGGAAAAGTTAGGAAATGTTACAATTTTGGTAATTTGCACAGTATGGTGATGGCAAAGTTGGCATTGTTACGTGTGCGAGTTGTTCCAAACGCACAAAGTCATACCACAGCTTCCACAGAACACCTTATCCCTTCACTGCCTCGGCAGTTGCCCAATATTTCTTGCTCAGTAGAAAATCCAGCATTTCTTTCTCAAAACAAACAATTTAAAACCTGAACCAGATTTGAAAAGGGATATTTCTTTATGAGATTTTCTTAATTCTTCCCATTGTAGAAGCTGCATGCTTTACAAAGATTAAAAACTGTGCTGTAACAGCACTGACAAAATATTGTTAGATCTGTTCTACAGATGGGGATTTTGGGTGCGAAGAAATGTCTGCTAATGTGGAGTAATTTACAGTATTCAAAAATTAATTACCCAGCATTTCTAGTGCTTTAATAGTAGAAAATGTAATTCAAATAGTCTTTAAATCCAAGTTTTTTGCAGTTGGCAATATTCTGTTTCTATTAATCTATCTTCAAAATTCAGAGCTAAACACTGTCAAAGTTGAGGAAGTTACTGAAAAATATCTTTGAAGGGTGTGGATGTGAATGAAGTTAGGTATCCCAATACTGAACAGGAGTTCAGAATCTCATTCCACAAAATTACTATGTCAGTAATGAACAACCTTGTGATTTATACCCATCATGAAAGATTTCTGATTGGGTGAAAAATTTTAGGCAAATTTATAAACAACTAAAAAAATAGTATCTTAAAAGAAATCAGGAAATGCTAACTATCAAAAATGTTATCATCTTGTCAAAAGAACTTCCTTTGAACTGTAAATGAGGATTAGTAGTAGACTCTGTCCCTCCCATATGTGAATAATTTGCACAAGAAAGTAGCAATTTATCCACTTACTTTTTCTTAAATGAAATTAGATAATGACCATCCAGTTAATCCTTAAATACATCTTTGTCTCCTAAGAAAACTGTTTTGCTTTTCCAAAGATTTATTTTCCTGGACCGTTACCTGATAAATAGCAACATGTTTTGGTAATGCTTAATGACGCAGGACCCATCTGGCATTATATCAGGATGTGCCGCTGGCTATTAATTACTGAAAACTCCTCAACAACTCAAATGAAGCCATCCACCAAAGATGTGATTGAGCAGATTCTTTTTTCTTCCTTATTCTATAGTGCTAACCACAAAAAAAAAGTAGATAATTCATACTTACTAAGTTAGTCACGGATACTAAAATCTCCAACAACATGAATGTTGATTGTACTAGTAATTTCTATTCTTCTCTTGTATTGATTTTTATTCTTGAAACAATGTAATAGTTTTACTTTTGAATTTTTCTTCAAACTTTATGGGAGGAGGTAGCTTTTATTTTTTTTCTTCTTTTCCCCCCACTAAGAGTTTGCAGAGTAACAAACAATGCATAAAGTTTTGCACATGATGTTGGATTTTGCATTATCCCATGTGCTTGGTAGAGGTGAAGCTGCTGCAGCTCTGTGTTGTCACATCCACTCTGTGTGTAGTATGAGACTTCCCAATAGGCACACATATATGTGCAGCACTGATAACACATATTCATGGTCATAGCCACACATACTAGCACAGATAGAAACACTTGGCATTCAGGTCAAACTCAAACAGATCAGATAGTCATCTGCATCCTGTTTTCCTTGCTGGCTGATCAAGATGAAGGTCCATTAGTGGGACACACACGTGTTGACAGTCCATCCAGGAGCTGGACTTGTCTGATGTTCCAGTGGTTATATGTTCAGCAGCTGTTCCCTGGTTTCCTCATTTGTGTGAGTGTCCACATGTGCACATGGACACACACACACACACACACACACACACACACACACACACTTTGAATCTTTTCATGATGAGGCTTAGAGACCCAGCCCAACTCGTAACTGGCTCTGCTACCTCCCACTCAGACACTAGCACATGCAGGGCTCCTCTTGGTCAACCATATCCTGGACCCTCTGGTAGCTGCCACCTCTAGGTGCTTCACTTCCAGCACATGGCCCCCAGGCCACTCAGACTACTCACCAGTTAGCTTGTCTTGGTGCTCACTGGTGACCAACAAGGACTTTCTCTGATTGCCAGCTCCACAGACATAATTACAAGTTTTCAGGCCTCTGTTGCTTTGACACAGAATAGAGAGCCCTTTGCCTAAAAGAAAAGAAGATGTGCAGTTTAATAAGAGAACAGGACAGGACAAACTACAGGAACGTGGCACAGGGGATAGTCTTACAAGGGAACCGACCACCTTCTTTTGATCCCTTATCTCTCTATTTTTCCATATTTTCTCCTCTGCAAGCCACCTTGATCTGCCCATTTCCCCACTTTTATTTCCTCCCCTCTACATCCTGTACTAAGTCTCTTCCAAGCCTGAAGTGCTCTTCCCTGGCACCCCATAACTTGTCCCATGTACCCTGGCAGTACCCCTTCAGTATGTAAGGTGTTATCAATTCACCATGGTGGATGTCACACCCAGCCCATGGGGCTGCAAGTCGCCAGGGAGGGGCCAGGAGGGGACTTCCTTTCTCTGACTGGGATACTGTAGTACTGCCTCTGCCATTGTGCTTCTGTGCTCCTCTGTATCTGTGAATGTGTGTAGAGCTTAATTACATTACCTGCGTAGTTCTGCTGTTACTCTGAAAATGTGGCACTTTGAGCAATTTCTTTTTTGTTTTATATACACTGAGAAGGGTGTAACCTCAGTGTGATAAATATTCTTAAAAGCATATATTAAGAAAAAACGTGAAAAATACATGAAAAAGCCTTTGAAACAAACAAACAAAAACATGTTCTGCAAAAATGAAAATATTTTGTGGGAAAACAAAGCAGTAAGTAACTGAAGGATTGTCTCATAACTGTAATGGGAAATTACTAGTAAGAAAATGCTCTTGCAAGCTAGGAAATGGGAAGAGAACTAAAAAATAGTTCTTTGTGCTGAGATTTCACTAAATAGTTTTAGTAAGCATTTTATGGAAGTCTATTGGATGTTTTACAAGCTGTTGTGGCTGTATTATTGCTCATCTCGTAAAAAGGGGGCAAATATCTTTCCGCCTTTGACAGCACCACTGAGCTGGCATCAACAAAGAGCTTGTCAAGGCAAATAGCCTCTGCAGTCTCACTTCAGACCTGTACATTTTGTAATAAATTTTTGTACACTTCTACAGGTCAGACATCCAAGGAATGCTAGAGGCTAAATATGGTCTGACTTCACCACTTATTTAGCTGTTGAAACGAGCTGTCCTAAATAAATAACAGCCTGGGAATTTGAAAAATGAGTACACTGTGGCTGGAGTTGAAGGCTTGGCAGAAGTATTTGTGCAGGGGGTTAGCATCACAGGCAGGTAATTGGTTCACAAAGCAGTATTTTTTCTGACCTCAAAGAGGGAGGAAGTCTCCTTCTGTACATTCTTCAGAAGATTTTGAAATTTGCCATGCCTTGACATTGCAAATTTTGGAAGGAAATGTATGCTTGAAAAGTCTATTGATAATTCTAGCTAAATATTGGTTTTAATTGTAGTTATTTCCTATTTATTTTTGTTGCAAAAATTATATGAGATTGTGTGCTCCATTTCCAAGAGAAGTTGGAAAGAATGAGTTAGTGGTAAACCATATGCTTAGTTTATACAGACTGTGTAGTTACTTTGTTTTCTGTGTTCCCTTTTCAGAGCTTTTCTTTTCATTTTTATTTTTTTTTCTGCAAGTGGTGAAAACTTAAGCAGTGAAGGAGCTGAGGAAGGAGGAACTTCTATAATTAATTCTGTATTACATAGTGATGTCTTCATTTGGTGTGAAAGACTACAGGCACTCAGCTAGCCTCACTAACTATAATCAATAATATTTCAGCTGTGAAGGATCAAAAATTAAACCAAAAAATATATTCAAAGTTTGTGTATAACACTGCCAGATTTAAAAAAAAAAAATAAAAAAAAATCCTTGTATTTGGTGTTTGGTTGATGCTTCAGGTTTCTCAGTAGTGCAGATGAAATTTGTCATTCCAGAACATAAACTGTAATATGTTCCAGCTGGTGAGTTGAGCTGCGTGCCCTAGTATGATGAAATTGCTTTGCTGGCTACTGCCCCCAAGGAGCTGGGAGTAATAAATTCGCTGTTTAAAAGGATCACCATTCACACACAGAGCCATCCTCCACCATTCCACTGTCATAAGAGTGGATGCAGCCCTCTGAGCCTTGTGTGTGGCTGTGTGAGGAAGAAAAGGAGAGGTGCTCTTCAAAAAGCCTCTGCTTCCTGAGCAGCTTGTCCTCTTTCTTTACAGCCTTGAAAACTCCCTCACCACACTGGATCCCCAATATTACTCATGGTGGCCTGCTACAATGGGCAACCACAGACATGAAACAGACTCGGCATTGCATTGTATTTTCAAGTTTTCCCTAGAAGCTGGAGATGGACTATGAAACTAAGAGCTGAGATTCTTGTACAGTTGTTTTCATAGTTGAAGTTGTAGAAAGAAATGCAAGTTCAAGACTGGGTAGTGATATGATGGACAATGAAATTCTACCAAACTTTGCAGGAATTATGCAATCCTGTAGAAAAATGTGCTGATTAGTGTTGATGTCTGTGTTGTATGAAGCTTCAAGATAGCAGTAAATATGCATATTTGCACATCTGATCTGTTCATTAGGAAACTGAAACTACAGTTGAGAAGGTACTTTCTGTTGAAATCTTTGTATTTGTCTATCCACTAATCACAAATGAATAGTGGATATTTTTAAAAATTGTAAGGATTAATTTTAAAAGTAAGTTACATCTGAAACTCAACACAAGTTAAAATTAAGGCATTTAACAGTAAATGGAAATGCTGCAAAGTATTGTCAGGTAGGAGACAAGCTTGGTGAATAGAAATAAAAATACTGAATGGGAAAACAAACATTTATAAAGGTAATTATCTTAACTGTACCTGCAGAACTTCATTATATCCTTACAATTTTTCTGGAGAAAATGGCATTTTTTTTGCATGAAAAATCTTCAGAAACAATATTAAAGGTCATAAATCTTGTAAATTATATTGACTAATTGCATTAATTTTGAAATTCTGTCTCTAAGACTAGAAAAAAATAGAAACAAGATGCCCCCTTTGAACAGTTATTTTGGTAACAGGAAAAGTATGCTTATGAAAAAATCCTGAAATTCAGATATTGGAAGATAAATGAGACAACTTTCAGATTATAGCAACAATTAGTTATAGAGTTTGCTTTAATGAAAAGCTGTTTAAAATAAGTCAAGAAATAGTCTTTTTTCATTAATTAAATAAGAAAATCTCTGAAAGTGACAACTTAAGTTTTTAAAACAATCTGACTAGATGACTTTTTTTGCATGGAAGTCACCTTTACACTGGAAAAGAGAATAACTGACATGGAGGCAATTACCTAATAGCTCAAGAGTGTGAGGTTTTGAAATGACAGCGGCAAAATGTAGTAAAAAGCATCTACAGTGCTGTTGCCTGAAAAGGCCTCTTTTAGTTTTCCATAGAGTTTGTGTAAAAATGTTTCTCCTTACTTGGGAACAGCTGAAATTTCAAGGCAGCCCTGAAAAGAAATTTGAACTACATTAGTGTTTTTTTTTATAGTTAGTGTACTGTACAACTCTGAAGTTCAGTTCTACTGTTCTCTGTCTTCTGCTTTGACTCAGAAGCTTGATAATTTTTATGCTTTCAACTATATATATGGTGGAATAGTGCACAGTTAATTACATTCTACAGGAAAATGACTTAACAATTTCAAATTATGATTTTATACTAATACATGATATCTTAAATCATTTTTCAAAGATCTGAGGTAAAATCTTAGATCCTGCTGAGTCCAATGGCAACTTTCTTATTGGTATCTTTGAGTTGAGGATTTTAAAAAATGTTTGAGTTAAATCTTTAGGAGTACAAAGAACTGTTAAAAATATTCTGTACTTTTAACCCTTTAGTAACATGCTTAAATTGGTTGGACTGGTGATTTTCTACACAGCCCAAATATATGTCACATAGGCATACAATCGTTTCACAGAGCAAGTGTTATATTTTGTCATAGTCATTTTAACAGGACTAGATTTTCCTGCTCTTTTTTCTGTCTGAAGAACAATATGCAGACTGGAGAGCAAGTATCTCTTTCTTGGTATTTTTGGGCTTTTATAATGTTGAGAATTCCATCATAATCCTGCATCCTACTGCTCTACTTGAAAACTGGCCAGACTATATACAGCAAGCAGGAACATTTCCTGAAGCAAATAATGCCAAGGAAAACTACATGCAGGATGTATGCTTGGGTTTTCTACACCTTTTGTAGTCCTAGAATGAGTAAGTTGGTGCCAGTCTGTCTGACAGACTTTATTTTTAAATTAATTTGTATTTTTTTAAAAATTAGCTGGAAAGGTTTTTAGAATGGATCTATTCTCTTTCTCTGTACTTGTATTTTACCAGCAAAATTCTGAGTTTAAACAACTTTGTTGGAGTTTTCTTCAGATTCTGCTATCTTTTGAAAAATAATGAATTTAATATAAATTGGACATATTCATCTAATTTATGCTACATAGTGTAGGATTCTACTGAAATAATAAATAATTATATGTAAATTAATCTAGATTCAAAACCATATATTTGGGACGGAAAAAATAAGTAAAGAAAAAAAAAAAAACAAACCACAACAGAAAAAAAGCTGATATTGTGATTTAGTAAGTCATGTAAGCCTGTATCAATTTAAATGCAATCATTCACCTCTTTGTTATGACACTTTCCAGCTCCACCACTTTTTAGACTGCCTTCATATCATAGTTTCACCAGAATTTCTACTTCTATGATTGTTTCTTTAACTAGAATTGCAAAGGTCTAATGAATATTTTTAAATCATTCTTCAGTTCACTATTTCTACATAAAAAAGAGGAAATGAAAGTATGCTTCTCTTATA
The DNA here is from genome assembly GCA_035040995.1 of Premnoplex brunnescens. Classification (NCBI taxonomy): domain Eukaryota; kingdom Metazoa; phylum Chordata; class Aves; order Passeriformes; family Furnariidae; genus Premnoplex; species Premnoplex brunnescens. Next base: position 54,383,379 of record JAWWLT010000092.1, read on the forward strand.
TTCCTGTTTTCTATGTATAGTGGAGTCTGTTACATCTAAATGTTCCTTCTCTATATGACATTTTACTCTCCAATTTGAATATATAATCATTAATTTTGAAGAGATATTCACACAATAATAGTTTACACAATTGGTATCTTATCCCCTTTGGAAAATTTAGGCCAAAACTAAAATTATCACCTGATCATTTAGTAAATAGTACCAAAACACAAGAGCAATTTATGTATCACAAAAATATGCAGTAAAGGAGAAAATGAGAGTGGTAAAAGGACAAGTCTCTTCATATTCTACTTCATAGACTAACAACACACCTAGGATCTCTTCACCTTTTTCTCAGCATAATTTATTCTGGCCAGAGTGCTGTGCAGAACTGTTTATGTGCCTCATGCCTATTGATTTTTATACAGGAAGTTAGATAGCTAAACTGTAGGAGAGAATCAAGATCTCCAGTACCTTGCTTGGCAGTCAGTATTTTAATTTTCCATGAAAACAGTCTGAAGAGAGTCCAAAAAAAGATATTAGTTTTCAGAAGCAATCAAATGGAAATGAAAAATTAATATACCTATCTGCTTCTCTTTTTTTTTTTTTTCCTCTGTACTATGGCTGCTGAATGTCAGCCCCCAGCCTATTAAAGCTCAATAAAGTAACTAATCTGCTGTATTGATAAGTGTTTCACAGGTGCTTAGATAGGTCTTTATGTAACTCTTGGTACCACAACATACAGAAAATCTAAACTATTACTTGACTTTTTGATATGCTATGCCTGCTCCCTACCATGCTGACCAGTACTATGTCATGATCTTAGTTTGTTTTCCTGGATGTATTAATGCATCAGGGTCTACCTATGTCAGTTTCTTTTCCTTTGAGCCTAGGGACTTTGAGATAGGGATTGAGTTTATTTTTGTTCTGTTCAGCAGCTAGCAGAGTAGATTTACAGTCCCTAAAGCGTGCAGTAGTTCAGTAAAATAACAGTGCTGATAACAGAGGGAGGTCCTTGGTATACTGTCTAAGTGTTGACAGTTATCATTTTTAAATCTGAAAAAACCCACATATATTTACCCTTCTGTAACTTTTGATTATCTACATAATTTACTCAATTTATCACCCAGTTTACAGGTGTTCTTTAATATTTTAACATATCCATATATTATTTATAAATTAGCTTTTATATTGATTGCCTGAAAAATAAATTTGAAAACTGGATTGAATGGGTGTTATGTCTACGAGAATGGCAGGGAGGAAGGTAACTGAGAAGATCATTATGTAACAGTTTGATGAAGGTTCACATACACCTGGAAAGTTTATGACATCTTTAAGTAACCTAATTGACCTATTGTGTACAGTATTCAGTGAGAAGGAAAACCAAGGAGAAACTCCCTTTTACAGCTGCTTCCCCGCAGCTCAGCTGCCCCAGCAGCTCCTGATGGTACCCAGTTCCCATTACCGGTCTCGTCTTCCTTCAGGCAGGACTTGAGGTTCTTGAGGTCTGGCCTGGGAGAACAAGGGAGGAAAACATCTTCTCCCCCCACCTCAGGAGAGCAAGAGAGGGAAAACCCCCTTTTGCAAGCAGAGCTCTTTGGAGCT
>JAWWLT010000092.1:54389692-54402919 GCA_035040995.1 Premnoplex brunnescens
CATTTTCAACATATTATTATTATTATTATTATTAATTATTTATTTTGTTATCTTTGCCTTTATTTATGTCTACACAGAACTGAATATTTCAAATTCTTTTTAGAACAGTTTATTATTAACTGTATACTGCTTTTAGCTGTGCCATCAGGGATGATTATATTGTGTTGAAACAGAGCTCGTGACCATCATCTTCTGAAGAATTTTCTATTTTCATTTATGATTTGTATAAAACATTTTGTTTCACCAGACAGATTCTGATAACTATCACATTTCACATTGCATACATAATTGTTCAAATGACTAGACCTTTGGATTTATTTTTTTTTTTTTTAACTATCTGACCCCAAAGCTGAGGTTAATGTGTAAGACAGTAATCATGATAAAAACCAACCAAACAAAAACACCAAAAAACCCTTAACACTTTGAAAAATAGTTACAAGGGTCTTGAAAAGAAATTTTCAAATTAACAGGCAAAAAAGTGTGAAACTGAAGTGAAGACACCAACAAAAGCTACTGTAGTTTACTGAGATATAAATTACTTGTGAAGCATTTTGAGAAAGTGAAGATACTTATTCTTCAAAAGCTTTTGTTGTTGTTATAAAAAGAATTCACTGATACACTCAGAGCCTGCTTTTCTGAAAAGCCTTTTTTTAGAGGGTCTGTCCAAATACTTTTCATATCTGTCACTGACTTTCCTCCTCCCCACCTGAGACCATGGTTCTAAGTAGGAACTGATAATTCCATAAAATATTGTCCTGTATTTAGCATTGTATTTTGAATTACCGTTGGTGAATTCTTTTCTGTCTATGTCTCAAATGTGTTTAGAAATATATTTTCTGACTTTTGTTTCTTCATCAAATCCCTCTCTCACCTGCATTCCTTCCCCCCTCCCACTTCTGACTGTGGTGCAAGGTTAGATAGCACAGCCTGTCTTAGAGCTCCCCCTGCTGTAGGATGCACCTAAGATTTGCTCTCCTTGGTTATTTACAACAAATAATATAGCCTTGTTATAAACCCTTTTATTTTCAATATTATGTCTATTTTATAGTCGTGTAACCTGAGTCAGATCAAGGAATTTGGTTCTAGCCACCTATCAAATAACTGATAAGAATTGTTTTCTAAAGGATGCAGGTAGAACTGTTGCACTTTCACTAAATGTAAATTTAAAGTGAGAATAAAGATTTCAAGAAGCTGTTTTACCAGGTTGGACTAATAAGGATTTCTAACTCTTTAATTTTTAAAATGACATGTTGGTAATGTGCTTATAATTTAAAACCAAGTGTGGTTAAAAGATAAGGTACAAACACAATTTCTCCTTGGCTGACTACAGGCCTGAGTCATTTCATAATAACCAGGATCCCTGTTAATCATCATGATGCTTAGCCCAGTCAGTAATTTAAAACAGTGGAAGGAAATATTCTCTCTGAGAAATAAATTTTGAGATATGCTATATTCTTGGTACCTAACCTAAGGATCTGGTAACAGACATGATCTATGAGAAAGAAAAAATAATATTTCTGAAAATTAATATATATAACAATTCAAACTATTTTCTTCTTCAAAATCTTTCTGATTTAAATGCTAAATATTTGCCTTCTCTTTCCCAGATAATACTTTTTCTGTAAATATTTGTATTTGAGTTGATGAGTCCATAAGGTGTTTGTAAGAGGTAATCAAGAAATAAGGAAATATCATTTCATACTCCTCTTTCATCAGTTTTTTCAAGAACAATGTTGATGGAAAATCAATTCCTTATTAGACTGGAGGACATGTTCTTCTATAGTTATAATAACAGATATTGCTAAATGCCCTGATGAACTCTCTTCCCTTCAGGGTTTGCCAGAATTGCCAGATTTGCTGTTTTGTAAAGGGATGTTTACAAATTTTTTATCCCAACAGACTGAGAAATCTGAAACTGTACCAAAGCTAAGCTGACAAGTTTTATCTTTGAAGGAAAGAGTATTTGTTTAAGCTATATCCTTGATGTTGCACGGAGTAGACAGGTTCAGACTATGATCCTGACTGTGTTTCAGAAAGAATTTTGCAACTGTAGGTTCTGCAGAGTTTCTTAAGGTTAACTGATAAAGCAGAGCAAAGCTTTATGCAAGAATTTATTGCTCTGATAAAGAGAAAAGAGTATTAAACATTGAAATAAAAAAAATCAACTTTAATTTGTGAAATAATAGTTTATAATTTATCAAGTATTGTCTGAGAATTCCCTATATTTTCTTGTATTTTCAGGACTATGTAATGTCAGGTACAGAGAGACACCAGTGCCCTCACCTCAAGGAACATATTGAGATGAGAGAAAGGTGCAGGCTACCTTTGAACCTGAAATGTACTGACATAGAAACAGCTTCTATAAAAGTATTTTACTTGTCAGATGCCCTAAGAAACCTCAGCAGTTTTTATTACAATGCTTATATTCAAGCTTGCTGGTCCATCATCAATTTTGAGTATGGACAACTGTCTAAAATTTATTTATTTATTTATTTATTAATTTTCAATACATTGGAAACATAAAATTCAGTCAAAGGAAGTAAAAGTGTCTTGATCAAGCAAGACAAAAATTTATTTGAAACAACTGTACATGAACTGTGAGAGAGAATGTGAGTAACTAATCAGTGTAGAAATCTCATAAAGTGAAAGGATGCAGAGACATGAAGGCCCAAGAGAATTAAGACCGTTTTTCAAGATTGTTAGGCAAACCATCTTAGCAATCCATTTTATATATTATGACAGGAAAGCAGTCAGCCTATGAATCTTAAAGAAGTAAAAGGATTTAATTAATATTCCTGGTCTTTAATTGAAAAAGCAGTCAAAACAAAAATACATTTGTGAAAAACAATAAAAGTTAAAAAATGGTTTACTGATTAAATGAGGAAATTTAATCACTATTCTTTCAACAAAGAGTTGAAAGGTAGTCCAAAAGCAGCACAGACACACTGAAAAGTATACAAGAGTTTAATAAAGGAAGACCACTTTTCAGAGGAGATAAATATTAAAAAATACAATTTGAATGACTGGAAGCTGAAACTAGAAAATTAATAGTAGAGATAATATTTACATTTAAATATAATAAATATTTACTAAATTAATTTACCCACGTTTAGAGCAGATTCTTCGACATTATGTAGTAGAGATAGGTTCTGTTTCAAACAGGAATCAGTTTAAGGCACTTTAACAGTCTGCATTATTCAAGAGGTCGGATTAGGTGAGCAGAGTAGTCCCTTTCAGCCTCAAGATTTCTAATGCAATTTCTGCTGCCTAAAGTATAGACAGCATATCTTTCCATAGACTGTGATAGATACGGCTGATGCCAAGGCAACCATGAGATCTCACCTAATAGTTGTCTAAAGTTAAAAAAGGTTTTATTTAGGTGTTGGTCTGACTATACATTCATTATGAGGAATGAAATGTGTTTTAATTATGAGGAATGAAAACTATTGTCAATTCAATAGACTATACAGAAAACACAATTCAAAATACCATGTATTAAATATATATTAAATCATTTGTACACTGGGTTTTCTCTATGTTGATAGTTCTCAATGCATTGATAGGCTTTAAAGATCATACTACTAGATAACAAAAATAATAATAAAACAAAAAAGCTGTATGGTAGCACACTGTTGCTAATACATCTAAGAATTAAAATCATGAAAGTTTTGAAGATCTGAACACATTCATAAAGTTTCAACTACAATGGTAAGGCACACTTTCTTCAGTAACTATGTGTATTCAAGTTTTGTGCTAAGGAAATGGGTATATTTTCCAACACTTCCCCCCTAGCCCCAAATGAAAAAAAACCAGTAAGAACAGCCTTGAATCATCCCCAGTACCCTCATACAAAGTGTTAACACCCTATCAGCACATGCCTCTGTGCTCTAACAATCCATCAGCTCAAATGTTAAAAATATGTGTCAGAGTTAATGGACACCAGTAATAAGAGCATGTGCTACAGAACAACAGGGCTTCCTTAATGCACCAGAGTATGAACACTGACATTATTTGAGCTGCTGCATAAGAAATGAGGAATTGTTTAAAATTATAAGAACAAATTCTGTTGTCTTAAAAGACCAAATTTTCTATTGGCATGTTTTCCATGGGAGTTTTGTTCACCTAGAAGCAGATAATTTGTCTCAGTAGTTCACAGTATATTTAGATTTATTCTTGTTCTTCTCAGCCTCTCAGCATTACCTCCTCATAAGATTAGAACATGTAAGAAAGGAAAAAAAAAAAAAAAGAAAAAAGAGTAGCTGAGTTACTTGAATGTGATTATATAATTTTCTGCTATAACAATCTATGGTTTATGAGAAAAGGCTGTTGATGTCATTAACTTTAAGGAGAAAAAAATAAATATTTCTTTATTTGGAGGGGAAAAGTAGCAAGTAAAATTACTGCTTGGGCATGTGTATGTGGTCATTGGCAGGTTATTTCCATCATCTATGAGTGTGAAAAATATTGTCAGAAATAAGAAAAATGTTTTTTTTATGGAATTACAGGCTAATGGGTTTGGAATTGTATGAAAATATTACTTCTAGTCATAACTGTTTTCACTTAAAGAATAAATTAGATATGTAACTCAAAAAAAGGTGGGCATATTTAATAGAAATACTCTGATATTTTGCTTATTCATTTTACTTACTTTTGTTGATTTTATTATTTTAAATGAGCCAAAATAAGGCCACAACAATACTTCATGAATATACTGTTCATTAAAATATTAATGTGCTTGGTTTTTATATGGAAATGCTTATTGAAATAATATTTCTTTGGCCTTTTGTTAAGGATTTTAAGAAATAACATAAGCTTATACATTTCTTATTTCTCTTTATAACTTGATTTTCTTGCAAAGTAAGAGAGATTAAAATCACTTTCTAATTATATAAATATATAATGATGGAATGGTGGAAGGACATACAAAACTCTATATTTCAGTGTAAATGCATTTTAAATACACTTCAGTGTATTTAATTTACCTAAGGTATTTTGGAATGAAATATTATAAACCTAAAACATAATCAACATGCAGAATAATCAGTTTGTATAATAATATTTCCAAACATATACAGGGAGTATCCAAGTGATACATTATCAGGTTTACTAGTCCAACAAATTAAATATACCATATTATGTGGAAAGGTACTAATTTTGTAAAGTATTGTTGCACATCTGAACACACCAGCGGAGATAATGAGTGCACTGCTGTCATTGGAGGAGATCACACAGTAAGATAGGTGATCCAGTAGAGAAAAATTCTGAATAAACTTGCAATTCCAAACTTATTCTGAACTTACAATTAACAGAGGAAATAGTATATACCTTTTTTTAGAGCATTTAGTGTAGGCACCAGGATTCTCCTGCAGCAAAAGAGAGTTAAAAATGTCATAAAAATTGGACATCATCATAAAGGCTCCTAAATTCATGATATTTAATGAATTGTTTCAGTCTTTATGAAATTCATTTTATAGTTCTGAGACTTCAGGACATGCTCCTGTGTATTAATTAAGATTGCTAGCCACTCCATATATGACCTCAGAAACCATATGAAAAAACAAGAAAGCTCACTTCCACCCATTGCCACCTCACTTTAGCCCTAAATCTCTCCACCACCTTTCCAACACACCTCACAATTTGAACTGGAATTCTCTCATTGGGCATGCTGTCCAGCCATACCAATGCCTTTGCCTCATGATGAAAAGAGTAAAGATGGGAAGAAAATTAGTTTCTTGCTCTAGTGCACTGATAACTCTATAATAAGGTGCTTGTGATCTCCCTGAACTTCTTATGTACTTTATTTAAAAGATCAGTCAACTTAGTGTCTTTAGAAGCACTTACATATAAATTGTGAGTTGGTAAGACCAGTGTGAAATTTGTTGCATGTGGCAATGTCAAATATTGCAGATTTCATTCTATAAATGTACTTGTACACTACCTCATTAAAATTTGGAGACCAAAAAAAAGCATTCATTTTAATTTGAACTGTTTAAATCAGAGTTTATAGAGCTGGTACAAGAAAGAGGCTTCAATTGTTTGCTCTTTTTGATAGTCAAAATTAATTTCAGATCTAATCACAATAAAAATAACCATTCTGTCAATTTTTATGACTAGCAGAGAACATTGAAAATACATTTTTGGATTAAAGTGATAGTTTTTCCATGTCCATTATTTCAATAAATAGAAGTACCTGTTATGATTTTAATATCATTCTGGACCTGAGCACCCTTCTTTTTGAAAATTCATAACAAACATTACTGTAAAATGTGTTTACTTCAAAATGGCATGTTTTAACTCAAATGCATTCACTTAAAAACCAGCAAGTCTTGCAGCTTACTTTTTGCTTTAGTGTGTTTCCTGCAAAGACAACAACAAATTTGTTACTTAGTGCAAGATAATATGATAATTTCCATTAAAATCTTAATAAATTCATTAGAACTGTCTTCTCAGACACAGAGGTATGTATATTTTGCAATACTATGTGCTTCACTTGGAGTTTAAAGTCAGACAATAGGCTTAGATAAGTCTGTGAATGTAAGTCTCGATTCCCTCAATGTTACAAGATTGTGTATATTGATTGTATATTATATTGGCAAAAGCCAGGTTTCCTGAAACTGCCTGGTCTTTTTACATTCACATACTACATGTGCCTTTGCTTAGCTGCTCAGTTGGATTATTATATTTTTAAGAAGTACCTCACAAAATAAAAGTTATTTTCATTAAACGCTTATTGTAAAGGATCTTGCAGTGTTGTTTAGGACACTCCATGACTGCAGCATTTTCTTATTTGGATACTGCCCTTTGTAAGGGGATTATCACCTGCAGGTACACAATAGCTGAGCACAACATGAGGCACATAAATAAATTACTGCCTGTTTTCTACTAAATTTTTAATTGTATGTGTACTTTTTTGCTTTGTTTTGAACAGAGAAAGCTAAAATCTTTTGCAGCAGAGTTTAGGGAAAACTTTCCCCATAGTAAAAGACTGTTCTCTTCCATCCCTTCCATCTCTCTGGTCAGTGGTGGGGAGCAGCAGAATAGTGTTACAGGTTTCACATTCAGTCACTGAAGCAAATAGATTGTGAGGTTTCACATGCAGGAAGCACTGTGAGACAGGGGTGAGACTGATGCCTGGAGGGGAAGTGAGACGGAGCAGAGCAGGCACAGTTTCCTGGTTCTCTCACAGCCCTGGCAGCACCTCTATCTCATGGTTCCTAGTGGCACTCAAAAGTTTGAAAACAATATTTACTGTTTGGTTGAAATTCCTGCTCTATCTGCTGGAGCCAGGAATGGATGCAGTTATTGTTGCAGTCGGGAATACTTAAGCTGTGATTTCTCTAGGGACTGAGTAATGATGTCTATTTCTGAGTCTTTTTCTGCATTTGGTTGTTATTCTGTGGCTTTGTGTTAATGACTAAGTGGAACTTGGGCTCCTCTTCCCTTCTGTTTTTGTGTTTTACAATATTTGGAAGCTAGTCTTGTTTTCCAAGAAAATGCTGTGAGATAATGATGTGCAGGTGCATTCCTCTGGCTCTGGTAAATGGGGTTAAACATCTCCAGATAAGATTGCTTCACCTCTCTTTTAAGTGCTCAGACAACTAGAAGCGGGCTTTTGGGAAACACGGAGCTTATAGGAAATCCAGCATGATAAGGATGCAGACTCTGCTTTGATCCAGCTGTACTGTTTAGACTGGAATTTAGATTTTTGTTGATGTTGTTGCAAGTAATCGGCCACTAAATCTTGGCGGTATTGTTAAGGAAAAATCTTTGTACCTGTGACTACATCCAATTGTAATCAATCTAATTGAGTTGTTCCACGGGGCTGCAGGCAGTTATGGTAAAGAACTTTTTTCTTCAGAGAATCTTTCTCTCTGTGTGTATGGCTGAACAGGACCAACAGTCTACAGTCTACAGATTTTAGTATGAGTGTAATGCTTATTAATACCCTATTATCTATTATTAGTATTTTGATTTGCTATATTTATGGCAAAATTTTAATGACAAGTCATTAAGGGGAAGGAGAAGGAGAAGGAGAAGGGGAAGGAAGGGGAAGGGGAAGGCGAGGCGAGGCGAGGTGTGTTTCCTTGGCAACAGGCACTGTGCTGCTTAGGGCACAGGTGGCGTCTGTCTTAAAGACTGTTAAACAAAACATGCAGGAAAATATGTAACAAAGCCTTGTGTTTCTGTGGCAAGAGAGATTATTCTCAACCAGCCCCAAAGAAGTCCAAACACTTTAAAAAAATCTTAATTTTGATTGTAAATTTGAATAAAAATTATAAAAACTTGTTATAAAAATTATGGAAAAAATAGCAGAAATGAGTAAATTCTAGTAATGACTGGTGCTGATATCACAAATTTATGATGGTCAGCTTCAAGTCAGAAACAATTTTGGAGAAATAGGACCCTCACAGATGTCAGAAGCTGGCTATGCAAGTTAGAGCTTTAGAGGCAACTTGGTATCACTGACATTGGGAATGCTGAAAGTAATTTGGAAGCTGGCTTCTGTGGGCATTCTTCTGGTGAGAAGGATGTCTGTGCTTTTAATTTTCTGCAATGTAAAGGTAACCTGAGAGTCAGTGTAAAAGGAGGAATGTAAAATATACACACGTAGTTTATTCTGTTCCTAATTTTCTATATTAGTCATTCACAAAACTCTGCTAAGGCTCTGTCCTAACTTTATTACTTCCATTGGATGTATATTCACAGGAATTAAATTTGTGTTTAACTTCTTGTAAATTAAGATAAACAACATCTTTTCTCTGAAACTATACTTCCAGATGAAATTGTCTTCAATTAGCTATCTGGATAAAAAACCTTTCCATGAAACTTAGATTGTGCATATGTGTTCTCAGTTACATCTGGAATAGCAGCAGTTATGTCAAAAATACATGGCAAAGGTGGTAGATGTACACAGTGTGTGTGTGCTGCAAAAACAGTCAATGCCATTGAAAAGAAAATAAAAAATGGCCTTGCAGACTTTATATCTACATGAGTACATCATACTCTCTGTTCTAAGTCTGCCTGACTTAAAACCATAAGTAGCATTTAAGGGCAGCATTCACAGAAAAAAGTGGTGTCTCTTCTAGGGGAGGAATAGTTTAGTGAGAGTAGTTTAATATTTCTTAAAGTTTGTGGAATTATTTAATAAAAATGATACTATATGTGATAATACTAGAACTAAGACCGTTGGCTACCCATTCTTTTATTTTGCATACTAATCTTTCTAAGATGGTGTGAAGTAAAGTACCCCTGAAATGCCAGACAGTGGACGGATTGTAGGAAGATTTATTTCCAAAATCAAGAACACTAGACTTAAGAGAACATTAATCAAAATGGCACTTCAAATACCAGGCCTGGGGAAAGATGCTAAAAGGAAATGTTTTTTTACCTTTCTTTGAGGTATCTTGGCATTAACACCCTTTCTTACATCATCATGATATGCTTTAGAAATGCAGTTTGGAAATTCATATGACTTTACATCATTGAACTGTAAATATGCCTCAAATGTTGTTTTCTAAAAAAACCCATGAAACATAACCTGTTACTCTATACTTATCAGTATACATATAAATTTATGAATATAAAGTTATAGGTATATAATTTATAGTGCAATGAATATCAATTAATTCATAAATAGATATTAGTTTTACTGGGTTTTCAAAGAAATATTTGGTTTGAGGCCTTTCAGTGGCATCTAAAACCCTGCTGAAAAAAAAACTGAAAGAAATTCAGTTTTATGTTTTTTAAATTATTAGTAGCTTATATGATACCTATTCTACTAACATTACACAGCCTAGGTCTGTAGGTTGTTAAAACTTGTATGAATCTGTTACTCTCTTTGCTTGTGAGGGAAATCAATACCATTTTTGCAACTCTGCAAAAAGCAACTACTAAAATTAGAAGACTTCTTATTGGATTTGAACTACCTCTGACAAATATGAAAAATGATGATGAGAAAAAAAGGGGATCCAATCAGTATATTTCAAGGGTCTAGGTTTGTTGTTCATTTGTTTGTAACAGCTTCATCTTTTACAATTTTTAATGAAAAAAGTAATTTAGGCCTTTCAAGGATAGCCATTTAAAGCAATGAGAGACAGGGCTTTTGAACAGTTTTCTTTGGAGTGGCAACACAGTATATAAAGGATTAATTAAAACTTCTGTTGAAGACAGGTGTCTGCTAATTCCTGAATTTTTCTTCAGAAATCTAGGACCGAGAAAATGTGTGATCTTTTGACATTTTTTACATGCATTTTAGACTGTAATTAACATATATGTGGTTTGAAGGTAAATTTGTAGAAGGGATAAAACATTTGTCAAAACATAGTGAAGGATGTTCCAGACCGTAAATCTTGAATGTAAATGCAATTGTCTTCTAGATGCTTTAGTATCAAGAGACATGACAAGTTGCTAATTACTGACTTCATATACAAAAGCTCTATATAACTTTTTAACAGCTTATTTTGATAGGCAATATTCCCATTCTTACATAATGAAATGCCAGCTATTAGAAACATGCTTTTCTTGGGCTCCTATGTACAAACTCAAGGACAAGGAAGTGAAGCAATTTACCCCAGATAATGCACGTTTGCTGGGTAGAAACAAGAATGAAACTCAGATATTCTGGGTTACAGTCATGGAATTCACACTTCAGAGAAGCTAATAGGTATCTGCTTACTTTCAAAGAGAAATTTCAATTGAGAAATTAGGAAAGTTCATTATAAAGGTAGATTCTTTAACGCACCTTGTCTTAGCATGGATACTGTTTTGAAGTCTTTAATTACATGAGCATTGCGTTTTACATGATTTCCTCTATGAGGAAATTGTGAAAAAATGTTATTTTTATTTAAAAGTAATGGATTCCAATTGTGGCCTATGTCAAGTTTCATCCATCATGCTGATGTAATACAATGTCATATTTTGTTACAACCAGGAAAGACATGTTATTACATTTTGTAATTATATTGCAAGATTTCTTCGCAGCATAAAAATGTCTGTACCTGGAAAGAGGCACAATAATAGCTATTGGTAACCTTACCCTAATCAGACTAATGGACATTTTCTTGCCCAAGGACATTTTTTACCTTTTTGCCATTTAAATATTTCATATTAATTTAAAATGTTTGCATTCTGTGGAGCTAAGAAGAATATGTAATGAAATGAGTTTACTATAGACCAAATAATCTCTAGGAAGTGTAATTTTGATATGCTTTGCTACCCAGAAGTCAGTTTACATGTTTTTTTGTAGCGATAACTGATCATCTTGTGGATGCAGAACAATGCATGTTGTTCATTGAATTCCATATTTCTAGACATAAATTTGCATCTGTTTGTATCTAATGCGTGTTGTAGGAAGATGAAACATTCATCAATTATTATCTCAACCTACAGATCAGAAATTGCAATAGAACTGTTATAAATCTAAGTAGTATGTTTATGAGACATTTATTATGGGAAAATATAATATTCTTAGAAAATAAGCTGTAAAAAAATTGTAACTCTATGTTGCTGGTAATTAACACTATTCTGAGATATCCAAAGTGATAGTGATGAATGTCACTTTGAATTAATTAGACACAGGTACAACAGTGAATATTTTCTTACCAATCAGTATTCCTACAGTACTGACTTCTGCTCTGAGTAACTTTGCATCATATAAAGCCTTATGAACTGTGGACTTTAGGCATCTGTACTTAAGATGCAAAATAATTCAAAGTAAAAGAAAACAAAAAATGTAAGCCCTAGAACTGAGGAACTTTTCTGCTTATGTTTTTGTATAGCTGCCCAGAGAAAAATTCTAGTAAGTGATGCTGTAAAGATATTAAGAATAATTTATTGTGTTTCATTCAGATTCACAATTATCCTAAAGAATATTTATCAGCTCTTACATGCCTTAGTCTCCATAATACAGTACGCTACAAAATGCTAACGCTTCTGGACTCTCCAAGAGCTTGAAATCAAGGTGGGTATGAGATTTAGAAAAATAGTATCATAGAATGGTTTGGGTTGGAAGACACCTCAAAGGACGTCTAGTTCCAATCCCTCTGCCATGGGTAGGGATGTCCCTCACTAGATCAGGTTATTCAGGGCCCCATCCGACCTGGTCTTGACACTTCTAGGGATAGGGCATCCACAAGCCGGTGCCTTACTAACCTCTGAGTAAAGAATTTCTCCCTAACATCTAATGTCAACCTACTCTCTTTCAGTTTAAAGCACTTGCCCTTTGCCCTGTCAGTATCTGCCTGTATAAAAAGTATCTTTCCTTTTCATAACCCTTGTTAAGGTACTGGAGGAACTGACTGGCCACAAATAGGAGTATCGACTGCAGAACTAGTGTGTTAGCCATGTGTATGACCTAAACTTTTGAAGTATTTGCCTGTGTAACTCTTGCTAAACAGTGATCTGGTTTGCCTCATATTGTAAGGATACTTTAGGTTATCAGTTCTTAGAGCTGGTCTACTGTGCTAGATGACATAGACCACAACCATGTTGGTTCACCTAGAACTTCTGGGCAACAACTGTTCTGTAAGCATCAGTTGTTTCTTACCAAATGTTTCCAGAGTTATATTCACCTGCTCACCCCTCCTTAGTATGTTTCTGGGAAGTGCTGTCTTTCCCATTCTGGAGCTTGGCCAAACAAGGAAGCCTGAGAGCACTTCTGCTTAAGTCCAAAATCCATTTGGTTAGTGCAACTTGCTTTCAACAGCCACTGAAGTAAGTCTTTATGCTTAAGTTTCTCAGCAGTACTCACACATTCCATTTCACCAGCTTCTCCCTGCAAACAGCAACCTTTCCTGAGAGAAAAAGGGGTACTTTTTGTAACAACAGTGAAAGTCACAGCCATTTACAATACACGTACCTCTCTGTCCATTGGCAGTGATTTTATGCAATACTGGACAAAGAAGTATATGAAAGACAAAAGTTGTGTGGGAGGAGAAAAGAGAGAAGAAAACAGTATTATGTGGTAGAAATAATGTTGTGGACAGCAGTTGACATTTCCTTCCTATGATGAAAACCCATAAAACATGAAAACTGTTGTCAATTCCTCTACCTGTTAGTGTTACCCTATCATAAGCTGGGAGCAGAAGCATGCAAAGATGACTTTCTTTCCTTGATGTGTGCCATTAACATTTGGAAATCATTATCTTCAGAGTGGGCATCTTTGATCTCTTTCAATAAGAAGAACAAACAAAAGCAAGAGAAGAAGAAGAAGCAGTGCCGCATAACATT
>JAWWLT010000092.1:54403610-54434674 GCA_035040995.1 Premnoplex brunnescens
CTTTACTAAGAACAAATGAAAAGTAGAAGGACAGCTGATGCTCAATGTGTTGTGGCAGTGCCATGTAGCAGTCAGTTTTCAAATATTCATTATCCAAGCATTTTTATTCTGCAGTCGAGTGAGAAGCAAATTATACTTCATCTGATTTCTACAAAAAGGCTGAGAGGATTTGAATGTGTTTGCTGGGAGAAACTAAAATTGCTCCAGATTTCTTCTTGTCTTTATAATTCTTCCTCCAGCTGTGGCTTTAATCAATTCTGCAACAGCACCACTGAGAGTCTATCCATCAATGCCAACATTTGAACATTATGAATGTACATGGTCTTGCACATAAAGAAAATAGATTTACAAAGATGGAGCTTGTTTCTAAGGTTGTGTATAACTTTGGGCTTCACAAAGATCTCCACTGTAACATTTAAACTATCAGAGAATTTTACAACAGAAGTTCATCCTTTCCATCCTCCCTGGGCTGTAAGACACACAAATACAGATCTGCGGAATGCTTCCAAGATATCTGTCCCTCCAATATGACGTTAGGAAGCATGTCTGACTAATAATTAAAATAATTAAAAAATAATGGTACACAGACTTTCTGAAATAATAGTTTTAATATCTTAATGTTACAATGTGTTATTGTTATTAATATATTTAATACTATACCCTGGATTAGTTCCTATGTGTAATTTCCATAACATTTCTTTCAACAGACTCTCTTAGCAAAGAATCTGGCCCAGACACCACAAGTAGAAGCCACATTAAGAAAAGTTTACGTAAATTTTAAATTTTTCTTAGGTATTTAAAAAGCCAATTTTAAATGCATTAGATTAGAAAAGATCAAAAGCAAATATCAATTCACACATCTAAGACGTGCAACTAGTACACTGATAACACTGTCTGCTTCTTAGGAAATCTTTAATTCCTTTTCCTGGGTTTAAAACTGTTTTATAACATGGTACTTAATGAAAGAGGAAATGTTTAGCAATACTTATGTGTTCTGACCAAGCATTTGTAGCCTAATTGTAAAGAATTGTTTGCAGAGCATCTGGGATGCACAAAAAATGATGGCAATAAGGAAGCTGTTACTTTTAAGGATAGAAATTAAAATTATGCCCTGCTGTGTGGAGGGCATGGAGCCTACAGCCAACAGTCTACAGCTGTTGAATGCATGGTATCATATTAAGGAAAGGGAAAGGTATAAAGAATGTCTTGGCCTTCTTGTTTCTGTTCTCTTTCTATAAAACTATATTATTAATAGTTGCAACTACAGAGTTAGAATCACTGAATCATAAAGTAATTTAGCTTGGCAAGGCTCTGAAACCTATTTCATCCAATCTTCTGCTGAGAGCAGGGCTGACGTTAAAGGGCCTTAATCAGTGAAGCTTTGAACATCTATAAGAGTGGAAGTTCCACAAAAGTTTTGGGCAGCTGGTTTCTGTTCTTAATCATCATCATCATCATTATGAAGATTATTTTTTCCTAATGTCCATGCAAAATACTACTTTCTGGAAACTTCAGCTGGTTTTTCCTTCTCTATTCTCCATCAGCACATAAGAAGAGTTCAGCTTTACCTCCCTATATCCTCCCTATAGGTAGCTGAGTACAACAATTATGTTTCTCTCCCCGTTTCTAAGCTATTCAGACCCAGGTCACTCACCATTCCTCACCAAATGTCTCAGCAAGACATTCCTCCATTCAGCTCTCACCAGTTTACTACTGTCAGTGGAAAAGTTCTGTGATTGCTCCATTAATGATCTGAAGTGCCTGAGGTAAAAGCTAGTCTGGCAGACAATCAAATAAGCCCCACTGAGAAAGTGAACACATTAACCTGGGCTAATAAGCCCCACTGAGAAAACGAATACATTAACCTCCGCTTGACTCTGTCCAATACAATTACACAGCACAGCTTTCTAGCTTCTTCCTGCACCTAGGTCAGCTAGCGGAAGCTGTGACACTGCAAGGCACACAGCAGGGTATGAATTATTGCTGCTGTAGTTCAACAAGCAAACCTACAACTCTTTGTCAGAAGCTGGGATCCTTTGAAGGTCTGGCTATTTGAAAACCACAAATGTTCTAGCTTTATACATAACAGTTGTAGCGTCTTTAGCTAAATTAAAGCTAAATCAGTTACCTAAACCCTTTTCTGGTTGTATAACATACAAAAATCTTCTTCCTTTACTGAGAACTGTTTTACAG
The DNA here is from genome assembly GCA_035040995.1 of Premnoplex brunnescens. Lineage (NCBI taxonomy): Eukaryota > Metazoa > Chordata > Aves > Passeriformes > Furnariidae > Premnoplex > Premnoplex brunnescens. The sequence goes on from JAWWLT010000092.1 coordinate 54,405,804, forward strand.
GCCTTTTATCACTGAAGCAAGCATCAGGGGAGAAGGGAATAGATTGTGCTATTTTAGTGCAGTGTACTGGGGTGTGCTTCTTGGTTTGATCCTCTGGGGCTGAAGAAATATCTAAAGCTATTTAGATTGGCAGAGTTAGATAAACTCCACACCAGTTCAACATAGATCTATATGCTGTCTTAAAGTGTTAAATCAGAAAAAAACCTTTTAAAAATAAAGTTTTTTTGCTAGCTGCTGATTTTTTTTTATCCTTAGTATTTTCATATTCCTCATGACTTTTACCACAGGTGTTACCTTATAATCATCTTATTTCTTCTATCCCATAAGGGCCAAAGAATAGCTATAATGAAAGCAAAAAAGGTGTCTTAGAAACCTGTTTTGGCAAAGAGTGAAATTGTAAGTCAACCTACAGATGTAAAAAGTGTCAGTTGTGAGCTTCTCCTGACTATAAATATTACTAGCCTTCACGTACAGAGGACTGTAATTAATAATATTCATTCCTTCAGCTACTTAGGGTCTTCTTCAGCCTGTTTCTGCTGAATACTGTACCTACATCGAGAAAATATTTCCACACCTTTTTTTTTTTTCACTAGTAGTTATGTGTAACATAGAATTCAGTTTTGTAACAGCTCTAATTTAAGTATAATAAAAAGCTCTTTATCATACTTTTCTGCTAGGGTTGTATTATCAAATTACATTTCTAAATCATTAAGTAATACTATTAAGAATAGAAAAAAATATGGTGTTTTTAATGTAATATAATTTCAGCATTTGTAGGAATGTATCATACATACATAATTGCTAATCAATACAATTACAGCTTCTCTAACAAATAGCTTTTCCAGTCTGGTATTCTCCCTGTTTTGCACCTGTCATTGATTAACATCTGGATTGGCATGTGCTTGGAGACTCATTAATAATCCCTAGTTGACAATACCAAAAGGAAGCAGATCATGAACTCCAAGGAATCCAGATGATAGGCTTGTCAACAACACCAGGGAGTGATTTTGTTATTTGCTGAGGGAGAGATCATCAAAAGCAGCCCAGAAAAATTATGAATAGACATGTATAGAGAGAAGCATTTTACAGTAGCAACAACTTCTAACGTGTGTCAAATCCATTTGTATAACCTTGTATTCCTTGTGAGGGTCTTCAGTGTCACTTCTGGACTGAGCATTCTGACAGTCATTGATCATATTTTCAGAGTATTTCAGCTGCAAGTATAATAGATTAGAAATTCAGTAGCACTGAATAATAGTGGTTTTAGATTTTTTCAGTTGTAGAGGGGGTTTTTGGCCAGAAGTTTCTGTGCATGTGTAATTGAGGTGACAAAATGCCTGTGTTTTTAGAAGATGATATTTTTTTAAAACAATAAGTCTTTACTCTTTATTGTTAGCCAAATTTGGATAAATTTCTAGAGTGAAACACTGCACTGAGCACTGGGAAAACTCCTAGTGGTCTAGCCACATTTTAAATGCAGGGCATTCTTGAATCATTTTACATAGTTCTCCCTATAACTCAAGTAATTTTTATAATGTTTTTCTACTGTTCCAATTTGTGGCACAGTTTTGGTTGTTTTTTTGTTTGTTTGGTTTTTTTGTTTGTTTTGTTTTTTGTTTTTTTTTAATGGAACTAAATAGCAAAGAAACTTTAGAAGTCCTAAAATGCCTTCATTTTTAGCCTATCTAAAATTTGATCTATCTACATGTGCAATAGCTACAAAACTTCTTTCTCTTTGAAGATGTGAGAATTCAAAATTTATTTACATGTTTTGATATTAGTAAGTGTAGTGATATTCAATAATACTAAAGTAAAACTAATTTCAAACTCAACTGCACAAAAATCTATGGATTTTAGTTGGAAGCTAATAGTTGTAGCTGATTGAAATAAAAAAATTATGTGATATTTTCCACAGAAAAAGAGAAATATTTTTTACAGAAGCTGTCAAAAATAACTGCCATGTTAAACAGTGAGCATTGTAAGAAAGAAGATTTGCAACAAAATTCACAAATTATTTTGAACCTCAAAGAAACACAGTATCCTATATATGTATTTACGTGCTAATTTCACATTGATGGTATAGTAATGTAAAAAAGTAGCATTGATACCCAAGTAGAAACAGTCAATTTTCCTAGTACTTCTCTAAATACTTTTATATGCTACTCATATACGTAAAAACTGTAAGCTTCCATGTTCTAACAATTTGTCTCTGAATGTTCTGTTTTCTAGGTAAGTACCCTGTCTTTTTCTTCCTAATATTCTTCTTTGACTTCTCGAAGTTCAGTGAAAGAGGTAAAATCCAAGACAATGAAAATGAAGAGCCATTTGGTAAGAATTCATTTTGTTTACATGCTCATCCACTTGTGTTTTTTTTTTGTTTTTGTTTTTTTTTTTTTTTTGTTTGTTTTTTTTTTTTTAAGGAATGCACCTGTTACAGAGGATTAGTTTGTGTAGAATGGATGAGAGGATAGAATCTGTTTAGAGCAACTGTTCCTGAAAAGCTCAGTGCACCTACAGTGTGTCCAGGTGACCTGCAGGCAGCACTGCCTCCTCTCTAGTGTCTAGGAACAGCTTATTTTACTTTTTTATTTCCTATAAGGCTGAAAAAAGGAAACAGAAAGAGTTTTCATGGCAGAAATCTGTGTTTAAAAGTTGTTTGGATCATATCAAAGATGGAAGAAACTGCCCTTTTGGGAAAGGTGTTACATTAGGTATCTGAAGTGGTGGTGATGTTCTTACTAAAGTACAATTTGATCTTGCTTCCTTGAAGGGAAACAACACAAGTACAAGCAATAGAAAAGAGTGAAAAAGAGAGGAAAATACCTTTAACTGTGGTTCTTTGTAGTTTGTCTCACAGCCATTTGATGAAGCATGGCCTTTTGAACTTCTACAAAATCTAGCTGTACTGTGCTGCATTGAAGTTATTTATGACATTACTGATAGCTTCCATTGTAGTTATAGACACAGAAAGGCAGGATGCACCTTATCCAGCTAGAACTGATTGCTTTTAGTCAGAAGACCAAGGATAGGAAAAAGTGGAGGAGATTGAAGTAAAGACAATTACAAGGAAAATGACAGAAGTTAATGTTTTGCAGCAGAAAAGTGAGTCTTAAACTCCAGTCTTTTCAGGACTTAACCAAAGATATTTGAAGTGGTGGCGTCCCCTTAACTCTCTAAATACAGCTTTGAAAGCTTAGTGGTGCAACAGGGGATTCCAGGAGTCCTGGACATGACCACTGAAGGCTGCCCTACTAGCAGAGATGGATCTCATCCATCTACCTGTCTTTGTGGTACCGGTGTTAAACTGATTAATGCCCCAGGACTCATACTGGCTTGGGAATTTATATGGGTTTCATTGCAAAACTCAGGATACTGGGCTTTGTAGACACTTTTCTGACACATGCCTGAATTATTAACTTTAATCTTATGTGAATGTAGTTGGACTAATTATACACTGTCTACATGAAATTTCCCTATCTCTTTTCAAACATATACACAGACACAAGCGCACACATATATATGTGAAACAATGACAGAAAGTTAAATAAGTTATATTTGAAATAGACAGTTTGGAAAATAGAAATTAAAATACCTCTACAAAATACGTGTTACCTGAGAAAAGACTCAAAGACTAAAATGGAGATGTGACACCATTTACAGCAATTGTATGAATGGTGGGTAAGGACCTCCATCTTAAGTAAAAAGAACAGAGGCAATGTTTTACCATTTCCCTCGTTTTAAAGAATGGCTTATTCAGCTTTTTAAAAAATAAAGATGTTCAGGCATAGAGGATTATTACCTTAAAATAGGAGATTGTCACATATCCTTTAAATGCACACTTCGTTCTGTCAATAATATATAGTTAAATTATTCCATCCTGCTATTAAAAACAAGTATTCTTCAAAATAAAAAACCCCAATTAAATAAGTTGAAAGAAACAATGACAACAAATCGAAACCCACACATGCTATTTCTTTTCACATTTTAAGTTCTTTAGATGGCTTTTGATACAATTTTTTTCTTGTTGAATGTACATAGGAACTCTGTACTCAGTTGAGAGTTTAAAACTTCTGTACTTGTTTTGAGAATATTAGAAAAAAAAAAAGGCTAATATTATGATAAAGACATGTTTAAAGCTTTTCATGATAGTTGTCTTTGTTAAGATGTTTAGGAGATAATATTCTTCAGGCAAAAAGAATGGTTTGGTATGGATTATGCTACCACATCAACCTGTAGAGGGCAATATGGAAATTATGGCATAGCAAATAGTTGACTGAATAAGGAAGTGAGAAAATTCAATAAGACTTCATTATAAGTAGTTTAAAAGTTCATACAGCATACCTACTGTTACTAGATTTTGCTGCTCAAGATACTAAAATAGTATATCTCGTTCTGAGTTGTCTTGGAACAGAAACTGTCTTTCAAAGTAATTCTTTTAATCTATAAAATATCTTTTGCTCTGCAGTTCTAGAAAGAAAAAAAGCAAAAATATTTTAATAACCATTACAGTCTTGCAAAGCTTTCAATGGCATGAAGAAATATACTGTTCCACTGTATTTTCCTTCAAAATAATGCACCATATGTAATGGGGGACGTTAAATGTTTATATATATATATCTCAATATAAATATATATAAAACTCCTCTGACTGTGTAACTATTCCCTATAGCTTTAAAATTCTCATAATTTAAAACACTCTTTGAGTGAGTCCTGTGGTATGGTAAAAATCAGCTGTGAGAAACCAGTCTGATAAACCTTGCATTTTTAGTGCTGAATGCTTTCTGACAGAAAATAAGGTTAAATCTGACTTAAGTGAGTTCTTTGACAAGGAGCCTGTTAAGAAGTGCCTACTGTGATCCCTGTATTGGCAGCCTCAGAGCACAAATGATAGAACCATTCAGAAAGGGAGTCCTAGAAGGAACAGAATTGAGGTTTGGAAGATAGAATGAGTTTCTTTTGTACTATGCAAAATAAAGAAACAGACATGTTTCAAGTAAGCTCTTCTATTTATTTGTTCAGGGGCCATTCAACTGTAAAAATTTTACTATTTAGGTAATATCTTGTGTATGCACATAACGTCTTAGACTATCTCATCCATGCACAAGTGACTGTTAAGAAATGGCACAAACATAATTGCATTCTCATAAACAGAGACTAAGTTGAAATAAAGTGAAGCCTTGCTTTGGAGTTAAGTTTATTTTTTGTTTGTTTGGGTTTTTTTAACTTGCTACTTTTTTGTTTTAAATATTGGAATCTTACATATAATAGTTCTAGACACTTCTACTGATGTTTTTCTAACATGTTTTTTCAAACAAATTTAATATGCAGATGTTCTTTCTGCTAGAGAAAAACTGGATTCAAATCATGTATATAGTAGCAGAGTCTTATTGACTTAAAGGCTGGCGTATTATAATTTATTTTTTTTTAATGAAATTTTTGTTGTTAAACATATAGTGGGCTTTTTCTGAGTTTTGAATGTATTTTCCTTGTCATCTCCATACTTGCTGCATTATGTTGAAGACACAGAATTAATCACTGAAAATGCCGTCTTCAAAAGAGCAAATAACGTATCTAAATAACAGGCTGTTACAGCAATTAAACCTCATAGGGACAGAGATGTAGTAAATTGTAGTATGAGAACAAATGTGCTAATAACAGAAAAGCAATCATGGGTAACATGTGTTACAGCTGATGACAGCAGAAATGGAAATGCACCTGGTTTGTGTTGTTGCAGCTGAGATAAGCTCAAAATCTTTGCTCTTATCTCAGTTTGATGCAAGTACTCTGACATATTTAAGATAACATCAGATAACTATGAGGTAACATACTGCATACTTCCCATTTTTAGAATGTATGTAAAATGCCTAACAATACAGTACGCTCAGAGAGACTCCTGAATAACCCTTCTACAAATAAATCTGCACTATAGAGCTAGTTGACTTTGTACAGTGACTCTCTTGCTTATAGAAACCACATGAAATCTAAAAGAAAATTATAGGAGTTTTACATTTAATTTTGAGTTTGTGACTGATCTGAGGGTGGTAATCCTTCGGCAGATTTTTCTAAATCACTCCACTGAGTAAGTAATAAATGATAGACCTTTTTTCCCCTGCAACTCAAATAAGATTGTGGCAGTTACAAGACTGTTTTCTGTGTTCTCTGTAAAAATGTCCATTGGATGCTATTATTGAAAAATTTTAATATCAGCTTTTTAAGGCCAGAAAAGTAGTCTGTTTCCTGATTCTTCCACAAGTTGTGGGTCTTAACTTTCTTCTCGTTTGGATGAGGAACAAACACACACAGTCCAGCATGCGCATCTGAACTTTGTCATCAGAGATGTACATGAAATTTTCAGCATTGTTGGGTGATCATGGACTTCATTCTCTTTTATTCTGTCCTAACTCTCATCCAAACCTTCCCTGTTTTATCAGCATGACCCCATTCCCCACCTTCTCCCCTGTTACAGTCATCTTTTGAGCATAATCTTTGTTTTTCCTCCCCAATGATTTTCAGTGGTGGCTTCCAGAAAACAAACAAGCAAACAAAATATCTCCTCTGTCTTACAAATATTATAGTCTTCTAAAAAGTGATAAACTGTATTTTGGTATCTTGCTTATGTAGTTGTACAATACTATATTATGTTGTGATGCAACCCTGAAAAATTCATCTCTTTCTACTTCTCCATCTTAGACTTTTCTGCTTCAAGAGTTTCTCACTCTAAAGAAAGTTACTTGCCAGATGCAAACCATTATGGCTCTGACAATTTTTACTTGCTGGGTTTCTCAATGGAAAATTTCACCATACTCTGAAACTGTATTTGAATGAGATCATGTCTTGATCTGAAAAGGAACTATGATGGATGATGAATACATACTGAAATTCACTCTGTGCCTATGTAGCTCAAAGGTCTGGTTTCACCTTTTTGTAGTCAGATACTTCATCCAAATGCCATCACTACAACTGTCTCTGTTACGTGCTTTGTACCAAAGAATGTGTTCTGTCCTCAGACTTATAATCACTTCCCTGTGATTCATGACCAGTCTCATTTTGGCTTTCAAACTGTTCTCCTTACACCACTTCTTTCTGCAGGATTCTTTTTCCAATGGCTACTTCCTCCACCGGAAGTGCACAAAAGCTCTGAGCACAATAGTGGTCAAAGCTCCCTAAAGGACTCTTCAGAGAAGCATCAGCTGAAATGAGTTACTTAAGTGGATTCAAAATTCCACTGAAATCAAAGTATTAATTAATTGGTAACATCTTCAAAATTATACTTTGAGCCTTGCTTTGTTATATCAAAAGAATGACACCATATGTAGTCTTTTCTGTGCTTGCTGAAAAAAAAAGTGCCAAATTTTTTCTGAGTAGATAAAAATAATGTAAGTTCCTCTTAAGCTTTCTGAGTTCTGTCCTGCTATGATCACAATGTGCATCCTTGAGTATCATCTCCATCAAACATGAAGGCTTGATCCATCCATGTTCAGGCAAGACTATCAAAGTCTATCTTGGAGACAGAGTAGTTCTCAAAACACTCTAACAAGCAACATGATGTTCAACTGTGTCAAACATATAAAGTTAACAGGATCATATGGCAAGTCTAGAAGCGGCATTACAGTCTTTTCTGGCTGATTATGCTGGTACTTCTCATTTCAACCACCCTGGGGGGCTAAAATTTGTCAGTTGTCCACAATTGGATCTATAGTGACACTTAGATAAAACAAAAGGGATTGTGACCTTTATATTTCGCCCAAATCCAGCTCTGGAAATAAATGGCTTACTTCTCTCTCAGACCTTGCTAGGCAATTTTCCTGAAATTTCCCCCTGGCTTTTTACCTTTTTTCAGTTATACATAAGGTGGCATTATGTATCATCTGATTTTGTTAACAGTTTTAACCTCAAGCCATAGAAAACAACCTAATGCTGACAAGGGTCACTTTAGCACTTGTAATTATAAGATCCTAATTAGCATCAATGCTAAGTGTGTATTTATTTCATTTTCTCCACTAGTTTAAGGCTCTGATAACATAGGAGTGTGTGGCCTTTAATTGTTAATGTTCAGCAGTTTTAATGAGGAGTTTTAATGTGCTTCAGATTTAAGGTGATAAAAGGAAAACCAGCCTTTGGTACAAAGCTTCAAGAGCTTTGTGACCATGTTTATTTACATATTACTGTAAATGATTATGCATGAATAATTACTTACAATACAACTGATATAATGGTTTGATTTTTATTTTTCTCCTCACGTTTATACTTATTTTCAACATATGCTCATCAAATTAGAGAGAACTGTGAAGTAATATTTGCAAATACTTAGTGACAATATTTTTCTCCTTAGCTCTTGTTCTGCAGCTTACCCCAAGAAGCAGTGTGACTTTTTTCATACAATGAAGCCATTTTGTATTTTCTCATTTCCTATGAGAGGGTGGTGATTGTATTTTATCTTGACAGAAGTTAGAACTAACCCAAAGTAGACACAGAGACAGGTATATCCATTACATTGGAAGAGAGAGGACTTCTAAATACTAATTATTTTCAACAGTTTGAAAAGGGAAAGAAAACCCTACCCAACACTTCCTGCAAGAGAAATAAATCAATTCTTTTATTTAAAAAAGCAAATCCTAATAGCATACCTGTCACAGTGCCACATGTAGTAACGCAGGAGCTGCATGCCTATGTGTGAAAGCATATTGTCTACTGATCTCTGTTGCAAATCAGCATGCAATTTTCTCTGCAGTGCATGAAGTTAGTTTCCAGCAGATAACAGGAACTGGGATGATTATATCAAGGAAAAGAATCCAATACTCAATATAGTTGGTGCAGCACAAAAAAAAAAAAAAAAAAAAAGTGCTACAGATATCACAGTGGAAATACTAAAGTCCAGTATTTGTAAGCTGTCTTACCAGTGGAAGTTGTTTGTTTCTTGTATGCAGACTGTGGTTTATGCACTATTTGTGTAACTATGAATATTTTCACCATTTTTCAATTTGCTTCATCTGCTGCAACTTACTTAAAATTGCATTCATTTAGAACCCCCAAAATATGTATTAAGAAACGTGTGTTGTAACATTTGACATTCCAACTTTGTAAAGGATTAAATTATGCTTAGCTTGTAAACTTAATTTTGACCATGAATACCTTGACTGAGAGTCCTCAGATGTGCAATTGTGAGCTTTTACAAATTCAGTGTATTCAAGAGGACAGACAGGACAGTTTCTTATTATTTCTTCATTGTTCTTTTTCAGAGAATCCTTATATTTCTTTAAGAAAAAGCAGTGGAGTTCCAAGTAATATAGAACACTCTGAGTCCTGACAAGGAAAAAAAAATCTGCTCTGTTTTTCAGCAATACATTACTTCTTTGTTTTCTCTTTCAGTTAATAGGCTGAATCAGTTCACTGGGTGCTCAGATAAGCACCCTAACCAACACAACAAGAGCGAAAGGCAGGCTGATGCAGCTTAGCTATATGTATGCACTCATGCCCTCAACATTTATCCAGACTCAGTTGTGACAGGTTGCAATGTAGTCAAGAATGCTGTGAGACACCTAGAGCTTAAGAATTATTTTAATTCAAACATAAGGAAAAGATATTTAAAGTGTTATCACTAAATAAACCCTTCAATCTTTAGAGTGATTGATTATATTAAACAATACTGGAAATAAAGTACTGTGAAAATTACTCAGAGCAAGAACTCATGTTGTTAGGACTTACATCAAGCTCTATGCTAAATCATCCTATTTTTAAGAGCAGAAGTTCCACCTTTTCCCTAGGCAATGTAAAAATTAAGACTGCTTTGCTGCTTTGCCTTCAGGAAAGGACATCTTTCTATTTTTATTTTTTTTTTAATTTTATTTTTTTATTTTTTTTAAATCAGGTAGACTAAGTTGAAGAACATCCTTCCTGCTGTTTCTCTCACGGGTTATTTGTGTGGAAAGTGAGAGCTATGTGTACAATAATACTGGGAATTTTGTTTTATTTAGTTTTGTTTTTAAAGAAAGGCTTTAAGACAGCCTGGTTATATCATGCTTGGAAGGAATAATGAATACTATCGGATGTATACTATAAATTTTCCAAACTCATAGGATGTGGAGGTTAACATACCAAGTAGAGATGTCTATTCCCTGGACTTTTTCTTTGGGAATTAGAAAGTCTTGGTAACAGTGGGGCTAAAGAGAACAGCACTGTTATTTGCTATATTATGGAGTTGTTAATAAAACAACCAATGAAAGTAGGAGGTCAACCAGCAATTATAAGCTTTATAAACTGACAGTTTCTAATGGAAAATATCTTTCTTGAAAATTAGTTGCCCAAGAAAACCTGTAATGGGATAGTTAGTCTTACACTAGTACATTGTAGATTCTAATTTAGCCCTGACGAATAGTGTGGAAATACACAATAAATGTTCTGTTTTGGTAAAATGAGAAATAAATGCATGGAAGATGTTATCCCATTAAAAAAACATAGGTATATAGGTAAGAAGTGGAATGAAAAATTAGTTGGTTATTAACCTGTGCAGAATGTACAAATTCAATGCTAAATAGACAAATTTGTAGTCAGCATACCACAGAAGTAAGGCATATTAACAGCATCTAACATTTCCAAAATGTCTTTGTTTTGCCTATTCAATAGACAACGTTGGCATTACTAACTTGATATTCTAAATATAATGGTAGCAGCTGATATTCAAGGAAAATGTTTGTTTGGAGAGATGAATAAACAGAATTGTTCTCCTGTGTAACTACCTTAGTATGTCATTAATGTCTTTTAATGAGTAACATTATATACAGTGACACTATCTATGGTTGCAGAGTGAATTTAATAAGAACTCCTGATTTTTTAATTACTTCTATTTTTCAGCTACTTTATGCCCTTAAATAATTTTTCAGTCAGAATAATATGATTTCCTTGCAATGAGAAATTCAATCTTCAAAACCTTTATGGTTTTGCTGTTAGGATGCATGCCAAATAAATGGTAGGCTTCTGGGCTAGTGTTGCAAGTGGGCTGCTGAGCTGAATGGACCTAGTGTAGCTATTTTAATGGATTATTGATATTATAAGAAAAATAAAAAGTCTTCTTTAAAGATTCCCTGTGCTATTTTATGAGATAAATGGAATCAAAATGTGTAGGAGTCAATTTAAATAAAGAGAGCCTTCAAAGGCAGCAGTATGATGTCACACATTTCAATAGCAAAAGTTTGTATTGGCAGAGTGGAACATATGTCAAAAACAGATTCATCTCTGTAAAGCAAATTTAAACATTTCAAAGTGAAGCCAAGCATATGCCATTATTGAATATTTGTCTCACTCCTTTGAATTGGGGTTCTTTTTCAGTATGTGTTTGCTGTGTACTAAATAAAACCATTTTTGTTATCCCCATATGTAACAGATAGACTCACAATATGTCTGTGCAATCTGTATAGTGTTATAAGTGAAAGCTTGTTCTTATTCATAACTTTATTACATAACTCTTAGGTTATGTATTTTTGTGTGTTTGTTTTAGCTGGCACTTGTAGGGCAGGTAACATCTCAGATCACTACTGATCTCAGTACATTCAGCACTTAATAAAAACACATGAGAATAGTTTTGGACAATTCTGGCAGTAATCTTATTTGTAGAGTAAATTAGCAGTACTTTTTTAGGACATTTGTCATCTAAAAAATGGGAAGGAGAGTTAATCAAGGAGATGTGTTGAAATAATACTTATGTTCCTATATTTCTTTTGCCTTTCAGCTAAGAGTTATATAGGTGCCCATAGTCAGCAGTCCACAAATAATCAACAGCAAGATTTAAAATACATAAACAAATTAATATATATAAAGAGAAACACTTCAAAACAATTAAGAAGGGAAACTTTGTCCAATCTCTGAATACAAAAAAGAAGGTTTCTAACTATTTCTGTGTTCTGGATAGACTATACCTTCATTAGAAAAAATTGTCAGATTTTCTTGTCATCTGTCAAATTTTTGTCACTCAGGATATTTCTGGGACAAAACTCTTCTCAGAAAAAAACCCAATTTAGCTAGTAGATAGGAACTGACAGTATACAGATCAAGAAAAATCTTTCCATATACTTGGCTGTGAATGTGAGAAATACCTGCCTTTTCTTTAACATGTTCTGTGATCTGGTGAAGCTCATGACTGCTGAGTCCGTCTAGGCAAAATCGTGTAATTTAATAGTAGTAATGAGTAAAAACCTTATGTAATTTTTCTCACACAGTAAATGAATGTTTTTTAATTATTATTTAATATGTAGTTATTTTCTGGTGGCAAATACAAATCAAACTAACTTTGAACTACTTTGCAGACAATGCCAAAATTTGATAGAGACAGTAGTCATGCAAACAGAATGTAATTCCTTAAGAAACATGAGGTTAGTATTCTATATTTCCCTCAGACTTGGGCACATTAATAAAGGATAATAAAAATGTAGTTGTTTGTAAAGCTGAATGCTAAAAAAATGTGTTTAAAACTTTTTGTAAGACCAATAAATATGAACATGTTGACTAATACTTGAATCTTCATTTATATTATGGACACAAACTATGATTAAGTTCAATTTTTGACAAAAACTCTGAGGTATTTAAATTAAGCTGTGGGGCAACTCAGAAAATCAAAGTCCTTCCACATAAGAAAGATAGATTAGTTTTATACCAACGCTCATATTGAAATATATTTATTTCACACAAATGTTGAATTTAGAGTATTTTTTTATATTGTAATATACTCAAAACCACATCCTTATGACAAAATTTATATTTCTCTTATATTACCAAATTTAGGTGTTTTTAATTTTTCTGTCAAAAGTCCATGAATGCCAATCCAATATCCAATCTGAAAATATCCTTCTATATATCCTGATGCTAAACTGTTTCATTGAAATTTCTCTAGTTGATTGTAATTTAAATATGGTCTAATTACCTGAACACACATTATTTCAGAAATGTTATGTCAAAGTAAGTTCACTTTTTCTTGCTGCATACATTACAAAGGTGTTAATGCTGAAGTTGTGTTTATTGTATAGTTTTCAAAAATTCATCCTTCACTGAGGAGCAAGCAACCTCTTAGGTAAAAGATAATTTCCATTGGACATATCTGATATCAGTAAGACTTCAAGATTATAATAGTTCCATACTTTAAATCTTCTCAAATAAGATAAAATTAGTTGTGTCCAATGGACTGTTCAGTAGAAAGTACTTTGCAGTTAATATGGTATCTCATCCCACGTGAGACCACAGACCATGAAATAGGAAGATATCATTTACCATAAATTTTGCAGTAAATTAGATGGGTAGATGACTGGGAGGAAAATTAAACGGTTCCAGGTCTTCCAGCCCAAAAATGGAAGACTGGTAACTGGGACACAAGTAGCAGCAGTGCAATGGAGAATTTACTGACACAGCACAGCTCTTGAACGGCTGTTGTGCCGACGTTAATTTCTTCTTCAGTGAAGAATCTTCAATCCATAAATTAAATCAATTTTTATATCTAGAACAAATATTTCCAGTTGTATGTACCTATTATGAAACAGAAATAAACTGTTCCACTTCATTAACAAGGAAGAAACTGTTCCATATATGGAAAAACTGGTTAACTGTTGTCTTTAGTTGGACTTAAAAAAACCTCCCAACTCAAACATAAACAAAACAAAACAAAAAAAACCCAAAACCAACCAACAAACAAACAAACAAACAAAACCAAACGTCCACAACTAATTAAAAACTCCCTGATTTTACTTTGATCTAATTATTCTTAAATGGTTATTAAATTTCCCTGCTTTCCTTATCTTTTTACTGTTTCATTTTTATTTCTTAACTAAAGTTAAAAAGCTAAAGTGCAGGGCATTTAGGCTGCTTTCTTTTTAGTTTTCTTATTTCTTCATGAGAGCTTTATCTGCATGTTGGAGAATGGCTACTTGAGGCTTAGATTAGACTAATTTCATTTCAGCTTTCTTTGTTTATTTTAGCTATCTTAGTAAATCTGAAGTATTTTCTGAAGGATTTTTAACTACTGGTATCTTATATCCTAAGTAGAATCAGATGTAGCCTTTACTAATATTACCACATTTAAAAGACTAATGGAGATTTTCAGCTGTTCTTACTTCAGCAATTTTCATCTTTCCAAGAGTACACACCCCTCTTTCTATAGAGTAGCTGTTAATCAAGTTTAAAGTTTGACTAAATTGAACTCAATCTTATAATAGCTGTACATGCAAAAATTATACTCCAGTTTTACACATAAAACAGTTTCAGGACCCAAATAGAATTAAGAACAACCTAAAAACCCCTTATATGTTACATTTATCTGTTTGTAATATATGTAAGGAAAGAATATAGTATAGCTGATTCCACCTTTAGCCTGTTTTTTAAAACCCCTAACAGTCCTATGTGAATTTTGACACTTACCAAAAGTCCAGAATCAATTGTTATTGTTTCCAGCAAGGCATTGCGGGTGTCAACACACAGAGTACTTGCATTGTACTTGCAGCCTGAGCAGTTTGATGCATCTGAACTTTTGAATCCCTGCTTCCAGTTCATTTTAACAGTGTCGAAGGGACTCTTCCTGCTTCCTGTTCTGTTGGGTATCTCTGCTACCTGCCTGTTTTCACTGAGATATTGTGGGCAATTTCTTGCCACTTGCCTATTTTTCTTTCTCTAGTACTCTGAAGCCCAGGAAAAGTAACGGTTGCCACCCTCTCTGGAGACAGACATAAAGTATTCCCCTTTGGGGAACACTCCCCCATCCGTTGTTTTTGCAAGGAACCTTATCTTTTTCTCTTGTTTCCTGCTAGGTTTCCACCTTTGCAGCCTCCTTGGATTTAATGCCAGCAATTCAAGAGGATTAATATTAGCCAGATAGATTTAGCTGTGTATAATATTTATATATGATATACACAAAATCCACTGTTTTCCGATTCTACACAACAGGTTTTTCTGTACTGAACATAAATCTTACTTGTATCCCTCAAATTCTCATGCTATAGTGTAAAATCCACTTCAGAATTTGTGTGTGAAAGTAGTACTTCTCTGTTTTTTTGTAGTTGGGACCTCTAAAAGCATTGCACAGAGGCTGAGATAGTGGAGTCCAAGTAGATGGACCTTCATAAATAAAGGCAATTTCACAGATAATTTTGAGTAGTTGAATGTGTAAAATGTCTGATATGATATTGGAAAACAACTTAATACATATTCCTGTAGTTCAAAGACTGGTAGGTTCTTAAATGGTGATATACACATTTTTTCACTCTGTGTTAGTGAAGAATGCTCCACTCTGCAATAAGAAACATACCACAGAATATAAAACTTCATCAAATATATAGTAAATTATATGATAATAATTTTGTCTTTACACACATTAAATTCTGAAATCATTTCTAGAACAAATGTGACCAGTCTGAGTTCACACTGTGAATCTTAAAGGTTATTTGACCTTTTCAAATGTACCAGTGGATAGGTCCTCCTCCTCCCACAGTGATCTTTTGATATGTGCAAAAGCATCTCTCCAGGCCCACCTGCTGCTTCAAAGTAAATTCAGTCTGTGGCCTTTTCAGGCATTGGTCTTAACTGATTAAGATGTCTGTCTACACCAAAGGCAAAAAAAAAAAAAGAAAAAAAAATAAATTAGAAAAAAGATTAGTGCCCACTGATGAGAGAAACTGTTCTTGAATGACCTTTTACTTTATCTGCTTGATCAGTAATTGGTTGGAAATAAGCAGCCAACTTCCCACATCCATGAGGATGGCAGCCACAGCTGTGATCAGGAGCATTTGCTTTCCAGGCACAGGATTGTTTGGTTCCTTTGGAGTACCATACTTCAGTGATGTTGATTAAGTAACATTTTGTTTCCAGTTTTCATAGGAAGGCATCCTTTGGGCTGTAAGTCTTGTGCTGCATCTTTTGGGATAAAATGAGTTTACCATCTCGCTGTGAGCACCCAGCTGATGAAAGTGGCTAGATTCCAGAATGCTTATATTTGAGGATTGCCTTATGCTATTGACAAGCCAACTGATAAGCCAATTGATGAGACTTTATTATTCTTCAGCAAAGTGTTTGCATTTTCTACAGTTTGCCACCTTTAAACCTGTGCTTTTGTGTAGAGAGAAGGGCACACTATAAAAACCATTTCACTCTGTGTGCATTCAATATTGAATCATGGAAGAGAAATGTACTGAAAAAAGGAAAAGATAAAATACCAGGTAACATCAACAAACATAGCCACACAAACTTATATTTCTACTGTATGTATGCGCAGTTACGAATAATGAGAAAGTGTTTCAGGGATGAAAGGTTACTTAATTTTTTAAATACAAATATCTAGGGTTATAGTCTTTCTATTTTAAGTAAAAAGTACACTAGGAATTTGATTAGCCACAAATTAACTCTTAATCCAATTTGTCAGATATTATGCACTATATTGAATCTTTTCTGTCTTTTTATCTAGAATATATTTATTCCATATTTTAGCAAAATAGCTGAAACAGCCTTTTACATATTGTTCAGTGTGGGAGAATATCTATTGAATTTTATCAAACTGTGACATGAAGAAAACTTTATTAATGGATTTGAAACACTAACTGAAACTTCTTGTATGAAAAAATGACCCTCCCTTGATTATGCCTTACTGGAAAAAAAAGGATGTAAAGTTTCTTGTCAGATCAGAGAACTGCTGACATCTAGTTAGTGTTTTAGCAGAGGCTTTTTTGAGTAAAAGGTGAGATTCTAACAAAAAGAGTTGCCTTAGGAAAAAATGATCTTTTATTCCAGCTGCTTTATCAAAAGTATTAGATACCTATAATCTGAAGCCCTTCATGTGCTTATATAGTTCATAGTACTTTTTATTGAAGTGAAAATACTATATGTAGATTTTAAATTTTAAAAAGTAAACTTTGACATGGAGAATGAAAAATCTACTGTGAAAACTTTGATGAAAACCTTTTTCTATTAAAAAGTAAATATGTTTTTCCATAATATTTCTGATTATGTTAATTAAAAAAATATTGTAATACTGTTAAAAAAGTAACCAAACTAATAAAATTTTGAGGATTTTTGGAATATGATGCTTAGAGAACATCACCATTTTTCTATAAAATCTACTTTCCTCTTGAATATGCTGTTAATTTTTTACAGTTTGAAAAACCAGTGTAATATATAACTTCTCCCAAGATTGTATTTCCTTCTTTTGTGATAGTATCAGGCTATGATAAAGCCTACATTTTGGGGTTTGGTATTATAAGGGAGTATTATTTTGGTCTGTAAATTATTTCATACCATGTAGACTTCAGTCCTTGTTGAGTACACACCAATATAACTTCGTCAGAACTCATGGGTACATTAAGGAGGAAAAAAAACCCCAGAAAACAGTGAAATTCAAATGATCTTGTAGAAATGCATAACTTGATTTAGCAACCAGTGATTCATTTGTGTGTTTCAGCCAGAGAAATTGCCTCCCTTATACTGTATTGATAAAGGGAAATCTATTAGTCTCAGCTGTTTTCAAAAAACATGGAGGCTGATGCTAGCACCTGCTGAATATGGCATGATATATCTGTTATCTCCAGGTCCAAGGCCTTTTTAAGGCATCAAACTAATCTTGAGGCCACTGTAGTACCACCTTTCAGAAAGAAGACATTCTTGTTTAGTAAGTATTCTAATTATGATTTTAGCTATATAAGTTGATGTAACAATTTAGTCAGTGTTTTTGTAAGAGGTTGATGCATTGTATGACCATCCTTCTCCTTCTTTTTATGCAAGCTCAAACCCAAATCACTTTAGAAACCACTAGAAATAGTATTAGGAATTGAAGATCTTCCACATGCCAAGCACATTTCTGGCTCTTTATCTGTCATTTCATCTTTAGAAAACTCATGTAAACAGCAGTGCAAGACTGTACTCCCTGCAGCCTAAACTACTTGCTGTCTGTTTCAGGGAGAAGAGGTGCTGTGGACAAGTTAATTTCAAATATACACAGAACATATATGGATCATATTTTTCAGTGCATTAGTTTGAGGCAGCACTTGCAAAAATAGTAGGTGAAGAATTTCTAAGCAGAATATAATTTTTAGTTTTGTGGTGCCAAGTATTGTTTAGGAACTCTTTAAAGAGTAGGACCCAAAATATTTAAAGGTATTAAGGTGAATGGGAGTATTTATGTAGTAGAAACGAAAAGAATTATTTTAAATTCAAAGCCAGAACCCTAATTAGACTATGCAATATTAAAGATGACTGGATCACTAAGAATGCTTCTATTGCCTAACACACCAAATTGGTCCTCCTGAGTGAGGATTTAAGGAATTTTCATGGCTAAGAGAAGAAAGTGCAGAGGAGTATGGATAAAAGCACGTTTAGGGGAATTGTTTGCCATTGGGTAGCATTTATTTATTTTTGCTTTCAAGTTTTTAATATGAAATGCATTTTGTATTGCAAGGCTTTTAAAATTTCATGTCACTAGAAATTTCTGTTCTGTATTAGTATTCTACTCTGAAATAGGATGAAATTTCATAATTGCAATGCTATCAGTTGAAGCAAGAAGATTGCTTACCTCTGGGTACAAATTGGGGGTTGTGGGCAAAGCTTGATGTCATTTCGTAGTGATATCCATTAATCGTTTGAATTGCAATGACACAGTAGTGGGTGTTAGGACTTAAATGTGTTAATGTTTTAGTTTCATCTTCATGTCCACAAAAACAGAATGAAACAATCAGTGTTGCAAAGCACATCTTGTTCCAAGAAGGAAGATGTGCTTTTCCTATTGAAAAAAAAAAAAAATACAGAGGGAAGTAACAGAGGGAACTGGATAGCTATTTAATTTAGTTCCGTTCTGTTCTCTGGTTAGTGTGAGCAACTTCATTTCTCAAGCAGGTTCTGCATTGTACTATTTTAGTTTTCACGATCAATTATGATCAATTATGAATGCTCTCTAAAAACTACATTTTATTTTGGTGTACATTTAAAGTATACTGGTTTAATCATACAAAACTGGATCATATTCCTTCAGTTTTCCCTGTTGTGATCTCCATTGGCTAGATTATTTTTGAACTTATAACTTCTGGAGCATTTGAAATAAATGCTGCTTTAGTAGGTGACTGTAGTGGCACCCTGAGAAAGATCTTCAACTGACTTATGACATTGTTCTACACAGGTGAAAGTCCCATTCCCTGTCTTACCTCATCCTCCATTGTCCTGGATGGTATTTAGCTTATTTGGGGACTTATTTCTTATCTCCTGACCTTTCAGTATGAAAAGGATGACTAACTGCACTACACTTAACAACACTGGCACTACATTGTAATTTCTCTTGCTTTTAACTGCTCCCTAATATGTGATCATTAGTGGACTAAGTGCCTGAAATAATTTGCTTATTTCCCATGCTCTTCTTAATTGGTTCACATTCTTTCCTACTGTGAATGTCAGATGATCTCAACTGTGCTGACATCCCACTCTTACATCCCTGCAAAGTAAACTACTGTGTGGAGGCCAATAAAGTGTTTTGTATATAAGTATTTTGTACTCTTCTTGTTTGAGATCAGTGCTGGCATAGATTTATAATGAAAATTTATTAAGTACATTTACTTTATAACCAATTTCCATAGCAGGAAATTATTGGGGTTTTTATGTTAAGCAATCCATTTTATTTCTTCTGGCTTTTCTTCATTAAGAACAATATTCTGAAACCAAGTATTAATACTTCCCAAATGACTGGGTTTAGGCAACAAAGAAACACACCAGTGAATGATGGTGGATTTATGCACATAAGGATGTGCCAGAAAACAATTCTGAAACTTGAAGTCTGTAATCCTACCAGTGAGAATGTAAAATGCAATTTTGAGGTAATTCTGTCATAAAAGCAACTTGTGTCACTAACATACAGTTTTAGACTGTTGACACCTACGCCTCTTAATAGCTTTAACTGGAAATGTCTAAGAAATGAGCTAAATGATTGGATAACTTCTATATTTTAATACAGTGAGATAGATCAAGAGAAATAATGAGGACAAACAAGGCTCCATCCTTAAAGGTTGAGGGAAAAGCTGGCTGAGATACAGCAGTCATCTTCATGGCTGAGGTACAGGGCTGTGCTACCAAATTTCAGCTGATCTTTGGTAAAAACTCTTTAGTCTTTTGCAGAGAGAATTAAAAATACCTTAGTTTCAGTCTTCACTAGTGAGATTTGAGAGCTTGGACAGATGTGCAGTCACAAACTAAAATCAGATAAACTCTCAGTCAGTTCTCTCAGCCAGCTGTTCTGCTTCTTATATTGAAACAAATGTTCGACCTATTTGTGAATCAATTTCCAAACCCTTTTTCATGAAGTCTTGTCTGGATTTGGGCCCCTCTATCAGTTTACTGTACAATTTACTGAGGTGGAAGTACCTTCTGCTATTTCTATTCTTTAGCTGATATAGTGCATTGTCTTTCAGAAATTGAAGATAAAACATTTAGCCTGGGGCTTTTGATGACCTAAAAGTGTACACAACTGTCTGGCTTTGAAGAATGATGGAAACTTTTTAAGCTTAGTTGCATATTTGAAACTTTGTTTTCATGCCAAGAAGTCTAGTTAATGATTTATCACACAATCAATTTATGTGCACCTAGCAGACAATTAAGTCAAAAAGAACCCTGAAAGCCAGTGTGGACTAAGATAAATTATGTCCAACCAATGTGATGGTGTTCTTTAGCAGTGTAACTGTACTAGTATGAAGGAAAACTGTAGAAAAGCTTATGGTGCTATTCCACAAGAGCCTTTCAAGTAAACTAGTCAGTGAGGTTTGGATTAAATTAGTAGAAACTGAGTATCCATCTGATTGAAATGTATTTTCAGAAAATAACAAATTTTTAATATTAAGTAGAGTGAATTTTAAGTGAACTTGTGTGAAGGTCTTGATTTAAATGGTGGAATAGGAAGTACTTTGATAACAATAGTTCAAAGACTTAGTGGTATAGCTGAGATCAAATTTAGATGTGTGGACAAACACGAAGTGTTTAGAAAGGAGGAACAGACTGTAAATAGGTGAGCAGCTGTGCAGGCAGCTATTAGGAGAGAACTTGTATGTTCTGGTGAATGACAACTACCTGGTAGTGATATCCCTTCTCAAGCATATGAACAGGAACAAGCTGGGGAAGTGTTCAGTGTGCTGAATATCCAACAAAGCAGCAGGATTGAATAAAAACAGATAAATATGAGTTAAGGCATGTGCAGGGGCGGGGAGTGGTTGGGGAGAAAATTTTGAACCAGAGGGCTCTGAACTACCAAGTTCCATGTAGAAACAAAATCTGTTTTAATAGCTCCCTGAAAACATTATCTCAGCACTACTTGGCGGCCAAAGAAGAAAACAGTATTAGTAATTATGATAAATAGTGTAAGGAACAGAAAGGGAAACTTTATGCCATTATTTATAGCTATATTATGGCCATGTTTTGAATATTAATTGCCCTGATTTTTCTTGATTTCAGGAACCGAGTAGTTAAAAAAGCTGGAGAAAAGATAGCAAACATGATAAAAAGCATGAAAATCTTAGAAACTGAAAAAAAGACCAGGATTTTCTCCTTAGAAAAGAAGTACAACTGGAAAGTATGAGAAAGATTGTGAAGAATATGGCAGCGTAATGACCCAAGGGAGGTGGAGATGAGTAGTTAAATTATGGAAATCCTCATCAAAGGATCTTGTGAACATTGATAGTTTGCATCGGTCAAAAAAGAAATTGGACATATTCATGGAATAAATTCCCAAACTAATCTCAGGAAGTCTGCAGTTATTAGAAGATTATTCAAACTCTGTGAAATATATAGTTGTATATATGAATATGTATATATATATTTAAACTTATTTTCAGTAAAAGTATATTAGTACAAATTATTTTCAACCCACAATGTTCAAAATTATTTTAATACTCTGACAAATTCTACTTAGTCGTTTCTACTTCTTTATTATGAAAAAATATTTTCCAATATTAAAACTTGGTTAATAAACAATAATATACTAGAAGTTTAACCTTTCTAATAATAGCTTAATTTTCTTATTAATAGTTCAACCTTTCAATGGTGGCAGTGGCAGCAATAGAAATATACTTATCTCTTAATATACTTGCAGCCAGGTCTCCTAAAAGCTGGCTTTCCCTCCAGAGGATGCCATTAATACCCTACACACCCTCACCCAACCTACTTTCTTCAAATGTCTGAGGCAAAACATGACTGATATTGACTTCCCTACCCCTTGGGCTATATCATAGAATATGCCAAGTCGGAAGGGACCCACAAGGCTCATCGAGTCCAACCCCTGGCCCTGCATGTGTTTGAGGGAGAAGAGGACGAACAGGTGATCACAGCGAGCATTGGGCTGAACTGCTGACTGAGCTTTGCTTACTGTGATGAGCTGTGGGAATGTGAAAGGGAAGCTGAAATATGGGATTGATGGGCAAAACTAATCATATTGAGTGATAGCAGTTATCACTCAATATGAAGCTTGCTGTCTGACGGGGTAGCTGTTGTGCAAGCCATGTGGATTCTGAATGTGGTCTGGGAAGATTGTTGAAACAGAAAACAAAAATATGAAGAAACAAAATATATTCTGTTGTTTTGTACATTTGGTAAAGCCAGTGGCTGTTATTTCTGCACCTTTTCTTTCCACTTAACTCACATAGCTGGACATTATTGTATAATAAAAAATTCCTCCTTTTCACTTTTACAAACATCAGTACATAAGAAACATATTTTTAAAATAAATTATTGCTGACTTGTAGTTCAAGTAGGTAAGTTAACCTGATATAAAAAAAAAAAAATAATAATAATTCAGAGCTTCCTGGATTTAGGGTAATTTTAGCCAATTAGAATGGGGCCACTGAATCTCCTAACATATCATGATGAGTTGACCATGGCTGGATGCCAGTTGCCCACTGTGTGGCTCTACCACTCTTTTCAACAGTGTGACTGGGGGATGAGAAAAAAAAAAGAAAAGCCTTGTAGGTCAGAATAAAAGAAATCTAATAAAGCAAAAGCAAAAGTTGTGTGTGGAAGCAAAGGAAAAAATATACTTTACTCTCTACTTCCTATCAGCAGGCAGTGTCAAGTCACTTCTCAGAAAGCAGGGCTTCAGAAGACAAATACAGATAATAAATAGCCCCTTTTCCTCCTCCTTAGCTTTTATTGCAAAGCAGATATTACAAGGTATGGAATAATCCTTTGGTCAGCTGTCCTGTGTTCCCTTCCAAGATATTGTCCATCTATGCCTACTGATGCAGGAAGGGAAGGCTGGAGAGACAGTGCTGATGCTGTGGGAGCAGTACTGCTCAACTGTAGCCAAAACATGGGTGTGTTATTGACACCTCTATAGCTACCAATGTAAGATAACGCAGTGAGAGGGCAGCTATGGGGAAATGCAATTCCATCTCAGCCAGATCCAATACACATGCATAACTAAATTTCACCTCAATTTTCCCTAAAAGATATTTTTTTTTCCCCCTACTAATGTTTTTGTTGCATATGAGTCACTTAAGGGAGTAGTGCTGATGCATTAAGTTACTTTAATATAGTGGCTGAAATATTTTCAAAGAAATTTCAAAAGGAAGTTAATTTATACATATTTTTACTAATTAAATGAAGTCAAAGTCATTCAGAAACTTTCCCAGTATAGTGCACATTTAAATTTAAGAGTAGAGATTTGGCCAAAGCTGATGCAAGCTTTCAAAAATTGGTTAAAAGCTGAGTATTAGATTTGAGTTTGTCCCTTTATCTCTCTTTGTATTATACAAAAACTCAGCTAAGAGTTTTTCATGTGTTCCAACACCCAGTTTTATAGCTGCAAGTTCCTTCACATGGAAAAAGTCCTTGTATGGTAAGGTCCTAGTTTTTTTTTCTTTCTCCTTTGGAAATCATAGTCTGTTTTATAATTCATCTGGCAAATATCTATCATAACATAGTTCTGAAATCACACATTTATAATTTATATATTTATATTTATACTATTTATAATATTTATACTATTAAGAAATAAAAATGTTAGGAAGCTGTGCACTGAGATTCTTAATTGACAAGAATCCTGATAAATTATAAGGTTTGTGTAAATATGTAGCACAATTGTGTGTTTTTCTTAACCTTATCACTATATTTCAATAAAAACAAAGTCAAACAGCTATTAGAAAAGTTTACTTGATGTCTGCTAATAAATATCTTATAGAAAGCAAAAAAAAACCAGCCACAAAAGAAATTAATGTTGGCAAATAGATAAGCACAACTTCATTATTACTATATTTTTATTTATTAATGGAAATGTACATTTTGATAGCTTCTAGATTGAGACAAATAAGCTGAAGCCAGGAAATTTAAAGCAAATGCTCACATACATTGCTGGGGCAAGTTCATGACTTGATAAGTGTGTATCACCCACTAACATTACACAGGAGTTGCATACATGCTAAACAGAAGATTGGACAATACATGCATTTGTTTTTCACATCCTCCTTGGAGTTTGCAAGTGTCTGATAGGAGAGCCATATGTTTTTGTTGTCTTAGGTAGAAATATTAAGATAGTATGAAGACTTCTTCAGTTAATTACTTACACTTCTATGCTCTAGAAGAAAGATCAGTTTTGCCTAGGTGCCTAGGTATAAAGGTTTCCTGGTTCACTGTTGGCTGCTAAGGAACTGGTAGTATTGCCAAATTACTATTTATTCCTATATATTTTGGGAAACACGTACCTCTCATGCCATTTCAGTCTTACTTGCTCATTCTGTCATGACTTTCTCGTTCACAAAGAACTACATAAAGTTCACTCTTTTGAACTTTGTGTCTCTATTTCTTTCTTGCATTATGCTTTGCAATCTGCCTTATATTGTTTTGACAGATTGTAGTAGTCCTAAAATGGAAATGAATTTGCTTTGCCACTCCTTACACCCAAGATTTTGCTAAATTGCCAAAAAAAACCACCCAAAACCCAAAAAAACCAAACAAACAAAAAAACAAAAACAAAAACAAACAAGGCAGTTGTTATCGTCAAGTGGATTTTAAATACTACATTTTTCAATTTCTAAATTATAAGATTACTTGTATTTACAATCACTCCTAATCAGGCTGCTTTTCTTTAATGGTAGATTTTTTTCTCTTTCTTTCATGGGTAAACTACTGCAGTTGGTTGTTCAGTGGCAAAATACTTTGAACAAAAAGAGTTCGTTTTGCTTTGGTGGTTCACTAAACAATGCAAATTTTGTCCAGGATTTAGAACCTCACACAACAAATATAGCCCTGTGCAGAATAGCAACAGCTCACATTTTTTATTTGCATCTTCACCAGTGCTGTTAGGATTAAGCCGTATAGCAACCTCTAAATAGAATATGATGTGATGATTTAATTACCTCTCCAAACTTTTTAAGGAAATACTTAACCCTCACTCAAATATATTGTTCTGAGACTTGTTAACTGTGGCTCCTAAAATGTTATTAGAGTAGAGCATTAGTACATGTTCATGGGCTGATAGTACAATTTTTTCAGTGTATTTTACTCTTATGAAATGTTGCAGAAATAGGTAATTTTGAACAATGCTTAGTTTAATCAAGAAAGTTAGAAACCTAAAGATTTTCTGTTGAGTTTCAAGGTATACATTAAATGACTTTATAAAAGCCTGTATTTTCCTGAAACCTTAATAAACGTAGCTAACTTTTTTCTACCAATATTGATTGATCAGTTGACTGGAATTATTTAAATATAAGAACCTGTCTGTGATCAGAATATTCTTAGTTCATAGCTAATACCCTGGAGCCCTAGTTCACCTGTAATACCTAGACCCCTAGGTATTACAGTTACTCAGATAATAAGCAGCAATAATAACAAATACCATTGCTGAACTTGGAAATAAGTTATTGTCTTACTGATGAGAAAGCAAACGCACAAGGGTAAACGTGCCTGGTACTGGTGATTGCTGAAACATGATACAACAGGTTTCTGAAATATCTATCAAAGAGATGTTACTTATCAAAGGAAGGCTGCATCTGAACTTCTGTAAAGAGCATTTTCAAGGTTGTATGAAAATAGCATTCAGTTTTGCAAAATAAAACTATTAGAAATGCGGATTCTTTATCACAAAATGACATCTCCCAGAGGGACTATCAAACACAAGGAAATACCAGGACTGTCACTATATGTGCCATTCTCAAGACGACAGCTGTAATGGGACAAAATCTGCTAATTTATCACAGGAACCAGAATATGCTGTCTCAATAAGAAAGAGCAAACTTTATGATAATTCTTCTGGGCTAGGTCCATCATAACTCTCTAGTGCTGTATTAGTCTCTCCCATGGTGCTGTGGCATTTCAGAGCTCAAACAGCCAGACAATTTCTAGGTCAGTTCCCCTCTCTTCCCACAACCTGCAAGGATCCAAAACCAAACAATCCCCATTTCTAATCCCTCATGACTGAGAAACAGATGTACTGAGAATTTGAAAATGGGTGATAAACTGGCCAACAAGATTATTGTTTGGAAAATGGGAAAGATAATCCTGCAGCCATTGTGTAACAACTTGCATAACAGAAAGGTGCTTACAGTAAGAAGTAACACTATGTCTGGCTTTCTGCGTTGCAAGATATGTGTAGAATACATATTCTGCAAACCAATATTCTACAATGAAGAAAAACATTAAAAGTATTGGTTAAAAATTAAAAAACAAAACATAGTTATTCATAATTTTAAATTAACTTTTTATCAATTTTATGTTGTTCTCAAGTAATTTCTTTGGTAAAAAAAAAGACTTTTTAATATTAGAACCTTGAAAAAAAGGGACTGAGATAGCAAAAGAAATTAAATTAATATAGCTACATGCTAGTAATTAATCAGCTGAGTTGGGATTCAACTCTCAGCCCAATAATTTAAAAGCCAAGCCAGACATTTTTGTTCTCAGTCACCCAAATTTCTTCTGTGAGTATTGAAAGGAGAGGACAGCTCCAAAGGTTTGTCCAAAATTGACTCTTAAGGCAAGTGGAATGTATCACCTTTTCAAGGTGCCTGTCTTTGTTCAATACTATATACAAACTAGTGAAAATGTTTTGAACTAAACTAACTTTTAAAAACCTGAAAGTGAAACAAACTCTGTTGCTCTTGGAACAATAATTTTTTTTCATCCTCCATTGTTTTCAACAGGAACAAGTAAGGCTGTCTAGAATAGTTACTGGAGATACCAGAAACAATGTCGACCACTGGAAATTAACTAAAAAAATGTTTTTAATAGTATGTAAAAAAATCTTCCAAAAATTCCATTTTGTGAAATAGAGCTTTGCTGCCATTCCTTTGTGCATGTGTAACGCCTGCTACTAAAAGAATCTATTTTGAGATTGGTGATGTAAGGGTTTCCCTGAAATCCTGTTTACTAAAAGGTGAAAGATTGGAGATTCCAGAATTATCCCTGAAGACAGAAGTTTCATTTTTAAGAATGAATAAAAAAATAATTACCCATGGCACAACATGGCACATCCAAAGTTAGAGTTGCTCATCTAAATGAGCTTGTGAAGTATGGGTTACTGCCAATGTATGTGTAGGATTTTTAAGAATTAAACAGTTTTTTATCTGACTTAAACAGTGCAAGAAAATTGATTCACTACTTGGTTATTAGAGTGACGTTCACTTGACCTTTTTTCATTCCATCTTTTAAATTCAAAAGAATCTAAAAATAGCATAAAATAGAGCACTAAATAATTCATAACTTTTAAATATTCAGCATTTTAATTCAGACTGAACTTGCTTGATAAATACCTTTTGGGAATTAAAAACTGGGATAAAATTAAAACTATAGGTAATCCAAAAGAAGCATACAGGGTGCATTTTGATTCACTGGGCAAAAGTGAAGTGCCTAACATGACAAATATCAGCAATTCAGACCAAAGTGACATGAGGATTAGGCTAATCTCACAAAGTTCAGTAAGAAGAAATGCACAGCACTGGATCAGAATAACCCAGGCAGAGATTAAATGGTTGAGTAATGATTCTACTGAAAAGCACCTGGAGATTTTGATGAACATCTGGTTGAATATGAGCTAATAGTGCACTTTCATCACAAGCAAAACAAGATTCATATGGAGCTACATTAGGAGTTCTGTGGCCAGCAGATCAGTGGAAGCAGTTATTTTCCTCAGAATTTGTAAGTTACTGAAATACTTACTGTAGTTCTGGGATTCTAATTAAAGGGGTATTTGGAGAAGCCACCACCAGAGACCTGATAGGGCAGCTTGCAAAGTGGAGTGAGGAGAGGTTGAGGAGTTGGACTGGTTTTCTCAAGTAAAAAGAGAGGAACTAAAGAAAGATCTAATAGTAACAGACTAATAACAGCTACTGAACGATACGTGCAAATAATTAGATATAAAACTCTTCTCCATAGTGAATAGTGATCTAAAGAGGAGCAATGATCAAAAATTGGGTCTTTGGGACTTTGTATGGTTTTGATATACTTTTTTTTTTTTTTTTTTTTTTCCCCCACTGGAAAGGTAGTACAGTGCTTCAGTGTGTTACCTGAGATGTTGTCAAATCTTCAGCCTTGGAGCTTTATCAGACTCAAGCAAACAAAGTCATGTCTGGATTGTTCAGTGCTGGTAACTCATTTTTCAGCAGGGGATCAGGAGAGGTGACACACTAATGTGTGATTTTGTGGTTAATTACTGTGTGGCCATAACGGAAAGGAAAAAACTTTCCTAGACAATTGTATGTGGGTAAAGTAGACAAGAGTTCTTTTACTTACAGGGTTTTGGGGTACAGAATATAAAGGAGTATAAAAGACTATATAAAGTATAAAAAAGAGTATAAAAGTATAAAAGAGTACAACACGTACAATTAACAGATAGAAAAGACCGGTGCTAGGTTGAACTCACGGCCTCAGGATACCATGTGAGCTCTTTCCAAGCACCACCG
>JAWWLT010000092.1:54434774-54447043 GCA_035040995.1 Premnoplex brunnescens
ACATGTTTCCCAGGCATGGTGTTCCAGCTATTATATGACCCTTAAGACAGCTAGCACAGGGTTAGAGGTTGCTAGCTGCTCTAAATGTAAGAAACTACCTAGAAGTATAAAAATCTACAAATTCATGAAAACCCTAAGGCATCAGCTGCAATACTCAAGTACTGTAAAGCAGAAGTTATTCTTCTTCACAATGAGAATTGATTGATAAGAGACTAATATTGCTCTCTTTTTGTAAATGGGTACTGAATATAGCAAAAGTAAGGTGAAAGTTTTGCTCTTATTTTTATGCACTTGTTTGGATGCCTCAAAGACCTGTGTTTAACTTCTCTTGTTCACAAATAGGTTTGTTTAACTTCTGTGTTTATAATCTCAGCACCTTAGCAAAGTAAGCTCAAATGGATAGAATATGAGGAAAATATAATTGCTATGACTTTATTTTGTTCTGCATTCAATTTCCTCAATAATGTCATTCTTTCTTTTTCTCTAATTTCTTATTTATTATGTAACTATGAGACATAGCTCTCTCATTGTCTTATCTGCCCTTACTTACTTTCCCCTCTGCAGCTCCATCTTAGTCAATGACATAGACTCCAGTGGGTAAAAGGTGTATAATTTCGTTTCCTTAAAGTTTGTAGCAAAACACACATGTACAACAAGGATGAAGGTAATTATAGTCAACCTTTAGCCTGATTTTTCTTGAAGAACGTATATTTAGAACACTGATGATCATGTACCTATTGTAAGTATCTGTTATAATTCTCAGTGTGTTCCTTTAACACAAGAAGGGACACAGTTCTCTTTGCATCTTAGTTACTTGAAATAAAGCCATGTGAATATTTTTTAACCATTATAATCTAGCTGAAAATATTTAGCAAATGTTAACTGGCACACTAACTAAAGAAACAGTCAGGAATGGATTAATAAAATGGCTAGTGGAAAGAAAGATTTGTCTATATTTTCTCCCAGTAACTGATAAAAGACCTTAAAGGATAAGGAAGAGGTTTGTTTATTCTAATTCTCTTGCAGAGTTTTGAAGCCAGGCTTGTTGAGGCAGTGCTTGTGAGTTACTGTAGAATGGAGAAAGGGTTTCTCCATCTCATATAGGACATATTCCAACACAGTCACCAGAACAGTACAGAATTACCACTTTCTTCATTCTGTCACATGATAGGCAGATTTGCAAAGAATAAAACAATTACATAAAACTAAGTGCCCAGTGCAATATAGGTGTATTGTATTGTTCCTCCTATTAAGTAAATATGGTCTATTACAAAGAAAACTATATAATCCCAAAACACTAAAACAAAGCCATGGAAAATATTTTCAATTAAAAGGCAGAAATTAGATTTAAACATAAAGTGGTTGTAATGTTCTGCTCCCTTCACACAAGCCAATTGCTGACATTCCTGAGATACTTTATTAAACTTGATTCTTAAGTATTTATCAAAGTGTAATCCTGAAAAATAAAGTATTTTTTTTCTTGTCATAGTTTGATGATTTTTAATTAAATTTTTTGCATTGTGGATCTTCATGAACATGTAACTAAATTATTAAATATAAGTTATTCATGAGTGGATGCAATTATGTTTAAAAGTAATGTGTATTATTGGATCTACATAAGGAGCTTTTCTGACAGGGACTGTAATGTTTTTTTTAAAATAGAAGGCTTAATAACAGTTACTGCTACTAAACTATAGCAGATGAACCACACACGAAAGCACAGATATACTTTGAATCTGAAGTGCCAGGGCACTCTTAGTACTCTCCTAAGAGCTGCTCTTGAAAGCAGTTTCACTAAATTATAGATTAACTATTAAATAAGATGATCTAGCCCTGATTACAGTATTAGAAACATTATCTGCTTCAAAAATCATTGTAGCCCTCAAATCAAGATGAACGTCCCTGTAAAGAATGTGTTGCTTTTTGCAGGATGGTGTAAGATAAGCTAGTAAGATTTTGCAGCATTACTACTTAATTGGTGGTGTTTAATTTCCTCTTTAACTCTGAAGTTAGTTGAAAAATGTTGTTCTTCTTAAGCAATGGCTATACCAACACAGCTGTGCAACAATTTTGGAACCAGCCAGAAGTTCAGCTCTCAAAAACAGGGTGGGGGGGGAAACTCAGCACAGTTTATGGGATTAACTTCATCCAATGGTGTCTGTAGTTGCCAAGCAACTCGGTCATAATAAACTGCAGTGAGCCAGGCAGCCTTCATGTATTCTTGCAGTGGCATTGTCTGTTATCAGGTGGTCTGGATAATTCATGACACCTCCGAAATACTAACAGTACTGGAAATTTATTGATTTGAGATTTTTACCAGCACAATGTAGACAGACACGGCAAATCTGTCCCAGTTTTGGAAAGACTGCTCTAGAAACAGCAAAACACTATTATTTTATGAAAATCACTTATGTCCAGTATAGCAGATACATTTCAACTGACTCATAAACTAAATCCGTTGTAGTAGCCTGTGGCCGAAAATACTTAGATAGCTGGGCTTTTAATGAGGAGAAATATTAACAGAATAAGGAGAAACATTAACAATGATAAAAGCCTTTTGTTACAAAGTAGATAAAACTATTAAATGACACTGAATGACTTATATTGAGTTAAAATCTGATCAGAAATGGTAAAATGTCTTGAAGCTTTCTTATCAGCATAATAGACATGAAACCAATGCACTCAACAGCTGCACTTCCTGATTTCAGCCATGATTGACTGATGACTCAGCTTCATCTGTTACAGTCAACTGTCAATTTACAGAAATATCATTGAACTAATTTCCAAAATGTCTTTATTCGTCCAACTAAATATTGTCTGTTCTTCAGAACTGTGAAGCCGATAAAAATGTTTTAGTGTACTGGCAACCAATTTTGCAAATCAGCATAGAACTCAATATTTTATTCAAATGTAGCCTTGCAATACAATATATAATCATTACTTCTGCATAATTTGAGAATATTGAACAACAGAAGAGGTGACTTACACCTTGAAAATAGGGAAAAAAATAAAATAAAAAGAAATCCTGTTGTGAAACCAAGTTGAAAATTGCTTCTGGGAAACGTTCAGATCTCTGTTTCTCTTCTACTTGTGTTTTTAAAAGTACTAGCAATTTTGTGCCAAATTTCTATTTTTAGTATGAATAAATTTTCTTTACTACTTAATGCTAATAAAGCCTAGCATGACTTCTCAAAGTGTATAGCCAAAGTCACATAAAATATTCCAGGTATATCTGGGGGAGAAGCTCAGAGTTTTGTATGAGCTTTCACAAAGACTGTCTTTTTTATGAGGGAAAACCAATTTTTAGCTGAAAACATTGGAAATACGGGACACAATCATTTATCGATCACACAAAAATATGTGCATGGTAATGAAGCAGTTTCTTCCATTAACCAAAAAGAGAAAAAAAGAGAAAAAATATATTAGACTAGAAATCACCCTCCTCCCCTAGAAATTTATTTGTGGATTAAAACTAGAGGTCTCTTCAGTCATATTTCCTCTTTCATTTCTATGGTTCTTATAACATCTCTTATTCTTTCTTGGTCCGCTAACTCCTATCTGTTTTTATAATTCTTCTGGGACATTTCTAGCTTTCTTCATTTTCTCAGAGTTCTACAATACTCTGTGTGAAGCCATTTTCGTCTCTTTTCCCGTGGCTTTTATTAAATTTTCTGCTTACTCAAAAGTTCAGCTATATGCACCTGACTCCAAGAGCAATACTCTTGGGCCTTGACTTCTCATGAAACAGCATTGCTATACCACTTCTGAACAAAGGGCTTTATTTTTCTGCTTCAACACACACACTATGTTCTCTATAATTTCATGTGTGTAACTAAGAAACAAATATATTTACTAAAACATCACATTTTGCTGTACCAATAAGTAAAAGAGACAATATGATCTGGTTTTATAAGCAGAAATATAATGTGAAAAAAGCACTAGGCTAATAACTTATTTACAAAGTTACACAAAGTTACATTCACTGCATTTATCAGTTCAGGGAATATACTCCACTCATCCCTTTTCCCATGTGTTCTAATTTATGGGGTTTTTTGGATATTTTCTTTCCAAAATAAAGAAAAAAAAATCCTGTTTGGTTCCTTGTTCTGCTCTCTAACTCTTTAAGGTAGAAAGCTTTGCACAAATCTGTTATTCAAACATTCATGAGAAAGCAAATAATTGTCAATGAAAAGCAGTATCTGACTTCCCTACAGGGAGTCTCTGTCTTGCAACCTCATAAGATGGTGAATGGTAATAGGTCTTGTTCTTACTTTCATTGTCCAAAGAACTCTTCTGAAAAAAGATTGGGTATAAGGAGACCAACATTTTCTTTCAATTCTGTGAGGACATGAGAGGAAATCAAGTTTCTACTGTTTCCATTTCAGGATCTTTTTCTAAGTATGATTTTTTAATTTAAAATTAACCTTCAGTTTCCGTTAACCTTTTAATAACAGACAGGTGATTAGGGTTTAGATTTATTTTTTTTTCATGGTAAGTTAAACTTTTTTTGAAGTATATATGAAGACTTAGCCTTGGCTGGTGGAATAATGGGCTTCATTGGTGCAGCTGGGAGCTGGTGGCAGTGTGTCCCTTCCCACATGCAGGAGGACATCAAATGGCCAATGACAAAGAGCTGTCCATGTGCTAGATATCAGAAAACTGTGCTGTGTCATAACTTGAAATTGCTTTTCATGCGCCCAGGATTTGATCCGTCCTTAATGGCCACAAACTATTAGTGGTGGACTGATTCCCAAGCTTCTGAATTAACTTCTAATTTATGATTCATGCTGAAGATGTATGTCAGCAGTTAGTATGGGAATTGTGTATTGGAAATGCTCCCAGTATTCTTCTTAACAATTTGAAGTACCGAAGAAGTACATGTAAGTAACGTTCAGATGGTTACTGCCTTTTTTTTTTTGCAAATGTTGAATTTCAGCCACAGTTCTAAGAACCTTAGAGTCAGCTTTGCTGCTGCAGTTACCTTTACTTTTTGATATACTTTTTATTGTTCCTGCCTTACAATCACATATTTTTGAGATCGAATAATATTATATTAAGTACTTCCAGTTCTACACTGATCACATTTTTAAATGCTGGGCATTGTGCTCCCTTTAAAGACGTTGTCTAAGCCCCATTTTCTGAGGGTTTTAAGCCCTTAAGAATCTGAGGAAGGGACTTGCTCCATATTAGGACAACGCTCTATATAAAGAGGTGATCTGTGCATATATGAGAGGTGTCAGAGCTACTGCAGCGAAGAGGCAGCTGGTCACTACTGTCAGCGTAGCTTAAAGGTCAGCTAAGCTCACCATGCAGGCACATGTTGTAGCTAGTGATGGCTAGCTGAACAAATGGTTCCAGAGGAATAAAATTACCTGGTTATGGATGTGTTATTATTTTAGATGTAATTGTTCTGAGAGCAACATTTTCTATTGAACACCAGAGGGCATAAAAGCATGTTTTCACAAGCAAGTTAAAGCACTACTGAAATCCCACTTCTGAAATCTCCCATGCTTTACAGAGTATCACTCAGACCAGAAAACACCTCTGGAAATCCTTTATACCAAGCCCCCTTCTCAAGCAGGGCCAACTGGAGCAGGTGGTCCAAGACCATGTTTCTTGTTAACTTTATGGCTTTATGTGTAGTTTTGATGTGCTCTCAACAAAAAGTGACCAAAACTATTTTCCTACAGTTTTGCATAATTTTTTATTTCTATCAAGAATTTTTCAGGAAATTCATACTAGTGAATTTTCTTCAGTCACCTGTAAACAGTTGGTCTTTATTACTTTTGGATCTGTTCAGTTTATAGGGAAAATTGCAATGCCAGGTAGGACCTCTTTATTTCATTTTCTTCATAATTCTCCTTATTTGTGTTGAGAACATTATGATAGTGCTTTCAATATCAAATTGAAATAAAACTTTTAAATTGTAATTCTTGTGTTAAATATGTCAATTAAATATGTCACTAGAGGTGAAAGAATGAATTACAAATATACTTAGTTTAATTTTCATGTACATAAGCAGAAAATGAGAATAAATATAATGAAAAAATATTAATAATGCAAGATAATACTTTTTCCTGCCTGCAGCATAATTTAATGTTTAAAGATACAGTTTATTACACTTGCATTATTTTATTACATTATATTATTATTTTGATTTCATTAATGTAATGTGCTAAGCAAGATTCCAGTTCTAGTTCAGGTGCTGTGACCCTTTTAGGTTTAGGTTAAATCAGAAAAGTTCCTTATTTTCCTTTTTCATTACATGAGAAAGTAATTATTTACAGATGAATGATTTGCATTTTTATAAACTGTTGAAACACACAAAACAGAATAGATTTCTAAAGTGTTCCTTTGAACTCCTAAAGGTTCTCTTTAAATACAAAAGGTATGCTGGTTCATTCAATTTATTCATGAAAAACCCTAGGACTTTCTGGGAATTTTGCATTTTAATGTATTTATCTATCAAAATTTATGTATTTAGACAAGAGACAGTTATGTCCACTCTTCTCTTGCAGGCTCCTCTTCTAGGATTTTCCAGTATTTTTGTCTGTGATGTTGTCTACCAATTCACTCTGCTCATTTTTATGGCTATATTTCACATGGAGGAGAAAACCACAGCTTGCTAATTCTCTAGCAAATGAGCGCTGGGCAGCCTTAATGCCTTTCATTTAGTTGTTCCTTTCCTTGGAATAAGGCTCTGATGCATAACACATATGTCCCCATTTAAGAACTTACCTATAGATGTTGCTCGTCATGCTTGAAAGACATAGCTTTCTGAGTAGCAGGAGAATTGATCAGTATTTTTAACTCTCACACAGACAAGCAGGGCTGAGTTGCAAAGACTTTTAAGACTCAGATTTCCCAAGTCTTGCTGCCAGTTAATTCTATCTTCTTGTGCTCAGACATTGAAGGTGGATCTTTATTTCCACCTTCTCAAAAGATCACTTAATACTATATATTATGTAAACAGTATTTCTTATATGTGTTATCAGTAAATTCAGTAAATTAAAATGTAGACTGTAAGCTAAGGTTCTTTTTTTTGCTTTACAGGACTGTCCAAAGCTGTCCCATTTTTTTGCCCTTGTCCCCAGACACTTCTCAAATTAGCTCTGATCTAAGTGGATCTGATGCCACTTGGGTTGCAGTCACCTAGAAGTAGAATGTGTTCCTGCCAAATAGTTCTTGAAATCCCACTAAAAACATAGGATTGGAACTGTTCAAGGCAAGGATTGGGACTTTAATTCTCTGACAGGCCTTTGAGGAATAAGGGAAACAACTCAAAGCCTTCCTACTTTGTTTGCTGAATATACGTTTTGCTTATTTGTGAAATCCTGTTTCAATGAGCCAGCTTCAAACATGAGTCAAAGGTGCCTGGTAATCATTTGCACAAGCTCCTCAATTTCATTTGCACTAAAATTAGGTTCCTCAGTAGTTCTAGAGACGCCATGTGTCCTTGAAGTTTATCAGCATCCTTTGAGAGAACAGATAAACAGAAGAGCTTTGATTTTGGCAGTGATTTAAAAAATAATGACTACAACATAACTTCTTATGTAAAACAATTTTTTTTGGTAAATATAGGTCATTAATTTATTGGAAAATTATTAGGAATAACAGCTTTTTTATACCACGTTATTTAATCTGATTATTTTTTTATTATTTTTTTTTTTTTTTCCTTTTTAGCAATACTTTCAGTTGTGGGTTTTTTTACAGAATTCTGTAGTTTATAACTCTGGAACCTCCAAATCAGCATACAGTGTAATGGCCATAGATTAACATATTATTCTGTACCAGGATAATATCTTTCTGCACAGTCTACAGGAGTTGTCAATTCATGCAGAGAAAAACCGTGCTCAATAAAATCTCTTTGTGCAAACTTCTTGAAAAATTTTATTAGACATATTTCAAGAATCCTAACATTTCTGCATGGTTAAGATATTAATTTTCATTATTAAAATAAGCTATTTCTGAGCTCAGGTATATTCTGGCTTTCATTCTGATATTCCCTTCTTGATGCTGTCACCTATAGTGGGTAGTGTCAGTATGAATGTCTAATGGAAGAGTTATCTGTTTAGGCTGGCAAATTTTTGACATCTCTCTTCTTGCTCTCCAGTATTAGCACTTTAATCTGCAGGGAAGAATTTCACACTTTTTTTATCCTTCATATACTTATCTATTAATGTGATTTGTTTCCATCACAGACACAGTCATTTTACTTTCTGAGCAAGCATGTTGTTTCATTGAATGACTCTTGTGGCAGTGACAAAAGCACCAAACTTTCTCTCACTTTCAATTAGTCACCACTATTTAACATTAATTTCCACACAACAGATATATGAGGTGCCAGAAATAGTTCATGACTGATGAGACAAAATCGTTTATACAAGCATGTCAAATCAGGTTATATGGTTAAAACTAGTAAAAGTAAAAAATCAGATTACTATGAAAGTTACCGAAAAAGCAAAACTCAAATATTTTCTGATATTTTCAGAATTTTTATATATTTTTTTGTTTACAAAATGAGTGTGTGTGAGTGCTTGTTTGTGTATACATGTTTGTAGGTCTTCCTTCTAGATAATTTTTAATCTTTGCTAAAAAATGTAATGGTTTTATATGAATCTGAGAGATGAGGGAGATGACCAGTGAAGACTGAGGCAAAAAAGTTTTCGAGTACCTTGGCCTTCTGCTCATTTGTCATTACCAGTTTTCCAGTCCTGTTTAACAAGGGGTGGTACTTCTTCTTTGACTTTCCTTTTGTCCTTAATATACCTGTAAAAGCCTTTATTTGCATTCCTTGCCAAGTGCAGTTCCAGCTTATTCTTGGCCTTGCTGACACTATCCCTACACAAATGAACTTCATCTCTATACTCTTTCTGGATCACTTGTCCTTCAATGGTCTATGAATTTACTTCTTTCTCTTTAGTTTGACCTGTAGATCCCAACTCAGCCATACCACTGCTATGGTCACAATGGAAACAGTAACATCCTTTTTCTTGGAGTCCAGTACTGCATACTGTAGAACAACACAGAGGATAGAGGCTTTGGGAAGGCTGCCCAGAGAAGGAATATGACTGTGCAGACCCATTACAGGAGTGTGCAGGAAAGCCTCATTGCTTTCCATAACTTAAAAATAACCTTGATATTTTTTTCTATTTCCTGCTAGTTCATCTGTCAAAGCAGAAAGTAAACCAAGTATGTAAAGATTTATGCTTATCACCAGACCTAGTTATGTGCAAAAGATCTTACACTTACCTGACTTTAACTGACCAAAAAGATTAAATTAATTTCATGTGCATTTAAGTTCCACATTTTTCATTATGCTAAATATTATTTTTGCTATTTATTTATATTTGAACCTTTCCTAAAAAAAAAGTAGAAGCAATTTACATATCTGAGAGAATATTAAAAATGTTTCAAATAATTTACTTTTTGTAGATCCTGAAACCATCAATAATGACACACTAAAGAGGTGCCACTGACCAGCTAAGAGTTTGGGGCTCATATTCCAGCATCTGTCAAAAACTATAGAACAAAAGTTGCCTTCACAAAACTGTATAAAATGTCAAAGATATTGCATCATAAATTTTTATTACAGTATTCATCAGATCAGATCTGGATCACCACTGAGGACAGTGATTGATTTTACCACTTTTATATAAAATTATATATTTCTCCACTCACAACATTGAGCTATTTTTTTCCATAAGACACTTCAGAAAAATAACAACTTAATGTCAAATCATTTTATATTCTTTCAGTGCTTCTTGGAATGTGGTTTTTTTTTTTGGTCAGGAAGAAAAGAAAGAGGGCAGGAAGGGTGTAGCAACTCCTCTATAGAATTCAAGGTGTATTATAGAATTATTTGTTGAATTATAGAATTATTTGCTTCTTCATATCCTTGTATTTCCATAAACACGGTGATATGTTTTGGTACAATTACCTACTGCATGCCACTATGAAGTGACAATAAGTGGTTTTGATATCAAGGTATAAATTTAGCCTTTAGTAATCTTGTAAGGAGCTTATTTCTATGACCTTACTGTTGTTGGTTTCATTAGCAGGTTTAGAGCCACAGTGAAGGAAAGGCACCAAGGAGAAAAGAGAGCCCACAATAAACATGTTCAGTTAATTTGGTTCAGATTTCTTTATTAAAAAAAGAAAAAAATCAAATGTTGCTGCTACATTAATATGTTGCACAAAAGTCTCTTTAAAAACAGAATATGAAAAAGAAACATACCTGACAATATGAAGATATATAGGATGTATTGATGAAAAAGTATCCTACATTGGTTTTATTTGCCAGAAGATAAATATTAATTTTGACAATGCTCACATTCAGTATTATCATTCAGCTATGTTTAAAGTGATGTTAATCATTTTTATTGATAATATGATTTTGAAAACGATTATAGCTTATGATACTCAGAAAGCACCTTATTAATTACTATTTGAATGATCACAATTCCATTCCTTTGAAAACTAGTGTCTATATTATTTTAATTATATAGTCTATACTTCTACACACACATACAAAAAAAAAAAAGTACAGTTGTACCATATTTATATTTTTTTGTCTGATGAGTGTACTTTCTCATAATACCCTTTAGCATGAAAATAGTGTATTTTATTGGATAACTGATTGATAGTCATAATGTATCCCTAGAAATTTATTCCTCTAAGTCTCTGAACTATTCCAGTGCAGCCCTGAGTAATTCTAAATTTTCATCTTTAACCTTGCTTTGGGTAAATACTCAATTTCTTCTGCATCATGATTCTTATGAATAAAAATATCTGGGTTTACTTTGAATTTACGAAGAATACTCTGCTTACCTGTGTTGGAATATCATAGCCACATTGTTGTTTTCCTTTAGCTCCACTAGAGCTAGGTTGAAATAATTGTATGCAAGAGTTGAGATTTGAATAAAAAATAAAATATAAACCAGAAAGAAACAAAACCCCAGCCAGCTAAACAAACAACAGATATTCAACCTGAATGAACCGAGGTAGGAATGAACAGAGTTCAATTCTCAACGTCATTGGGGATAATCAGCATGGGAGTGATGTCACAGAAAAGCTGCAAAGAGGCCTGAAAATTATCTGCCAGACTGAGACCTAATTTCTTAGAGTGGCTGATCTCTTACAGATCATTAAGCCCTCTCAGAAAAGCTGCTTAATGTTATAAATTGATTCTCTTAAGAAATTGTAAGGGTGGAAGACACACTTGAAGAGAGTTGAGAATTAAACAAGGAGACAACTGTAGGATTTGCAATCCTGTTTCCAGAAGCAGTTTTATTCCCTATTTACTAGTTCCTTACTGTACGGAGGCCACACACTTGAGACTCAAGTTAGATTTTGATTTGGGGTTTCTTTTGTTTCCTTGGCCTCTTTTCCTCTCTATACTCTGTAGCTATCTGATGCCAGTCAGGACAAATTTTCAAATATAACCTATAATATAAAAATACTTTCAACGGACTGTAGAGATTTTGAAGGGTTTTGTCTGGGCAGCAGTGAATAATCAGAGCATTGGCTATTTCTGGTCTGCCTTAGCTCCATTCTCTTTAGTGGCTGCTATAACTATCTAAGGGTTTACCATAAGAGTTCTCACTTGAATAATGCGATAAGAGCCCTCAATATAGGAGATGTTTATGCAAAGGGCAAGCCTCATGCAGCAGGAAATCCCAGTTATCCTTTTAGCCTGTGCTCTCAGCCAGCCACATCTCTGCCAAAGCATACCATAGGAAAAGGACATTCCCTTACACAGTTACAAGTGCTTCATGATTAGTGCAGGGCACCTCCAGCACAACTGTCTTGTGTCCCCTCTGGGATATAATTATTAGACAATTTTAGAATTAACTTTGCCAATGGCTTTTCCGTGGGATCCTTTTGGAGCCTGTATGCCCCGTACATCTCCGAGAAATAAGATGAGGTTTCGCTTTCTGAAGTCCTACAGGTACCTCTTCTAGTGGCTTATGGTGTAACTGACGGTGATAATAGTTGCAACTGTAGCTCTTTTTTATTCTTCTATAGTATTGAACTACTCAAAAATTTGGAAATAGCTTGTATTAGTTGTGGAGCTCTTGAGCTCATAAAGGCATTGCTGATCATGGTATATAAGGAAAACAGGTATTGTGTTTGTGCGAATGGAAAACATTATGAACAAGTGACTGTGGAAGAGTATGAAGCTGCACTTTTCAAGTATGTAATAACTTAGAAATTTTTTTTGCACTCCAAATTGGGGGAAAAAGTAGATTAACATTTTTATCAGTGTT
>JAWWLT010000092.1:54453381-54489782 GCA_035040995.1 Premnoplex brunnescens
CTTTTTTTTTTTTTTTTTTTTTTTTTTTTTTAACAGATGTAAGTAAAACAAAGAGACAAATATAACAAATAAATAAATACGTAACTCCAGCTGAAGCTACATAAGTGTTACTCTAATAAATGCTGAGAGTTACCCTTTGAATTCAACTTAATAGGGAGTGCTGGGAAGTGAGCCGTACCAGATATTTCAGTATCCTCATGACACTCTATCAAGCAGCACCTTTTGCTTCACCAGGCTCTTTTCCAGACACAGCTATGCACCTCATTACAAGCTGCTATAGAAGTACTAGTACGAAACCAAATCACCTGAACAGGTTGATGTTCTTTAATGAATTTCCTTCCACTTTCTCTGTCAGGAATTATATTTGTCCCATATCAGATCTGCTGTGAGAAGCTGCTCACCTGCAGAGAAAGAACAGGGAGTTCACTCTCAAAGGGAAATTGGGCAGTTTTTTAAATAGTGAATTACCTGCTTTTGCATATGATCATTTTATGTGTGGAGAGCACAAGGAAGATGGCTAGCTGGTTGAAGCTTTCACCACTTCCAAATGGGAATGCATGGCTAGGGAACAGTACATGAGGGTTGCTTGTTTTATGGGTAGTTATGAGGGTTTTTTTTTCAAATTAGAAATACTTTAATAACTTCCGTTCAAGTTAAGGCTCAATTTGTTTTCTGATAAACAGAAATGTGACAATATGGCAATACGTGGCAATACGTGGAAACTCACAATTGCCAATTAAAATATTGTAAATGGACAGAATCTTCTGGTCAGACAGCTCCAGTGTAAAGCAGTAGCATCATGTGGCACTATCAAATTGATGCATTCTTTTATTACCTTAATTCACAAGGCAGTAATAGGTGTGGATATTTTCTTAAATTCATTTGCTTTTCCTAACTACGTGAAACTTATTTAAACTTCTTAGTAGCTACCCAACTGCTTATTTTTTCCGAGATCTTTGCTCTTCTTCCTCATGACATAAAAAGAAAACACAAATATGGTCATGCAAACATTAAATGAGAAACTTAGAGAAGTCAGCTGTTTTAAGCAATAAAGTTCATTTGTTTTATATCATGCACTGGAAGCCAAACCAAGTGTTCCAACATTATTTACACTCCATTGAACCAGGGGCTGAAGAGTCTGCAAATTGATAATTTGAAAACTTGGGTATGTCTCTAAAGCAGGAGTAAAATCCACTGAGCTAGGCTTCTACTGGTGGCAAAGGAGAAAGTTAAGTTTCTTTTAGGAATTGTGTAAGGAAAACACTCCCATGAATTTGCCACATAAAGCCTACAGATGATGGGTTCCTGAACAGAAGTACCATCGGCCCCTGAGAATCAGGAAGAAGTTTGCATTGCACTAGCATGTGTGGTTAATCATGTCAGCCTTCTGAAATGAAATGCTGATCTCTGCAGATAGAGGAGGGAAAAAAGAGAAGAAGAAAAGAGCAAAAAGAGAGAAAAAAGGAGGGGAAAAAAGGAGGAAAGAAAAGGACAATGCAATTTTTTAACAATAATCCTAGCATCTAAATGATTCC
This sequence comes from Premnoplex brunnescens, assembly GCA_035040995.1. Lineage (NCBI taxonomy): Eukaryota > Metazoa > Chordata > Aves > Passeriformes > Furnariidae > Premnoplex > Premnoplex brunnescens. Next base: position 54,454,917 of record JAWWLT010000092.1, read on the forward strand.
CTTAACAAGGCAATCATGCAATCTTAATGAGTGTGCAAATGACAAACTGTGTTTGTTCCACGTCTCCTCTTGGCTGGCCTTTGTTTAAGCTGTCTCCCACATGACACAGTGCAGTGTAAATTGGGACATGGAACATGACGTATTTTGAAGCTTATCCAAATTTGGCATAAAAATACTTGTAGTTCTGTTTTCTGATAGACTCTGCTTTGGATCACGGAAAACAGAAAGAATTCCAGACAGAGTGGTTTTACAGTACAAATACAAGTACACGTTAGTGCCAAAATAGTACTTATTGTTTACAGATAAGAATATAAATTTTTTAAAACAGATGGTATACTATTTTATAGGTGGGGTCAATAGCAAAATGTAGTGTGGTATCATTAAAAATATGTTTCAAGATACTGACAAAATTTCATCTTCACATGCGGAGTAACAGATACCTCTCAGTTCCACAAAGAATTTAAAATTTGCTGTCACAATTCTTTGTTCTTAGTTATCCCTATTACAATATGATTAAAAGACAAAATTTTAACAATACTGTGCATAATTTTCATTCTGGACTTCTAAACACACCAAATACTAGCACATAAATCTATCCAAAATTTAAATAAAAACACAGAGTAATTCAGGTAGTATCTGTTAAACAAATAGTCATACAATTATATGATTATCTAATCAGTGCTGAATGTCACAAATTATATCTTTCTGTAAATATCTAATGTGAAATCTTTTTCACATAGTTTGATGCTTTCTGAAAGTGCTCTCTGAAAAGTCTGATCTTAGTAAGTGTGAGCATGTGAGGGCAGATGGTTCCTTGGTTGTATCTGCAGTGAATGAAACAGCCCAGGAATCTTTCCAGATGGTGAATTGTGACTAGCTGACCTGACAAGGCTAGTGTCAATAACTTTAACCTCTTCTGCTCCCTGGAGCAGAATGTGGGGGGTGAAAATGCTCTTCTGGAAAGATCCTTGCTCCAGGGATCAGGTGGTCCACAGAAGCATTCAAACCAGGAAGGATTTACTCTGGTTTTCCATTAAAATAGATTGATCACAGTTTACCACAAGACTGTATTATTTTCTGCTTGATTATATTACAGTATGGTTAACTCCAACTCTTTTTAGTTATATCCTGGAGAATCATAAGAGTTTGTTTAAAAGACTTTTTAAAATCAAACTTTTTTCCTTTGTCCTCAAGTGATTAAATCTAAAAGGGTTTACCAAAACCAGAAAAACCAGAATGTTTTTTTTTTTTAAATGCAGCTGAGATTTTTGTCTAACACCTGGACTCTAGGAGCTTTAAGGAAAATACTTTAAGGAAAATATTTTAAGGAAAAGTCTGTGAGACTGAAAACAACATTTCAGAAGTTAGCAGGGCAGGATAGTATGACTTTGACAGCCCCAACCTGAAAACTTTAGTTATCTAAAATTCTGCTTCTCTCTGCACAGAGTCAGGTGTGACCCTGAGTTCTCCTCATGAGTGAAATCATCTTTGGGAATTCAAAGTAGAAAGTTATGTGTCAGTATAAGGAATTCACGCAGACTGATGTTACCATGCAAAATTCACCAGGCTCTTCCTCTCTGACTTTTTTTCAAGCAGTAGATTTCCCATCCGTATAACACAGTGGTTTTAAGATGTAAGGAAAGCAGCAGGCAACCCTGGAAAAGCTGTGCTTTCTCTCTCCACTGGAATAAAGATTTGCTGGATTTGCACTCTCTTCACCCCTTCAAAGGAACAGTTGATCTTTGACCAAGAAGATATTTCATAGTTTGGACCATTCATTTTGAATTAATATTTTGGTTTGGTCCCAGTTTATAATAGCTAATATAAGTTAAATGAAGGAGGATCAAAAGTCACCAGAGAACATCTGCTAAAATTATTTATTGCAGTGTAGATCTGTCTCATGGAGCTACAGTTTATCAGCTTCTTAACTTTGAAAAAGAGAAATAATTTTATTATATTAGTAATTTATTGTAAATATTTTCTCATATGATGCTTCTAAACAGTTTAGATAATATTTCCTTTTGGTACAATATATTTATTTGATCCTGGAACATTTAATTCACCGTTAAATGTCACACACTCCGTTACTATAAAAGGATAAAACTGCTTCCAAGTACACATCATTTCAGCAAGACATGACTTTGTTCATGCCAGCTCTTTGGTTTTACAGACAAAGTCACTTGCCTCAAAATAGCCACTTTAGGAGAGTTATGGTAATAGCATAAAACAATGTAAAGCAGTTTGTGGTCACAATGTAAAGCATTCTTGGGCATCTGCATTTAAAGTCTGACAGTGCTTATCCTAACTTCAGTGCAGCATCATCATTTTTACGCTTATAGTGGATACTTTGGGAAAGCGAAATATGCATATAAAGTTAGAAAGACATTATGGTTCTACAGTCTTAAGGAAAAGGATCTTTTTTTCTTCAATAATTTTTACATCTGTAGTTCCTCTGTATTCAATATTTTTATATATAACCTAAGTACTTGTTTTCATTATAGCTGTTTTCTATTCTTGTTCCTTAATTGAAGCTATTGTGGAATTTCTGCCATGTTTGGGGAATTTACTTCTGGCTAAAAAATTACCTTCTTTAGTTACCTTCTTCCTGTTTGTTATGTCACTAAGCATATGTACTAACTCTAGGATTTGATTTACCATTACTAGATTAACACTTTGTTCATAGGACATTTATGGAAAAAAAAATCTCTTTTCATACATGGCAGGAAGATAAAAAAAATGTTATCTTTATTTTCTGTATTTCTAATGATCTAGTGTTTTTTCTTGTCTTTGTCAATACCTCTTTTAGTTAAAATTTGAAGGTCTGATATTATTTCTCATCTGAAAAATGGTTCACTACAGACAGTTCAGAGGAGTCACGGAATTAACTTTTACAGATTTGATATACAGGTTTTATTTGGCAACATGGCAGGAAAATACGGGCCAAAGAGTAGAAAGGAGAGAAGAAGGAACTGTTAAAGGCAGAAAAGTATGCAGATGAAAGTGGCAATGTACAACAGTGACATACGACTCCTGTCTATTCACTCAGTAGCAAAAACTACATCATAATCTTGCAGCTCAGTTGTTTCCATTTCGTCCTTTTGCAGGACTGAAGTTGTTTCCCAGCTGCCTAGAGCCTTTTGATCTATAATGCCTGTCTTTAGCAAAACAGGATTTGGAGCTCCTTAGAAACAGGAATTCCTGCAGGTGACAGTCTGCCCCACTGAGTAACCTTCATGTATACACCTTACTGAGTTCAAGAGACCAAGATATGCATTCCCCTTCCTAATTAATATAAATGAACTGATTATAATTATTTACATGATAAACAAATACACCATAGTGAATTTAGTATCACTATAAAAGATTTTGTTTGTGCTTCTTATTGGCAAATACTTAGAGTTTTGTAAACTACATGCCAAAGCCTCTGTCAATTTAGTAAAAAATATGGCAAAAAACTGAAGGTTCTCCTAAAAACTTTTTAATTAAGGAAATACTGTTTAAGCAATTCTACTAGAAAGTTAGTTTACAAACTCACCTGCTTTACTATCCAGGTCACCAAAGTGGCATGCTTACATTTCCTGGAATATCAATACATAGGACCAAAACAACATTCCTGCTCCACATGTGCTCTAGATTTGTTCACTTTAGAGAATTAGACACTTTAAACTAGTACTGCTTGAGCTCCTCCCCCTTTGAAGTGCTGTAAAGTGAACTCATCAGTGCTGTAAAGTTCAGTTCATGTAAAACATCTCCTTAAAAACTTGTGTTTAATCTTCAGTCCCTCTGATATGGTACATTGAGCTAGTGTTGCCTGATGAGAAAGAAGTTAATGTTCCGTTCCACTTTTAGTTCAAATACAAAATTTGCCCTTTCTTTTTCTATCCAAAGCAAATGAAAACAAAATCAACAAACAAACCAACAAACAAATTCTGGAGGCCTAGTCAAACTAGACAGTGTAGTGCAGCTCTAGGACACAGCTCAATACTGAATATTCCTGATCAGAAGCCAAATACCCTGTAGAAAAAACTATAGATTTTAGCCATAATTGGGTATGCACTCAAATTCATGAACAGTCTTTTGTATTACACACACAAAAGTAAAGAAAAATAATTTCAAGAACTGGCTCTTGGACATTTATTTCATTTGATTCAACTTTGAGATTTGTGTGTTTTTTGTTTTTTTTCACATATAAAGTAGTAAAAAAATATAAAATAGTCCTCAGGGGAAAAAAAAAACAAAAACAAACAAGAAAAACCTGGACTGCAGGAGGTTTGGAGAATCATTTAGCATGAAATTCAAGTGGATAATACTGGAGTATTAGGTATAATTGCTTTCCTATGTTGAGAAAGATAAGTGGCAGCGGAGCCCACATGAACAAAGATATGCCTCTGAGGATGTGAAGACCATCTCTAATTGTTCATTCAAGTACAAACAAGTTAATTATGCTGCAAATGCTTTGGATCATTATTCATTATTTAGCATATATTTAATTGTTGATAGTTACATATATTTTAAGCTAAAAACATAGAGCCATGCTCTATGTGAGGTTTTTCTCTTACTCTTTCTGCAAACTGACTTTAAAAAAAGTGTCACAATATATTATTGGTAGGACTATTTTTTTCCTCTAACACTGTAAATAACACACCAGTTTACTGATTGGTTAAAGATGGTGTTTGCCGCTGTTGCAATGCAAAATGAGGCAGGAAAGTGTAATTAGTAATCATCAACCTCAATTTATATATCAATTGCAACAGAGCAAAAATCGGTATGTGTACCTAAAATCTGTCTTGTAAACTAAATATATTGAGCAGTTAAACATCACTTTGTGTACTTAATAGCCATGTCTCCTGTAGCAGGGCTTAGTCCTTCAGGAATAATGGCCCATGAGCTGAGCCTGAAAGAGATCCCAGACTGATTTCAGACATGAATAAGAAAACAAACAATAGGGGCAGAACTGAGATCTGAAATCTAAACTGAAGTAAAGCAAGTGAAGAACTATTGGAACATATTATTTTAAAATTATTTTTTGTTTAGTAGGGTAGGGTTTTTTGTTTCTTTGCTTGCTTGTTTGTTTTTTGTGATATGTGTCATATTTTTCACTTTAGAGAAAACATTGCTTTTTAAAGTGTTATACCTACCAAGGGAAGAGCAACAGAATCTATTACTCTGTTGTAGCTGCTGTGCCTTATCAAAAGGGCTTCTGTTAATAGAGCCGAAGAGGGATAACTTTGAATGTGATGCTCTCATATGTATTCAGATTTAAACCACAGATTTGTGTGTATACCACAAATTTGAATTACTGAAGTTCTATCAGTTCCATATATCCATGGCCAAAATCCTTCAGGAGAGAAAGACTCATGTTGTTAATTTAATTTTAAGTGCTACATACTGAAGAGATAAAAAGCTTCATGTTCAAACTAAAACTAGACAAAACCCAAGATATATAAAGGATGAAAAGATGACTATTGTAAGAGAAGCCTAAAGGTTATTTAGAAAAGTGATTGATTATTCTGATGTTCAGTGGTTTTTCTTCATTAAGATTTTAGTTGCTGATAAGAGTTGAAGAGAACTTTGTGTCAGGGAAATAACTAATGTTATTCTAAAGCTCCAATCCATTTTATTATTTTTTTTTTATTCTTTAATGCTCTGTTAACCCCTTGGACATATTAGTATACTAAGTTGAAGGAGTCCTATTTTAAACTGCATTGTCTGAAAACCAAACCAAACCAAACCAGAAGGATCTGACAGGGCTTAAAAGGAAAAGCCTTAAACCCACAAAGAGAGTTTTAATTTTTTCATGTATTGAGAACCTCAATTTCATCTCCAAAGCCACCTCAGCCAGTATATTTTACTTTTTTAAGCAAAATTCATGGATTCTCATCACTGTAATGTACTTTACCCTGTGAACTGGATGCCATCACAGAAAGAATGTGAGTCGAAATAGACAAGATCTGCAACCTAGAATAATCTTTCTGATGTAATGGAGGAAGGTTGAAAACAACAGAAGCCTTGTTTTATCTCATCCCTCAGGGTGACATGCAAAGGACATCTAGCAATATCTTTAAAAGGCAAGCCCAGGAATTGAAAGACGTCATTTTACTGGGCCCTAAAATTAATAGAATCATAGAGGTCTTGTTATTTTCAATTTCATATTTTCCTCACGTTCCCACTGGTCACCTTCTATTCTATAGATATGATTTCTCTCTTTTTGGTCTCCACAGATCTGTTATTTATTCCTTTTACAGCATCTCTTTCTTCTTTTCAGGTACAGTTTTGCTTTGCTTTTCTCTAGGTCTAATTAATGAACAAAGAACACATTTGGTTCTCATTCATATGAAGGTTTTTGTTACTGATCTAGATGAGAGCATTCTGTACACAACCTTTGTTTTCTTTTTCTAATACTGTCACATTACTTTTTGGAAGACATATTTTTCTGCACATATGACTTCACCATAAGTGTCTTTCATTGATTATGAACTTAGAAAATTAACATGTTTGAACTCTGGTTTATTTTGGTACTACAGGTTTAATTGTATCTACATTTTCGAGAACTTGGATTCAGATCTTAGAAAAACAGAGCTTACACTGTTTTATTTTGAAAACAAAAACAATCTTTCTCTGACACCTGTATTCTTTTAGAGTTTAAGATTAGGTTTTGGTGCATTGTTATTTGGTGCATTATTGTTTTGGTGCAAATAGCTACTGGACTATAGCTCAGAAATAAGTGGTCATCCCTATAAACGTTGTGGATGAGTTGAGCTAAAGGTACTTTTCATTCCTGAGAACTCAGCTTCTCTATGAGATGTCTGAGCCACCCGTGATGTGCAGCCTGATTCAAATTTCTGTCAGGCAAAGCAGACACAGATCTGACTGCTTCATTTGCTGGGACTGGGCATGCAGGGTGTCCTGTATTAAAAAAAAAAAAAAAAACAAACAAAAAAAACCCAAAAACCCAAACATGAATATCCTCAGAAGAGAGGACATGAATCCTTAATGTGCTGCAAAGCTGAGAAATATGATCATAATTCTAGTAACCACAGCTTTTAAATGGATTTCTTATTTACTTGAGTGAAAATAATGCTTTTTTTCTTTCTCAAAGTCGTTCAAAATTTATTACATATTAGAAAGATTCTTGAGGCTTATTTTCCTTAGGTGCCTTTCTGAAAAAGAATATTGGCAAAATTAATGGTTGATATAATCTTCAGATTGAACTTTTTCAGAAGAAGTATTTCTGCCCTAAGCTTTCTCTAAAATTATGACCTTTTTGGCCAAGGGTTATAAAGAAAGTAAGCAATAGAGCACCAGTGGGAAAGCTGTCATGCCAGAAGGAAAAATACAGTGCGGATGCGAACCTGGTGTTAGAAAGACTTTTAACACTCTCTTTGGAGGACTTTGGACAAGAAAGAAGGAAAGAGATATCTAACCTTCAAATGTTCATAAAATTATTAAATTCATCAACACTGTTATTTACAATTTAAAATAGACATTGAAGAAGTCATAGGTTTTCATCTGTAGTCAGTGTGATATGTGCTAGATTGAGAACTTTTTAGGCAAAACAGCTTAATAGCTCATCCTTATCTTTGCAACAATGATATCCTGAGAAAAGTTTTATTTGTCAAGAGCTTTTTTCAGTTTTAAAAGGCAAAAGTGAATCATTTATTTGTGTTCTTGTCCAAAGTAACAGAACATGATGCAGAGAAACAAAGGGGGTAAAAAGTCTCAGCCAGTTCTTCTCTTCTTAAATGTCACTTTATCAGGATATTGATCAGCTGGACTTGACTTTGCAGGACTGAGTGTATTTACATATACAGAAATTGCTTAAACAGCAAAAATAAATTCCAGAATTTTATAACATCTTATTCCAGAGACAGTAATGTACCTCTTGCTATGATTTGTAAAACTGCAAGTGTATTTTGAATGCTAGTTCAAATTAGTTTGTAGCTATGAAATATATACCTAGGAACAGGGAAATTTAAGATAATAGCCAACTTTTAATGTCAGTGGTAGTCTTTAACAATATTTGCAAAATAAAATATAGCATAGTTTCCATGACCATAGCAAACTTAAGATTTTACTCACAATTATATAAATAGAAGGCCAAATTGTTGTTCTTTAGCCATTGACAGACATGGCCATTTTTCTGGCCATCTTAGGAAGAGCATTTTTTGAGGAGTAATTTAAAAGAGAAAGTCGAGGTCATATGAAATTTGGTGGGGTCTTTTTTCCTTGACACAGAGTCTTCATGAAAACAAGAAAATGTTTGAGAAAGAAGCAAAATACTGATGATTGAAACAGTCCTTATTATCAGACTAAAATAAACTCTTTGAAAAAAGAGTAGATATAGTGGAGGCAAAAATGTCTTAGAAGGAATACAACTGAATTTATGCAGAAAATACAAATTTCATACAAGAAGGGGTCATACATAAGGATATACAAATCAAAGTATACTGGTGAAGTAGTGAGCCAGAAAGATGTGTCAGTCTTTCTACCTTTCATCAGGAAGTGACGATGCCAGCCAAGTCCAGTGACAAGTACTATCCAAGTGAAAGTGATGATATTCAGCTATAGCAAGGCTGGCTTGGCCAACATGGAGTATCAAGCCTGAAAATATATTAGGATAGCATGAATAAGTGATAGTGCTCTTGTTGTGACAGAAAACCCTATGAGATAATGCTATTTTAAAGCTCAGTTCTAAAATTTTGCTTATATGGGAGTATCAGAAAATTCTATGAGAAGCATGGCTAGGTAAAATGAGGTAATATTTTAACAGAAAAAGCTACATAATGGCTCCTCAATATAAACGGTGTTTAAAACTACTTAGGAATAGGTTTAGCATAGTGCATAAGAAATAAGATGCGAAAAACAAAGGGCTGCAGAATTAGCTTTGTGAAAAGCCCAGGGTAAAACTTCAAGAAGAAAATAAGGTTTCAGTTGGGCACCAGAGCTGAAACATGAGAAGAGAGGATGCTGAGTGTGAAAGAATTTTTAGAGTCAGGGAGTAGTTTCTGTCTTGAAAATATGTCAGAGCTCAAGGAGAATGTAAGTCAGGTTTGTCCAGGAGGACATTTGAAGTATTGAGTGATATATGAGAAAATTATTATTAAATGTTATTACAAGAGCAAATTAATCTGTGAGCTTTAGACCTATCCAGTTATAGCTATTTAGAGGACAAATCTCACAAGTGATGTAATATTTTTTAAATTTTGTGCTTTACAACTGAAATATATTTTATAGCAGGTAACAGTCATGACCATGTAGATGTTCTCATGAACAATGCATAAATCTAACTTGTTTAAAAAGCTACCATGGCAAAGGTTATATTATATAAAAAAAAGCATGTTTCTTTTGAGGAAAACTTATTAGAGGAAAAGTTACTCTCAATTAGTTGTTTGATTTATAAAAGAGTGGAGAGAAAAGTTTCTTTTTTTTTGAAAGAAGTGACAATTTAATATTTAGGTTTCGTTGTATTTGAGTAAGTAAATAAAACTTTAAAAAAAGATATCAAGTTGAGAAGTATCTGGCTATTTTTTCTAGGTGTTCTTTTTGGAGAAAAGCAATGAGTTAAGTCCAGACCTTTTTATCAATTTGGATTGCTCTTTGTTGTAATTTAAAATTATCTGAAGTAGTACATCAGTAATGGATTTGCAGACATATAACTCATAAAAGGAAAATTAACAGATAGGAGGACTTGCCATTGCAACTGTACAGACCCAGGGCAGTACAAACAAATGAGCCTCAATTCTGTGCCTGGGAAGATCATGGAACAGATCCTCATGGAAACGATGTTAAGATGCATATAAGACAAGGACATCATATGAGACAGCCAGCATGGCCTCACTAAAGGCAAATGGGGCCTGACCAGTCTTGAGACCCTTCTGTAGTGAACTGCAATGCTCAACAAGGGAAGACCTGGAAGACCATCAATATCATCTATCTGGACTTCTACTGCCTTTGACACAGTCCTACATGGCATCATTATCTCCAAATTGGAGAAACTTGCATTTTAAAGGTGAACTCTTGAAGGAATAAGGAATTCAAGGATAAAGAATTGGCTGAATGGAAGCAGCCAGAGCATTGTGGTCAATGACTTCATGTTCAGACAGAGGCTGGTGATGAATGGTGTCCTTCAGGACTCTGTCTTGGGTCTGGGACTCCTAAATGTCTTTGACACAAACAGTGGGATTAAGTGCTCCCTCAGTAAGTTTGCAGAAGACATAAAGCTGAGTGGTGCAGTTGACACAATAGAACAATAGGATAACATCCAGAGGGGCCTGGCAAAGCTTGAGAACTGAACCCAGAAGAACCTCAAGAAGTTCAACAAGTGCAAGTGCAAGGTGTGGACCTGTGTCAGAGCAATCCCAGACATGAGTAGAGACAGGTAGAAGAACTCATTGAGAGCAGCCCTGCCAAGAAGGACTTGGGGGTTCTCGTGGATGAAAAGCTGGACATGAGCCAACAGTGTGTGCATGCAGCCTAGAAAGGGCATCACATTCTGAGCTGCATCAACAGCAGCATGCCCAGGAGGTTGAGGAAGGTGATTGTGCTCCTCAGCTCTTGTGAGATCCTACCTGGAGTACTGTATCCAGCTCTGGGGTCCTCAGCAGAGGAAAGATGTGGACCTGTTGGACTGAGTCTAGAGTAGGGCCACCAGGATATTTCTGGGACTGGAGCATCTCTCCTTTGAAGACAGCCTGAGATAGTTGGGTTAGTTAAGCCTGGAGAAGAGAAGGCTCCAGGAAGACCACATTACAGCCTTCTACTACCAAACAGAAATCAGAAAAAAGAGGCAGAGCAACTATTTACAGTGACACACAGTGGGAGAACAAGGGGGAATGGTTTTAAACTAAAAAAGAGAGAAATGTAGATTAGATGTTAGGAAGAAATCCTTCATTCAGAGGGTGGCAAGGCACAGGAACAAGGTGCCCAGAGAAGTTGTGATCACTCCATTCCTGGCTTTGTTCAAGGCCAGGTTGAATGGGGCTCTGAATAGCTTGTTTCAGTAGAAAGTGTCCCTGCCAATGTCAAGGAAGTTGTAACTAGATGATATTTCAGGTCCCTTCTAACCTGAGCCATTCTATATTTCTATTACTATTTTTTTAAGGCAATATGCTGTAAAGTTGAGAAACACCCTTTAAATAACAAAAGAACACCCTAATCTGAGAAAGAGAAAGACTTGATGTCTTTCTTCTTATTTTAATTAAAGATTTTCTCTTCTGCATTTGCAGCAAACATCTAGGAGGAAGTTAGCTGGATTGAGTTCAATGTTAAAAATAGAGGTAGCTTTGCTAAACAAGTACTGACGGAGAGCACCAAGAAAAAAGAATAGATTGATTTGTTATATTAGAAGGCTATCATTGGAGTATGTGAAAGTAAAACATTAGCTAACTATGAAGTAAAACTTTACGGGTTTCAGAATTGCTGTCCTATATATGCCTCTATGAGATCTGGCTAAGTTGTGACATGTTTGATGACACAAAGTATCGCTTTTACTCACAGAAAGACAGAGAAAGATGCACATTGTCCATGTCCAGTATGGCACTGCATTGACAATACTGAAACACTTGCATCCAATTTGTGCAATTTATACTTCCACAACAATATGAAGTCTCTGTCTACTGTCATCTCTAGCAGTATTTGCAGTCGGTGTCATTGTGGGTTTCTTTGGGATATATACTGCAACACACTTTTCTTGTGCCTGGTATCTTGTTTAATAAAGAAAAATTCAAAGCTCTGACACCTCAAGGCTAGTGAGAAGACTCCTTTCTTAGCGTGCGTTGTTTAACTCTCAGTGAATAATTCATTACAAGTTTAACCTTCATTTGTTCTCAGAGAATGCTCTCCTGTAACTTCCTACTTTTTTAAATACATGCCTTTTTTTCCTTTAATAACAGTTTTGAGTTCAACAGTTTTATGTTAAAAATCCAACACATTTTGTACTTCTGAGTGTTCATATGAAATGCTTGTTTTTTTCTTTCTTCTTCCTGTACCAGCCAGATTAAACCTTTGGAGTTTTCCATATCTCAAAAACAAATTGGAGAGGAAGAAGACTAGAAAATTTTATAAAAATTTTTGAAACACAAGTGTCATAGAGGTGCAGTTCCTATTCAAGAAAGGCTTTGTAGCATAATGAATAATTTAGATTTAACTTTAGTTCCTGACATTTTTCTGAAGGACTTAGAAGTATGGGTGATGTTATTCTACCAAAAAAGTACCTTATCCATGTCTGACTCATTCAGGCCACGGTTCCATACCTGTGGATGCCAAATTTCCGGTGAAGGACATGGAGAAATCTCCTCTTCTGTTTTGTAGAGAACTGTGCTGTTACACTAATGTAAATATCACACCTCAGATTTGCTTTCAGGAATACTTTCTCATAGTAAAATTTGATTACCTCTCTACTTCCAAAAAGAAAAATATATTCCAAAAACATTCATTTTAGAATATGTGTGGTTGGGGAATGCAGCTCTGCTGTTAATGTAAGGTTTTATTCTATACAAGAAAAAGTTGAAAAAGAAAAGAACTTGAGTATAAAAGATTAACTAACATACTTAAAATTTAAGTGTATGTCTAAATTTTCAGATTGTACATATAGGTTTCATCTTCTTGAAATGGTGGTCTATTCTGTGTTCTTGAAATATATACACAGTCTTGGAATTGTGGTATTCCTAAGTGTGTTCCAACCTTCTTTCCTAATCTCTCACTTTTGTGTTTGATTGCTAGCCAGCAGAACTATTCCAGCCTTTCTGATGATGAAAGAGGGTATATCTTACAATCATTGTTATCAAATGATGTTCCTGACACTTGACAGCAATTTTGTCCAGGACTGGCCCCAGTTATGAAATCTTTGTAAAAGGAATGCAGTTCTTGCTTTCCCTTACAGCCACTGCTTCATTAACGGAAGGACAGAAATGATAGGCTTAATTGTTTCTTTTTAGCCTAAAAGACTGCAATATTACTCTTGGAAAACATAACTACTGCTTAACTCCCTACTGAGTTTAGCATGAACCACCAGTGTTAACTCTTTAAGGAATTACTTAGCTAATAAATTGTAGTCCAAGTTTGTGTGAAACAAATAGTTGAAAAACAGAAGGTCTGAAATTTTGATATATTGATAGAAATATTGATAGATTTTCCTTTCAACCATGTAATTAGTGCTGTAATTATTGCAGTATGCCTATTTAGAGCTGACAAAAAGTTTATATTTTTATAATGCAAACCACATTTTTTTATATTTATGTGTTCATATATATAGATAGATACACACATGGCTGAGTATCTTGGGAATTTGTTATGTTCATTTAAAAAAAAAAAAAGAGAAAAATAGCCTGACATACTAGGAAACCTTAGCTCAGCTCAAGTCTGAAGTCTTCTGGCAGGCTAGTATTTTAGTCCATTCACTATTATGTAGTATTAATCCAACATTATTTATTCCAAGGTTAAGGACAGATGTAACTATAGACTACAGCCTTAGCTGATAGCATGAGCTCACACTGTTTGTGTAGAATATACCATTTGTCAGGAAAAAAAAAAGAAAAAAAAAAAGGATTCTACTCCTAAGAAGCTCTTCTTTTTTTTTTTTTTCCTTTCATATCTGCAGCAATGAAGGTTTACACAGGTACTATTTTATTTCTGCAAATGAGTCTATGTGCACCAGCAGTGGTCAAAGAGTACTGAGTTTGCCTATATATAATCAAAAAAAAGATTAAATCAAATGAAAATTATGCTCGAATAAAGGCAGGACGTGTTTTCAGTCTGGCACGTATCAAGAATTTCACTTTACTGTGTGAGGGAGAGGGACACTCAGAGATGTGTATCTTCCACTGCTCATGGTACAGCTCAGGCAGCAACACCTGACAGCTTCAAAAGGACCTGAGATCAAGAATCTTCAGACAAGGCATCATGTTAGGGTAGGGTATTTTCACAGAAGGCCCTCTTTGTCATGCTACTTATGAGGAGTTTTGCACATTTGAGTCTGGCTAAAGCCTTTGCAGAGCCCATAGTAACTTTATTTACACAGAAACCACTGAGCTAATAAACCATATTTATTCATAAGTTGGGTAGCTCAATCCAGGCAGCTAAATGTAAATGGATACAGAAAGAAAACACTAGTGACATATGTTGCATTTATTCTGTGCCTTCTTTTAGTTTGCCTTTTTCCATTCTAAAGAATTCTGCATTGTAGTTATTAAAATATTTTGTAGTTTTTTTACTTATGCAGTTATGCATACGCATATACTTTTTTCCTCTTGTTACCTAGAAATGAATGGCTGAGTTTAATTCCCTGGAATTCTAACCCTACAAAATTATATTTTTAAAATCATTTGCTATTTTAAGCAGTAGCAAAATCTTCAAATGGGTCAAATATTTCCTTCTCTAATTCTCTGACCCAATGACTGTTTTTGAAAGACATGTCTTCTGAATGTACATCTGCATTACGACTTCTCAGGCCCACCCATGCAGGTAATATAAGGACATCTTGTTAATCTTTTCTGTCCTTGTTTTGCAGTACAGGACATAAGAGCATACTCTGGTACTGTGGATGAACTAGAATGATCTGTGCAACTCACAGTTTCACAAAAATAACTGGTATGGTGTTTAGCTTGTAAGAAAATATTTCCTACTGTGGAATATGTGCTCCTAGAGATTAGAAAGGTTAGGTTCTTGTCTCAGTGCATATCCTTTATATATTGAAAACTAAATTTCATATAAATGTGCAAATTGAAAAGTATATAGGAAGAAAAAAATGATACACATTGGGAACAAGACCAGATGCAGTAGTATCTAAGAAATTACAAGGATAGCCTGAGTGAATGAACCCAGCTCTAAATTTTTACAAATATTTAAGTAATTTGTGATGAAACTAAGATTGCATAACAAAAGGCAGCAGATTGTTTTATACTTTTCCTTCACTAACGTGCATTCCAAACAACACAATTAAGAGACCATTCATTATTTATGTCTGAAGGCTTGAGAGTGTGAATCCATTTCTTCAGCTTGCATACAACAGCAATAATAACCTGCCATCTATTGCGTGTTTTCAGTCCTTTGATGTCCAAGTGCTTTTCAAGAAGCATGATGTGGGTCATCCCTGTTTTGCAAACAAGGAAGACAAAACTCAGAATGTTTAAGCAAATTTTCCATACCTTCAAGATAAAGATGTCCACAGCCATGGAACAGAACAGTCAGTCCTGTGCCTCATTTCCTAAGCCATGCTTTTTACAATTCATTTTCATTTTCAATTTTGTGCAAAGTAACACTGTTTTAACTCAATTAGTTACTAATTTGAAGATAAATAACTAAGATGTCAGCATCCTCAAAGTGGGTTGAATCCTGCACACTTTTTATTATTGGTGTTATAATTATTTCTTCATCTTTTCTGCCCTAGGCAGTTTAACTATATAGCCAAAACCTCAGTTCACTGACAATACATGCAGATAAAAAATACTGGTTCAATTTTTGCTGCTTATTATTAGTGCATTAAGCAGCACTGAATGGCTTCATCTTTTAGTATTTTCATTAATTTAAAACATTTTTTCCTTATTTTCATTGTACAGTCAATAATTGCCTTAACTGTAAAGGCAAACCAAAAAACCCTCTGTTTCAAAGCCTTTTTCCTGCCACCCTATAAAACAAATGGATTCCAAAATGGAAAAGAAATATTTTTTTTTAATTTTTTTTTTTTTTAATTTTATTTTCCCCAAAGTCAATTTATGAACTTCAGATAAAACTAACATTCCCTGGAGGACTGTGAGCTCTCCTTCCTACTGACAGATTTTTTTTTTCTTAATGAGAAACCTATGCTTCTAAGGTTCCTACCTGAGGATGTGCTCTACACTGGCCTGTTGGAGTAGAGCTGCTTAATATATATTTCAAAATAGTTGAAGTTAGTAGACACTGGGAGAGCAGGAGTTTATTTCTAAGGAGCTGAGGATGGAGACAAAAAAGAAAGCATGTTCACAATGGGTTTTAGTATTTAGTTGATGAGATGGAGATCTGCAACACCAGGAGAACCTTTTTCTGAATCTGCACTTCAAACCACTGCCTTAATTATTGAAGTACTTGAAACTAGAGTTCATTTAAATTGTTAAGTAATATTTAGCATCTACAGTATATTTCTA
This sequence comes from Premnoplex brunnescens, assembly GCA_035040995.1. Taxonomy (NCBI): domain Eukaryota; kingdom Metazoa; phylum Chordata; class Aves; order Passeriformes; family Furnariidae; genus Premnoplex; species Premnoplex brunnescens. The sequence continues at coordinate 54,471,035 of JAWWLT010000092.1, forward strand.
CTTTTACATCTAGTAACTGCAAGTAAAAGGCAGCATGTTGACTGTTATGCTGTTGGGAGCAAACCGTCCTGAGATATTTACTTTGTGGCACAGGAGAAATAGTTTTCGAATTTTCCGTTCCAGTGTGGTATGGTGAAATCTCTTAGTCAAAAGTCTTGTTTTGCTTCATTTTGCATTCCTTCATTGATATAGGTAAAATATGCATATTTATAAATTTCACAAATAGTAAATAATCAGGCAAACTTTAAAAAATCATCTTGAAAGTGGCCAGTTATTTTGTAAAATTCCAGCACTTATATTTTATCTGATTTTGGGGTTTGTTTTGTTTTTGGGTTTTGATTTGTTTTTTTTTTCTTTTTCATGACCTATCTTTTAAAGAAATAAAAAAGTTTCACGCCATGGTGCCTGATTTATGTGTACGTCTATAGACATGTGACCTCAGTGACAGATCCAACTATTACTAGAGGTCCCATGACTGTATGACCCTTTCAGCTAAATTTATCACAGATGCTTTTTCCACTCTTTGAAGTTAACTGTTTTTGATTCCATGGGACTGTTACAAAAGGCCCTGTGCTAGTCACTAGGTGATACTTGAGAGATAGGTGCCAGAAAACAGGAAGAACAGAATGCTTAACAAGAAACCTTATTAACATTCCTTCTGCTTTTGTGGAACACTTTATATGCAGATCACTGGCAAAAGCCTCCAGTGAAGCTGGGATCTTCCCTGGTAATATACAGTGTAGTTGGTATTGCATTTTATTATACTGTTATAAAAAAATGTGCAAGGGTTTTAGAGAACCTTACACACTTTATGTACGTTACTATTTGATGATTTTTTTTTATATATTTTGATGCATAACCTGTTTAACATGTTTTCCTTCTATTTGCCAAGTCTATTTAAATTTTACAAATACATTTTTTAAGGCTTACTTTCATTATTAACCTAGCTGCACTGCCATCAAAGGTAATATACTGCAACATTTGTAGAGACTGTACAAAGGAATGGCTATTACACATGTAACCACTTGTTCAGAAATAAATTTGCTCTTTTAGTTTAAAACCAATTCTAACATAGTTCATAGCAAATTCAAAATATATAAATTGAACATTATATTCCCTGCCTAGTTTTCTGCATTTTCCCCTCTTCTAATTCTGAACTTGCCAAATATACTAACACAGGAATTAATTCCCAAAACTTTAATGACAAGTTTTTTGGCTAGGAATCATAAATGCAAGGGGTTTTTGTAATGCACAAACTATTAATGTATTTATTGTAACAGATCTCTTTCTGTAGTTCAGTAGAGAGAACATCATATTATAGTTCTTTAATTAAGGTGTTTTGTCCTTCAGTGATTTATAACAATCACTGTCTGTATGTGTGTTTAACAGTCAACAAGGAATTTCATTTTTACTTGACTTCCCCAGAGTGTTCTGAACATCCTTCAGACAGAATACTTTCTGTTTTGTGAAGTTAGACAATAGTACTTATTCACAGTATCTAGGCAAATGTTAGGAGTAAAAGAAAGGGACTAATTACGTTTCTGGGTAAGGCTTTTAGATAATTTGGAATGAAAAAATCTTTAGTCCTTTCTTTACTCCACAGAGACTAATTTATCTAGCATGTGTCTCAGTGGAATTTCCCTGCAAACTCACAACTGTTACTGTAACTTACATTCATCTTTTCCTTTTATTTATTATCCATCAGTATTGTTTATTTTTTTTTTCAATGTTATTGACCTTTAAACCTGTTGTTATCAACCTGCAAGAAAGAGATAGAGACTCTTTTCAGCTGCCTTCATTCCCATGTGACCTGCAGGGAGAATAGATTCAAAATAGACTAGTTCCTCCCTGGGCAATACAAGACAGAAGAGAAAAGCACTGTCATTTCCGAAGAGCACAGTGCTAGAGAAAACTCAGCATGAAAAAGGAAGGAGTTGCAGTGTGTTAGAATTCTTCCTTTACAGCCTGGATTTTTACAGGAGACGTATTGGAAGGGCTTTAAAAAGCAGAAGATTTTAAAAGATTCTTTGAAATGGAATATTTCAAGAATGAGCTTTTAAAGGACAACTGATGTTTGACTGCTAAAAATACCGAAGGAACTTTTCAAAATGAGCATTGTTATGAAGCCAAGATCCCGATCTACCAGCTCCTTAAGGACTACCGACGCAATGTGGTAATGTGTTTGGTTTGTTTCTTTTAGACTCTCCTTCCTATTATGACACACAAGTATGTCCCAGGAAAGTCACAGGCTTTAATTTTGAATTGATATTTGAATTGATTAATGGTTATCAAAGATGTTCAGCTGATGATTTTCACAATTACTAGCAAGGAATAAAATTAGGTAGCTTTTTATTGTAAAATACAGTGTATAGAATTTTTGAAAAGAGAACCCATTACATACTGGTTTTTAACACATTGTATATTTTTTTCTTTTTCCCATTTAGTAGTCAGATTCAGTCCTTGCACTTAAAAGTATCTCCTAAAAATCTTTAGTAGACTTATTTCAGCAAGAAAAGTTTTAACATAGAGATTGTATTTCTGGAGGCTGGAGACTAAAATGAAACTATAGTTTGTGTGAGCTATTTTGGGATACTTACATGTAGTTTTGCTGCATAAATAGACTGACTGGTAGAGATGTGTCCTGGGAAGAAGCAGACTTTGGAGCAGCATGTGTGAGACTGTTCTGTATTTATGCTTCATGTGTTTCCCCTCCTCTCTGTGGCTCAGAGTAGAAGCAGACTGTAATAGTGAACCATCTGTATGATTTTTTTTCAGATTTTGTCAGTTAGTAATCAGCAAAGTTCTGTCTTGTGAATAATTATGTTTTTTTGTTGTGAGGACTTTTTCTTTTTAAAATTTAATAATTACTGACAGGACAGGTTCCTATTCAGTATGCAAAATAAATTCCCTTTACTCTTTTAATGTCACCCACATTTTTTTCCTATCTCTGTGTTTTTAATAATGCCACCATTATTTTAATAAACACACAATAGACTAATTGTTCAGAGCTATATATAACTAGTATAAAATGCTGTAGTTTATCGCTTTTGTTTAGAAAGAAATGGCATATGTGTTGCTGTGGGATAAGCAAATAAGCATACTACTAAAGCTAAAGAAGAGTCCTGGTTGGTCTCAGAAACTCCTAAAGCAGATTTTTGCTGAAATAACTGCAGTAAGTGGTAGGTCCATACTAAAATCCAGTACCCTGTCGGTGAACTATGTATTACTAAAGTGTTACACTCTGCAGGGTGTCTCCAAGGAAGTGAGTTAAAACATACATACCTTAGCTATTACGTATAACTGTGCAAATAAATCAGTACCTTTGATTAATTCTTCCTTTCAATTATCATTTTTTTCTGTTGTTTCCATTAATCCTTGCAGGAAAAAAAAAAGAAAAAAAATCAAAGAAAAAAATCCTTGTAACTGATAGTTTCAGGCTGACTTCACCACCAAGTATTGTGTTTGAAGTATCTGTCTGTCTCCCTTTGTACTTGTTGCCTTTACTTATAACGCTGATCTGGTAGCTGAGAATACCTGTTCTGCTAGTTTTATACTGGGAGTACTCTGCTTACTACCCTGCTGTTTGGGAACACTCTCTGAGCTCAGAGGTGGCTCTTGGGGTGATCCTTGGCGGCTGGCTGGACAAGGTACATGCTGTTCTCTGGCAGTGTGGAGCAATGCCAGGCAAGCCCTGCCCCAGCCAGAGAGAAAATGAAGTGCAGAGGAAGGAGAGAATGGGAGGGAGCTGCTGGCTGCCCTCACTGAACTCAGTTCCTATCTGCCCCTGGGGAGGTGACAGCTCAGACTAGCCCACCCCATCCACATCACCCAACCAAGCAATCTTGCAGGTGGGTCTCTGCAGGACCAGTTTCCAAATCACCTGCATAACTTTGCTTGTTGTGGTTAATCACCAGAGTCTATGGGTTTGCACTCATGGATTAGTACTACTTTTTGCAGTTATCTGGGACAGAATAGTAGCATCGTAGTCTCACTACAGTATTACTGCTTAGGGACAAGTAGCATAAGATTAAGTCTAGAGCACCTATAGATGTTCAGGCCAGGAGATAGGGAGAACTATACCACAAAATTCTCCTTTCTGTAATTGTTAACATAGTGATCCTACTCTGTGTTAGAGGAGCAGGGGTGCAGGAACAAGAAAATGGGAGAATGTGAGAAGAAACAGCAGTTTATGAGTCTTGAGCACAGAGACTTGAGAGACAGGACTGTTCCAAGGGTTGGACAAAAAATTATCCAATGATTTCTTTCCACTACAGTTTCTCATGTGAACAAAGCTCCCATGAAGAGCAGGAAACCAGTTTCCCAACACACAATGATCAGTGAGAAAACAGAAAAAACATAAAGACAAGACAGAGAAATCTCTGCTCTTGGTGCCTTGAAATCACACACTCTCTGTCCAAAAGATACAGTAAGTTCAGGGGATGTGGTAAAAGCATGATGTTCTTTCCAGTATCAGTATTACAAAACATCCAAAGTGTATCTCCACTGGTGATGTGCTGTGCTGGGCACCCCAGCTGGCTTTGAGCAGATCCAGGTGAGCCCTGGCTGTCCTGATGCTCCCCCATGTAAAGTTGCCTGGGTTAGGGATGGCTGCTGCTTAGCATGACAGTAGGGTCTGTAGACAAACCTTTTCTTTCTGATATACATTAGAAAATAGATCCTAACTTCAGTGACTGGAGTAAAAGCAGATGGTTGGTATTTATGCAAAACAGGAAAGTGACTTATTTAAAGGTTATTATCTGTTACACGTTAGTGCTGTTCAATTCTGCCATGAATTCCTACTCGTTCTTCACTTCAGGGTGTGATTGTGAAGTGTCTTTAAATCAGAACATTTCTGGAAAATAGTTTAGAAGGGATAAATGTTGGTGCATACTTTTCAACTAACACAATTGATATGTCTTTTTATTCCAGAGAAGAAATAACAAGAAAGTTAGGAAACTCATGGTCAGGCAAAACTTTGGCTGAGACAGAAGCATGTGCATTTGAATGAGAATGACTCCACTTTCTTGACAATTTGCCAGTGAACAGTAGAGCAGTAGTGTTCTACAGAAAATGTCATATTTCTGTGGTGGTTTTTTTCTATCTTGATAAATACAATTCTGAACTTTAAAAAAAAAAAACCCACAAAACAAAACACAAGTATTCGGGATGAACTGAATTAAAATTTTAGAATTTTAAATAGGGAACTGACGGCAAGTCAAGCAAGCAGCCAAGACTGTTGGTTTTTGGTGAATAGCTTGTAGGCTAGAAGTGGGGCAGCTAATCAGATTTTAGAATTTTTTTTGGTTTTCATGTTATATGTAACTAGCAAAAAGAGCTTGTAAACCTCAGGAATATTGTCAGCTTTTTGCCACAGTCCTTTCTGCACTGTGTGTCTAGACTTACCTGTTCACTTTGTTGGTTGGCAGTATTGCAGTATTGGATTTTATTTTTTTTTTTCGTAATGTATACAAAATAAATGTTTCCTGGTTTTTGGCATTTTGTTGAATAATCTGCAAAGGGCACAACCCAGCCTCTCCAGTGCGTCAAGAAAAGAAGTCTTCAATGATTGTGTGGTGTTATATACATAACTGTGGTGTTATGTAGGCTAATGCATCTGTTCTTATTTAATTCTAGAAGTGAGTGATATTGCTTGTCTGCAATATCATCAGGTTTGGTATATTGGAAATTACTGAGAGATGTTGTCAAGTATGAATTTCTCAGTCTATAACATATTTATAGATGAGTGGAATAAAACCGATCTACTGTATGAACCTTTTATGGCCATATCCTTAATATCCGGGTCACAAGAGGGATGCTAAATAAAAGCCTTATTAAATGAAGACAGTACAATACTTTTGGTTTGACATCAGTGTATAGTGTTGTTTCTGGGGCAGAAGTTCTAGGACAGAAGAATGAGTTATCATCAGCTATGTGGACCTGAGGTAGCTGCACTGGCTTCCTGACTAAATGGTACCATGAAATGGAACTCTGCCATGATTGTGACCAAGTATTTTGGTATCCATGTGTGACAGTAGGAAGCTGTGGCCACATCACATTGCATAGGAACTGATCATCCCAGAACCATTCAACTCCTTGGTTAATACCTTGGTACTAGCAAGCCTATTGCCACTGATGAATGTATACAGTAAATGATACTGAATGAGGGGTACACCTCTAGGTTTTTGTTATTAGACTTATATTTAAAGTTAACTGCTACTTTCAGACTGGGAATCTGAGTGCTGGTGAGATCAAGAGCAAAACCTGGGTATTCCTTGAAAGAGTCTTTGTCTACAGCATAGAGAATGTAAATGTTTGTAAATGTAACTGTGAACAGTAGTAACACCATTCATATTACTTGGATGTTAAAGAGTTATGTTTTATTTATTCCTTTATTGGGTGAATCCTTTTTCCACTCCAGTATTATGATTTTTTGTGTGTGGCAAGTGCCTGTTGTCATTGTTGCCTATATTACTTGTCCGATTTTGCCATATCTTATGAAACTACTCTTAAACAACAAACATTTGGTACTTTATATAATATCTAATTGTACTTTTAGCAGTTGAAGGTGTTCAATGCAAGCTCCACAGCATCCAAACTCATGGGTGGGGATTGAAATACCAAATATCATATGCAGAATTGTGGGATTTCTGAGTGCTAAGGAAAGCTGGCAAGATATAGATGACCTTCCTGGATGAAGTCTGACTTTGATGGAATCTGTAAGTGAATTCATTAAGAAAAATAGGCTTTCATAAAGAGTATAAGCCTCAAATCATGACAACTACAGAAATTCAAGGTGGTGCATATGCTTTTATTTATTGAGTCAGTACTAATGAGGAAGACTGCATAGTGTGATATGTTACACAGTGTTATTTTTACAAAACGAACAGGGAACAACTGCTATTTCATCAGTGAATTACGGGTGGAGTTTAAGGTGATCAACTAGTCTATTTTCTAACAACATAACACATGTCCTACGTGGTCAGACCAATGGCCTTCCTAACATGGTATTCTGTTGCTGCATGCAGCAACAGGAAAACAAGTGCCCGTCCAATTTCTGCAATCCATTCCCATCATATTGCCAAGCATCTATTAGTATTGTATTAGGGACATTATAGGGTTAGCCCTTGCTTGTTCTCTTTTATTGTATCGTCTATGTACCTGCTTCCCCAGGGATTCACCTTATACTTTTTCTGAATTTGTTGGTAAACTACTTTCCCCTGCATCCTACTGATAACCTTTCTGCCTGTGTAAGAAAGCACTTTCTTTACTGCGCTTTAAAATTAGTTCTGTCATTGTTGCAATTGGTGAAGGAGTCTGCATTCACTTATCCACAGCTTCATGATTCTTTTTAAACTCTGTCATAATCTACTCAGCCTTTTCCTGCAAAATCTGAAGAGCTGTATCATCTTATATTTTCCTGAAAAGGCTACTGTCCCATCCCTTGACCATCCCATTTTAGTTCCCATGCGTTGTATTTCCTCAAACACCACTGTGTTCTTGAAATACAGAGACCAGATGGCAGGTGTTACCCAAGATGTGAGCACACCAAAGTAAGTGATAAAATTACACTTGCATTTTTTTTCTCAGCACCTTTGGTGATGATGCCCAGTATGCTGTTAGCTTTTTAACTGACATTTCAAGTTGGGTCAGTGATTTTAAATTATTTTTACTGTTTTTTCCTGCCAATACGATCTTTGGCATATTCCCATCTCTGGTTTTTTTTTTAGAGCTGAAGTATTAGACTTGCCAGCATAAAATCCAATTACTTTAACATTAATGTGATGAGAACTGCTGTCTTGAAATAACAATTTTATTTTTTTTTTAAACAAAGAAAAAAAAATACAAACCATGCAAAACAGAATAAATAGCAAAGTTTGACTCCAGTAAAGAAAGGGCACTTCCTCAGAGATGTGTTCTTTCAAGGTACATCCAGATAAACCTACATTCTTTCCTCATATATTCTTTCCTCATATATTCTTTTCCTCATATATTCTTTCCTCACCGCATGCAGAATGTACAATCTAGTTTTCTGCCACTCACTTTAGTGTACTAACAATCCACTTTCCGTTTTCCTGAAAATACAGTCTTGCCTTTGCAACCCAGTTCATTCTCACACTTTCTCCCCAAGCACATCTGTAGATTATCAACTTGTGGAAAAAACTCTATTTAAATGTAACTGGACCACAAGGTCAGTGGAGATGAGACACTTCAGTGTCTGTCCCTAGGATAGTGTAAGTGAGAGGGGAGAAAATCTCATGTTCACTTGACAGCTCAACCCGAACAAACACAGACCATTTACAGCTGGTTCAACTGAAGATAGAAGGTAGCCGAAACCTAGATCAATCTTAAGATGACAATGTTGAGATGTTGATGGAAGCCCTCTGCCTTTTATTGCCTTTCATCATTACACCATGTCTGAACTAGCTGGTTGCATTTTGTTCTACAGCGAGGGGTTACCTTTCTTCCTACTTTCTCTTCTGAGAAACACAATTGCAGTGTAATAACAGATGGGATTCAGCTCATCTAAAGACAGATGTTTGTTGTACCTGAACTAGTAACCTCATGCTCTTAGTGGAGAGAGTGCCTTCTTTCAGGATATGCCTTACGTCACATACTTTATATGTCTGCCTCTGAAGACCTGTTCTTGATGTCACTGATTTTATCAGCCTAAGCTCCACTCGACATACATAATACATATAAATGAAATCTAACTTGTGTGTGGGTATCTACAGCCTGCATGTTTAGCCAGATTAATTCTTTCTAATGCAACTAACTTAGATTATGCTAAATACATGCTTTAATATTTAGTAGTTTTAGCATTACTTTATAATATAGGGTATTCATATAAAACAAGGGAAGTCCAGTACAGAATAAAAAGTGTTAGAACATAATGACAAGAACAAACTGACTATTTAGGCTAAATGCAAAGAATAGTGTGTTCAATTCATATCCATGAAGTCACTAAGCAGTGACATCATGATTCAAATGGCAGCACAAATGACTCAAACTCATTACTGTGATTCTCATCAGATTTCAGCTACAGTGGTTTTTAAATCAGATTTATATGGACTAGACCATGCATTTTAAGTTACATTACAAAACTCAGAAGTAGATTTCTGCATTCCTTTATTTGTTAACATTTGTGGTCCTGTGAAAATACTGTACAGGCAGGACTTAAATAGGTACATAGCATGATATGACCTTTTAAATATTTTTTATTTCATCAAAAATCATGAAATCTTTCCAGACCTATAAAGTGTTAAAAGACAGAACAGTGCAGAGTTTCAGAAGCTAAAGAGCAGAAATAGTTTTTGTTCATCTGACCTAATATTTGAGGATTTGAGAAGCACATAGAGGAACTCATGACTTAAATATGTTTCTTCTCCATTTCATTTGTTAGTGTTATAACAGCACCTGATGGTGCTGCTATAAATACACTCAATTACTAATACACTAAAAAACTCAAGCACTAAGTAAAAATTAGTTTTTTTCTATAGATATTTGAGAAATACTTTTCTCCTTGTAAAAGAGAACACTTTAATGCTTTATTTAATACTTTTTATTTTATTTAAGAAACACTTTTCTCTCTTTCTAAAGTGTTAAGCTTTCAAAAAAGGAAGATCAGTTCAGAAATATTAATAACTGTCTTTTTTTTTGTCAGAGATCTCAAAATAAATTCAGCAGAGATCAATTAAAGATTTCATTTTACTAGTTTCTTTATGGTGTATTTTCAATTTAAAATCATTGTTCAAATAAACTATTTGAAAAAAAAATAATGCCAGAATAGAAATGAATGGGTTTATTTTTATGAAAATAACTTTCAGTATTTATAAAATTAACTTTCTTTTAATAATCATAATTTACTTTTATGTTTTTTAAAAGTTTCCATTTTGGATAAATTATATTGGTTAATTATCTAAATTTTGAAGAAATTCACATATTAAATTATATAAGAGCCTACTAAAATATGTATCTATATCTATCTAGCTATGTATCTCTATCTATCTATCAATATATCTATACAGCATGTACCCACAACATGTTTCAAAGAAAGGACACAGATCCTATATACTTACAGTGCAAGACAACCCATGGCGAAGACTTGCATGTTGATGCTTGCTGTACTGCCCTGGGAGCTGGTGGGATGGTGCTGTATCAAGGCCAGTTAACCCTCTGACACAGTGATAGGCTGCTTTTTGAACCCCAATGACTAATTCCACATGGTGTCATACTACATCTCATAGCTGCTGCCAGCATCCACCCTCACACAGATCAGAGCAGATTACAGCAAGCACTTTTAGGAAATTCTTTCCAAGAAGGTATGTATTGAGAAATAAACAACCAGTCACTACAATCCTTGGTTGCTGCTACTCTGAAGCATTTCCTACATGAGATCAATTATATGAGAACATCTTCATTCTCTTTATATTCATCATCATCTTTATTGTCTCAGACATTTCCATAATTTGTGATCTAAAACCTGTGAGTAGAGCTCTCCTTTGATACGTGATCTTTCCTTTACTTAGCCAACATCTATTTTTCTCTTGTCCTAACACTGTACATTTGCCTTATTATTGAGTTCTAAGTCTCTAGCTAGTTTACTTTTACTTCCTCCCATTTGCACATTTTCTGTCCTTTTTTGCATTTAAATCTTCCTTTCCAACAGTTTCAAAATAGCCTTCCTCTTTTGAATGTCATTAAAATTTGCCTTTGGGAGACTTCAACAAAGCAGTTATTTTCATATTGTTAACTTTATTTCACAAAAATATATTCACTTGGTTTCAGTTTTTGCATGCAAAACTTCTAGATACAAAATACATATCTTTACACCTGAAACTGAGCACATGCATTACTGTGCTACTGTGCTGCTTTCATCCTTCCCTACTGAACATCTCCTATACTTTGAAACCCTTATTGCTGTATCAAAAATACTGCAAATACAGAAGTTCTAATCAGCTTAATCCTTTTAGTGAATTTACACTTCAGATGTGTGATGCCCACAAACTTTGTCAAATGTGCTTTCATGGGAATGTATATATCTATTTAAAATATATCATATTTATTATAGACTAAAACTTGCAGTTTCCTCAATTGTATCTATGTATTTTTCAAGTGCTTCCAGTGAACTAAAAATTTGATTTAGGTCTTACAAGTTATATCTCTTCATATTGAGTGTGAGAAGCCACAGTGTGATAAAGCCTGTACCCTTTATGTTCTATATGACCATATGCAGTTTGCCACATTTCCATAAGGGAACCTGTTTGTCCTAACAATTTGTAGTTTTGCTGCCATCATTCCATGCCATCCTAATGCATGTCTAAACTAAACTATATGTATAAATACTTTTTTTTCTTTTTCCCAGCCTCACTTTTGTTCCAGTCACATATTTTTCAGTCATAAAAATATATCTGCTGTTATTATTTTCCCCTTGGCATAGCTTGAGTAATTTTTATATAAACCCAAGTCTAACAGTCATGTGACATTCTCTGCCCTCACATTTAAAACATAAAGATTTAATGGTTACAAAAAAGAGTGTAAATTTCAAAAAATAAAAGATGAGAAAAAAGTGTATTGCTTGTTTTTTAAATCTCATAATTTTAAAACAATCCCACTATCCATGCAGTATAGTCAATAGACGACTTGGTGTAGGTCTAGAGGGCTGTTTCAAAAATCAGAAGTGACATCCTAACACAGGCAGGTGCTCCCAGTTTTCCTCTGCACTCTTCCCACAGGGATTGCTGAGAAGCCTGGCCTCCATGTTCAGACATCTGAGCAAATCTGTGCTGTTGATCTTCTCTGTGTGATCTATAAACACTTTTTTTCATGTTTTGGCAACATAAAAAAAACAAACAAACAAAAAAAAAAAAAAAAACCCAACAAAACAAAACACCTTTTTTATTTATTTACTTCTTACTCTTGATTCATGTGTATATTTACTTTGCATGCTTTGCATAAAGATAGTATGATAATGCTTTTATCTGCTGGTGTACAAATGTACCTAGGAAAGAGGAAATACAGGGGAAGGACATTCAATGGAGTGAAATGTTGTTTCACAGGTACTGGACAGATTTCATCAAATTCCTGTGTACAGTTTTTCATTATTTTTATTCTGTTGAGTCTCAAACTACATTAAAAAAAATGTCGGCAAGTATAGCCCCACTTTGTGGAGAGAAATGTGATAAAGACTAACATTTAAAAGTCAGCAGGCCTGCACTTGCAGTAGAAGTGTAATACTAAGATTTAACGCAGCTCTGAGTGACTCCATAACAATAAAATGGAACATGTTCACTTAGGGCAAATGAAAAGGTCAAGTGCCAAAGAAACAACACTAACAGTACCTCTGTTGCTAGATGTTCTGGTTATACTCACCAGCAGATGTTTTTCAGTGGTAGAGGCCATATTAGTCTCTTGTTTCTGTCCCTGCATACTTTTTTGGCTACCAAAATACAGAGTTCCCCTGAGAAGATCAGCAATGGAAAGGGGAAAAAAAAACACCATATATTCTTTCAGACTGGAAATGGAAGTAAGGCTCTAAAGGGATCCCTTCCTGATGCTGGAGAATGATGTTCCTTTTTCCACGCACTTCCATTTTGAACACAAGTTTTCTTCAAAGCATATTCAGTGATGTGAAAGCAATTAAAAATTACAAAGGACTGCTCCATTTGAGCATGCTTCTGTAAAGCATAGATTGAAAGTAGTTTGTAGTAGGCAGCTAGGTTGAAAGGCGCATTTAGGGAGATGCTGTTAATGTTTCCAAATGAGTTTAAGGTTTTCTTCATGTCTCCTTCAATTTTGCATTATTTTAGTCTTAAAATAGTACTGAAGTCTGACATTGAAGTATCCTATAATTCTATAATAATTTGATTTCCTACTATTATTTTTATCTCTTGCCAGTCATTCAACCACCTAGACGTTGAACAATTCATGCAATACAAGTTGCAGTTTCAAACAGACTCTACTCAAGCCATTCCTGGTATCTTGTTTATTTGGGGAAAATTACTTTGTTCATTTAAATAGAAAAAAATAAATCTACACTATAAATTAAGAAAATGCTTATTTACAGCTGCAGACAATTGGGTTCTTACAGCTTTTCATTCCTGACTCATATTCTGGCTCTTGTACCTTTCTTCTCTAAATTTCTTAAAGTTTATTTACTCTTTAATACCCACTGTTTTACAATTTTTCAGAGATTCAAAAAAAGTCAAACCAGACTTGATTTTGTTCTTTCTAAGAACAGAGCTGAAAAGAGAAATTTGGGTGTGTATCACAAACTATTGTGATTTGTTTCTCTCCAGGCTGGATAACAATGATGATGTTTCCCTGACTTCTTTTCTATCTTTATTCTGCAGTATAAACCTCTGCATGAATAAGATAATGACATAGCAGATGTGTGCCTTTTCTGTGACAAGGGAAAAAACATTCAGTTCAAGTCAGTCTGACTTTTCTGTCTTGCATAGTTATTATTTTGGCTGGTTTGTCCATAAAAGACTCAGTACTATAGAATCACCTTTATATCACCTTTCATAATTTTCAGTTCTTTTCCTTAGCAAACAGACTCTTAAAATTTGAAATGTAATATTACCCTTCTCAGCAGCTTATGATCACGGCAAGTATGCCAAACCCCCCAAACTTTCAGTATTACTGCCAATTGTTCAGTACCCATTTTGACAGCTACTCTTCTAACTCTGGAAGATAGTGAGTGTCCACAGAGGTGATTAGATTGTTACTTTCTCTCTCTCTCTTTATTATAATTAAGTCCTGCTTTGATACTTTTGTCTGCCTTAAGTTGCTGGCAGTTCAAAATGTACTTATCAGAGCTTCACAAGACAGTAATCTGTGATTTAGAATGCAAGGACAGTAAAACCATTTACCAGGCTGTTATAGCCATTACCTGTTATCATGGGAAATCCTGGTGATAATAATCTTTCATTTGTACCCACACATAGAGAAAATCTCTATTAAATGCATCAATCCCCCCCTCCAGACACAGAAGGGGAAAAAATTACAACATTCAAGGGGAAATATACACAATATAAAGGATATTTCAAAAGAAAGGATATTTATGGGAGGCATGATAAGAGAATACATGGATCAAAGCCAATGGGATCCATGGTTCAAAGCTAGCTAACGATCAGTGACAGGTACTACAATTGCATAATTAATTACTTTCAAAAATTCAACCTATCCTGTGTCAGTTCTCAAGCAAACTGTTCAGATGCCCTTCGTTTAATGAGATGAAAAGTGATGCTAGCTGTCTCAGTGATATTGAAGCTGTGACCTTTCCAGCCCAGTCTGCAGAAGTTTATTTTTTGATTTATCCTCCTGGGAACACTGGCCAAGCTAATCTCTGCTTTGGTCTTTGTTTTAATGTCCCTCTTGACATTAGTCAAGACATAATAATCACCTCAGTGCCATCTGCTCTGAATTCCATACTGTTAAGGAAAGATCCATGCTTGCCTAGGTTTCACTATAACCAAAATGACTGTTTAGGTTTGATGCCATGTAGGGTCCAGGACATTTGAGAAAACATGAAGCTGATACTGGCACAGGCACTGTTAGTATGCCTGGTAACACTGTGATTAGTGACTTAATTGCTGACATATGTTTCTCATGCTCTAAGGGTCAGAGACATGAGCTGGAAAAATGTTAGGAGCCATTCTTTGAATGCCTAGTGGTGGCATTCTTAACATTTGTGACAACTCAAATGCCACAATCACGTATTAAAAGGATTTTTTTCTCCTATGATTATGATCCTCTTGTTATCACTCAGTTTGTAACCAGTGTTATGTACATGCACAGGTAACCCTTTCAAATGAATCTAGACTTCAGCCTTAGAGATCTACATTGCCATAAGGTCACAGTACCTTAGAATAGTTTGAATTGGAAGGGATCTTAAAGACCATCTATCTCCTACTCAGTCCTGAAGACTTCCAGGGAAGGGGTGAACGTCAGGCTTTGGACCTTACTCATATTTATCAGCAGTGCCATAATTTGTCTTTGATTCACAAATAGTAATTACATTTGCATTTTTGGCAGCCAAGATGTTCACAGCTGTGAAGCAATGTATTTTTCTCCTTGGAATATCCATTCTTGAAAAAGGCTGGGAATGAATAACTAGGAAATGACACTTTGTAAAGCCATCACAGCTTTACATCTTGTCCAAACTGCTTTTCCACCACAGATATGCCTTCCCCCCACTCCCCTATGTCTGTGAGATGACTGCATGACTATTACTGATATTGTGCATTTGCAACTTTCTTACAATTATTTATTTCAACAGTAAAATATAGCTTTGTATTTATACCACTGGTATCATTGCATGGTTTTAGATGGATGGGAAGAATGCATTTTTCAATTTCCAGTAGCTCTTCAAAACATTTTGCTTCATCACCTAAAATTTATTGATTTCCTAACCAGTAGCTATTTTCTTATTGGTTACTGGTACTAGAAATAGAAGTTCTGTATGATTCACTGTAATTGAAAGCAAACCATTATAACATTTTTAACATTCAGACAGCCCAGCTGCTCTCTCTGCCTTCTCCATTTTTTATTTTTTTTTCTATTTGAGATATTGATCATGGTAATAATTGGGCTTTTGCTTCAAAATAAGATTTTATTTTAGTTTAAACATTCCTTGGAAATTAGAAATCTAGAAGCACAAAATGAAGCAAAATTTAGTTCCAAATAGCTTTCCAGTTACTTCCAAAAGTCCTTGCAAGATACTACTGAAATAAAATATTAATAAAATTGTGATATTAATTTAAATCTTGTTTAGTTGTTTTACTTGAAGAAGAAAATCTAAGGCCTACCATCTTTTGGAATGTACTGTTGCTCATGATTCCACCCCTTTTCTCTTTCCTGAAGAGTACTTACAAATAGATTTTTTTTTGTTGGAGATATATATTTGTTAAAAGAGATGAGCTTGAAGGATAAGTTCCTTCTCCCTTCTCCACACATTCTCCAGTCCAGTCCCTTTGCCTGCTGTTCCTCCTTTCTAAGTGTTTTACCATAATAATCCCAGTGAATAACAATTTTGAGAGCAGCCTGAACATCTTGGACACTGTTTTGCTATCTCTGTGTGGCTCAGAACCAGTATCTCTTTTCAGAGTTACCTCCTACTTTTAATGTTAAATTAGCCCCAGATACTGTATTCATTGAAGCGAAAGAAAAGGACCCATTTCCTGACATTTAGCTTCACAGAATCAGCTCTTTTGCAATATTCTTTATTACAGCTGCTTCAGGAAAAAAAAAGAAAACAAATACAGCTTTCCATAAAAGGTGGAATATAGATACAATCACAAATATTTCTGCATAACATAATAGTTCATGAAGATTTAAATGTTACAGATATTCACATTATTGGTTATTTCACTTACACAGGTGTCAGGGAATTGTATGAACTTTAATATTTGAACAGAGATTCTCTGCCTTCCTTATGTACTTTAAGTACTCCTTGAGGAGTTTATTTTGTTTTAATCAAACATTTCATGTCTCAAGTGTGCTTGTAGAAATCTCTGAAATTGTACAAACCCATGAATATTCTGAAAAGTTATGCTTACTAAATTGCACTTTTATGTTGACACTTCAGTTTATTAGCAAAAACTGTGTTGGTATTTCGCTCAGTGCTACTTTATTCATGCATTAAGAAAGTCAGACGTAAATTAGTTTCTGTTTTCATTGCCTTAACTTATAACAATTACAGAAAAATTTCAGAGAAGAAAATAATACACAAGCCTGCTTAATTGATTATCTCTTATAATAGCCTGTCTTTATTGTGGATAGGCAGGTTGTCCTCTGTTGGCAAATGGCCATGGCTGGAGGCAGTTAAAAACAATAGAATGTGAAAATATGTACTATTGATGTTTCCTTTAGGAAAAACTGCCAGATTCCAAGTAGAAGATGCTTGCCCATGTGCTGTCCTCTCACGATTGTATAGTAGGGTATGCCAAGCACATATTTGACCCTTGCCAGGTTTTTCCTCTTTACACCTCAGTAACATTTTATTTGGTGCATTAGTTGCTCACTAAACTTTTTTTTTTTATTTTAAATTCTTTAGTTCTCTTTGTTGTTATTCTGAAAAAAAAAAGAAACAAACAAAAAACAAAACAAGACAAAAAAAACCAAAAACCATTTAGTTCTGTCTGGAAGGATAATTCATGCTTTTGTGTGTCTTATAGAAGTACAGCATGGTGTGGACAAAAAATACAGCTACATTTTTAAAAAAATCTAATCAATTTCTCACCTGAAGTGAAAAAGATTTCTTTCTTATTTTCTAAACTTGTTTTCATAAAATTTCTTATAACAAATTTTTGTTGACTTTTTTTGCTGGTGGTTTGCTTTATCTTTTTTCCTTGTGTTTTTTTTTTTTTTCCCCCCCACCATTATTCCCTTCTTTAACTTACAAACGTTACAGAAATAAGAAAATCCAATATCTTCTTCCACTCAGGTTTTGCAGAGATCCTGAAAATTACATGTACCAAAATTAGTAAATAAGCAGGTTTTCCTTAGTATTCCTTTACATGTTTCCTCTGATGAAGAAGAGTGAATTTTCCAAATTTCTTTTACCACCCAAACTTGTTTTTGATACATTCTTTAAAAACTGCGTTACTTCTACTGCTCTTGTTATTATTCCCTGTAATATTCATTTTAGGTTGTGCAAGGTTTTTTTTGTTGGTTAGTTGGTTGGGGTTTTTGTTTGTTTTTAAGGACCAGAGCTCTTGGCACTTTACAAAGTTCCTATTTTGTGGGTAGGGAAATAGAAGCACAGAAAGGGATAAAATTATTCACTCAGGATGACTCATCCAGTGGAAGAACAGGTTTTCATATCCTCTTATCCTACTTCATTCCCACAAAAGAAAGGAATGAAACAAAGGATTTCCTGATAGTTTGTCCCTCCCTCAGCTACTGGGGGGCCCTGTGTCTGCCTAAGGTTTCTTCTTGAGAGCAAAAGAATTTGACCATGAAATCTACACCAGAATCATAGGTCAGGCACTGTGATGGGTGATGAATCTACAGTGGTGCCAGCTGGAGAGGGCATATCACCACACAGCTATGTGTGTGGTCAGCTTGGCAGTGCCTTGCATATGTAGGCTGAATTTTGCCGAAAAGAACTGCTTGAAAAGTAGTTTCTTTCTGGCAAAATTGTTGATTCTCCAGGGAACATTTCACAGGATGAAATAACCAGACGTCAGGGGAAAATAGTTGAAGACAAAGCTTGTTCCAAAAGCAACATTGTTACAGTGACATTTTTTCAGCTGTAGGGACTGACGTGAGATGCTGGGTTTTCTCCTTTTTGCTGTCTTGGATTGCACATTTTGTAATGTTTCCAGAGTGATATAATCACCTCCTTGGCGCCAGCAATTATGGCATGTCCTGTCCCAATTTTAGTAGTGACATCAGGATCAAGAAAATAGACTTTTGGAATCAAGTTGCCTGACAATTTCTTTTGCACATAGTCAAACAAATCATAGACAGTTTTTTTCTGATAATGGGAAATTCCTGTATACAAAAGTTGTCCTTATACAGTTGACTTTTTTTTTTTCCCCTACTTGTAAACAGATGCCATTTTAATCATTTTGTCCAAAAGAACTCTGTAGTTCAGTTTTTATGACTTGGCCAGGCTTTGCACATTTTGCCTCATGGAGAATGACAGCAGAGGAGTGGTTAAAGCTGGGAGGTTGGTTGATGGACGAGCACAGCACTAAGCAGTCAGTTATCTCCCCTCCCAAATTCTCAGTGCAAAGTGGAG
>JAWWLT010000092.1:54489882-54524961 GCA_035040995.1 Premnoplex brunnescens
ATGTTTTAAAGGCATGGGTTTATTCCCTGGTAAAATGAAGTTTGCCTGTCTGTCTTTGTCTGTCCCCAAAAGGCTGGCAAAAGCTCCTGTTCATGAAAAAGCATCCCCTGTCCCCTGTCTGTTGTTAACCCTTTCCTACTTGCTGTGAAACCTGATGTCCAAGTGATATGACCTCATTTCCCCCTTTGACCCCTATAAATACCCAGACTCTGGGAATAAAAACCTCTCTGCTTCCTACCCTGCTGCCCGCGTGTGTGGTCCCTTCTTTGGATATCTCTGGGACCTCGTGGACCTGGTGGGAGGCGAGTGGGGAGCGCTCCACTCAGCGGTCGCATGAGCTGATCTTGATAGGTCTATAGATACCAGGTTTTGTACAGGTCAAGACCGAGTTGTAAGTTTTAACAGAATGCTTTGGTCTTGCCCTGTGAGAAGAATGTTTTATTTTGCTTTGCAATACACAATGATTTTTAACAACTTTGGCTTGCCAGATCACTCACATTTATATTTAAAATAATAAAAAAAAAAGGATTTTTTTTTTCAGCTCCTGTTTCAACTCACTATATCAAATCTGCTTCCAAGTTTGTTTAACACTGAAAAAAGAGAGCCTTGTTACAAACAGAGTGTAAACTGACATTCTGTTACTGCATTCCTTCACAGAGAAAGACTCATTTCTTTGCTGAGACATGCTTAACTTAGTTTTCTGTGTGGCCTTTAAAGACTATAGAAGATAGTGTTTGGGGTATTTTTCTTGCTTCTAGTTTGTGAATAGTCTAATTTGTGAATAGTCCTCGAGAATTTGTAGACTTCTGCTCATTAAGGTATTTTACCAAATACATAGTAATTTTACACCTCATAGTACTTTCTTTATTTTGTAAACAGTTAATGCACTTTAATTTATAGCTTTCTAGGATTTGCTTTGTCATGCCTGCTTTCACAGCCCATCATGTGTGCAATAGGGATCTTACAGTGACTAACAGAAACAGACAATATAGGAGCACAAGAGATGGTAGTAAGAACATGCTTATATTACAATAGTAGTTATCATCATGAGACTGTGAATGAGATGTTCCAGTGATCTTGAAAACTGCAAAAGAATTATATTAGTCATATATGCATTATAGTCAAAATGGAATGTGCACTTGTTTGTCAGTATACTAATCATTAGAAAGCAAATCTTTAACACTGCTTTGAAGTCTGGGATTTCTAATGGTCTGCCATAAATGACTGCTGATAGTGCTACAGCAGACTGAAAAAGAAAACTGGAGGCAAAAAAAAAAAAAAAAGTAAAAGTTTATAGAGATTAAACCATATCTCCAATATGTGCACAAATGTATACGCAATAATCCGATATCCATGTTATTATGATTGAAAAGTCAAGAACAAAACCCAGCATTACAGTTGACATAGGAACCATGGTCCTGTGCATAAGCAATTTTATATTTTCCCTGTATGGTTCTATACTGTTTTACTTCACTGAATGCACAAAACAAATTCAACTCAATGCATGAGATATTTGGTATTCTGTTTTTTGGGGGGTTTTATTGTTTTTTTTTTTTTTATTTGTTTGTTTGGTTTGGTTTGGTTTGGTTTTTTTGGTGTTTTTTTGCTGTTCATTATATGGTCACATGGTTTATTGATAACCTGCTGTCATTTCTATTGAAAAAACAGCTATAATATTATGACACCTTGCTGTTTCTCACAGATGATTAAATTTTCATATCACCCCTGTGATAGAAGGAATTGTTATCATCCTTAATATATAAGAGAATTGAACCACTGATATTAAGATGAAAGTATTCCCTGATTTGAATGTTCAAAATGAAATGTCTAGGACTTTGTCTTTTTTATCTCCTTGTCATGAAATGATTCTTGTATTCAGAGCATAGCTTTGATAAAGGGGTAAAAAATGATGAGGGCCTGGGATACAATGGGGATGTAGCACTTTTACTTGCTTCTTCTTATCTTTTTCCATTGACATGCAGTTTTGGCCAGTAGTAGAGAATAGTGGATATGATGGACCTTTGAACCACCTAGTAGACGCTCAGATGTTCTAACATGTTTGTGAGTGCTGATGCCCACATGGATTAAGCAACAGCCTTTCAGAGTGGATACCTCATGTATGAAAAACAATTAGTGACATATGACAAAGTTGATGTAAGCAACTGGTTCATTATCAAGTGCTCTGCAGTTTGGAAAAATATAATTTCCAGTTCCTGACAATAAAGGCACTCTTACTTCTCTGTAGTCCTTTCATTCAGTACCTACTTTCTGCAGTGAATGAGACAAATATTCCACCAACAAGAGCTTCTTCCTTGGAGCCCTCTTACATGTCAAGTAAGACAGGAGATTTTAAACAAATAATACAGTATCACTCCACACTTTTTTCAATAATTCAGATACTCGAGTTGACTGACTTAAGGTTGGTCTAATCTTATAATTTATTGAAATTTATGAATATTTTCACAGAATTGGGGTGGAGGGGGGGGAAGGCATTTCGCAGACACTTGGCTAAATTCCACTTTGTGCTGCAAAGTATGAGTCAGTTGAATATCTCACAAAACAGCTTCCAGAATGTTGGTTTAGATATGAAAAAATATTATTTTCTCTGCCATTTTCTATCAACAGTTGACCCACTTTCCCGTTAAAAAATCTTGGGAAAAAAATTGCAGCATCACTGGACAGAATTTAGTAATGGCAAAAAGAAAACAGTCTTATAATGTGGAACATTAGTCTTAGGTAATGCTATTAGAGATTACAATAATATATATAGCATTAAAATCCTGTCCTAGAAAATAGGAAAAATAAGACCCAAATTATCCATTATTGTAGGTTATGATTTACTTTGTAGTGGTGACATGAATTAACTTTCTTGACATACCAGTTATTCTCTGTGCTCAGGGTCCAACACAAGTATGACTGCATACACTCAAGATATTCCAGACTCAACATTCTTCGAAGGGTAGCTCCTGACCCTGTTTACCTTCCAGGGCTGTTGCTTGGGTGTGGCAAAGGACTTCCAAACCTAAATCACTGTGTGCACCTTGATGCATTTAGCAAAAGCAACAAAAAAATTAACACATTTGGTAAACTAAATAAAAAAAATACAATATAAAATACTAAATAATTCAATATAAAAAATACTGATAAAAAAAATCTCAAACCCAAAATCAAACACCCAGAATTTAAAGAACTGAAATGAACTGAAGTGGAAAGGATTTTGAAAAAACAAGGTAGAAAAAATTTATAACACTGAAAGTCTTAACATCTTGAGCCTTGCCCCTTTACACAACGCACAGCTTGCTTTCAGAGATAATTACTGTTAACATATCCCAACACAAATTCTGGTGGAAGTTGAATTCACATGTGATTTGTTGTCAGTAATTGCTCAGTGCAGTTATAGAAATGTTACAACAGTGTGAGAAAATTAAATTTTTCTTGCCAAATGTAATTATGTCTCCTTTACATAAAGCTTTCATTGTCAATGACAATCTAGAACTATACCTAAAGAGACAACTGCAATTTCTTATTCAGTTGCCTACTGCCCACTTTTCTCTGAAACTGGCCTTGATTTATGTTGATGTCTATGAGTTCACATCATACTGGTGAAACAAATCATCTTCTACATGCAGGGTTTTTATTTGAACTTCTTTGGGCTTTTCTGTCCACAGCCCTGATCCATTTTCTGCGAGACACATTTTTTGAAGAGAGGTTTGCCTAAGGTCAGTTGTATAATAAAAAATAATAATTAAGAACTGAGTGATGCTGAGGGTTGCAAGATCCTATTGTCATGATGGTCACACCTTCTGGCTCACTGGAACTCTTTCTAAGAATATGGATATGTTAGAGCAAGTCTAGAGGAGGGTCACAAAGATGGTCAGAGGGCTGAAGCACCTCTACTATAAGGACAGGTGGAGAGAGCTGGGCTTGTACAGCATGGAAAAGAGAAAGTCCAAGGGAGACCTTATAGCACCTTGCAGTACCTGAAGGGAGCCTACAAGACTGGAGAGAGACTTTTTACAAGGGCATGTAGTGACAGGACAAGAGGAAATGGCTTTAAGCTGAAGCAGGGTAGATTTAGGATAGATGTTATAAAGAAACTCTTTACTGTGAGGGTGGTGAGGCACCGGAACAATTTGCCCAGAGAATTTTGTGGATGCCCCATCCCTGGAAGTGTTTAAGGCCAGGCTTTGAGCATCCTGGTCTGGTGGAGGGTCTCCCCATGGCAGGGGGCTTGGAACAAGATAATTTTTTATGTCTCTTCCAACCCAAACCACTCTGTGATTCTATGTTGTATTCTCTGGTACAGGAGTGTTACACACACTAACCACAAATGCTTAGTCCTGGCACATACTGTCTCAAGCACTTTGCCAAAGATCTTTGCCAAAAGCACACCATAAGTGTAACCATATCTTCTGTGACTGTGCCAAGATTTTATCACCATTTGGAATATATATGATGATGTTTCAGAAAGATATGTTTGCCAAGAAGCATTCTAATATTAGTGTTAGCCCTGAGAAATATTTATACCTATTTTCTGGATTCTTTGTGCTTTCATCAGTACTGTAGGGTATTGATTTAAATATTACAAGTCTGAGGAACTATCTCTCTTCCTACATGTTTGCTTTATCAGACTGGTAATTCATAAAGAATATACAAGCATTTTAACCACTTTTGATAATGACATCTGACTGAATTCACAGAAAGAGAAGGCTCAGCTCTTTCAGTGTATTAGATTTTCCTTCTCTGGCATAAGTCTGTTTCTCAACCATGTTTGTACATTCATTTCTATATATTAGCTCTCCCTGAAGGAAATGTGTTCTGCTAACATCTTAGAAAAGTTGCATTTTAATTAGGATTTTTCAACATGCTTGATGGATGGTTTGCATATTTTTATAAATTGGTAAATAAGCATTTTTATATGCTTTGAGTGTCAATACCAATACCTTTAAAATAGAAGAAAATTAATATCACTGTGAATTACAATAGATTCATGCTATTTGGTCACACTCAGTGCAAATTGGCTTTGCAACCCAGCATACAAATACTGCTCAGAAAGTAGTGCTGCAGTAAAAGAAGTAAATATAGATGGATCAAAACTCACCTGCAGAGAAAAACAGTGTTGTTCTTGAATTGCTTGAAGAAATTAGGTAAAGTGATTTTTTAAAAAAAGAGTTTGAAGGTGTTTTAGTAATTACACCAGAAGTACCTGGAGAGTGAGAGCATGGGAATCTTGTGGTTTAACAAGAACAAGTTCAAGGTGCTGCACCTGGGTAGGAGGAAACCCCAGTATCAACACAGTCTGAGGGATGAACAGATTGAGAGCAACCCTGCTGAGAAAGACTTGTGGGTGCCTGGTAGAAGTGAGGCTGGACATCACCCAGCAATGTGCACTTGCAGCCCAGAAAGCCATTTGTGTCCTGGGCTGTGCCAAAAGCAGCATGGACAGCAGGGCAAGGGAGGTGAACCTGCCCCTCTGCTCTGCTCTAGTGAGACCTCACCTTGTATGCTGCATCCAGCTCTGGGGTCCCCAGGAAGGACATGGACCTGTTAGTCTGAGTCCAAAGAAGGGCTACCAATATGATTAGGGGAGTGAAGCATCTTTCCTGTGAGGAAAGGCTGAGATAATTGGGATTATTCAACCTGGAAAAGAGAAGGCTTCAGGGTCACCTAACTGCAGCCTTCAGTACCTGAAGGGAACTTACAGAAAGATAGGGCAAGACTATTTACAAGGCCATGTAGTGAGAGAATATGGGGGAATATGTTCAGATCAAAACAGAGTAGATTTAGATGAAATATTGGGAAAATATGTCTACTGTGAGTGTGGTGAGGCATTACAACAGGTTGTCCAAAAAAGTTGTGGATGCCCCATCCCTGGACGTCATAGAACCATAGAATGATAGTATGATTTAAGTGAAGGGTTGCAGATAGACTGCAACCAAATATTGACAATAATAAAGTGGAGAACCATCAGTCCAGCTGAGACTATGCTCCAAGAAATGCAGTTGACAAGTGCCTGCTGTAATGGGAGACGACAGGGGCAGGGGTCAGTGGAATGGTGGGATGCTCGGGAGCACGCCTGTGTTTGCTACCTATTTTATGCAGATTTCCTCATTCAGATCTCATGCTGCCACAGAGTTTACCAGAAGCATTGGGTAAAACAATTAATGCCTCAGTGGCTTTTTTTTTTTTTCCTCCCCTAAAACTAGGGATACCAGTCCCATTAGAGTTATTAGATCAGAGGAACTTAAATAAGTTACTTAAATCTAGTAGAAGCATGAGCAAATTACCACTTTCCTTGGAAATTATTTTGCAATTAATTTCTCTTGTGGCATTTTGTTTGCATTTTTTTTATACTCCAATCAGACAACTATTTCAGCTTCAAAGAAACATCAAAAGATCAAATCCATGTGATAGGACCTGGAATCTGGCATTCTATCTGAACATCACATTAGCTAGGAGATGTTCACTTGCAAGAACCAAATTTAGAGGATAAAAATTGCCAGGTGAGGGATGATGCTCTCTCTGAGACAAAAATAAAAGGAATCACAAAGGAAATCCCAGTATGGCTGAGCTCAACAGGCAAATTTGATTTAATAGATGTGTTAAAAAAGGCTTTCATGCCAAATGGATGGACCACTGAGGTATAATTAAGAATAATGAGGTATGGAAAGTATATCTTCAGCTGAGTGCAAGGAGACTGTTCAAAGCAAAAGTACCAAAGAAATAGAATAATCATCACAAGAGACTCCTTGCTTGGAAACTTCATGACAGAACATGAATCAGGTTTTTTTGAGAGATTGGCTGTGTTTCTTGAGATGCTTACTAGAAAATCATGAGACAGCAGATAAACAGATAGTTGAAGTTCCTTTGTTAACATGTTTGTGTAGACTAATTTTTACAAACCTGTCTGCTTCATTGTATTTTTTGTCCTACACATCTTCTATTCATCTGTTATCCAGGCATTTAATACTAAGCCTTGTAATATTAGATTTAATGTTAAGCCTTCTACACTCAAATGTTTCCAAAAGTAGTTATGCCAAGAGCAAAAGCCAGGTTCTGCTGCTAAAAAAATGTTACATGAGTGTCACATTTTATTTTTTTGCTTGGAATTTTGATCCTGGAAAATCTTTCCACACCACTGCTAAATATGGAGTTAATCATAGGGCTTGCTTTCTGACTCGCCTAACTGGAAACTCAAAGCCACAAGCAGAGAATTGGCTTCAATTCTACAGTGGTACATGAAGATTCAGATTTAGATCATATGTTTCTTTTAATATCATTTGGTTGCAAATTACTGGAAATATTTTTAAGTAGTAGAAGACAAAATTGTTTTAACTTTGTTACAAAGAATATAAAAATATCATCTCACATATAATTTTGTTTTCTTCAAATATAGAGGACTGATATTATATTCCTTCTAAAATATCAGTATAAATATTTTTCTCCTCTTATTTTACTGAGGTTTTTAGTTTTTACTAGTCACAGGGGAAAAGATAGGCAGGAAGGAAAAAACTAGATGCTGTCTCTTTTGTGTAACTGTCAGAAAGGAAATATTTTGAAAAGTCTCAAACAGAGAATAAATACAACAAATAAACTTTAGGCCTACTAATCAATTATATAAAACCACTGATTTTTTTATTTTTTTATTTTTTTTCCTCTGCTGCTGCAGGTTAATCTATTCAACATTTAAAACCTACCAAGAATTTATGGCAGGGGCTGTTTAGTGCCAATTTCATTTTCTCATAAAGAAAACTCTAAAGTTTCATCTTTCATCTGGGGATAACTAGGCCTGGCCAAAAAAAAGGGAACACCCTATTTAGCTGTTGGCTTAATTTAGTGCTTAGTTACTAATAAGCAATAAAAAGGCTCAAGCAAAGACCTACCAAATGATCTTAGAGACAGGCACACTGTGACCTTTCTCTACAATCCTCCACATCCATGGTGTGTGCCACCTGCTGAGGTGGCCCACTGCGCTTTTTTAATCCCAAATAATTCAATTTATAAATTCAGATTCTGCTTTTGAAGGCAACATCCAATTCTCCCCTTTCTCCAGTTGTTACATGCTGCCCTCCCCAGGGCCAAGCTCCTGTCCTGGGGCACAAGCAGTAAATAACTTCCCTTTTCCTTAGAACTATACAGTTTTATTGCCTTGTTTTTACTCTAACTGCCCAGAGGCAGTTGCTGCAGGGCAGGTCTTCTGCGATAATCTCTGTGAATTACAGCTGCTATACCAAATGCACCTATTCAGTGTGACGCTGGGATTATGCTACCTGCTGAAAAAACAGGATGGGACTTCTTGGAAGTAAGGACATTGACATGTGTGTGTAGGTCACAGCACAGATGCCTGGAGACATTGCTTGACACTAGGACAATGGACTTCTTTGATGTGGGACAAAATTTGCTCCTCTACAACTTCTTGTCCCTCTGTAATATTTAAAGATGGCCTTAAAAGATAAAATGTCTCAAGAGGACCAATTAATTTTGCTCTCCCTTCCTGTAGTTTCCAAGGTAAGATGAAGGTGGGGGGACACATAGAGGAGAATATCAGGAGTGCAATTTGTAGTCTTAAAAAATCAAGTGAATTCTTAATTTTAGGATGAAATTATTTTCCTTCTCTCTTCTACTGTTGCTTACTTCCCTAAAAATAAAACCCATACAAAACAAAAATTAAAAAAACCATCAAAGTGTCTCAGGATTAGTGCTAAAATCTCAATAATAAGGAAGACCAACACCAAAATTTTCTATTTAGTCTTAATTACGAATTCTTGTGTATAGTCATTATGATACCATTCTGCAGGCAACCTTGCAGAGAGTAAGAAAGCATTTTTTAAGGACTCAAAAAGAAGTCCACAGAGCATTTCTTTTAATGTGCGAAGAAGCTGTGCAGTCATTAACAATGAGGCAGGGGTGCTGAAATACAGAATTCAGAACATCTCCTGCCCTTGTCACAGAGTCCTACACAGGTCTGAAGCAAACAGCTAATAATCTTCCTAAAGTTTACTTATGATGTTATTACTTCTTGTCTTATTAGGAGCACAGGAAAGGTCAGCCATGAATATTTACAAGTCGCTCAAGACAGCTAACCACCTTTGTCCCCACGGCAGTACAGAGCCTGGATGACAGATGGTGGACAAGACGTACAAACATGATGAATAGCCAAACAAGGAAAAAAGTCTGAATTTCATCTCATGTCATGTTTGTTATCACTGAACACTGAATAAAGAAGGCTCTAAAGACGTCCACTAATGGACTAAAACATTTTTTTAAAATTCAGACACAAAAGTTGCTGAATTATCACTGGTTTTTCATGACATCTGCATCTCCAGAGTTGTAGCAAAGCTCTTTGAACACATAAAATTCTGTGATGTGTGCTGTGCCAAATGTTCCTGTCACTAAAGTCAGCTTCGGTTTGATGCCTTGTGCAAAGTGCCTGAAGCTGGTTGGAGAGTAATGGTGGCAAACTGTCTTCAAATGGCCACTTTCTTTCTGTGGAATGAAAGCAAAACAGTTCCTCTGCTTTTTACTAAAAAATTCCATGAAGACATTGTTCTGTTTCTCTGTTCTTTCTAATTCACAGCATATTCTTGCTACAGATTAAGACTTAACTGGAGTGGAAAGATAAATATGAAGCACCCACACCTGACTTTCTGTAATTACTGCCCAGGCAAATGAAGGAGTTTGTCCTGTTTTGTATCTTTTTTTTTTTTTTTTTGGGTGTATGCAGCAAGAAAGAACAAAGAAATTATGTGAAAATCTTAAATTCCCCATTCTGATTCTCTATTGTTTAGATGCAGTGTAATCATCAGCACAGTTTTTTGCAAATAATATGTGATTCAGGTAAAGAAACCATTTCTTTGATTTTCAGTGTAATAACACGTCTTTTGATTTAGAGTTCTACAAGCTTTTGTATCTGAAAGTGTTGGCAAATGTCTTCGAAAGACCTAAACAAGACACTTATCTGCTATAGCATTTTAGAAACTCTTTAAACAAGTTTCTGAAAAGCCAGTGCTGTATTCACAGTCCCCTTTGACTGTAGAGCTAAACCTTTTTTCTTGATACATACTTTCAGAAAACACATTTTCTTTGACCAGCAAGAAGCAAATTCAGCTGATATATTTGGATCCTGTTCCTTACTTTTGACACCCATCTAGTGGACACCACAGAGTACAACAGGATGAAATTCCTGTCACAACAGCAATGTCTAGTATTTATCTGGTGGTACAACCACAGGGCCTCTCCCAGCTGATGAAACTGCAGTTCTAGCTAACAGACTTCTAAATTTTAAAAATTGACTATATTATAATCTGACAGTAAGATCATTCCTAGAAACCTTCCTTAGTTGCTGGCTGGCAAAATAGGACAGGTAATACAATACTCGCATCATGTCCACAAAAGGTGGGTGGAAAAAACAAAATGAATCTGCAAAGAGAACTATTTATTCCTCTAAACCACTTAAATACTTTTGGATCAGATAAAGATTTAAGTCCACTGTTAAAGAAATCAATTAGTAGTCACTCTTTATGCAAAGTTTTCCTGCTGTGAGGCAAACTTACATTTATCTTCATTTATTTCTATCCAGCTTTTAACTTTTGCTTTTGAGCTCTCAGAGCTTATATATATGTAAATTTGAAATGATGTTGCCATGACAGAAATTAGTCTTATTGAGCACAGAAGTAAACAATCGTCTTCTATTTTACCTAAAATTGCAGGAATGATCTGCCCTTCTGCTCTCAATAGAACAACAAAAATAGAAAACTCTTTGTACTTGCAGCTGCTTAAAGGAAAAAAAAAAAAAAAAAAAGACACAATGAAATAGAAATGTTAGGAAATTTAGATATAATGAGCCAAGCCCTTCATTAGTATTGTGATTATTTTGTGCTCCTGGAATATTTAAGAATTCAAACTCAATAGATAATGATTGATAATGAGTAATAATAGTCATGCTAATTGCAATGGTAATACAGTTATGGATTTATGGCAGTACAAGCTGCAAAGAATATTTTACTGTAGCATTCCTGCTATCTTGACCTTTTCAATATATTTTTAAATATTTTTGTGAGCAGATCTCAGAGTGATCACGCAAAGATGCAATGAATAGGGGAAATGAAAAGCAAAGAGGATCTTTGCACTGTCCAAGATCATCTAGCAGGCTGATTGGTGGACTTTCATTTGATGTCTCAGCATTTAAACTTAGTTTGAGGTTGATAAAGTAGTAACACATTTGAGGACACAGAGAAAGTATCCAGGCATAATCAAATTACAACAAACTTTGGAAGAAGCATATGCGTTCTGATTTACCAACAGTGAATTGTTCTGAAAACAGCAGTGAAAAGAGGATTAAATTATTACACTCTCTTGACATTTTTCAATACTATTTCCTGTATATTAAAAAAAAAAAAAAGAACAAAACAACCAATTACATTTGCTTTTCTACATTCAAACTGTAAAAGATGAATACAAAATAAATAATAAAGTCTAAAACTGGCAGTAAAATTGCAGTTCTAGGAATATGTGCAAAGCAAAATTATATACTGGAATAAATCACAAGATCAAAATTCTTTCTCTGCCAGGCAATGTGCATCCCTGCCAAACCAAGTAATATATGTTTCTTTGATTAGTTAATTTAACATAGGCCATGGGAATTTTATAAAGGCCATGGGAATGCTGTCGGTAAAGCACTGAAGTGGCAACGTATTTGAAAACTCAAGTCAACGGCAGGTAAAACAAGCTAGTGCAAAGTAGCACGTACCTTCTGTGTCACCTGTGCTAGGCTGAAGTCTAATCAACAACTGACTGTGCCTTTTCTGCTGTCATTAGATATAACTGAAAACCAGTGAGTGTACTTCAAATGAACACTGTTTTCAATTTGAAAACTTTATGTGAGTTCAATACAAATGCATATTAGGGTACTAACACTTAGCCACGTTTCAAAAATCCTGTGAAATCCTCTGTTCATCCCTGGTTCTTAAATGCTTTCGCAGCATTATTTAAGTTCCCAGTAGTATTGCAAATGAGCCTAGAGACCTACTCTTGCTAATCCACACATTTGTGACCTCTGAGGTTACATACAACTCAGTAAGTCCAAAAATGAATTCACATGCTCCAAAAAGATTCCATATATTACCAAATGCAGCTGTTGGGCTGCCAAGCAACACAGTTTGCCATGAGCACATCCTCTCAGCACTACCCACCTTGTGCCAGTGACTAATTGTCTGCAGACTCCTGTTCAAGGTCTTTGCATTGATTTTGAAAGCCCTTCATGGAAATGCCATAGTCTCCATGAAATAGCATTTAGTCTCTCCTTCTCTTTCGTTTTGTCCCCTCACCCTTCAGCCTCTCTTGACAATAGCGTTCCCTAGGAATGATAAGCCACTCTTCATACCAAATACAACAGCCAGAAGTGCAGGATCTAAACTGTGTAGTTCAAAGACACAAATGGCTACAGAAGTTGTTCTGTTTGGCAGTGAACAAAGAACTAATTGGTTCAATCTGATTGTAAAATAGCCACTCTAATGCCCAAGCACACACACATATCTTAATGCTACCCCAGCACTTTGTTTATTGGGATAAGAAAATATAAGTTCTTGAAATATATTAGTGGTAATAAAATACTAGGATTTGGTACTTGATAACAAAAGAGCCCTCAACTACCACAGCAATGGGAGACAGGATAATGAGGGTCCAGCTCAGGAGTGACAGGTCCTGAAAAGAAGAAGAATGAAACATCATGTTTTCTCCCGTATAGAGCTCATGGATACTCTACATGCAGAGGAGCATAAAGCTTCCTGTATTCCTAGTAGGGGGGGGAGGGAGGAGAAGAGTGGTTCCCTACCAAATTTCTTTTCCTTCAGGTGTGTTCATTTTGTTTATCAGTAATTTTGAAGTATCTCTCTTGTGTGCCTTCTGTTTTTGCTCAGCAGTGGACCTGACCAGGTCTTTATTTCCCTATTGTTATCAAGAAGCAATTAGTTATGATAATTTTGCCAGAAAAATGTTTGTTGATTTCATAATTGCTTGGTTAATAACATAGATGTTTTTGTCTTCTTTCTTCAGTTTCGATGTCGACAATGGTACCTCAGCAGGACGAAGTCCCTTGGATCCCATGACAAGCCCTGGATCAGGGCTAATTCTTCAGGCAAATTTTGTTCACAGTCAACGTAGGGAGTCTTTCCTTTACCGGTCAGACAGTGACTATGACTTGTCTCCAAAGTCCATGTCCAGAAACTCCTCCATTGCCAGTGACATGTAAGTACATTATAAACTACTCCTAGTCTGTGATTTTTCTACTGTCTTAAGATTTTTCCAGGTACAAGATTTTTTATTTTTTTTTAATCAAAAACTAATAATTTATGCTACTGAAATAATGGAAAATTGTTTGTTTATTTCTTTAATGAAAATTGTACTTGTTTCTGCAGTTTTCTGAAGAGAAGGATGTATTTTTGCACTCTATTAGTTTTGACAGAAAAATGATGACAGTCAATACTAGTGTACTAAACCCCTAAGGAGAACTTCTATTGTCTGGATATTAAGATATTTTCAAGAGGAGCAATACAAACTCAATTTCTTTCTCTTCATGTTCTTAAGAAATAGATTGCATTTATTTGCACCAGAAATTTACTAGCTGGCAGAAAATATTAAGTTTAAGACAGACAAAAATTATTTCAAGTACCCTTTCACCTAAAAGGCAAAAATTTAACAGAAGACCTTTGGAAAGTTATTCTGTCCTCTCTCACTGTTCTTCTGTGATGTGTGTATTTTCTGCTAGTGAGTTATACCTTTCAAGTATTCTCAAATTGCATGTCTAGTGGAAGTCAGCTTCAAATCTGTTTATTTGTAAGACACTAAAAACATTTAAATGTCCTGTCGTCTAGTCACATTTAAGTAGGAGAAATTAACTCTTTCTTTTTGGTTTGTTTATCTGCAATACTGCTCAGATTTCACAGCCAAGTAGGTGTTATGGTACAAATATATATCACTAAAATAAAGGACCAAGTTTGTAAGAATTTCTTACTGAATGAGGAAGTCTAAAGCATTAAAGTTTGAACATGAATATAAATGCTCTTTTTTAATGAGACAAAACCCAATCAAGATCGTCTTCAAAAAATATAAGAGTAGGCAAAAAAAAGGAAAAAGATTTTTGTAATAATGAGGAAAATTGCACCTGATATTTAACTTGCAGTCATTATAGATGAACACTTATTTTCAGCTTATACATAATTTTCAGAACTGTTGTTAGTTCATCTAATTATAGATCTTTCTCTATGTAGAGTCTCAATGTAAGAAAAAATCCTGCCTTTACACGGGGTTAATGTAAGGTACATGTCTCAGTTAAGCCCTGTAGCTTGCTCAATAAGCTTTGTGCCCGGTGTGCCAATTGAGGTTTAGACAAAACGGGTAAGAACAGGATCAGTTCATCTTGCTTTGTTATAAGGAAGAATGCTTTTTTCTTGGAAATAATAGTATCTCCCTTCCAGAAAATCCTCCTCTGACAGATAACCTCTCTTTTAGATGGAGAAGAGTCAAGCTTTTAGTATGGCACTTGTGTCAGGATACCATTTGTAAAGATTTTTACATTCAGGAGGGCAGTCCAGGTCACTGCGTTGCTTAGATGAGTCATTTCAATGAAGAATTCAATTAGTGTTCCATCCTTGAACTCATAATCCACTTCATTTCCTAGAATTTTGGATAATATTTCAGCACATGGCAGTAAATTGGATAAACAATTGAATTACTGAAACACCAAGCACATTTTCCCCTTTTTTTCCCCTGTCTATTCTTCCTTCCAAAACTTTCTGAAAACACATTAATGTATAGAATTTATTGGACCTCACATCTTGATAGATTTTCACTCTCCTGTTACAGAAGAGCTGTTGTATAAAGAAGGTAAATTTTCCTGCCACTCTTTAGTATGGGACCAAGTTACAAAATGTAAAAGGCAAGGGTTTTTTTAACCATGTAATAGTAATCATATATCAGTAAGCCTAATTATAATAAGCTTCATTGTATCACAGAAATGAATTGAAAGGAAACCAAGTAATGAAAGAGGGGAAAGGTTTAAAAGATGAAATAGAGAGGGAAAGAAATAAAAATCACAAAGGTTTTTATGTATGGATTCAATGAGAAACTGAATGTACTCATGGAAATGAAACCCACTAAAGATTATTAATATTGAGAAACAACTCTAGTTCAGGACATTGAGAAATGAGGTGGAGGATGGAAGACTTGTCAGGGGAGTACCACCCAAATTTTAGGTTACTTTTGAATTATCTTATTTCCCTTTTACATCTTACATGCTTAAGTATTGCATGCTTCTTAAGCACAAGCAAAATATATTACAAAATACACACATCATTCAGGTAATGTAAGTGGATTAATTGTACATAACAGTTTAATCTAGATCCCCTAACGCTTCATTACTTGAGCTACTTACCTCAATATTTCTCTTTGCAAAGAAAAAGAGAAAGCAAAATACATGCATCTTGTATTTGAAAGGAACAGAACATAAAGAATTCTGGTATTTCTATTACTCTCAAATATTCTGCTTACAGTAATAGATTCCAGTCAGTAGCAACAAAAACAAAACTTCAAGATTTTAATCAAGTATGGAATGTCATGATAAGACAGCCAATGGATGGCAGCGCTGAAGTGCTGCATTCATCATTCTGTCATTATTAATTATGTCCACAGCTTCAGCCAAGGAAGAGAACAAAGTTATGCTCAGTTGTTTGCAAACCCAAAATGAAAAGATAGGCTCTATTACAAACAAAGTCAAAGCATAAGATGACTAATACAATCAGATACTATCCCCAGAAGAAAATGCAATGGAAATAATTATGCTCAAAGTAATAAACCTCACAAAGGGAGTTTCATTCAGGGAGTTGAGATAGAAAGTAACAGAAGCAAGGGCAGAGAGGGAAGAGGGAAATCAGAGAGAATAAAGTATATTTTGAAGTAAGGACATGGATTAGCTATGAGAAAGGATAAAAGGCAGGATGCTCCGATGAGAGGTAGGACAAATGTGGGTGCAGTTAGAGAGGCAGAAAAGGCAGCTATATGTAAAAAAGGAAAAGAAAATGAAATGGTGTGGGAGTCTGTAACAAGTCTTTCAATTATCCCTTGGAAGAAATAGCATGGTCCTTGAGAAGAATAAAAGCAGGACATGGAGATGATATAAGGAGATTAGAAAAAGCTTTTCAAGGCTGTGAACTGGAGGTGCAGGTGGTCTAGACAGGCAGATGCAAGGTCCGGAGCAGAAGAGCACAAATGTATTGTGAAGCCTTGCTATGGGATTTTCAGCAAAGACAGGAGGACGTGGAAGAGAAAAGTAATGGAGCAAGGCAGTGAGGAGTAATGAAGCAATATGTGGAATTATACGACAGGAACTGTGATGGGACATAGGGGGGGAAATAAAGGATGGAAAAATAAAAAATAAAAAAATCCCCAACAGTGTTTTGGCAACATAGAGGAAAAGGGGAACAGAACCTAGCTGAAAGATGAGCAAAATCATCAGTGTTCTAGTGGAAGAATTGCCAGGTTCATATTTGAAGAAATCAGTGAAGTAGAGAGCTTTGTGGATGTGTTGTCCAGGTGGCCTGATTAGTTAATGCTGACCTGCTTGAGCTGCTGTGGCTGCCCAGAACTTCAAATGTGGGCAGAGGCAGAAGTGATAACACTTTTTATGCCCTTCTTGCTAAGGGTTCGCTGTCCTGGTTAATGGAGCAAGAGATCAAATTAGTAGAGAATTTCCACGTTAGCAAAACCCAGGTCTCTAGGCTAGTTGGATTCCTAGAAAAAAATCCAATAAGCAGTCCACTAGCTGCATCACAGGCCCTGCTTTACTGCCACTCCAAAGCAAAAAAATATGTATAATCCCTCTGTGACCCTGAAGAAGCAGAACAGACTAGAGCAGAGCACCAAGACACTCTCAGTAGACAGGTCTGCCTGAGGCTCCGATATATCTTCTGAGTGTACCTCCCTTAAGTCTATTCTTCTCTCTTTTCCACAAAGTTATAGAACACAGCTCAGACACAACATCCTGGTCTCCTCAGGACTTAGACTACTGAATCTCAGTAAAAAAGTAACTGGTATGGGGAGTTTACAGCTTGTTTAGAGAAGCTCAGCACTGTTTTCTTGATCGGCTTACCACTATAAACTCTAAGTAGTATTATTACACAGAATTTGCTAATTTTTATTAAAACTTGCTTTCATATTTTAAAGGAGCAGAACCCAGCCAAGGAACACTGGCTGTGAGGAGTCAGTGGGTCATTGGTCAGGTGATCTACTGAATGGCCACCAGCACACCTGTTCCCTGAACTGGACAACATACTGGTATTCTGCCAGTCATTTCTGCTGATAGTAGCATCCCTTTGCTGCTGTCTGTGATAAAAGAAATAACAAGAGGATGCAACTTACTCTAGGACTTTTTCCCTATAACTACATTTAGAGAGGATATACTTTCTCATCCAGAACAGGAAGGCAAAGCACAGGTGAAACAGCCTATTCTTCTGTCTCTGAGCCAGAAAGGCCTGATTTTTTTAATAAAATATTGTGAGTATGAATCTGATATTATGGAGAAAAAAACACCTTTTTGCTTAAAGGTACTGTCCAGGACTCTGGGTCTGCAAACAAGACACGCAGTTACTCTACTATTACTGTTTCATGGATATTACTGGCTGAAAAATTACCAGTTAAACTTCAAAGTCCAAACTGCTTAAAAAACCCAAATCTTAATGCATTTTCATGTGTGGTTCAGTTTAGAAACAATTTTTAGTGAAAAAATACATTAAATTGCTTAAGACATTTATTTGTTCACGGAAAAAAACCTACTTATGTGGCTTTAGGCACATACATAATTTCATTGGATTTTTCTTCTTTTTTCTTAAGATCCTTAAATTAAGCTCCAGGTTGCAGTCTAAATTAATCTAAGTAATTTTTAAGTCACTTACAATCTTTTTTTGAGTCCTAAACAAAAAGAATTTGGAAAAAAGAAAAATATGACTGTGTCCTTTCTAGTTTGGCACACTTTCCAAATGGGGTCCAAATGAAAGAACTCAACTTAGAATCCAGATTGCTTAAAATTAAATAATAACTTTGTGCTAACTTCATTTGTTTGTCAGGAAATCAGTTATGTTGTATAACAAAAAGAGAGTATTTTGGCATTGAGAAGAAAGTTTTCATCTGTTTTTTAATTCAGGAGAGAATTTTTGTTGGTGAAATGTAAATTTAATTTATTTACATTCAGACAATATGGAATCATTATTGGTTTTATGTCCAAATGCTAAAACCTTATGATTTTCCAAACATAACTCTCAGTTCTTAAACTTATCACTTCCCCTTTAAACACTCTTAAGCTGCTATGTTTTTTCCCCCCCTCTTTTGGAAGTAATGGGTGGTTGAAAGAAAATGACAAGTTACTGCTCTTGTGCTAAACAAAGCAGACTGAATTCCTAAATCTCTTCAGTCAAAGGTAGCATGTTATTAAAAACATGGTACCAAAACCAATTCTTAGCTGGTATTTCAGCTACATCACAAAACCATTATTCTCTGGGCTTGCAACACTGATCTGCAGTGAAGGGAAGATGTGTGCATTTTGTGTGCTTGTAATACTGAAGGATGGGAATAGTGTGGAGAAAGAGAACTTCATAAAAAGCGAGTTGAATGTTTTTGGGGGATCCCTGTTAAAGAGTTTTTCAAGCTCAGTGATCACCTGCACACACAGGTCAAATTTATTTCACAACTCAGAAGAACATTAGTTATCATTTCCCCCCTCAGGGCACAAGCAGTGCTTTGTACCCTTTCAATGGCACTAATGTTGCATTAGCTGTAGAGTTCATTCCCTGAATATGGACAGTCTGAAGTTCTGATGGGTTTGCCTTGTTTTTCTGGAAGGCTTCTTGTTTCTTCTTATGTACTTCCATTTGGGGACCTTTGAATTTAGTTAGGGAACCATTTTTTTCTAAACCTTGAAGTTAATACTATCTTTCTGTGGCTGGCTGACAGCAAGGTCACTCAGGTTGGGAAGTAGCCTTGTATGCTGTTATCTCAACTCTGCTCTCATTTCTTATCTGGAAAATCTTTCAGCCTTCATGAGTAGGAGGTTCACATGGAAAGTCACATAGTCTTATTCTTCAGACATAACACAATCATATCAGTTTCAAAGACTTTCACATGTAGGGCAGGGACAAGCTGTCACAGGAGAGTGAAAGGCTTGGACAAAGCTATTAAAGAAACCCTGCTGTTGATTGATGAGGTGCAGAAAGGACTCCCTTGCTTTCCAAAGTCCTTCTCAGAGAAGGGTTTAGGTGTGGCTGAATCCAACCTAGCTTTGGACTGTGTCAATATTTTAGATTTAAGGAATTATAGAGATGTGATTAAATCACTTTGTCCCACAGGTTTTAATGATGGCAAAACAGATATATTTATAGAAAATGAATTATTTATTATGGCAAAGAAACAAACAGGTGGACAGACAAGGGATCTTAATCAGGAGTAATTACTACACAGTGCAAAAGCTAAAAATCTACTTGCAAGCTATTATATAACAAAGTAGTACAGTGCACTGTAACAGAAATTATATTAAAGCAATTGTATTGAAGCTAGCAAAGGAAACAATCACTAAGTAGAGATTGATATGGCTCAGAATATGAGACAGTGGGCAGATCTCCCTCTTTCTCTTACTCTCTGGGGAGTAACTGTGAAGAGGCATCTCTGCTTCACAGGACAAGCTCCACACTTCAAGGAAGTATGTGGAAGGAACTGCCATATGGAAGTTGGACTGCATTTTTACAGTTTTAAAGTGATGGACTGGTAGGCACAGATATAAAGCACACAGACTAGCTTATCTATCAAAACCTGCTTCAAAAAGCAGGATGTATATTCAAAGTCTGGTGAACCAAGATGACTTTAGCATAATTTAACATGAAAGCAGCATCCTGCCCAGTGGTTGAAGTGGGATGATTGTTTGCATGATGGTTTGCATAGTATGCATAATCAGGGTAGGACTGTCCTGCCACACAAGCAAGCAACCAAACGCCTGAAGCTAAAAACAGTTCAGGGTAACACATTTTACTTTCATTTTCAACAAACTAAGAGTTTATATGTGTCAGTTAATGTAATCAAAACTGATTAATAGTAACTCATTAAGTGGCACTAATTTGATTGCTTGCAGTCATGTGTGTACATCACTCACTCATTTTCTCTAACCTGAGCAGAAAACAAAACTACTCTTTAGTCACTGATGTCTGTTCTTCAGTCAAAAGTGGCATGTTATTAAAAACACGGTACCAAAACCAATTCTTAGCTGGTATTTCAGCTACATCACAGTGCTCTCTAGGGCTTTTTTCAGTCTTGTTTAAAGCTAAATGATGATTTTTGTTGCAGGAACAGTCCAACAATGGCATCGCTGAATTGGCCTGAACTCTTCTGATTGAGTTCAGCATTTTTCTGATTCAAAGTCCTACATCCTCTGACTTAATCCAGCCCCTTCTTCATCACACAAATCAAAACCCCACACTGCAGTTGCTTCTTTTCCTTTGCCATTGCTTCAGTGATACCCAGACAGACTACCTTCTGATTTTAGTGGGAAAGCCACCTACACCAGTGAAACACTCTGTCAAGCCCATGCTCTGTTTCTCTTCAGGACTGTGTAATTCTGTCAGACTTAATAGAGGCCAGTGGCTCAGAGTTGTCCAGCATTCTCCTATAATCTAAATGGTCCAATATATTATGACAGGATTAAAGCATTGAAGCTTGGTGGCTGGCTGGGGCAGTAAGACACAGATGATTTCTTGAGCTGTCTTTGTTTCCATTATCTTGCACACCATGCTGGTACTCTTTTGTGATGGCCCACTGTATCATTACCAATGTGATTTCCTCAGGCAGATTACACAAGTCAGATGTGTGAGTGCAGTCTCTTTGGAAAAGGTTTAAACTTCCCGAGCAAAGAATCTGGTTCTGACATAAGAGGTCTTGATGGTTCTCACACTCTTCCAAAGATATTAGGAGACTTTCACAGGAAATGGAAGAAGCCTAGAAGTGTTTCTGCAGTATATTACACGGACTGGGGAAAAATAGTAATATTTCCTATTATTTGAGTTAGACAGCTAATTGCCATGCCAGCTAATTCAGCAATCCTGAATGAAACTTCTGAATTTCGTGGGTCACAGAGAGTCAGTTGCCCTTGTCACTCAGCAAAATCTCTTTTTACTACATTGCTCAAAAGCACAGGCAGTGCACAAGTAACAAAAGGTGCACAAGTTAACAGATAATACTTCCTGACAGTCCCTAGATTAAACCTCAAAAGACTCCTTTAGAATTGGTAATGCTATTCCTTCCCAGTTCCTTTATCAGTAATGGACATGATCATTTTGTCTTTCCAAGTCCTCAGAGATCTTCCATGGTGCTAATGCAGTTCAACTTGAAGATTGTAGTTTGGGTAACCTAACACTGATGACTTCAATGGAACAGATTCCAAGTATGCAAAGGCTTCTTTCAAACCTAGTAAAGTATATTTTCAGGAAGTGAGACGCTAAAAAGATTACCTGAAAAATTAAAGTACTTTCTTGTAAAAAATTTAACAGTATCTAGAAAGTTGCAGGTATATTAGCACATAGCATATCCTGGTGTGTATTAGGCATGTGTAATAATCCACATTTGTTTTGTCTTTTGGATTTCTGATCATAAGGCAGCCAAGGTATTGTTTTCTTCATCAACATGCCATAGTAGAGTACCTTGATTTTTGCTCTCCATTAAGTTAATTGAGGTCTTTGGAAATACTTATATCTGATGTTTTTGCTAATGAGATTTATGCAGAGGGAATGTTTTTCCTCTTTGGTTTATCTTTTGAAATCTAATTTTCTTAGTTAGACAGACCAAGGAGATCTATTATAACCCACCTTTCTTTTGGCTGGGATAATGGACTTCTCAGGGACTGTGGTTTTCTGTGCTAATCCTCTTCCATCTGGATAAGCTCAACTAAATTAAGTATATTAAACTCCAAATATTCAATATTAGAGCAATAGTTTTTACTAATTAGGGCAAGCTGTGCTGTTGAATTAGATAGAAGTGTTGGGAGGACATAACTGCACTAGGTTATAGAAAATTGTGGTGTTCGAGAACACTCAGACAGTAGTTGATGAGAGTCTGCTTTATTCAAGGTCTAATTTCTGTATACTGTCTGAGACTACAAGTGCTTTCAAGTAGCTCTTTGTAACAATCTTTTAAGGTACTTGTTCCCAGAAATAAAGAAATAGTCTGGGAAAAACAACCCCCTCCTCTGTAGCTCATGGTTCCAACAACAATTTTATTTGCTTGCTCTCTCATCCCTAAATCCCAGCCGTCCTACAGTGTTGTAGTCTCTAACCCCTACCTTAGGTGTCTGATTATCCCCTAAATGGTGCTTATCCTTTCAAAGAGATGCAATACACTAACAACCCACTGGCTTTCTTGGAAAAACTGTAAACCAGTTTTCATCACACCTCATAATGTGGGCACAACATTGAGAACTGCCACTTAACCCATCCAGTCTTGGCTTTTGGAGGCAGGCCTAGACCATCTCATATTAGAGCTAAAAAATTGTATTCAAAGTCTTTAAAAATTGAGATGATATGACTTAAGCCCTATTCTTGAAGAATAAGCTTACTTGGAAATCTGATTTCTGATTCTGCAAAATCATTATTGCGAACCAACCCATTTGGATTCTTCAAATGCAGATGATGACAAAGCTCAAGCTGCATGGAGCAGCCAGCCAACCCTCACACTCGCTGTCTTTAAAGCACAGCTTCTGATGACTAGTCCCATTACATGATGTTTCCGTTGCTCTTTAAGAGTGAAATCTAGAATCAGCTTTCATTGCTGCTAAAATCTCAATCTGAGCAATGTGAATATCTCAGCATATGTAATTCATTTGGGTTTTGTGTGTGTATTTGGTTCATCTATAAAATGCTATTGGAGCCAAAAACCAAAAAATCCTAGCAGTTAAGGTACACTATTACATTAATGTCTGTCCTTCATTTGTGGTTTCACATGGTATATTTGTTTTCCAGCATATATGCGAACAAAACACAAATGTCTCATACAAGCTGTATTTGTAGCATGCTGTTGTACAGTAAGTCTGAATCAGCCTACTCAGGAATGAGTAGATGTCATGTTTAATCCAAATTTAGATGTTTACACTGAAAACACCG
The DNA here is from genome assembly GCA_035040995.1 of Premnoplex brunnescens. NCBI lineage: Eukaryota > Metazoa > Chordata > Aves > Passeriformes > Furnariidae > Premnoplex > Premnoplex brunnescens. The sequence continues at coordinate 54,513,066 of JAWWLT010000092.1, forward strand.
ACTGCAATATATTTTCTAATTCAAACAGAAGACCACTTTCAAGTTCATCTTCTTTCTCATTTAGTGCATTGTATATAGACAGTATGGATTTTCCCATGTTTTTCTGTTTTTTATGTTCGTAAAAACCAGAAAAAAACCCAAAACAAAACAAAAACAAAAACAAAAAAAAAAACAAACAAAACAAAACAAAACAAAACAAAACAAAAAAAAACCAACCCAAATACAATTCTGTAAAAATAGAGGAAATTCTTGTGGCAATGTGGAAAAAGTCCTAGTTCTTGCTGTGGAGCATAGTTCAAGGATTCCAGACAGCCAGTGTCCCCTTGTGCTTTTCACACTCAGTTGGCAGCTTTATTCTTTCAAATAAGCCATATCCAAAGTCTGTAGCCAGAGAACCCAACACAGAATATGCCAGCTGGATTTAAAGCCTGACTGGCATCCTCAGCCAGTATTTATCCTGGGGAGAAAAGTTTATTTATTCAAATGGAGGAGTGTGGCAAACCAATAAGATCATACTTTAAATTAGTACAAGGCATCAAGATTCTTTCTACTAGTATTATAATTTATACTATAAAAATTGTATCAAGATTAACCAGGAATTTTATTGTGACTGTATCTTGTCCTTGAGAAGTTTATGTGTCAAAAATGGTGTAAATAAGTGTTTCACATTTTCCCCCCACTGCTTAAACAAGACAGAGCTCTTATTTATTTTGTTTATATCTTCCCGCTTCAGTATGTGTTCTCAAGATCACTCAGTTGGTATTCTTTACATACATGTAGAAAATCTTAATCTTTTTTTACTACAGCCTTTACAAAGGCAAACCTTGAGTACCTTCCCTGTGAAACATCCACTGGCAAGTGGAGACTCACACTCCTAGTGGTGTCTAGAATCTTGAGTTTCTTCTGACCACATTAAAAAACCCACCCTCTCTTTCTTAACTGTATCCTGACAGATTTGCAGAATTCCTCCCTAGTTACTCCTCTTATTCGATGTTACATTAAATTATACCAGCTTAATTATGAAATAAAGATTTTGCAGTCACCCTGCCTACCCTAGTGTTAATCTTCCTGCCTGCTTCTCTCTCTGTCCATGCATGCATCTCTAAGTTTCTTATTAGTGAGGGCAAAGTTACTCTTCTGTAAGTGGGCTAGAAGGGACAAATTGATGCCAATCTTGAAGAAAGGAAACAGAATTGTTGTACTTTTAATTTGTCAACATTCAGCTGAACATGCTCAACTAACTTCTGATTTAGTATAGCAGTTTCATGTCCTCTGAAGGGTCGGGGCCAACATAGGTTACATGAAATGAGTTCAAGTGTGTCATATAGAAAATATTAGGAAGCAAAAGACAGAAAATTTGCAGAAGGCTGGGCTTCATTACTTTACTGTGGCAAATAACTTGTAATATAGTATAGAATCTTTGATCTGCTAATGGAAATTTGTTCTGTGTTTTGTGTAACAGTGTTTCATCTTATGTGGACTTTTGTGTGCTTAAACAGTGTTCTTTGGTGGTAGGGAATTGATCATTTTAACTTTTGGTGCTATGTGAAAACTATTCTGCTTTCAAACCTGTCTCTCCTTTAAAAAATGATGTCAACAAGTATGCCAGGTGTCTTAAATAACAGAGCATAACACTGATGTGATTTCTTCTAACCTTAAAGGCTAAAATCTCTGTTTCTATTCAGAAGCTTGTGATATATTGTAGGATTTGCACTCCCTCTTGCTGCTTCTGTATATAGATGTGTGGCACTGTCATGTCCAGAATCTAGAAAGAATCACCTGTTAGCTTCATGTCATCTATATGAGGACACTCATACATTGTAGTGTTTACTATGCTGCAGTATATCAATGGAATTTTGAATCATATAATCTTGCTCCTTTGTACAAAAAATAATGCAGTTTCTTTAGACATTTCTGCTCCATTTTTGAATACAGACTTTGTCTGGATTTTCTGACCCAATGTTGATTAAAAATTACTCACCACATCATACAATTGCCTTTCAGTTCAAGTGGGTCTGATATGTGAGAAACTATGGCAAAAGCTGTGGATAACTGTAATTTCAGTATCATGCTTTCATTAAAATAATGATAATTTCTGCAATTGTTGCTTTTGACAAAAAGAGCATTTGAAAAGTGAAAATGAAATCTTGGCTTGATTTCAGTACATTAAATTATTACTGAATAATGCCTCTTCTAAAAAATAAGAAGCTAAAGTATGATATCAGCATTCTCCGAAGAAATGCAATGCAGAGAGAGTTCAAGTAGAATAAATTTTGAAAATGAGAGGAGTGGGATCGTGCTATTTTACATAAAAGGAAAGCAAGCCCAGGAACATGTACTTGTTGCCTTTTATAAGTGCCTCATAATTCAAGCGCTGGCAAATAGGGGCCCTGAATGGGAAGAAGAGAAAGTGACACCTCCAATAAGGAAGATTCACAAGAGATTTTGAGAAGGAGAACAATCTTATTTTCATGTTTTTTGTCAATCTGCACTTTGACAGTTACTAACTATGTTGTAGCAGTTGCCTAGGACTTTGAAGCATCAATGAATAGTTTGTGTATTTGTGTCATATATTAGGCATTCAGAGTGTTTATCATTGACAGATGCTAGAAAGAACTGTCTCTCTATTACCTGCCTTATTTAGAGATTTAATATTTTTGTTCATTGTCCAGTGCTGCTGTTACCTGTAAACATTTTCATCTTCAGGATTTTACCCCTTCATAATTTGCATTTGTGGGAAATAGACTAGATCAGTAAAAATGGGTTTGTGTTTTGAGCTGTGCCTCTTTTAAGTGTCAAAACAAAAGTGAAAATTGAGTAGCTACACACGAAAAATAATATTCATTATAAAACATAAGAAATTACCAGACTTTACTGAGAAACAGGTAAACCAGCTGTCACACAACAGGTAATGCCATTTCACAGAACTTGAAGACAAAGAGCATAATTTTTCTGAAAGTAAGGTAGTGTAGTCACACTGTGGCTGTTTCAGTGGAGAACAGGACAGAAAAAGAAAAGAGGAATTTGTCTTATCTTCTGCTAAAGCCTTTGTGTAATTCATTAAGCAATCCTAATCCAAGATGATAGTCTAGGGCATTTGCTGATGTTTTCATGACCCAATGAAAACATAAAAAGGTTATAAACCCAGCTGCTCATTAATTCTCCTGTTAATGCCCTGGGCTGATTCATGTTGTCTACAATACTCAATTGGATTTGGCTTCATTGAGCAATTCAAGCCGCTGAACATTCCTCTCATGGTGACATATTTCTTTCGGTTTGGGCTTACATGCTTGCCAGCCAGTCTGGGGCTGTAGTTTCAGCTGAAGCAGCACCCTATTCTAGCTACTCCTGCAAAGACTGTGTTAAAAGTGCAGACTTATTCCACAGGGTCTGCAAAAATCAATTCCTCTATTACAAGAGCTCCATCTGATAATTTTTAATATTGGGAAGTTTTGTTTTGTCCCTACAGACTGATTGTACAGTGGTACAGATTGTACATACTGCTTTTTTATTATGTTTTTGCAATACTTGCAAACAATTGCTGTCTAGTAGACAATATATAAATTATAAGAATGATGTCACAGCATCACAAACACAAATCATATTTCTCCTTTTATCATTATTTTTCTAATTAAATGTTCAAAGACTTGAAATCCATTGTTAAATACTCCTATTTTATACTTAAATATTATTCAAATAGCACCAAAGCAGTGGTAGTTTCTGCTAGAAGCCGCAACTTGTAATTCATCATGATAAATACACCTCTGGAACCTACAGAAAAATTAAAAACAGAGTCATATTGTATTTTTGTCTTTGGAAAACTTGTTTTTACCTCAACTGCTGCCATATACCAGATATGATAACTGAAAACTCCAAGTTTTCCCTGCCCCTATGTTTTGACTTTATATCCTCAATGCTACCGATTGCTACCTCAAGCTCTTCAGTGTACTTGTATTTAGAAGACTATAGCTTTTTGAAACCATCTCAAGTGGCAGGTTTCAGTGTTGAAGAGAAGGAACCCGCTTTCTCTTTCTCCCTTTTCCCCTACAGTGCGTCATCCTGGCACCTTGCCCAGACGTCACCCCCGGTGTAGGTGAGGTTGCCACAGCAACAGCACATACTTGGTCACACCCCCTATAGCTACAGAAGTCTGAATCAGTTTGAAAGTTTTACTAGGTTTTTATTCGTCTGCAACACACTGCCCATCCAGTGCTCACAAACCTGCTGGTAAACTCTTAATGGAATAATTTCTGGAACTTTCACCTCCATCCTTTGGGATGAAGTCTCTGAAGATTAGTCTTCGGTGGTCAGTCACCTGCCCAACTGGCAATGCAGAAGCTACCTGGTCCATCAACCCTCCCATAGTTATGTCAGGCAGTTGGGCAATAACTAAGTTGATATTTACTTTTCATAGGATATGTAAAGCAATAGTACTGTCTAATTGCAGAAGACAATTGTAGTAGGCAGCTGGAGTTGCCTACAGTGCATTATAAGTTCTGATTTTCTTTCTGTTGAAGCAGCAAGATAAGTTTTTAGTAATGCCTAACCTACAACTCTGCTTATTTTTTCAGACACGGAGATGACTTGATTGTGACACCGTTTGCTCAGGTAGGCAAAATTTTGCCGTATTTCTTGCATGATCTTGTAATTTAAATACTAAATGGCCAAATCAGTTGTTTTCTGTTGTTAATATTATGTATGTTTGCTTGGAACAAGAAAAAGTATCTAAACAGAAAGTCATAAACCTCCTACTCTTGTTATCTATACCTGTCTTTCTTAACACTTTTTGATTATCTGAAAAGTTGAAGTGCAGCAGCACAATAAGCCCCTTTGATCTCTTTTCAAATACTGTAGCAGACTGTCATGATGAAGACAAATCTCTGCTTTCTGTTATTCTATTACTTTTTATAATTACAGTTTCTTCTTTTGAACATCTTTCATGCATTAAATAAAATCTAATTTTTAGACATGAGGTAAGTTTTACCCAGAATACTTATCTTCATTTGAAAAACCATGTTTGTTTTTTCTATTCAGATTCTGTTTTATAAAATATTAGTTCAAAATTCCTTATAATTCAGATCAAGACTTCACAATTTTTTCACAATAGAGTTGTCTTGTCATGTATGAAAAATTAATATTGATATCCCTTGAACTCATGATGATAGGTTTTACTCTGAATAGATAGGAATGAAAGCCAATTCAGTGTGTTTATAAATTCATATATGATTGAAGGTGAATGGAAAGAGAAAGGTTGAGTCACACAGCAGTCTCAAGAATAAAGTGTGCAACTTTAGTCTCAGTATGTAGGTTGCTCTGGTCTAATGGTAAGCTGTTAAAAGAATATATACTTGTTATTAGATTATACATTTAATTTTATTGTAAACAGATACAGTGTGTATACAACTCTGATCAAGTTCATAATATGAATAATACCATAATCTTTTATTAGCAGAGAAAAAATTAGGCCAGGGCATTTTATAAGTATACTCTGAAATCTCTCAAATATTAAATATACTTCAACAATAATGTAAAAGAAGAAATTACAGGGGAAAAAAAAAAAGACTAAAGTCGACTCACTTCTGGTTTTAGTTCCTCAGGAAATACAGAAATCCTAATTTTTGAGTACAGAAAAAATACAAATTTTATGATGCTCAAGCAATCCAGCAATATTTGCAATCATTCATGTTCATTGTAACCTGATTTTTGTTTTACAAATTGTGCCACATAGTTTCTCTAGAAAATAGTTTCCCTAGGTTCTAGTTTCCCTAGAAAAACAGCAAATAGTACACCCCATTTATGGATATCTTTTTCCTGGGACAAAACTCCCTTTTAAGGGCAGTTCTGTATTCTTCTTGGTATTAATAGACATGCTTCAGTAATTAGAGCAAAAGCAATTGAATGCTGTAATTATTTGCTCCAAGGTGCTGTAATTGATTAATTCAGAGCTTTCTGTTTTTCAGTGCAAAACCCTGTTACTGTGGTTTAAGCCAACCTGGTTTTATTTGCGTTTGTATGGGAGAAAGAGCACTTACAGGGTGAATGATCGTATTACATTCCCTGACACAGGAGCAACTGAGATGCAGTGTGCCTAACAGAGAGGGAGGGACATCTTGTTAGACTTTTTGGAAAAACACAGTCCTTATCTAAAAATTATTGAATATGCAAAATCTCATCTCTCAGTGGGCTCTGCTCACACACTGTGTCCACAGCAAAGCATCAAGCCCATCCCTTAAGTTACATTAGCAGGTTAGGACCTCACTCAGAACTTCAGAAATTAAATGCCATCTGCCAAAACAACACAATACAAGCTACCATTTTAATGTCTTCCTAAAGCAATATTTAACAAGTGCATTTTTTGTGTGCATCATGGAGTGAGGAACACATATTCAAGTTATTACAAACTGTGTATTTTCTCCACTTGACCAGGAGGCTTGTTCCACCTGATCATGAGCCACCTGGTGGTAAGAATCACAGCATATCACCACGGTAGTGCAGCTGCATTTGTTACGTGGAGGGTGGCATACTGTGTCCCCCACATAGAAGCTGGTCCCAGGACATGATAATTTACTAGATTTACCACAATGGAACCTTTTTTAAGGCAAAAAAAAAAAATAAAAATAAATCTATCACAAGGATATTATCAGTCACATTTCCATATATTGAAATATAGAGTAACTGCTGTAATTTAATTATTCATAGAATTTTGCTTTACAAAATAATTTGAGATATTTGAAACAAATTCTGTAGGTTTTTAATTACAAAAAAAAGTTCAATATTTAAAATTTGTTGGCAACCTTTTATCTATAATTTGACTTTGAAAATAATGGTGTTTACTTAAGCATTAACCCTAAAGCAGTTTGCAGGTAACAGGTTGCTTTATGCCCACAATTCTAGAAATATTAATCACAAGTAGAACCTCTGTGAGCAGAGTTAACTGTCATCTGAAGCAAAATACAGTGAAAAATTGAAATATTATTTTATGTACTTATAATACACTTTTAAATATTAATATCTTTATAAAATAAATCAAGTTGTATAGCTCCACTGTAGTCAATGACAAACTTTTTCTTTCCACTTTTACAGTCATTGTGATGCTTGTGGGGATGGCTTGCACCTGCAGAAATTGTCAAAATTTGTGCATTTAGAATCATAGAGGAGGTTTAGGTTGGACATTAGGAGGAATTGCTTCACAGAAGGGGTGATTAGACATCAGAATGGACTGCCCAAGGAAGTGGTGCAGTCACTGTTTTTAAGGAATTGTAGACGGTGTTTAAGACTGAGCATGGCACTTAGCATCATGGTCTAGTTGTCAAAGTGGTGATCAGTAAAAGGTTGTACTCAGTGATCTCAGAGGTCTTTTCTAACCTAATTAACTCTGTGACTCTATGATTCTGTGACCTTTTCTATCACTTGTTACCTGGGAGAAAAGACTGACCCACACCCGTCTACAATTCCTTTTAGGTAGTTGTAGAAAGTGATAAGGTTTCCCATCCTTCTTTTCTCCAGACTAAACAACTTCAACTTAGTCAGCTGTAAGACTTGTAAGACTTGGTTTCATTTATGCTAAAGCATCTGGGATCCTGGGCAGGTACTAGACATTTGACCCCTGGACCTGGAGAATAAGGAGAAGGACAACAGTCAAGTCTCTGTTTTCTGAAAAATGGACAGATTCGTATTATTTCAGACACTAGAAAACTCTGGTTATGTGCATAGTGGTGAACACAGTAGAGACAACTTCACAGGCCCTCGAGGAGTGTGGGTCCAGCAAGGCTCATTAGCCTCCATTCATAACTGACCTTGAGCAACCTTGCACTCTGTAATTTCTTTCCTCAGCACCTCAGCTGTTTTAATGTCTTGTTATTTCAGATTCAAAACATACCCCAGCTAGCTTCATGTTTTCACATGGCAATGTGTCTAACCTACTAACCTGCCTGAAACTCAGCTCCATGCAGCAGGTATGGAGCCATTCACTGCTATTCAGAACAGGCAGATCTAAAAAGCGTGGCTGTACCTGAGGTGACACTCCAAGGAAACAATTATCTTTGTACGTGCTTCCAAGTTTCAGTGCACCTACATATGCAGTCAATTTGAGTCCCATAGGGTTTATTGAGTAGGAACTTACAACCAGGGAAACTGATTACATTTTTTTCATGCCTTGGAACAGCTCTGGGAGACACACAGATACCTTTCTCTGACAATACTAGGACACAAAGCATCTCAGCATCCTGACATGAGTAAACTGAGCCCAGGCAGATTGACAAAAGGGAACTAAAAATTAGGTATTAATTTTTCGTTCTCTGATCTCCAAGATCACCTTTCACCTTCTGCTCAGTTCATGCATGATTTCCATCTGTGTATATCCAACATATAAATACAACATTTTTTTAGTGTCACTGTAACCTAGACATGCAAATTTGATGGCATATATAATTATTTTTATTCCTTTCCAAATGTAAAATATGTAAGTATGCCTCTTGATCTTTAGAAACAAAAACATGATGAAATTAATACCATCTAGTTGGACAAACGTATTTTTAGTATCTTAACTCATTTGCTAATTACTTACAAGAGCTTGAACACCACCAGTCATTATTAACTCCTGAATATTTTCTGTTACAAGCTTTCATTAATTTATTCTTTTCAGTCTCCTGTTGCCTTCTATCTCCTGTATAAATTTAAGGTGCTATGAAAAGAGGCTTCTGTCCTTCTCAATTCAGACCTCTGAAACCCAAATTCCCATTTCTGCTTTTGTTTTCCTTTGGGTGGGTTCACTAGGAAAGAAGCCCAGTCGGGGCTGAGAAACAAAAATGGGCAACTTTTGCAGACACACCAGTGATTAGTGTTGCTGCATCCTGCTATTTCCAGCCTGATTCCAAACAGGGTCCCTCTCTGACATCAACTGAACTAGCTCTTCCTTGTCAGAGAGGTTCATCTTAATATCCTTACATGGTACAAAATTTGCATTTATCCAACTGCCTTTAGAAGAGAGTGTCTGTGCCACTTATAACAAGAAGACACTTATCTACTACATACACTATCTGCTCTCTTGCATAAAATTAAGTCCAGAAAGAAACTAGGGTTTTTGGTTTTTTGTTTGTTTGTTTTTTGTCATTTGTTTGGTTTTTTCCACAATGTGTAGTTTTCTGAGGTGATACCTTCCTCTTTCTCTGGTCTTCTGCACCAAGTCCCCAGACCAACTGTGCCTGTTTAAGAAGACATATTTACTTTTCCTGGCAGTCTAGACAATCTCACTCCCTTTGTCCTTTGGAGTTTGTGGGGACTGAACTGCAAATAGAAAAATTCATAATTATTTCTTATGCATGAAGTATTAGGCTTGAAAGGGTTACTATCTTCCAATCCAATGCTTTTATGGTAATTTTAAAGAAAAGTGTAGTATTCTGTTTAAAACTTATCACCCCTTCAAATAAGCCTGCTTTTGAACAAATAATGAGTTGTGTATGACAGGGGAAAAAAAAAAAAAAAAGAAGAAATAAACTGTCCTCATATTACAGACATGTTATTGTTAAATAATGGTCAAAGGTTGCAAACTAACCAACCCTGGAAACCTTTTATGGTTGTTTTGCAGTGCCCTTTTGTTTTTCTTTCAGCTCAGTGGAGCAGAGGTAAAACAATCTCACTTGTGCAGAAATTTATACTGAGACCACTTTGTTTGTTCCAGGTGCTGGCCAGCCTGCGTACTGTACGGAATAACTTCGCTGCATTAACCAATTTACAAGATCGGGCACCCAGCAAGTGAGTGTCACTTTTTGGCCACTGAAATTTTTGCAGTGATACTTTTTTAATGTAAACTAAGAATGACAATCAGATGTTACAGATTTCAGCCTTTGCCATCTGCATAAAACATGCATGTGTAATGAGTTAATTAATCCCTTGAAGATGTTATGCTTGGTAGCTGAAACAACAGCCCCCTTGCCTTCTAACTGATCCTGCATTGCTGTCCTCACATAAAATTGGAGTTGTTTTGTGCAACTTACATGATTTTCAATAAATCAGTCATACGTCAAAGATCATTCAAAAAATAATCATTCAGGTACAGTCTGAGTCTTGCAAAAGAACCAGAATGAGCAGACAGCTGCACTTACTGAGAGCTGCTTGCATGATCTGAACCTAGAACTCTGCCTAACTCATCCAGCATAATGACATCCCATTTATGCAGAGTAGTTTGTAATTATAAATGAGGCATTATAAATATCCAATCATGTTACAGTGTCACATTTAACCTTAGCATTAGCTAAAATGGTAAATTTTGCAGTGGAGTCATTTTCCTCACCCAAAATGTGCATCTCTGGAGCTTAGAAGTAATAAGCATTCCAAAGACAGCTGCCTACCATTACATATGCAATGGTATTGAAAGAGATTTCCAGGCCTCTTAGTTTGAATATGCAGACCCTAGGTGTACCCTGCTTGCAGTCATCCACAGCACACATCTCTCTGCAGCTGTGTCAGTCCAATATCTTCTAGCTTTCTCCAGTGGGCAAAGCAGTCCAGTGAGGTGTTTGTGAAAGGCAGATGCAAAATAACGTGTGAAATGTACATAAGAAATAATAAAATGAAAAATAATTTAAAAAAAAAATATTTCGAGTCAGAGAAAGTAGGAAGTGCAACACTTTTTAGAATAATACTATGTATATAAATCAGACTTCAAACTAGATAGAAGCTCTAGCTATGATTAGGCAGGCTTTTCATCTACTAATAAGTTCCTAAAATATTCCTGTCTTGGAGTTCCCAATCTGCAGAGAGGTTGCAGAGAGGTCATTTAGGAATTCCCTTCTACATTAGAAAGAAATAGTTGTTCTAAAATGAACTTTGGCAATGCCAGAGTCATCCATTCTCAAATAATTTCCCAAGGTAATGCATTTTGTATTATATTGTTCAAGGATTCAGTCATCTGTGAATTTATCAGGCTTAGACCTTTCTTATTTTCTTTTCAATAGACGGTCACCGATGTGTAACCAACCATCTATTAACAAAGCAACTATAACAGGTAAGAATGATTTATTTATAAAAACATCTCACTGAAAACTACATTTAATAATAATAATAATAATAATCTTATATTGCTTCATATCCTAGTATCTGTCTTATTAAATAGGCTTTGAGTCATGTCGTGACTCAAATTCATGACTTTCAATGTTCTACCATGATAGCCTTTGATTTCTATCTTATTGACTTTGTTTCATTTCAAGTTTTTCCTCAGTTATTTTTCCTTATATACCAGTGTGTGACTGTGTCATGATTACATTCATTAGCAATTTTTTGCAGTGAAATGTAGTAGAAGAAATGTGTATGAAGACTGCATCAATCTTTCTTTCTGGGACATAGAGTTTTGCAGGCAAAATCTTTGCATTAAAAGTGGTCAGGCAATGAGGAGGAATTTTCAAAACTGATCTTCAGATTTAGGATGGTAAATTCTATTTCTATGACATTTGTAGCTGAGTAAGAGAAAAAAAATAGTTTACTTTTAAAAGACAGTATTATTTCTGAGGAAAACTTGAAAACAGGAGTAGCACTGTAAATTATATGAATATTTTGGAAAATTTTATCCTACAGCACTTTTGGTTATTTTTATGGAAACTCAGTCTTGGACATCTTTATGGAAATGCCCTTTAATTGACGCCATATTTTTCACATCATTGTCTAAGTTCAAGGGGAGAACTAAGATATCTATGTTGGCCAAGAAATAATCCCTCTCCTTTAAATTTAGAAAAAACCCAGAACTTTAATTAGAAATATATATATATACGAAAAGGATAACAGTTCTTAACCACAATACACACACATACATATATATATATCCAGAAAGAACGAAACAACATACAATAATGGGGAGTAATAAACCCCTCCACCCCCAAATGACAAGGCAAACAGTTAAAAG
>JAWWLT010000092.1:54525061-54545965 GCA_035040995.1 Premnoplex brunnescens
CCCCCCCACCCCTCCTTTTCCTCACAGCAGCTTCTGCAGTGCCCATGATAGCTCATGGATGAAAACAGTCGAGTTAGGGAAAAAACACGGTCCAGGCTATCCAGTGATGCCGGGACAGTGTGGGTGTCGCCCGTCCTCACTCACTCCGCCGAGGGCTGAGCTCCTGACCTGCGCAGAAAGAGCAGAAACCCCGACCCCTTCCCCCACCTGAGCCCGTCTTCCCTCCCTCTCCCAGCCTGGCAAGAGATCAGAACAAAAGGCTCTGGCTAAAGCAGTTAACATCAGGACATGCATATTCATTGTGCTCTTTGTTAACCATCTTTACTGACACTAAGGCATTGGCTCCAAGCTTTTTGGAAGGAATTCCAACAGAGTATTGAAACTATAACAATCATGCTAGTTCACATGCTCTTACATCTGTAATTTTCCAGGTGGTTACTTTTTCTATTGTGTTCTATCAGAGAGAAAGAGCATTTGCTTTGCCTCTTGATGAAAATATATACTTAATAAACAGGAAAATTATCATTTAAACCAAAACCAGAAATGTAATTTTCCATAATTTTCAAAATATTTTTTGTCTTTTTAATTGTATTTGTAACTCTGGGAAGAAATGCTACTTCAGAAATTTTGAGAAGTGTGACTTTGCAATATTCGATAGTTTCTGTCTTTAGCTCTGGAATATGTTAAAATTGATGTATTGGGTTTTTTTCAGCTAATCTCTCACAATAACCATATTTATCTCAAAAGGACCCAATCTTGGCAGTACTCTACAGTTTTATTCTCCTAGGAATTGATCATGCAATATGAGCATTTGGGTATAGGGCTAAATCAGGAAACAGAAGGTTAAGTCTTCAAATCTATAAACAGAAATGCATCCTTGTTTAAGAATGTTCTGCAATCATACAGATTCATGCAAATTAAATAAATATGAAGAAGGTATAAATAGATCAATTATAATCATGATCCTTTGTTAGTATATTCCTTTAACAGGTGATTTTGTGTATTGGTTTCAAATTGCTATCCATAAGACATTTCAGTTATTGTTGTTATACCTGTTTTTAATTTTGTGATTTGTCTCATAGCACAGTAATCCAAAAGCATGTTGTCTTAACTGAAAATAGAATACTTGAAAATAGGGCTCTTTCTTTGGTTCAAGAGACCAAGTTTAGAAAGCCTATAACACAGTAAAATTTGTGAGAGTAATCAAAAATACATTATCCAGAAGAGAAAATGTGCACAGAGTGAGCCTACCTTACATGCTCTCCCACAGCTACTTGCATGAGGACAGCTTCTTTTCTCCTGCAGGGGAAGCTGCTTAGACTGCAGGACCCAAGACCCTCTCTGCTGGAAAATGCTGTTGCTCTTTTTAAACTTCCTCTTCTCTGAAGGTTACACTTAATTAATCCTCAGACTATACTTACATGTTAGCCATAAATCACCAGAAATTTTAATGTTTAGAAGGAAGGTTGTATAGTAAGGGCTGCAATTAATCTGGAAAATGCTTCTTTGCCAATACATTGAAAGGAGGCAAGAAAAGGCAAAGAAAACTAAGGATAATTTAATCTAATTTAGTTTAGTCTGATTTCTCAGAGAACCTGTTGGAATTGCAAAGATATTAAAGCACTATAAAGCATGAAAATGGCTACAATTCATTTTGACTGTTGAATGAAGATTGATACTATTTTGCATTAATGAGTTTGCCTATTAGTTATAGCCTGGTTTTGGTATTTCCATGGCAACAAAGTTCATGGCATAGGCACAAAAACATGCATGTGTCCTCGGGACATACAAAATCCTAGTAAAACACGTTGCATTACCGCACTATGTTAAGAACACTTTTCCTGCTCTTCACAGAATGATTGAAACCCTTACAGATGTTGCTAAGCTTTTTGAATTCTTTTAGGGTATGTTCGAAATGCAGATGCTGAGAAATTCTCCTGGTTGTATTGTTCTCAGAGTTTGCGTCATGGTATGTCCAGAACAATACACCCGGCAGGGAGAGCATCATTACATCATCCAGGTGGCTCAGCCAGTGATCTCATTGAGAACAGATCACCAGTGTAACAAACTAGGTAACTGGAAGGCACAGTGTCGCTAAACTATACAAACGATAGACCAAAAATCAGACACTTAAGATGGAGATATTATGTTGCTAAGCTCCCTAGAAGACATGTCTTTGGGAAGACTCTATCCAAGGAAAGGGACAATCACAGAATTGAATTACTGCAGAAGATATGGGGAAAACAATAAGCAACAGATGAAAAGGAATTTGGTGAAGTGTCTAAAATAGCAAAAGCAAAATTCTCCCATTTACTATTTTAAGAATTCACCCTTAGGCACAAAACTATGACAAAGTACCTTAGTGAAAAAGGAAGAAACTCTCAAAATGAGAAGTGAGGCAGCACATTTGTTCAAATTCTTAGAAGAAATAGCATGGTGGCCTTAAAATTTACAGTGATTTTTCAACATAAATATGTGGAAGTTGGTGATCAGTTCTATTCAATATATCCACATGAATCCATTTTGGAAACTTTGTTAAAAGAAGCTGATGAATCTCAATGACATACTTGAAATTCAGTATCAGACAATTTAGCTACAGCATGCTGAGTGTTCCTTTAGGAGACAGATTAGGGGGTGAGTTGGGAGCTTTTCATATAACAGAACTTTTAGATGGCACTTTTCATATTTGCTTTAGACTCTAGGTTGTAAACATCTATTTTATCTACAATAAGTGTGAATAAGCAGACATGAAAACTTACTTCTGTTACATGTCTTCTTCAAAGGGAGATGAATTGCTCTCTCATCTCTCTCCTGTGACTGAGCCTGGGATAGCTGTTTGCTGTACAGGGTTTCCATGCTTGGTGTTCTGTACTTCCACTGGGAGAGGGGTTCCTCTCACTATGAACCATATTTTCATAGGAGTAAACCAACTACTGATTCATTTCCAACTGAAAAAAGTCTCTTAACTGAAGCAATTAAATATAACTGCTTTGTTTTTAAAAAAGTGAAACTATCTGTGACTCAAGGATCGAGCTTGTAAGTTTTATCCTGCGATTCTGACTACTCATCCAGTCCACACTTCCTGAGTTTATCTACAAGAATTTTGTGAGAGACAGCGTTGAAAGTCTTGCTGAAGCTGAGTTAGAAAATATTCGCTGCTCATCTATTATAGAAGGCAATCAGGTTGGTCAAGTATGACTTATATTTAGTGAATTCATGCTGACTCCTCTTGATCACCTTCTTGTCATCCATGTGGATAGAGATGGCTTCCAGAATGAGGAGCTCCACCTTTCCAGGCTGACTGGCTGGTAGTTTCCTCGGTCCCCTTCTCGCCCTTTTTGAAGACTAGGGTGATATGTGCTTTCTTCCTGTCCTCAAGCACTTCTCCTGATTGCCATGACCTTTCAAAGGTGATGATGAATAGCCTCACTGTGGTGTCCATCAACTCTCTCTGCATTCGTGAATGCATCTTGTCATGGCTCATGGACTTGTGGATGTCAAATTTGCCTAGGTGCTCTCTGACTCAATCCTCCTTGGCCAAGGGAAAATCTTCCTTCCAGCATTCCTTTACCCTGGTCTCCCAAGTCAGAGATTCTTGAGGACTGGTAGTGTCAGTGAAGACACTCAAAGAAGGCATTCAGTAACTTCTCTTCATTCTCTGTTACCTGCCCCCCACCCTGCATTTAGTACCTAAGTAGCCTTTGTTTTCCTTTTGTTATTGATCCATATGAAAAAGCCCTTCTTGTTGTCCTATTATTCTTTCCCATGTTTGAGATTCTGCCAGAGAACAACAGGAAATAAAGTCAACATGAAAACAGTTGTGGACAAAAAAAAACAAAGCCAAAAAACAAAACAAAACAAAAACAAACAAACAAACAAAAAAACACCAAAAAACTAAAGCAACCAACAAACCAAACCAACAACAATAAAAAACAAATGAAAAAAAAAAGCAAAAAGTAAAAAAAAAAACCAGCAAACCGAACAAAAAAAGAAAAAAACACTTAAAAAACTAAACAAACAAAAACAAATACAAAACCAAATCAACAAAACAAAGAAATCCAAACCAAAACAACCCCCCCAACAATAACAATAACAACAAAGTATTGATTACAGTAAACTGCAATGCCAAACTTTTATGTAGAGGTGACATAAAATTGTCTGAAATCCTCATTCAAGTTTATTGATTGAAGGTTGTTTTCCTAAAGCACTGGAGAAACCTGACAGCATAGTTTTAAAAAGGCATCTTTTGATAAATTGGTCTTTGTTCTTTGTGCAGTATGTTGAAGGATACTTAAATGTTCTGTTCCTTGTACTTTTGCTTATATCCTTACACTTATGAATATTTTCAATGAATTTAGCTCTCCTCAGTTATTTTTATTTCACGGTAAATACCACAGACACTTTCATTCTCAAGTGTGAATGTGATTTGTAGCATTTTCACCTCATTCAGACTGCGGTAAATGCCATCTGTTATTTGAGAAATTAGCATGTATGCATCTGCAGACTCACAACAGGTTAACAGCATGCATCATCAGTGGTTGAATTAAAAATTTATAAGTGCTTTATATAAACAAAAATCACTGGCACACACATATCAGTACACTTCAGTTTACTTCCTCAGGGAATATGTGCAATAAACACATTTAGGACCAGAATTTTCACAGAGAGTCAGCTAGATGTGCCTTTTTAACTTCTCTGAATGCTTTTGAAATTCCCTTTTTATGTGAATTGCATGAAGACATCAATATTCATTACAACTGTTTCCTCAGATGGACCAGAAAATAACACATTGTGTTGTTTGGTGTGGATTTTGATATGTGAAGAGTAGTAGGACAAGAGAGAGGAACCAACAAACTGGGAAAAAAAGTACATGGAAGGTTATATACCTAAATTAACTTGTTCATGTTAATGCAGTCCTGAAAACGTGGCTTTTTGGAAGGTACCCACAGCACATATACATGCCTAGTGCTATTTGTCACTGTCAGTCAGATAAGTAAGTATGTATTTATTTTATTATTTCTATCCAACTCAATTCCTTCCTGGATGAAAAACTGAACATGAGCTAGCAATGTGCACTTACAACCAATCACAAAGAAAATAATCACACCCTGGGCTGCATCAAAAGAAGCATGTCCAGCAGATCATGTTTTCATGGGACCTCATCTGGATCATTGTGTCCAGATCTGGGACCCCAACACAAGAAATACTTGGACCTTCTCAAGGCAGTCCAGATGAGGACATGAAGATGATCAGAGAGGGCTGGAGTATGTCTCCTATGAAGACAGGCTGAGAGAGTCGGGACCGTTCTGTTTGGAGAACCAGCAGAGCCTCCAGGGTGACATTATTGCAGTCTTCCAATACCTAGAGGGTACTAGGAAAGCTGAAGAGGAACTATTTACAAGGATGTGTCACCCCTAGATAGGACATGGGGCAATGGCTTTAAGACAAAGGAGGACAGATTTAAATGAGATATTAGGAAGAAATTCTTTACTGTGAGGGTGGTGAGGCACTGAAACAGGCTGTCCAGAGAAGTTATAGGTGCCTCACCCCTTGAAGTGTTCAAGACTAGATCAGATGGCAGTCTGAGCAACCTGATCTAGTGGAAGGTGTTGGATTTAGATGATCTTTAAAGTCTCTTCCAACCCATTTTATGTTTCTGTGAATTCTGATAGTAGATAAAAAGAAACATATTTATATTTTGCAGTCCAGAGCATATATAGATTTAGCTTCCATTGAAATCCCTCCAGCTGGTCCATATAGTTTAGTAACCATTTAGGAATGCAGATGTCCTTTGTTTTATCTACTTTCAGCAATTTCATTTTTGCAAACTCAAATTTCAAAAATGCTCACAATTTTCTAACAAATGTTCTGAATAAAAGATTGAGAATCATCAGCTTTAGTGGAGTTGAACCAATTCCCCATCATTACTGTACAAAGCACTTTAAAGTGACCTGTATATTTTTTTTCTTAAACAATCAATAATATTTTGCATAAATAAAACAGATTTAGAAAACGGAAATATTTATGTCAACTACTCTTTTCAGTTTATCATTAAGGCCCTTATCATGATAACTAAACAAAGAATTATCTCATTTATATCCTTGTTAGCCACAATTTAAAAAAAATTAAATCATATTGCTTTGTGAGATACAGGACACAAGTTACATTCAGCCTGAAATTCATTCATACATCTTGTCACAATAATAAGCAAGGTATTCAGCTAACAGGTAAGCAATTGGAGAGACAGGAGTCTGCTCCCCATACAGTCTTTTAGTTACTTTGTCACTTTTGAGGATGAACTATGAGGTATCCCTTTAACATGCAGAGTTTGTAAGCATTTGATATTAAGAAATGGAGGCCATATTTGTTTACATTCAGAAAAATATATCTCTTTGTGTCACAGTTGGTGTAGCACTTTCATGTGTTATAATGAAAAAAAAACCTATTTAAAATGGGTTATTTAAAAACATAATAATGAACTGATTTTCCTTTTCAATGGTAACAGTATTTTTGCCTCCAGTTCAGCTCCCTTAGTTTAGAGAAGAGGTTGTTAGGATACAACTGTGAAGTCTTACTGAATGTTTTCTCCATCTTGATTTACTGATCTTTAATTAATCTTGCAAAACTTTTCTAACTGAAAGACTTCAAATGAAATCTATATGTAGTGCTCCTTTAGGCCCAGTGGGTTTGTTAAACTGATTCACCTTACCTGAGGTGGAATAGCAGGAGAAGGACTGACAAGGTTTTGAACCACATAAGCTGTTCATGGATCATCTCACATTCAAGGAAGTGAATAAAAGCCAGGGTACAAAATAGTATACATTCTATATTTGAACATTACCCTTTAATACTGATACTTCGTAGATAAATGTGTAAGCTTTCATAAGATAGCAAGTTAAGCAGAGAAGTACAGTCATAGTTTACAACATTACTTGCAAGGAAGTTCATGCAATTGACATTAACCACCCAAATAAAAAATTAGAAAATAACTAGTTGTTTTCAAGTGTGTAGACAACACTTGGCCATTAGATATGACTTTTAGTTTTTCAACAGTTTGTTTCAGTAGAAATGTGTGGGGTTATCAAAGTGCATAGAGACTACAATGCATCATAGGGCTGACCTCTGCTTGTTATCGTTATCAAGCACTTTGGCTTATTCTTCCTTGCAGTTTAGGAGTCTTGATTTTGTTATAGACACATACACTTTGGAGTTAGCATAGGGATCAATTTAAAAATAAAATGAGGGGTGTTATCAATCTCCACATTGATAATCTGATATGCAACTCAATGTAGATCTTTGTTTCTTACCTTTAAATTGGTCTTATATTTTGCTACATCAGTAAAAGTCCTTATATCACCGTTTGACCCAAACTGTCCATTTCACTGGTAAGACAGAGAGAGTGACAAAATTCCTGTGCCTGTGCAATTTTTCTCAATCCTGTTACATATGCTTTCTGTCATCTGATGAATATAGAAAATATAATGGTGCAGATGAGGCTTCAGGTATTACCGTGGGATGCATTCTGAGTGCCCCTTGGTTTCACACTTCATCCAGCTCCTGACATTTCTGATTAGGGACATGTTATCATCTGTCCAATTGAAAAGATGGATTTGAAAGTAGATCTCTCTTCCATTAATATATTATTGAGAAATTGACCTATTCAAGCCTATTCCCTTTCCTGAGTATCCATTTTAAAAATTAAGGGCTACATTGAGGTCAGATCACCTGTTAAAGTGCGTAAATTCTGCTTTTATTATATGAGTAAGGAGCCTAAACACAGCGGTGAATCAGAGCAGCCAGCAGCTATGGTCAGGCAATCCTGGAGACAAGGTATAACAAAAAAACCCCACTTTTCCTTGTTCTCTGTCTGACCTTATGTATTTTGCATTAAACTCTGCAAAGTGACTCATCTTTGGCTGAAAGGTGTAATTCTAGGCCTGGTGGTAGGAAAGTAAACTTGTGCCTCCTTTCTCAGGAAGCAGGATTAAAAATTTCAAAAACAATGTCTGTAAGAGTCATCTGCTCTAAGGCTAGAAGTTACAGCATATTGTGTCAAAAAGACCTCTTTTTTCCAATGTTAGGTAACTCACCTCAGAAGACATTTAGTGATGGGAACTAAGAAGCATGGAAGTAACTGGTTAGCATGGATGCAGCTGATTGGTACACAGTCCTGTATTCAGACATGTCCCTGTTTTCATGCTTACAGTTGGCTGGCTTTTTATCAAATCCCTCTAAACAACCAAATGCATTCTTCATAGTTAGGGGCGGCAAGCTAGTGTCTCAGGCAATCCACATGCTCTGCAGAGGCCTAAAACCCCTGGAACTGCCTGGGGCAAAATCTGTAGAGTCATCCAACAGACTTTACTTCAGTGTTGTTATCCATAAAAGAGACATGCTATCCATAAAAGAAGTAGGCAGCCTAACATAGTCCCAAATACTCTAAAGTATTTTCTGGCAGAAACCTGCCAGGAAAAAGCTGCAGCAAGAATTTTACCAAACTTGCTTTTGGGACTTAGGAGGAATGAGAGGAGGCACTGAAAGAGCCAGTAGTTCTCTCTGGAGAGCTTTCACTTGAAAAAGCTGGAGTATGACTTTAGTTTCCTAATAAAAAGCAAGTCATAGTACTCAGTCAGGTTTGCATAGCTTTATGACTCTTGCTTTCTGTTAATAGAATTGAGAAATGTGTTTGTTTCAATCACAGTCCTTAATCAGCTCATGGTAAAGAAGATTCAGCTCTATCTTTTGTAGAGGCAAGCATATTTTGTACCAGGAATGTCTTGATTTTATCCCCATTATAATGAGATTCTGAATTAATGAAGCAGCTGTGGCCAGATGCATAAAGTTTTAGTTCTTACTAAATATTAAAAATTACCAAATATTTACATTAAAATGCTAACAGAAAATTGCCAATCTAATTATTCTTTTCCCATGCAGCATTTTAAATTAATTTCTGCAACTGATATATATATATTTGAAAGTGTAAATTAAAAATTAAGTTAAATGATTGCTAAGTCAAATGTAAAATGAAGACGACAGACAATAATTTGATAGACTCTCTTAAATAATAAGATAATAGGATAGAAATAGAAGGCTTCTTTCCCTAATAATAATGAACAAGGTGGGATTATATCCAAGTAAGTGAGTTTTGCCACTAGGTAGCTTAACACTCTGCTAAAAAAGTGTGAATTATATCAGGAGTATATTACAGAAATGACTACTGGATTAGCAAGCTCTTAAAAATTCCCCTTGCATTAGCTTACTTTGTGGACATACTGTAAGAACTATTGACTACTTACTCTTTAATTGAAAGAGTACAAAGATGAGTATAGTAAAAAGCCCAGGAAGAAAATAATGCCAAAGAAATGAAGGAGAAAAATAAAAAAGCAGTTTGACATAGCCTGGCTACCTGAGCTAACATCAGTGGGACTCAGAAAGGTCCAACAGATGATGACAGCAGCTAGTGGGAAAGAAGCCAATATTTGTTTGAGGAAGAGCCTTTAATATTATTATTATTATTGTAGATGTGGATGTTATTTTTCTATTAATATTACTGGTTTTGAATCCCACTTTTCAATTGTAAAGAGCAAGATCAGAATTTTGGGAAGGTTTCATTCTTTTTGATTGGAGTGCAACAAATAGACGCAGCAGCAATGGCAAATGAAATGTGCCCCCCAAGCTGTGTATCTTGTAAAGAGTTGTTTGTTTGAACCTTGTCATTCCTCATTCAATCCTCAATTCTGAAAATCTATCAGACACAGGAGGTGGGCAGAGAAGGGTTAGTCCTACAACTATCTATCTTTTTTGCAACAAAAGGCAGTATTTTCAGAGAAAGAACAAGCAGCTGACACAGATCCCATACATATGACTTTCATACAAGAAGGTAATAGTCAGGTGGTTAAACCACTTGGTTCTCATGTGCTTCTGCTACTTGGAAATGTACATAAGCATGTTTCTGATCAGCCATAGATATTCACTGTATGATATTGTGAAACCAAAATGTGATTTCCTTACTTCTGCTGATTCTCACGATAAAGTCTGCAAGCCTTTGTTTTGCTGAGTAAAATACGAAACTGCAATACTACTGAGTCTTTTACAACCTTCTTCTTTGGTCTAGTGCAGTTCTATACTCCTTGCAGATTTATACTCCCTTGAGTTTCACATCTCATCACCTTCCCTGTTTAGCTTATTTCTTCTTTAGGAGGCAGGGGTGGCTCTATGGTATGATGTAGTGAGAAGCCATAGTACGGGAACACACTAGGAAGAAAAAGGGTCTTGGTAGTCTTGTAGCCTCAGTACATATTCTAGTGGGACACAGAGTTGACACTCAAAGAAGTAAATGTGGTTTCAACAAATAATGTCTGTGGTTAGACCTGGTGGGCTGAAATACTTGTCGGTTCTACTTTGAAATCTCTGTTCTTCAAAAATGGTATTAGTCTTGTCTGTAAAACACAGGCTATAAAAAATGCACGTATTTACCAGTAATCTCTTTGAAGACTAGTTCTTAAAATAAATACGTAGTTCTACTTCATAGTATATGTAGGTTTACTTATAGACATTGAGTTTTGAAAATTGTATGCTTTGATGGTTCTGTGCGAAGCAGCCCCTAAGACATTGCTTCAAAGCACAGCTTAGTCCTGCAGAGCTGAATTGTAAAACATCTACTATAGCCACATTTCCTTTTCAAAATAAAAAAGGTTTACATTAGTATTCTAAAGACTAAAATTCCATAGAAAAAAAGTCAAAATATAATAATTTTTTTCACAATAACTCTAGCACTTTGACTGAAAATATCACCTCTGTCAGTCAAAAAATAGACCATAAAAAAAATTAATCTTTCTCCCAAGAAGATATTCAAAGCTGCATTCCAGAGGCAGTATTTCAATATGTTGACTGCAACTGATGGAATAAATATCTCAGTTTTAAAAAAGAGGATGTAAAGTGATCATGCAAACATATAAGAATCCCATTTTAAAGCCAACTTCTGCAGCTATGTCTGAAAAAGTTCCTAAAACTAGACTGATATAATTTCCTTTGGAGTCATTTGTGGCATGAAATAGCAATGAGTTAAAAGCTTGTTTAAAAGTAGTCAGACCTACCATCTAAGGTCTGTAGTGCATACTAGATAGTGTAGTCAACTGAAAGAAGCATATGCAGGATCTGTACTTTATACTCCTCAGAAGCCTTCTCCTTTCTGAAAATCTACAGATTTTCCACCTACACTCCCTGTACAAGTCTTGGCAACAAGTGGAAATTTTTCTTTCATAGCTGGGAACCCAGTTGAAGGCTACTTGACTTTCTTATGTTCTGCATGGTTTCTCCAAGACTCATTCACACATTGATATATGTGCTCATGCTGCTGGATTTTAAACTACTCAGTTGAGAGACACCACCACATTTCAAGTAAAGTGCTTTGAAAATCAACCATCCTTTTTTTTTTTTTTCCTAATTTCCTATTATTTAACTACTTTAAGCCTTGTTTCAGAAAACTTGAGGCATATATTTAGGTCTCACACCCGATCACTCATTTCTTACCTATTGCTACTCCTTGCAGCGTGCTATCAAATTGTCTGTACAGACACAGAGTGAAATAATCAACGAACCTGAAAGACTGAAAAATAATCTGCATTATTTTTTTTTTTCGGTGTTGGAGTTTTCCAGTTGATTCACTACACAGCTAGTCAAACGCTAGTCTGAAAACAAATGAATAGCCTAATGCAAAGATAATTTGAGTGGCAAATTATAGGATAGCCTGGGAACTTGAATTCAGCTTAAGCAATACTACTGCAAAAGACTAGCACTGTGTTTATACAGGTTTCTGTAGACATGGGAGTTTAAAGTGTTGCCTTAAGATCATTAGCTGCCATTGAAACCCTTAGCAGGCACATGGCACTCTTCCTTCCAGATCTGGAAAGTTTCCACAAAAATAAGCTCATTAATTAACTGGCAGAAAGATGGCTCGTATCACACCAAGCATTTCTGTATGATGCTGAGGTAATTTAATCCCATTAAAAAAGTTATGCAAGTTAAGAAATTTTACAATAGCCACATTTGTGAAATAAAGAATTGTGTAGAAGCATATGAACCCATGAGCTTGCCTTGCATCATACTATCATCATTTAATCCCCACAAAGTAGCAAAAAGAATTGATGAAAATGAAACTATAGACTGAAATATGGAAGTAGGGTTAGTACAGCAAAACTAATTTTACTGGAATTTCAGTTAAACAAAGAAATTGGGTTTGGAGTTTACAGTATTTAAAAATTATTTAGAAAAAAATCAAAATTACACAAAATGTCACATAAATGTGCATGTCCTTCATTTGAGTAACTTTCAAATGCAAAAAAAACACGTTCAGCTTTTATGTCTCCAAAGTGCCTTTTTTACTTTCTTTTAATCTTTGTCCCAACTAGATTTCTTTCTAAAACAATGGTGATTTACTTTAAAGGTTTAGCTGCCCTCTTCTCATATAAGTGAAAAAACCTTGCTTATCTACGGGGAGATCACTATCCAGATGTGATATTCAGACATGCAGCTCAAGAGGTACAGCACAGCACAGCAAGCTCATATCTATGAGAAAAGAAGAAAACAAAACAATCCTTCATCAATTCTTAAAATAGGTTGTCACTGAGAAAACACATAATTCTGAGACAGGTCCAAAGTAAGATTTAACTCTACAGTCTTTACAGACTTTGCTGTACAATGACAAGCAAAGTGCATCAAAAACTGAAATGAATAAATGTACTCACCTTAAATGCTTAACTAAGAGAGTAGTTTGCTCAGGTAAATAGTTTCATCTTCCTTTTTATTAAGGAAACAACTGCTTTGCATGTTGCAGTTTTCATGCTGACCACTGAGGAAATCTTAGACAATTTAGCCAAAACACCAGCAAGCCAAGCATGGAGCTTGGTGTGCAGCTGGGAGTTCTGCAACATGAGCACAATTACATGACCCTGAAACTGTGCCGTAATCGTGTGACAGAGATTGTTTATGGCCAGTGGCACTAAAGCATTTGACTGCAGCACGGGCCACCGGCAGGAGCTGGCTGCATGGACATATTCACAGCTGGAATGAGTTTTAAGTGTTCTTGTATGATCATGCACACACTTGTGTCTTCCTCTCTCGTGCTGCCTACCTCCTTCTGAGGAGGAATCATCAGTGAGACACGGTGACAACCTGGTGATCAGCCGTCTACAAATCCAGTTGCAGAGAGAGACAGAGGGAGTAAGTCTGTATGGTGTGGTCATACTACTCAGGAATAGCATGAGGAAGGCAAGAAGTCTGAAAATGTCTTTAAAGAGTCTGCTGGGTATAGTACAGATTTAATGTCCATTTTTATCATTTGTTCAGCAACTTGCAGAGGGTGAAAAAGGCTTCTGTTAAAGCAACAAATCTTACTAAAAGTTGACTGTTTGCTCTTTATTATTTACAATTTTTTCCTTCAATTTACTTCCTTAAAAGAAAGAAAATCTCTATTTTACTCTTTTCCTTATGCTGGTTTTTATTTAATTCAGATTTTTCTTCTGCCCTTCTAGTGACTTAATTTAGAATCTGGTATGATTTCTTCTATTTAAGTGCCTCCATGGTTTTCTTTAAATACAATGTGTATTCATATATTTATGATCTATAAACTTTACTGTATTTATTTTCCTTCAAATCATCTTTACAAAAAAACAGAAGAAGCTTCAAGAAAAACAGAAAAATATTAAAATATCAGATGCAGAGGCTTTGAGAGAGTAAAATATTTCTATAACTACTTGGAAAATCTTTACAAAACAGATTGACTACAAGCATTTATAAAAGCAGAACTTCACTTGACCATCTTTACACCTTTACTTATAATACTGTATTCAGTTAGGTTTCAATGCTTTTTAATCTATTAAATAACAATGGGTTTCACATTTATCACTCCAGACTTAACTCCTTCAGGACTGTTTATCAAGGAATACATGTACCTGTTGGGTAATAAACCTTGTTTGCAGTTTACATCAATAAATCACCATTGCTAAATACAAAATAATTAATACTCAAAACCTGATAAACTTTATTCTAGGAAAAATAAAGTATTTGTTAGCACTAGCTCAAACATTCCTCAAGTTAAAGCACACTATTTCAGCAGATAACCATTTTACTGTCTGAGTTACTGATTAGCTCATCATTGGGCAGTGCTTAGACAAGGTTACTTTGAATCTACTGTTAGTATTTCAGTTCAGGGAAAGAGCTTCCCCAGTGCATTCTAAGGCAGCCTGGCAAATGAGAAGGACTACAAGACATATAATTACACCTCAGCTCACTATATTTAGTGAGCAGGTACCAACAGAAATGAAGTAGTAATGTGTGACTTTCATCCACCAGAGTAAGAAGCCAGTGTTGGTGAATCCCCAGGCTAAAGCTCACAGTCTCACAGCTTCATGGCTATCAGTTTAAAGCTATATCTATGATCACATCCCTGGCTGCAGTAGCAACACAGCTTTAAATAAAAGTTATCACATGTGCAAAGTCCAAACTAGCTACTTTCCCGTTACACAAGATTGCTTCAAGCATTTCTCAAACTTGGCTATATGTTGGGTTGCTAGAAGATGGACTGTTACCAGATGGCAATCGGGTTCATTAAAAAAGGCTTTAGTCTATGCAATTAGATTTGTAAACTGAAGCATGAACTGTTTCATAGAAAAGAAAGACAGATGCCTGCATCTAATCAGTCCTTTAACTTGTGAAGTTGTTTAGGAGAGGATGAGAATTCAGAAAAGCGTTCTTAAGTTTGTTTTCTTCATTTGGTCTGTTCTTTTAGCTGAGGCTGCAAACAGAAATTATTCTTTAAAGGTGGGGGAAGAAGGGGAGGAAAGAGGTTCTGCTTATTATATTGCTCTGTAAAGGCTTTCTCTATGAAGAGAACATTAGTTACATGATAATTACACAGCCACTATCCGTGTTACTAATACTTTGGAAATGTGTAAATGAGAATAAATGTTGGGCTGTCCTATGAAGAGGAAATGTTAGCACAACAGACTGTAGTCCATCACAGCTGTAAACAAGTATGCAATTTCTATACTACTGCTCAGGCAAAGAGCACGGATTAGGGGTTGCTGTTGTGCATGAGCTGGATATATCAGAAATACCCAGCTAAAAATTACACTTGAGGAAATAAATATCCTCTGGCTACAAATCCTGGGGAAAACAGTATAACCTAGCTTCTAATCTTAAACTTGCTTGATGTTTACCTTTTTAATATATTGATACCCCATCCTGACATGGTGTATATAGTTATTTTGTATATGTATATCTGCCTGTTCAATGTTCTAATGTTTGTATTAGACTCAGAATAACATTACAAGCCTATTCTTTAAAATACACTAGTAAGAAGGGTCAATTTTATAATTTTATTTACTCTTGCAATTGCACAGACAAAACACTTTATATGGTGTAGAAACTATTTTCTGACAAGCTTTGTTGCTATATTGATGATCTTAAATGGATTCTACACCCTAGATAAATAGAATTCTTATCCTATTTGAAAGTTACACAATCAGAATTGGGTTTTGTAAGCTCAGACTCAGAAATCTCCCAATAGCTTTTGAATTTCATTCAACAACTATACACAGGCAAAGAGCAAAATAATATTTGCCTAGTGCCAGAGACTCTGAGTTCATCATAGACTCTAGCAATGGACTTCTTCCATAAAACTCCCCACTCAATGCTGCCAGTTCGACAAAACTATTACATTCAAAGTAAACAAAATTCAGGCAAAATTGTTTTCCAAAATTTTGTCATTCCTCATTATGCATGATCCCTAACCATTTTTTAAAAGTGTATTTTAATGAATAGAAATCTGGGTTTCATATCATTCACATCTGAGTTACTCTTCTTTGTTTGACTGTCCAGTATGGGATTTAAACAACAACCTCGGTGAGGAGAATTTAATTCAGCTTTTCCATGCCTAGCCCAGATTTGACTTAATTTTTCAGTTTTGCTTTCTCTGGATTTTCACCTTGCTACATTGGCAGCATGAACAAAGCAGTCCTGTCACAACATGCCATTGATGCCATAACAGTTTTTTCATTGAAAAATGTGATGACTGGTCTGTGTTCTCACCTTTATTGCTGTGTCTGGAGGAGTGATGACAAAAACTGGCCAAGTTTTTAAAAATTAAGAAATTTAATCATAGCTTTAGACAGCTGTGTGTAATGGATTCAGCCTGGTTGCTGCAAACTATTTTTGAGACAGTTTTTTTCATAATTTTTAGACAAAAACCAACTGTGCCTTAATCCTGTTGATGCAGCAGGGCATATTTATAACACATCTGACCTGAAGAAGAATCACCTATTTTTGAGTAACACAGACATAGGACAGACTTTATTTTCCTATTTTCTCCCTTACATTTTCTTTCATTCCTGCAAGAGACAGTTGCCACCATGACCAGGAATAATGTATCATTATCATCTTAAGAAAATACTGCTAGATTTCCACTCATTCGTCTTAAAGTTCAACCTGTTTGAGTCCTATTGGCTTCTGTGGAAATTACTCATTTCCTCTGATTCAAAAAAAACAAAAAAACAAACACCTGAAATGAGTGATGTGCTTACTGAGCAGAAAGAGAACATGTATATTTTCTGTATCATTTTTCAATTTCATTATCTGTGCATAGCCATCAATTTGGAGAAAAGCTTTTCAAAACAAAAGCAACAACAGTATTTGTGAAGTACAGATATTACAATGAAACAATGCAAAAACCTCAGCAGCAGCAGATGCATCTCAAGCTCTCCAGTCTGTCATGCTTTGCCTCTGCAAGTTCAAGGTGCCACTTTGTGGACCAAAGTCATAAGCAGGGCCAACAGCTGCAATTACCTTGAAAAGCAATTGAGTTTCAAGTGTTTTTTCTAGGACTGAATGTGATTTGGCTCTCACTTCTTGGGTGGGTGGGAGTGTTGATGCTTCGTGTCATGTGCATAGGTTGCAAACACCATGTTATCGTGTATCTGACTGCAATGAAAGACAATCCTGCAATTGTGATCAATACATAGAAAACTCAGGTTTAAATAATACCAGTGTATTTTATTCAAAATGGAATTTGGCTTTAGAGACAAGGATATAAACTCCAGCCATTGTGTAAAATTGAGTTTATTGGGTTTTGTGAGTATGCATAGGTATAGAATTCATCAGGTGTGTGTATGTATAGACAACACTTAAAGGCATTGATATGTAATAATGGTTCAGAGAGGAGAGGAAGACTTGTAAGAACAGACTTTCTGGGACATTTGCAGTAACAGCACATACTCAGCTGAGCCACATGTTGCAAGCTGCAAACCAGACTGACACACTATATGGATGCTGCAGAGCTCAGTGTGAATCACATTAGTCTTGGCATAATCAAATCAGTTTGACAAACTAATTGCTGTCCTCTCTCACAGCCTGACCACCAATTTAGGCTTGGAATGCATTTTCTCACAACTTTGAAGGTCTTTGTCCTTTTTGTGTTCTACAGTGCAGCGTCTGCAGTTTGATGCAATATCCTGCCTGCATATCAGCGGCCTTGACTTCCCTCCTCCCACATGCACTTCTAATGTCTGTTTTTTCCACACAGTTTTCTCAGCATCATGTTGAAGGTTTAAGCATTCAGAAACATTCCAGAAGGAATGCCAGTTCTCAAAACCCACTACTTATGGTGCCAAAGTAACCACATGCTGCCAGACACTTCTCACCCTCCTCATGATATAATTAGGTGTTATGCCATGGAAAATAGAGACGCTAGGTGTAACATGAAAGAGCCATGCAAGGCGAAAGCCAAGATCCTTCAGGGGTTAATGTTTTAGACACTTAGGCTGGAAGCAGTCCCGACCCTTTGCCTCTCCTGCTGAGGGCGATTCCCGGCGCTGCAAGCAGGGAATGCACAGTCTGAGCCGTGTCACTGGCACAGCTCGCAGTCGGCACCAAGTCCTTGAGTGTCTGAAACCTGCTCATATCGGTGGACTGTTTTTCATGGAACCATAGGATGGTGGGCAGGAACACCTTCTGCCAGACCAGGTTATTCAGAGCCCCTGCCTCACCACCCTCACAGTAAAGAGTTTCTTCCTAACATCTAATCTAAACCCCTCCCCTTTCTGTTTAAAGCCATGCTTGTCCACAGAAATGACCCTCTCCAACTCTCTTGTAAGATGCCTTTATTTACTGAAAGGCTGCAATAAAGTTGCACTGGAGGCTTCTCTTCTCCAGGCTGAGCAACCCCAGTT
Source organism: Premnoplex brunnescens (assembly GCA_035040995.1). NCBI lineage: Eukaryota > Metazoa > Chordata > Aves > Passeriformes > Furnariidae > Premnoplex > Premnoplex brunnescens. The sequence continues at coordinate 54,543,286 of JAWWLT010000092.1, forward strand.
CTCTTAGCTTTTCATAGTTACTTCAATCTCCGAGGGAGAGGTGGTTTAGACACTCCTATAAATATGTGCTTCCGGTGGGAAAAAAAAACCAAAATCTGTTAGTTGAAGTCACCTTAAAAATACACTGATGCACTTTCACACACTGTAGAAATAATTTTGTATTTACTTGAGTCTTTACAATTGAATCTTCCCTGACTTATCAATATCCCCATAAAGTCATCAGAGTCATCAGTGATTTCCATATAAAGATGTGCTTTTCATTCTGCAATTAAATCTCAGTATCTCTGATTTAACTCCATGAAATTTGTAATTATTCCATTTAATCTTATTTTTGGCTTTATCCCTTTTTTTGATGTTGCATAATTGTAGTGTCCCTACTCCTCAATACATGCTTAAAAACAGGCTTCAAATGTGATACTGTCAATAGGATGACACTTTGTTTAGGCTGGGGTTATGTACTGCACATAAAGCATATAAAAGTCTATACATTTCTAAAAATCATCTGGGGCTGTGTACTGACTGAGAATTCTGTCCTTCAAGTCAACCTGAGAGCCTCTAACTAGGGTTTTATACAACAAGAGTGTCAGGAAAGAAGCAAATTTCAGTTATCTAGAACATTATTAACACATATGATCGAAAAACTTCCTTTTGTCTTACACCTAGTAGTCATCAATCTGCCTAGAGGATCTTTTAACTCTGCATGTCTTTCTCTCTGCTGACTTTGGATGTGTCTCTGTGACCTCTGACAATCCCTGTGTTTTAAAAGTAGACACTTTATGAGATAGTCTAGAAAATGTAGCTAAAAGAAACAATCTGTGCCTGTCTAGCTGTGGCACCCTATAACTGGATTATAACTGAATGGTGCTTAAATTGGCCAAGTTTCCATAGCCCTATGGATGTGGAGGTGAATTCACTTAAATGAAACACTCTTAAACTAATTTCTCAGAGAGCAGTGGTTGCTCTGAAATTAGAATTGCCCCTATTTGTTAAGTACAGATGATCCATTGTAAAACACTCTGAGCTTGCTTAGCTCCTATTGAATTTGACTAGTTACTTTTACAGTTTTCTTCAGCCTAACTTTATACATGATGAATCTGATACTGCATGACTATAACACCTATTTGCTCAGTAATCCATAAAATCTCTTGGAAATAAGACAGTTATGTATTAAGGAAAAAAAAATATAAATAGATAATGTACAGTGATGCATCCTGTATTTCTCCAAAGGGGTTTGCCAAACCCCTTTAATGACAAATTTCCTGCATATGGATAACCTGCTCCATGAAATAACTCTATTTGGTGCATGACCTGATTTCATTTACTATGTAAAATCTTTAGAATGTATCAGAACTATTTTAATGTACATTGTTTCTTACAGTAGCATTGTTGTAATTGAGCTGTACTTGAAATAAGTCCAGTGACTCTGCCATGAATTGTAACATTTACCATGGGTGGTTAGATATCTAATCTATCATTAGTTAGTTTAGTTATCTATTAGTTATCATTATCAATATTCATTATTAGTTTTTATTTTTCATACTTCTGATATATTTGCTCAAAATATCATAACACAGGACTTTGTTTTTATGGATATCAGAAGGGTATAAGAGCCACCAGGAAAGTAAGTGGTTGTATTTACATCACTTCATATAACAGAATTTACTCTGCTGATAAAGTTGCAGATTAAGTGTACATTATTAATACTCAAGTAGTATATATGGTGCAACCTTATCAATCTAACCAGAAAATACATACTGTAACAAAGGCATGAGTCACAGAAGCAAAGGTCTGACTGTTTCCCAGGACTAGTCAGCCAGCATTGATCAAGGTTACAAAAGATCAGTCCTTTCTCATGGCCCTTAGCAATCTGCTGGTTCCAGCCTAAGCCACTCCATGAAGTAGCTGTTGTTCTGTGCAGTGCCTGCAGCAGAATCACATTCAGGGAAGTTTGCACAGCAACTTTCTTGCAACTAGTGCCTCTTGCAAACATCCAGGATATTTTCGTGATGCAACACCTCTGATATCAATGTTGTTTTGAAACCCAACAGCACAATGGTGCTTTGTGACCTTTCAGAATCAGACTCTTAGAGAAACACTCTTAGTGTTTCTTAAAGGATTAACATTTACAGTGAAAGATTTGTATTTTTTTACTATCCTGTAAAAAAAAAAAAAAAAAGTTGATGTAGTCAACTTTGGCAAATAATGACCACATATATAATTTCTGTACATTGTTCCCTCCACCAATTCTGTCCTGTGAAGGTTCTTAAATCTAGAATACTGTTAACACTTTATTAAGTGTCCAGAAAGATTTAGCTTTAAATATAGGTGTTGACTATTTATCCTCTGTTACACAATCAGAGGTAGGAAGGCAGTAACAGAGGCAACGTGTGAATGTATCAAAATACTAAAGATGTTAGGCTGACATATTTTTGTAACTTAATTATAATTTGCAGGGTCAGAACTAACTCATACTGGCTAAAGTCTGAAGAAAAATAAATCTTTTAGTATTGGACTGTTGCCGTAAGGAAGGGGGAAAAAACCTTTCCAAGACAACTTTGTGTGGGTAAAGTAGAGAAGAGTTCTCGTAGAATTTTGGGGTACAAAATATAAAGGAGTATAAAAGAGTATAAAAGTATAAAAGAGTACAACACATGTTGACAAGTAACAGATAGAAAAGACC
>JAWWLT010000092.1:54546065-54599230 GCA_035040995.1 Premnoplex brunnescens
AGGGTTAGAGGTTGCTAGCTACTCTATATGTGAGAAACTACCTAGAAGTATAAAAATCTACAAATTCATGAAAACCCCAGGGTTGCAAGTTAAGCAACTTTTTTTAATATGTTTTTCAGTATTTCTAAAGATGTTTGAGTCTTTACTGTGATGTTTTTGAGTGTTGTCATTTCTGATTTGATAACAAGAAATGGAAGCCTCATTTTCTGGGTTAAAGATGATGAACATATCCCAAAATTCCAAAATGCATGAAAATGGCAACATTTCAGTGTCACTACCAGTGTACCAGTAAAGAGCTTCAAGCCTAAGCGAGGGTTTGTACTCATAAGCTGTAGTTGCTAGTCTGTGTCTCAAAGAGGTTTATATTTATAATGTAAAGGCAGAAGGCTAGAAGTGGGTACATTCAGAAGAAAGGAATGATGCCATGGATTATGTAGGTAAAAAAAACCAAACCATTGACAGTATTATTTGGCATGTGAAGCAATGGACCAAACACAGCAGCAGTTTTCATTTTTAGCAAAGTTTTAGATGCATCACAAAAATGGGGCACAGTTTCAATGAAAATGAGGTAGTTTTGCTAATATATAGACAAGATCCTGCAGGTGTGAAAGTAAGATAGGACAACTGCAAGTGTCTCAGTTCAAAAGTATAGTGATCAGTGAGGGCAAATAATGTCTCAGGGTTGAGACAGGGATGAGATCAGGAGGAGACAGCTTGTAAAGGACTCAAACCCTAAGGCAAATAGCTAATTTTTGGCACATTGGAAAAGAAGTAGCCAGAAGAGGGATGTCATCAATAGTGTGAACATACACAGAATGAATGAGTTATTCATGTTTTCACAGTTTTACATCTACTGCGTTGTCTGTTGTCTTGATGGAAGTCATGACTTGGGTCATGCCAATTGCCAGATCCTACTTCCATGAAGCACCTGCTGGGTGTATTCTTTCTCAAGCTCTGAAATTGTTTCTAAGAAGCACCTAATAGGCATGTTTCTTTGTACCTTAATGATGCTTTTGTTACTTTCACTGCAATTGCATTGATGTTTATGGCTCTCCTACTGATCGAAGGCAAAGTAGCCAAGTTATGTGTCATAGATGTTCTCTGATGAGGTTAACACACGTATTAGCTCATTACAGGAACTATTTATTTTCTAGATTTGTCTGTGCAAGCCTGGACTATTAGGTTCTGCAAATCAATGCTAACAACATGAGAAGCAAAAGCAACAGGTTTTATAGCATGAAGAAAGTTACAATTAATCAATATAAACAATAAAATCTGGGGAGGTTTTGGCAATATCTTGAGAAAAATCAGAAAGTCCATGTCTCTTCATTAGCCAGTTGTACAATTTAAAGTTCTTTGGTGACTTCATTTAAAGATTACTAATGAATAGGGCTGCATGTTGTTATTAAATGAGGCTCACCTTGAATTCAGTGAAACTGTAAGAATAAAACTGCATGTTTGATGTTTATTTCTGACTTCTGATAGTGGAATAATATAGGAATTCCTTGTAAATTGTTCTCAGTTTAGTATAATTTCCACTAAAGGAAATAATAGCAAAACAAGGTATGAAATAAAAGTGGAACATACTGGTTTTGTAAGTATTTTCAGCAAAATAATAAAAGAGCTCAGAACATTTTCAACAGTAAAAAAAAAAAAAAAAAGCACCCACTGAGGTTGTTACAGAGAGTTTTTTAAAGGTCATGCTTGTATTTAACTGGGTGATAAAAGAATAAACCACTTTTTTCTAGATACTTTATCTGAACATCAAAAATGCAACTGGAAAGAAACCATAAAATCAATAACTTCTTTTTGTTTCATTAACATTATGTGCATGGAACTACATTAACTCTAACAAAAATGTCCTTTTTGTGTCAGCGAGTTCCAATAGACACAGAAGAACAAGGACAAATTGGATACAGTGTCACTTACAAAGTAATAGTGTTAAATTAATTAAAAAAAAAAAAAAAGAAAAGAAATAAAAAGCATCTTTATGGGAAAAATACAGTATTTTCTTGTGGGCTTTGAATACATGTGCTTCACTCTGCTGCCTATACCTTGTTTTCTTCAGTCCTGACATTAGACTGCTAGACGACATCACTGTAAACCACTAATTTATAGTTTATTACTAGTGTTTTACATTTGTTTATATTTGAATTTGGCACTGTCTTTGAAGTCTATTGACATCTATTATCCCTTACTCTTTCAACCTTCTTGCCAGAGGATGTTGGCTGACATTATTATTTATCTCATTAGTATTGTAATAGTTGTGGGAATTTAAATTTTAATTATATTGCGGTATGTGCTGCTCTGTTAGGAATCTTTTACACAAGGAAGGCGGTATCATGTGGAATCAGAAAAGTATATTTGTTCTATATTTTTTCTCTGTTTAATTATAGTTGGCTTAACAAATGAAAAAGCAGACATAGACCTCTGTGAATGCCTCAATTTGTGCATGGCAAGAACTTGAAGAATTGTTTGTAGTTCTTTAGTGAGAATTTATATTTCAGTCTTTCATCAAAAGAAAGAAAGTTAAAATCTTTTCTAAAAGATACTCATAATTGAGGCAAAGGAGAAATTCATGTTAAACTCAGCTATAAACTACTCATGGATGTTCATGGAGATTTGTAATTAGGTGTTTGTTAAAAGGATTATATACTCATATACTGAGTTAGAAAGACCTGACTGGGCAGACTCTCGATTTATGTGTAGGGATGCACAGTGATAAATAACTTTCTGGTCTCAAATCTTTAAATGACAGCTTGGGGCAGGGGTTTCACCCTTCTTAAATCCCACCACTGGCTTGCTTCATGCACTTTGTTGCTGTGGATGTGATGAATTTGGGTGAGTGGTTCTTAATGTTTATGCATATTAGACATTTTAATGGAGTGTCATTACACCAGTGTATTTATAATGATTAAAAATGCTAATCTGGGCAGATGCTGCGGTGCTTCCCAATGAAGTTTGCCAAATTGAATAGTTTAGTGGAATCCTCTGTAGTTTATATGTAGGAAATATAAACCTGTGGTCTATGTAAAAAGCGGGAAGAAAAAAAGTAAGAAAATTCAAAATTTGCTGCTGTGAGCAGTTTAGAGCTGTGAAAGATACTAGCTGAATTATTTACCTAAAATAGTTTACTATTTTACTAAAATAGTAAATAGAAGTAATCTGATTTATTTTTAATCATGAATAAACCAAAACTTCTCATTTATATTAAAGCAGGAGAGAAATTATGAGAGAATTCTAAAGTCTGGGAAGATTGACCATAGGATCTAAGGACATACCCCACTGCTGTAGTCATCTGTGGGAGCAACGATGTCAGATACAGTGGTACTATGCTCCCCATGGCAGCCTTTTCCTTTTGGGTATCAATTGTTTGTAAATTTCCAAAACCTTTTAAAATATGAGTTACTTAATCCCTGGGAATATGCTTTAGCTGTGCCCTAGCGTGTGTCAGGACTGCATCATTCAGGAGTTTGTGGTAAAATGATAAAATTTTCTATCTCCAATTACTTGATTCAGGACCAGTTTCAGTAGGTCGAAGTTTAATTTGTGGTGGATTAGGTGAATAAAGTCTCTGGTTCCAGGAAACATGTTTGTTTTGGCCTCATCCCTCACTATTGAGCACTCTTACCCCACCCAAAAGTCAATACCTGCTGAAGTGATATATTATAAAATACAATTTTATATATAAATGTAAAGCATCAGCATGTAGCAAACATTAGCAATTTTACTGGAATAAGTTGAATCTACTTCTCATGAAATGATAATTTAGAACTTAAGAAAAATATTGCAGAAATGAGAAAATCAACCAACTCTTATCTTTCACTTCAAATTTCTCCATGGAACAGCAGAGAAAAAGCTTCGTCTAGCAACACATTTCCTTCAGCATATTTCTTTCTATGTCACATAGTGGCTGCAGAGCCCAAGCATTTGAGGACTTCTATTGTGTTGATGTTATTGATTAAAATCTTATAATCTTATGTCCTTGCTTTCCTAATAGTAAGTTTCACCTTCTGACAGAGCTAATTGCATAGTCCCTTTTAAAATTATCAGTGTAGCAACAATGTGATTCTTTCCTTTGCCGAAACTTTCTTTTCTTTTTTACCTTCCCCTGTCCTGTCACAGGACTGCTGGCTGATGACTGTATTGTAAGCCACTAACTGCAATTTATATCACCAGGTTATGACCTTTGTTAGCACACAGTCTCCCACAAGTATGTCTTATTCCTTCTGAATACTATAGAGATTGCATTTCTTCTCACATTCTCTTCCATCATGAATACTTCCTTCCATCTGTTTTTCTAATAGTAAAGGGTTTTTTTAATGATAAGTAAGCAGATCTTAAGTTTCTTATTTGATTCCCCAGGAGACTCAAATGAAAATTCCTGTATTCTTATTTACTGCAGCAGATACAAATGGAACACTTGCTCCCTTCCCAAGAGTAACATTTTGCTCTTTTGGGTACGCTGAAGACTGTCATTCAAGAATCACAGCCCTTGGTGGTGCAGTGTTATGGAACACTTGAGTTAGATATGTCTTTTATTTCCTCTGAGATTTTGTGGTCACTACTATATTAACTTGAGCTGCAAGTCAAATTTTTTCCTAAAATGATTTTTGTGTAATTGATGATGCAAGTCAAATTGTGCCTCAAAATGATTGTTGTTTTATAAAGAAAAATAGAAGATTTTGAAGATAACAGGGTAACTTCGTTTTTAATCACTTCTGGGTAAGTGTGATTCCTAGGTGGAATCCTGGGCTGAATTTCAGTGATCTGTCTTCTGGTCGCAGTTGTGGATAAACAAGGTATGTGGCACAGACTTGACAACTAATTTCCTCCCTCTGTGACTCTCTGTCTGTTAGAAAACAGATACTTTAGGTCATGCACTGTCTCTTAATGCAATCTTCTGCAGTAAGTAACACTAGATACTTGAAGTTTGGGCTTTAATTTCTTTAGACTTATTATAGTATGTGCAATTAATCCATCTTACACCAACCAGTGACCAAACTTCTACGGAAATGTGCAAGTCCATAAAAAGGATGCTTATTTTATTTTTTTCATGTAATGTAATTCATATTTCCCATTGCCTCACTTTATTGCTCTATAGTATAACAAAAAGTCATTAATTAGACTGATAAGAACCATAAGTTTATCTAACTGGAATTTTCATCTATTTTTCTATCCTACAAAGACCTGTACTAGTAACACATATGAGTAGATGAATGCTACTCTATTCGAAATCTTACTCCAAAAGGTTGAGTATTTTTTCCAGTTGATCTTCATCTGTAAGGAATTACAGAATTTATGTCTGGGTTCTTTTCATGTGGCACTACTCCACATGTGAATGATAGGGAGCTGAAAGGCATAATGAGGATGACTGCCAAGAATTATTGGCTTCTGCATTGTGGAGCAGCTCAAACACTGTATTACACTATATAACTTGGATGTGCATGTTGCCTGCAGTTCAAAGCATTTCATTAGTCTGCAGTGGCAAGCTGAGCTTCCATTTGGCATTGTCCTTATGTGTTTATAAAGCAAGTTACATGTAGACTTGAGAAGGGGACCATCATTTCCAGCTATAGACAGGGTTTTCTTTGGAATAGAAAGAAAATAATCTGAGTAATTTTTCTATCTTTCTTTTCCTAATGATTGTCATATTCTGCCAATCACTCTTGTGGCTTTCTGTTAAATCTAAAACCCTCTTTGCTGGCACAAGAAGGTTAATGGCAAGAGCAGTTGTGGTGCTGTGGATTGCTAAAAGAATTGTTAGATCTTTATATATGTGCTATTTATTAAACTTTAGCAGGGTTCTCAAAAGCAGGCTTGTGCCAGTTCAGATTTTTCTTCTGTAACATGTAGAGATATTAGTTCTTTGGTCAGTTGAATTTGTCTTTTTTTCTTGTCTTCAGAGACTTCTTACATTCTTCTCCCACTCTTGGTCTATACATACTCTTTTAGACTATGCTCTGGGTTTTTTTTCTCTTCATCTTGAAGAGATGGGAGAAATTGAGTATAGGTCTCCTAGTCCTTAAGAAAGAGCTCAAAGACTTTAAACTACTTAGGTCTTTACTTATCCACAGTCAAGACAAAGATCATTTGGTTCACAAAAGAAACTAGAAGCTGTGCCCAGAGTTTTACAGGACAGAATTTCTTTAGGAAAAATGTCTGTAGGCTTTGAGCAACCTGATCTAGTTGAAGATATCTGTTCATTGTAACGGGCTTGGACTAGACAACCTTTAAAAGGCCCTTCCTAACTCAGACTGTTCCATAGAATTCCACTTCTATGAGTCTATGAAACAGCTCTGTCAGAAAGTAAAAAATACACAAGTCTGAAAGGTGCTCACTTCACTGAACCAGGCCAGAGGAGGAAATCAAATTGCCTAAGTTTATACATGGGACACACCTTTCTACTGTGAGCTCTCCAGCACAGAGTATACCACCACAGCCTCATCTGTGCTAGAGATACCAGGGCAGCTCAAGCTGCACTTCACTACCCACCTGCACCTGGCACTGAACCAAGGTCAGGGATTCTGCCATGCTAGTAGCAGAATTTCCATCTGTCCTTCCCAATTACATAACCAGACACACCAAAATAAGATGCAAGGATATAATTTATGTGTGCCCTAACATGCTGGATGCACTCTTCTCACAGGAAAAATCACTGCATGATCCACTACATGGCTTTTCACAAGGCAAGAAGACCAAATCTTTACAATGCCTAATGTGTTAAAGCTTGATGTACACAAGATTTTTTTTATTTTTTTTTTTTTTAAATTTAAGAGTTGCTGCTTTATTTAAGCTGGGACAAGTTGGTGCCTCCAGCACTCAGCTATAGAGGGATCTTCTTAAGGCAGTTGATTCCCTTGCTCTGTTTAGTTGGTTTTATTAAAAAAAATTAAAAAAAATATCTTGTTATTTCTTTTTGTGAAACTAATTCTGTGTTGACAATTAACTGTTTTAAGGTTTGTGCTATTTGTAAGTTATGTGAAACACTCATTTTTGCTTTTCACATTTCATTACCTTGACCACTTGTCTAATCTCACAGGCACACATGGCTTGTTCTGTTTGCTTGACAAATTTTATGTATTTATCTTCTTACTCATGAGTTTGAATTCATTTGTGAAAACACATGTAAGCTATGGCTCACATCTTCAGCTGCAGTAAATCAGTGTGCCACTGTTAGAATCACTGATGTGTACTGGTTGGCTAACCTGTAGCCCTTGATTTTTCTATATCTGTATTGCAGAGACATACTGTCTTTTAGAGGATGTGTTAAAACAATACCCCTGAGGACAAAACACTCTCCTTGCCTTAAGAAAACCCAATTACCTTCTTTACACTAGACCAAATGGAATTTAAAGCAGAACACTCTTCTGTATTTAAGGTTAAAACAGGTTACGAAACCCATTAAAATGAAGATGCAGTTTGAAGTGCTATATTAGTTATGTCACAGAGGTTAAGAGACTTTGCCTAATAATCAAAGCCTGTTTTAGTGCTTCTTATGGCAGAAGGTTGAGCTACTTGTACTAGCTTTTTATGAGTTTATTCCTAGTCAAGCAAGGATTTGTTTTAAAATAATAATTTTTGAATCAATTATGGCCACTAGTGGTGCTCCCCAGGACTCCGTATTGGGCCTAGTCCTGTTCAGTATCTTTACTGATGATCTGAATGAGGGGATCTAGGGTACTCTAACTTCATGCAACATACTAAGATGAGTGGAGTGTTGATGTGCTGGTGGGTGAGAAGGCTCTGCAGAGGGATTTGGAGAGACTGGATCGATGAGGTTCAAGAAGGTGAAGAGCTGGGTATTGCACTTGGGTCACAACAACCGCAGGCAGTGCTACAGGCTGGGGAAAAGTGTCTGAAAAGCTGCCCAGTGGAAAAGCACGTGGATGTGCTGGTCAACAGTGGCTGCACATGAGCCAACAGTGTGCTCGGGTGGCCAAGAAGGCCAGTGACATCCTGGCTTGGATCAGCAACAGTGTGGTCAACAGGGCCAGGGCAGTGATTGTGGCACTGGTGAAGCCACACAAGTTCTGTGTCCCGTTTTGGGCCCCTCACTACAAGAGAGACATTGAGTTGCTGGAGTGAGTCCAGAGAAGGGCAAAGGAGCTGACGAAGGGTAAGAGAGTAAGTTCTGTGATTAGTGGCTGAGGAAGCTGGAGTTGTTTGCTCTGGTGTGCTGGTTTAAATGTAAACTGGTGGGAGAAATGAACCCGACCCAAGAGATATTACAAGTCAGGGTTACAATTTACTAAAAAGATTGCAATAAAGAAAATGCTAAGGAGAAAAATTGGTTTTAACCCACAAAAGCAGAGGTATAATCCAGTACTCTAGGGCATGAACAGAATGGTGTTCATTAGCCCTCGTGGTGAGCACCACACAGTCCCCCTGAGTGCAAAGTAAAAGGAAAGGAAAACCTGTTGGTGAGGAGGATGATCTCAGTCTTGTTGAGAGTGGCAGGCACAGTCCTGTTGAGGTTCTGGTCCTCCTCTGGAAGTTCTGGCCCCAAACCCCAAAGATTGTATACAGTCAGGTTCAGCTGGGAATGCCCAGTCCCTCCCCCAGGATGGGGAGTTCCGCAATGAGTGATTTAACTCTGAGTCATGGGATATTTTTGGAATCTTTGATGGCCCATTAGCAGACATGACCCCTCAGGCTGGGTGTGAAGGTGTTAACGCCTCCTCTGCCTCCCGGGGTTCTCTAAAACCCAGTTTGTAGCCTGAGGTGTCAGGTGTGCCCTGTGTGGCTGCTGCAAATGATCCATTATTAACAGTGCATCAGAAATGGTAATAGAAGGTCTAGAATACACAGTTTTGGTTACAACCACACAGTGATAAGCTGGTCCCTGTCCCGGTAACCAGGTCACCTGGAGAAAAGGAGGATGAGGAGTGACCTTATCAATCCTTACAACTGCCTGAAAGGAGGTTGCAGGCAGGTGGGGCTTGGTCTCTTCTCCCAGGCAACAAGTGACAGGACAAGAGGAAATGGCCTGCATGAAAAAGGCTACACCAGAGGAGGTTCAGATTGGACATCAGAAAGAGCTTCTTCACTGAAAAGGTTTTTAAACATTGAAATGGACTGCACAGGGTAGAGTCATCCCTGTAGGTATTCAAGAAATGACTGGACATGGCATTTATTTATATGCTCTAGTTGACAAGGTGGTAATCAGTCAAAGATTGGGCTTTTTCTTAGAGGTCTTTTTCAAGCTAAATTATTTTGTGATTTTTGTGAATGTCATAAGTCTGAAACTCCTCCACAGAGGTATAAGGTGCAATTTTCCAGATGGTAGAGAAAACAGCTCTGCACAGCAATGGGCACTGCACACTATATTTCTCATGGGAAGTTTTCCAAAAGGTCCAGTAATATTTCAGTATTTTTTAGGAAAAAAATGTCTATTCAACTAGAGCTAACATCAGTTGCATGTTGGACAGCAATTGTTGGAAACTCTTCATTAAAACAGGTCATTTGAGGTGTACAAAAATTGTCATATAGTAGCTGCTTATTTTTTAAATTCTTAAAAATAAAGAAAACACAACCACCACTATCATTTTATGACCTCTTTTCATCACTTCTGCTATCACTCCTGACAACTCTGTGGAGTGTCTCTTCAGTGAAATTCTAGTCTGTTGCAGTCAGTAGAACTTTTGCATGAGAATTCACTGGAACTAGGTCTTTAACTGCTGCTCTTTTCCTGTTGAAAGGTTTTATAACCTAATGACAATTTTCCAGTTTATAACTTTTTCCTTTTTGGAAAATTCATTGCCTTTTTCTGGAGTCTGACCAAACTATCTCTTCTTGTTTTATAGTTAATCTTACTCTTTTTCAATCAACTCATATTCCTCATTGCGTTTCATTAGTTGCACCAATGACTACAAAAACCATCAAAGGAAATGTTCATCATAATAAGTATTTAGTATTTTTAAACTCCTCACATGGGGGGGCTTGCCTCTAGCTTGAGGTGTGTGCTGGACACCAGGTGCCCACCAAAGCTGCTCTATCGGTCCCCTCCTCAACTGGACAGAGGAGAGAAAATATAAGAAAAGGCTCATGGATTGAGATAAGGACAAGGAGAGATCACTAATTACCATCAAAGGCAAAACAGACTTGACTAATTAGTAAACTAATTAGTTTAATGTATGGTCAGTCAGAGTAGCATAATGAAAAATAAAAACCAAATCTTAAAAACACCATCCCCCCCTTGTCCCCTCCTTCCTGGGCTTAATTTTTTTCCCACTTTTCTCTGCTTCTGCCCTCTCCAGTGGTGCAGGGGGATGAGGAATGGGGGTTATGGTTAGTTCATTACACATTGTTTCTGTCAGTGCTTCCTCTTCAAGGGGAGAAGTCCTTCCCATGGTCCATCATGGGTCCCTCCCATGGGAGACTGACCGCCACAAACTTCCCTTCTTCATAAACTACTCCTGCGTGAAGTTCTTCCACAGGGAACAAACTGGGAATAGTTCTTTAGAAAGAGACTGGTTGACTGTGGGTTCCCATGCGATCACAAGTTTTACCAGCAAACCTGCTCTAACATGGGCTCTGTTCTCCATGGGGTCAAAAATCCTGTCAGGAACCAGCTCCAGCATGGACTTCCTATGGGGTCGCAGCATCCTTTGGGCATCTACCTGCTCTGTTGTGTGGCCTCCACAAGCTGCAGATGGATCTATTCTCCACTGTGGACCTCCATGGGCTGCAGGGGCACAGCTGCCTCACCATGGTCTGCACCACAGGCTACAGGAGAATCTCAGCTTCAGTGCCTGGAGCACCTGCTCCCCCTCCTTCTCCACCGTCCCTGTTGTCTGCAGAGCTGTTCCTCATATGCTCATTCCTCTCTTCTCTGACCTCAGTTTGCTTCTGCACAATAACTAGTTTTTCCTTCTTAAATATGTTATCCCAGAGGCACTTCTGCTATCGCTGACAGACTCAGCTTTGGCCAGTGGTGGGTCTGTCTTGGAGCCCTCTGGCGTTAGCTCTACCAAACACGGGGAAAGCCACACCCTAGCCCCTGCACTATCAAAACCTGGCCATGGAAACCTAAAGGATATTTCTTTTAAGGACCCCTAGGATGGATTCTTTCTTGCACAGTTACCCAATAGAGACTAAGCAGGTAGAAATGAAGGGATCTACATGTTTTCCTTGGAATTTCTACTTCCACTTCCACTTACTTTTGTACATACACTGCTGATCTATGTTTCCTTTATGAACTGCGTAAGCTTACTTGAAATTAAAAAGATGCCATGAGCTTGGGTTGGTCTCACTGGAATTTATTTAAATTTTCATCTTTCCAGAGGAATGTCACTCAGCCATCTTGTTGTGCATCTCCTTAATCTGTTTATCCACTGTCTTTGTAACTCCTGTTATATTTATTAGTTTATGCAATAGCTTTTTTTCAGCTATCACTTTCTTCTTCCACATTATTCAGTCTCTCTTCTCTCAAAAAACTATTGGCAGTTGTGCATTTTTTGAACAAGTTTAAAGATGAAATGCAGTCCATAAAATATAAACGACACATAAGATATTTTAAAAATTTTATTTACCTTAATTTCCAATACCTGCAATTTAACTGATGGCTGATGACACTTAAAATGTCTGCTCTTCCCAGACAAAATTTGAAAGGCTTGTGTTTCCCTTTGGTGGATTGATTTCACCAGTTAACATGCAGAAGAGCTCTGCTCCAATCAGCTGCTGATGCTCTTCCAGAAGTAAAGTGGTCTTGGCTGGCAGAACTCAGGAAATTTTATTTTGATTTTAAAATGCAATCACTGGAAATGTTGAAGTCCACCCATGAAAAAAACAGGGACTTAAACTGTGACTTTCTTTTCCCCTTCTTAAAAAAATAAAAAAGTTTTGTATTACTTCCATGGTTCCATTTTATGGTTTATATTTTAAATCTTATTACAGGGGTTGTTTTTTCCTTTTCTGTTTTGATTTTTTTTCTTATTATCTTTGTCTTTTATATTGTCCTCTATCTTGTAGGAAACATAATATACGCAAACGTAAAGTTATTTTGGTTTGTACTTTTGGACCGAAGCAAGGACTGTCAAGGACAAGTGTGACACCCCACCAACAGCTCCTGTAGCTGCTTGGAAAGGTGCAGGGGTGTACTGGTGCTTTACCTTTCAAAACAAACCTCCTTTAAAAATTACAAGTATTTTTTGTCAAGTTATTCTACTTTCTTTGTCCTATGAGAACATATTTTAGAAACTTCATTCACTCATAGCTAAAATATGGATTTCAATTAGGTATTTGAGTTTGTCTTTTAAAACAGGACTCTATTTCCTGTTCTTTACAACTGGTTCTTGACTTCTGAACACCAACACCACAAAAATGGCTTAGGTGGTCAGTTTTGTAAACAACGTACAGTCAGCTCCTGCATTTTCTTGTATCTGTTCCTTGGAGGAACTAACTTGTGTCACAACTGCACATCTCAAACACTAAATGTATTAGTACATGGAGAAAATGCCTTATTCTGCTTTGGAATTACTTGCCTCATGGAAATGGAAATGCTGTTGCTGTGTCCCATATTTTCTCTTACTAGCCTTTACCATATTTTATCAGCTTGTAAATAAAAAGATCACTTACCCTCCAAACTGGTTTTGTTCTCTTGTGAGGGAAGTCTCTGTGAGAGCTCAGAGTAAAGCTGGGTACTTCTTGTGTGTGTTTCACCGCCATAGTCAATATTATCACAGAACCTGTCTATGTAGAATGCTAAATCTATTTTATAAGGGGAAGAAAGTGAAGGTTTATTCAGGACTCTTATTGATTTCATTCATGAAAAATGAAAAAAAAAAACCAAACCTATCCAAAATTGTTATTATGACATTGAAAAAACTCCAATGACCACATGAAATGATAGAATAATAAATAATAATAAATAGAATAAATAGACTCTTTGAAGAAAAGAGATAGTTCTGCAAGCAGCAGGCTTAGCAGTGGTTGATTTGCTATGGATTTATTTCTGCTGTATTCCTTTATTTGTAACAGATACAAATTCCAGTGGCAGTTTTTCCTGCCAATGCATAACCCTCTTTCCTTCATACCTTGTGTATTCTTTAGAGGTACAGTGAACACACCCTACATCTCTTCACTCAGCAGAGACATTAATGACAATTTTCCCTTTAGTTGGTGACTTATTTTCAAGAAAACTGCCAGAATCAAATATGTTTGAAATCTCTACAGTGTTAGATTTGGTCAAAGTTGACCAAAGGATTTCAGCCTAGGCAGACACCCAAACGCAAAAGTATTTTGTAAAGGGCCTCCATGCATTTGTACTAACACAATATGTGTCTTTTAGCCAAAGTTCTGGTGAATAGATGAGTTCTAAATTTCATTTCTGGTGGGTTTATTTTGTTTTGTTTTGTTTTGCTTTGTTTTTTGTTTTGTTTTGTTTTTGTTTTGTTTTGTTTTTTCCTGATTCATAGGGATGGTTGGTGAAACAAAAAAACTAGTTTGAGTTTTAAAGGTAATACTGGTGAAAAGGTAAAAGGTTTTTGCTCTTTTTGTATATTCTCAGCTATAACCAGGAGTTTTTCTTTTAATATAGATGAACTATGAAAAAGAGACAATTTTTTAAATAGCTTCTGAATAAATATCTGTGCACTAAAATATATAAATATCATATTTTATAAGGTTACAGGAACAACTTCGTAGTAAAGCTGTCAATGTTCATTGTGTCAGCTTGTAAGAAGTAACTACTTTTTAGTTGTGAACTTGAGAATTGAAGAGTATCATAGGTGTTACACTTGAGAACTGAGGAACAACGCAGGTGTTTATTTTTGTTTTCTTTTTGAGCTTTTGGGGAAATAATACTATATAATGCTGCAGGCAGATGTCCCCTTTCAGATTCTTGTCATAGGCTACTAAAAGTTACTGCCCAAATTTTTTCTGCAATAAAGCAATGTCTGTGTGTGCTTCCTAACATGATCTTGACAAAATCAGCGAATTTACCAATTTAAACAGCTTAAGCTGCCTTAGCTATTCTACTTTCAAGCATTAGCATTAGTTCTCTTAAGCCTTTTTTACCAGCAGTATGGTGACCTTAGTAATTTATAGCAAGGCGCTATTACCATGCAGATTTAGGCTACAATGGAAAAACACATGGCCCATATTTGAGTACCAGTTAATTCAACACATGTTTTGGAAGAACAGATGTGTTCAGGTGCATAAAAATATTTATCACACATGATAGAGATCTGTAAAAGTACGACTAGCATAGAAAAGCCTAATCATTCATATGAATATATATAAAATTTTAAAAATGATAATGAAAAAATATTACAAAACACAAAAATATCAGTGAAGGTGTAATAAATATAGGTTTGTGAGAACCTGTTAAGCAATGACAGACATTGCTCACTTGTGAGAGCTGTCTACTGTGCTGCTTCTTTTTTTGAGGCTTTTTCCTGTTGTTTATAAATATCTCTTTTCCTAAGCAAGAATTAAAGAAACTGAGCTGTAGTAAAACTTCCTGTGAACTGAGCACCATATTGCAGAAAATTTTCCATGATATGGAAAGTGCACTACACAACTGATAAAAAAAAGCTATACAGATTATATGACCTATGATACCATAACAGAAAAAGTTTCTAAATAGATTCTGAACAAAAAGAAGCCTCAACAAGGAAGCCTGAGCTGATTTGCCTGGGCACAGTGTGACTTGCTTTACCAAACTACAGACATAAATCTAGTTAATTTAAAATTAGCTAAAATGCTGTCAAGAAACAACTGGAGCTTTTGAAACTGATTCTAACTGATGAATAAGGAAGTGTTGCCAAGCAGAATAAAACCATTTTACCACAAGCTTTAATTTTCTTGGGTCTCAAAGGAAATGTAGAGCCACTTTGGGACAGAGTAACTCAGCAAAATGCAGCAGAAGGTGCTCCTAAATCAGGACTTCATGTCCTTTCCTTTAAATTAACACTAATCTACAGAAGTTAGTAGGCATTCACATAGCTGGCAGTTAAAAATATTATGATATATGATATACAAGAAATTTGTATTTGTAAATGTGTCTGTTTTGTCTGGAACAACATGGTTAAACTGGTCTTGTAGTTTCAGGCAGATCCCACAATCTTTACAGCTTTGTGTTGTCAGTTACCAACCTTTAACTACCATGCTACTATTGAGTGTCAATGTTGAGCAAAATAACTGCCATGTGAATGGATTTCATTCATATATGGTTTATTAATCCTCTCTTATGCCATTAAAGGCAGATACTGCACTATTAGATTCAACTTGGCTATTATTTATTTTAAAAGAAATGTAATTTGTCTCTCTCTCAAAATGTAATAATAGCCCCTTTCAAATTGTTTTAAAACTTGAGAGACCTGTACAACACTGTTGTAAAGGACCTCTGGCAAATGCAGCAGTCCAGACTGTCATGGTATAGGAAATGAGCAACCATTCCGAATTATTATTCTTTTATTTTCAGAAAGAAATAGTGTTTATTTGGGTCAAGCTTGCTAGCAGTAAATGTTGGTAAATGTTGATAACTGTTATGTAAATGCAGAAAATCAGAAACTGCCATCTAAATTGCTAACAGGAAAAATATTTGTAATTATTGGCAAAATACTTCTGTTTGGAGAGATTATTATTAAAAGGTGAAACAAAACAAAAGTTTAGACTACACCTGAATTAGAAAAGCTGGTGCTTTTCTCCTAGCAACACTTAACATAGGAGATTTCCTTTGATTAAACTCTCTTTAATTAATCCACAGATTACTATTACCTGATTTCCCAGGCTTGGACTGCTGCTTACTGTCTTGGTGCAATGTCTGTATGTTCTGATTACCTTCATGCTCGTACCCTGAGTTTCAGAACTTTAATGGTTTTGTACTTAGCTCTGTGGATTTCTGCTTGGGTTTGTATCCTGGAATAGACAGTTCTTGTGTATGATGTTGGGACAGAGCTATAAGGTCCAGCTACATGTTTGTGTACAGAGGAAAGAAGATATCCGTAATGAAAATACAGTTATTTGCATTTCCTTATGTTTATTCCAGTGTTTCCTTTGGGATGAGAAAGTTTTAAGAAATTACGTAACTCACTCGGTAAAGACAACCTTACAAAATAATTAACAAACCTCACCTTTCAGGAGGGGGGAAAAACCAAACCAACCAACCAACCAACTAACCAAAAAAAACCCAAAAACCCCAAATGAAACAAACAAAAAACAAAAACACAAACGAAAAACAAACACACAAACAAAAAAAACACCACACACAAACACACACACACACACACACAAAAAAGAAAAAGCAAGGGTAGGAAAAAAAAGGGAAGATAACTTGTGGATGGGTTGAAATCATCTCTTTGCATAGAAGAGCGTCCTAGAATTAAAGACGATGAGCTTTTAATGATGAATTTAATTATGAAGTACAGATTTTTTTTCATAGCTCTCTTTCTTGCAGTTAGGAAAACAAACATTTTGTGAAACAAGTTTTTGATTTCTTACTGTCCCAAGTTTCCTTTTGCAGTGCTGATGAGCTTCTCAAGGCTGCCTCATTCTTAGGGCAAATTTGAACATGAGCCCTGGGCAGCACTACGAAACCTTTAGCAAGTGCCTCTGCTCAGGTGCCAGGCCGACTGCCAAATGTAGGTGATGAACTTCAGTAGTTCAGAAATCTTTTCACTAGAAAACAATAATTTTCAAAACCTAAAAACTTTTGTGAAAGTGTACCTGTATTGCTGAAATGTAGTCTGGGAAAAGAATTCTTAGCTCCCTCAAAGTGTGTTAAGAGAAAAGCAATACAAGGGCATTCCCAGACTGACATACCTCCTCATCCTTGTGATAATAAGAAGGAGAGACCTCAAACAATGTAGCTGGGGTGTCTATCTCAGCAGCTTCTCTTGGAGCTGCTGCACTTTATATATAAGTAAAGAGCTGAACCACAGAGATACTGATCACTTGCAAGGCTAGAAGGCAAAAAAGTTCCTTTTTATTATTTATCCACATCTGAAGAACTTGAGTAAGGAAAAAACAATCAACATATCTAGCTCAAAAATAGTTGTTACCCTACATTGAGAATGCTCACCCAGGATGTGGGAAACTAGTACAAAGTTTCATTCTCTGTTCTCGGAGAGCTGCATAGTAATCGGACTGTTTTAGGGTAAGATTTTCTTTTACTGCATTTCAAGATAAAAATAAAAAATAACAACACCAAAAAAATTTGAATGAGTTTGTTGCTATCATTCTGTAGAGTAGGATATCTATATGTTTTGGTTTGACTTTTTTCTAAATATCAAAAACTTTCTTGAATGGAATAAGTCTCCCATTATTTCTAATATGGACCTAAAAGTACATGTAGGACAATCTTTCTCAGAAAAACAAAAAAAAAAAAAACCAACAAAACAAACAAAAAAAAAAAAAAAAAAAGAGAAAAAGCTGCAGAATGAGATGAACTAAGCATTACTTTAATGGATCTCAGCCAAAGCTTTTTGTTCTTACAGTACTTTTGTCTCTGCCTTTCGTCCTTTACCTAAAAATTAGGGGCAAGTCATCATATGAAAGAGTGTGGCACCACATAAATCAATTCTGAGCATTTGGTGTGAGGCTTCTAAAAAAATATATGGGAAAAAATCTTTCTGTGAGTTTCAGGGAAATGAAATGTTAATGAATATTGTGAAAGAGATAAAATTTACAATAAGGGAAAGACTGACACAGTGTTGAGTTTTTAACTTGACTCATGGAGGAGCAGGTTAAGCTGTCTTGTGGTTATGCTGGATGATGTTTGTCCATTGCCTACCTGATATCCAAATCAAACTATTTCCCATCCTGGCCTCTTCATAGCCACAGAAACAATGACTGATACTTAGAAGATCAATTCAAGTGTTAATACTTCCAGGATAATTTCTGGAGGCAATATGACACAGAAGTGCAGATAAATAATGACTGAGTCATTGTCCAGTGTGAAGAAATTGTATGACTAACACAGTTCATCCAGTCTGAACCGTAAATTTCTCTCCTAGGACATAAATCCAATAATACTAAATGTATTTGACTTTGAAAGGAGTGTTTATGTTCTACTGCAAAAGCCAAAAATTAAACCAGTGATAAGAGTATTATCTTAAAACTGGCACAAATAGGTGAGATTGTGTTTAAAAAATTGGGGGAGAATACACACAGTTTTGATGCTTTTGTACCATCTATTATTTAATGAGATCTAATTCTGAATGGGTCTCTTAAACACTACTACAATAACTTTTGAATATATTAATAAACATTGACACTAAACCAAAGGAGATTATGAAAATATTTTGGTAATAGTAAAAGTTCTGTTAGAATTACCTTACCAAAAACCAAACAAAGTTTATCCACATCCTTAGTCTTATAAATTCTAGGCAAAAAGATTATTCTTTTCTTCAGCAATGTCAGAGTATGGAATTTTACAGGAGTTGAAGGAGATGATCTGTACATTTTGCAGATGGAGGGTCTAATTCAACACATACTTACTGGGAATAATCCATCACGAATATCCATTCAGACAAGAATTTCACATTATTCCAGTATCTTTAGTAGGGCATGGAAGTCCAGTGATAAGGAGTGTGCTGCTAAACCCAAAGGCTGATTCAGACATCACTTGACTGGAGAACAAAGCATTAAAAACTAAATAAATATTGCAGATAAAATAGACATTTTTACTGGTTATGTCTGTTCTTAGCTTAGTGAAGAGTGCCAAAGTATAGCCTATATGTGCTGTGCAAATACAGCACAGCTGATTGTGTGTGAAAGAACAGTTTCACAAAAAAAAAGAAAATTTCATTCATGCTACTGCCCTTTCTGCTGGTTTCAGGAATGAAGAAGATTGAAGTTGTGTGTTCTTGTATTTCTTCTTTGTCGGAAGGAGGGCAGGCTTCCTGCTACACAGCTGGCGCAAGGCTGAGAAGTCTCCTCTCTCCTGCACTTTTCAAGGCCCTGAGATAGAGCCTGTCTCCATCTGCTCACTCTTGCCATCAGTTAATCTAGTTTATCTTACCAATATGATGCCAATCTACTTCAAATTAGAATTACCACCGAAAACATTTAGACATTTTTACAATGTTTTCCTTCGAAAATAGATGTGTATTGCTGACAGCCACCTATTAACTTTATAAGTCATTGACCACTGTTAGCTAAATCTGATAGTAAGGTAGTGATTTATTAAATTTATTAAGTATAAACTATGCAAAACCAGATACCTTTATAGAGGAACATATTAACACTGCCTTGTTTTTAAAAAAAAAAAAACAAAACACCATATTTCTTATTAGATGCTAGAGGATTTAGGTGGACAACAGCCAGTATGAATGCCTCAACTCTTGGAAAGCTTTCATTTGGTTTTCCTACTTTAACAGACACCAGGAATCCTGTTGAGGTTTCTTTGGCAAAGACAGTTGAAGCTTTTTCTAAACTTTGACACTTATAATTTTTTAATATATTGTGAGCTCAGTGTGCCCAGTTGTGTGTTGTGAAGTTCACCAGTCAAGTCAACCACACAGAGATACAAAAGCTTAAGGAAGAAGACTGTTTTCTTTGATACGTACAGATAACTTTATTTTTATTTTATTCTGCAGTAAATTCTAAATATGCATTTGTAAAGTTTCCAAAGAACTCTCAAAACCAAACAGAGTTCATGAAATTCTTTCCCAGATGGGACTGCCAGTTTTCACATTTCAGCTTGATCTAAACAACTTCCAGTTAGAAATAAAAGTTTTGTGACAGAACAGAGTTTCTGCATCTTGGAGCTATGAATGTTTTAGAAAAAAACATCAGTAATCTGCTTAAAAAGTGAAGTGGATGGGGTTTTTTGATAAAAACTTGATCTATTCTTTTATGTTCTGATCATATGTTTTAAGAAAGTAGGAAAGCAAAATTTTTAATAGGTCTTTTTGACAGTGAAGTTTTAAACATATACATTAAGCGATTTGTATTTCTTCTTTTCATTGTTATGTCCAGAATAACATACATGAGTTGAGGTCTCCAGTAAAATCCTGATGGGAGCAGTGTAATATCCTTTGATCCCTTCCCTCAGGGTCAAAGACTATTATGGAATTGAAAACATGTCAGCATGGCTATTTGAGCAACCCGCTTTTCGCTAAAATGGCTTTTAGTTTTTCAACTGCTGATTTAATCACAGAGTCAGAGAATGATTGAAGATGGAAGGGACTTCCCACTGCTCAGGCAGTGCCATATAGAGCAGGTTGCCCAGAACCATGTCCTGATGGCTTTTGAAGATTTCTGGGCATTGGGGACTCCACAGAACAACCTGTGCCAGTGCTCAGTCACCCTCACAATAAAAAACATGCTCCCCAATGTTCAGAGGGAATGTCCTGTGATTTACTTTGTGCCCGTTGCCTCTAATTTTGTCCTGCTTCGAAAAATCTCTCACTTCTCTCATTATGTTGAATCAACATCAGTATGCTTCTCAGAAACAGTTTTACAGCTACAAAGGGAACTCATCTTAAGGATACATGCTCTCACTTAGAAGAAATATTTTTTGTATGATACAGGAAATAGGAAAAGAAAGGAGCTTAAGCAATTAATCCATTATTAAACTCCTTGTCCACAAGTCTCAGAGTACAGAATTGACACAATTGCAACTGTTGGAAGAAAAAGTGATTTAAAAAAGAAACAGATATTTTCTCAGAATGCAGTTTGTTCATAAAAAGGAAGCAATAAAAATACATAAAAAGGAGATTGTGCTACTTGAAAATCAAGAGCTTCCCTCTTTTTCTTTATTTTGAGCAAGCTTGATTGTTTGATGGAAAGATTTTCTTCTTTTTACCAGTGAGTGAGTGACAGTGGTCCTTCTGACAGATTCTTACAGGCAGTGGAGTAAGGACTGTATTAGTACTTATCCAAAAGGGTCAAAGAGGAAGGCAGCACTGGATAGGGATATGAAGTGACAGAAGAACATTCATTTGGCCTTGTTGGCTATTTGATAACAGCAAAGAGTGGATTCAAACATTCACATTGCAAAATTTTGATGTGCTCTGTCATTAAATAACTAAATTATTTAAATATGTAATTTGTACTGAATGTGTGTTTTCCTGCTTGGCTTCAATGAAAGATACTTTGCTGGTAGTCTGCTTTACTACTCTGGTATCTCAAGACTGTTAGGATGAATTTGCAAATGTTTAATACAGAAATTCTTCTAGATTTTGAGTTTACATCAGTATGAGTAACTTTGTTCTAAAGCTTTTTTCCAAGAAGCAGATAAAATGATTAATAGAAAAAAAGAGGAAGCCAGCACAAGTTATCAACCCCTTTCCCATACAGAGAAACTGAACTACATAGTGAGAGAATAATGATATAGTTCTTCTATGTTTAGAAGAATGAAAAATGTTTTATTTACTTTAACTAACTGAAATAGGCCTGTTCCAAGAGCCCAATAACTTCTTCATAGTTATCTTTAGCATTACTGTTACTTCATTTTGTAAGAATGTAAACATATATTCTTCATACTTTTGCCCTTGACATAGAGTCTTGGAACATAGAGGTATTGTGACATGGGATATGTGGTTTTTTCTGAGACCATGAGAGAAATAAAGTGTTTCATGAAAAAAACAAAAAAAAAACAACAAAACAACAAACAAAAAACAACCACTTTTTTCCTAGATTCTTATTTACATGTACATGCTCTTATTTTATGTACGTTTTGTTTGTGCACCTCTTTATGCACTCCTTTTTTATTATATAACTATAATCAAGTATTTTCACAAGTTGTGAATAACTGGATTTTTTAATTTTGCTCCTATTATTTCCTGGAGGTTACTCTGTTCAAGGAGACAAGGCAGTTTCCATAGCCTAAGGTTAGTGTTACTTGTATAAGGAAGTATGTCCTGGTCATTTGGACACTGCCTATGCATAAGGTTGCTAACTGGTACAAAGAATTTTCCTTTACTACAATGGAAACTTAGAGAGATTCCTGGCAAAAAAGAAGATGAGTGTTCTGAGTGGGACCTTAAAAACACTTTCTGAGAAACCTGCTGCAGCTGAGTGGTTTTCCCAGATACTCATTCCAAAATATGTTTGAGAGTAATTTGTTTTACTCGTGATTGTGGAGAGATGTCCACAAAATTTCAGATGTTAAAAAAAATATCTTTCATAATTACCTTATATCAACAATAGGACACGTGAACACTCCACAAAGATAGCCTTTCAAGTCACAATGTATAGGATTTTCTCAGTAAAATATAAAAACAAAATTATATTTTTAAGTTGTAAGAAAACAGCTATTTCTATGCTGAATAAGTGTTAACACGGTTATATTTAATAGAAAGTCTCAATATTGACTAAAATGTCAGTCACTTCAATTTTAGGTTATCAGTTAAGACTCTTAGTACAAACATCCTCATCTAGAGAAAAATTCTCAAATTGAGGATTTTCTTGGAATGCTATAGTTGTAAGAGAAACTGAAACACTCTATTTCTCCAAATCTTGAGCTTACACTATGTTGAAGAGCAGAAAGATGATCAGAAAATTCAGGGTAAATGTCCAGGGTCTGAGTCTTACAGTAGATCATAGAATCATAAAAAGGTTTGGGTTGGAAGATAATCTATTTCTAACCTCCTTGCTATGGTCACATATACCTTTCACAAGACCAGGTTGATCAGACCCCCATCAAACCAGGCACTGAACATTTTCAGGGGTGGGGCATTCACAATTTCTCTGGGCTGATATTTAAACCTACTTTCTTTTAATTTGAATCCATTCCCCCTTGTCCTGTCACTACATGCTCTTGTAAAAAGTCTCTCTCCATCTTTCTTGTAGGCTCCCTTCAGGTACTGGAAGGCTGCAATAGGACACCTTCAAGCTTTCTCTCTTCCAGGGTGAAAAAACACAATTCTCTCAGCCTTTCCTCATATGAGAGGTGCTCCATCCCTCTAATCATCTTGGTGGCCCTTCTCTGGACTCACTCCAACAGTCCATGTCCTTTCTGTGTTGAGAATCTCAGAACTGGGTGCAGCGTTCCAGGGTGGGATCTCACCAGAGCAGAGCAGAGAGGTAGAATCACCTCCCTTGACTTGCTGGTCATGCTTCTTTTGATGCAGCCCAGGATACAACTGGCTTTCTGGGCTGCAAGTGCACATTGTTGGGTCACATCCAACTTCTCATCCACCAGCACACCCAAGTTCTTCCCAGCAGAGCTGCACTCTATCTGTTCATCGCTCCAGCCTGTATTGTTACTGGGGGTTGCTCCAACCCAGGTGCAGCACCTTGCACTTAGTGTTATTAAACTTCATGAGATTCACATGGGTCCACTTTCCAGCTTGTCCAGGTCCTTCTGGATGAAATTCTGTACTTCAGGTGTATCAACAGCACCACTCAGTTAGAGATACCTGCAGGTTTCCTGAAAGTGTACTCGATCCTTTCATCTATGTCACTAATGAAGATATTAAATAATGCTGGTCCCAGTATGGACCCCTGAGGGACACCTCTTGTCACTGGTGTCTAGTGGGACTCTGAGCCATTGACCACTACCCTCTGGATGTGACTGTCCAACCACTTTCCTATCCATCTAACAGTCATCAAACCCATCAAATTCAGTTTGGAGAGGAGGATGTTGTGAGGGACCAGTCAAAGGCTTTACAAAAGTCCAGATAAATGACATCTTTAGCCCTTCCCTTGTCCACTCATGTGGTTACTCAATCACAGAAGGCCACTGGGTTGGTCAGACAGGCCTTGTCCTTGGTGAAACTATGCTGGCTGTCCCAAATCACCTACCTCCATATGTCTTAGCATATCTCCTAGGAGGATTTGTTCCATGATCTTCCCAGGCTGACAGGTTGACAGTTCCCAGGGTCCTCCTTTCTACCCTTTTAAAAGGTAAGTACAACGTTTCCCCTTTTCCAGTCACTTGGGACTTCTGGCTGCCATGGCTTTTCAAATACCCTGGAGAGTGCCTTGGCAACTCCATCAGCCAATTCCTTCAAGACTGTGGGGTACATCTTATCAAGTCCCATAAACTTATCTATGTTAAGGCTCCTTAGGTAGTCACAAGCCTGATCTTCTCTTGCAGTGGGAGTTTTCTATCCCATCCACCACCCTGCTGTTGATCCACTGAAGAGGTCTGGAAAGGGAGGCTACCAGTGAAGAGTGAGGCAAAAAAATTGTACCTCAGCTTTCTCTTCATCTGTTGTTGGCAATTTACCAGCATGATTTATCAGTGGGTGTACACCTTCTTTGACCTGCCTTTTCTGGGTAGATCTTCAGCTCATCCTCATTTAAAATAGCCTGGTGGTTTTCCGGGTTTCTTCCAGCTTTCTGCAGGTCCAAAAGAAAATACACATGCCAAGTCTATCTGGATTAGTCTACTGCTCAGCAGGGTCCTTCTCTTGCCTTGAAGACAATCCCATCTTAAGGCAACACAGTGGTCAAAGCCTTTGCCTGTGTGCTTGATAAGTCAACTTCTTTCCAGCCTCTTTGCATTTCTTAGTTGATCTCAATGAATCAGACAACAATGAAGAATCTGTACTTACTTTTTCCTTCTGCTATTCTGAAATTCATTAATGTACTGCAAAGGCTAGTACAAACACACCTGAGCACCAGTAGGAAAGTCCAGCATAACAGAATGACTTATATGAAAATCATGAAGAACCATTAAGTGGACAGTCTACTTAAGTGTTGCCATATAGTAATTTTTATTTCCCTTTGAAAATTTTGAACATAAGCTGTACCCAAGTAATGGTGTGAATACAAGTGCAGCTACCTCTGGTGTGTTAGGAGCTGTGCTAATAATCAAGTCTTCATAAAAACATACAGTAGAACACTCAAAAAAATTAACTGTGCAGTGCCAAATGATTATTGCTGAGCTTTTTCTTTCTGCTAGACTTTCATTTGTTTGTTGGGTTTTTTTTTCCCGTGTACCATACTGAAAGCTACAAGTAGTGGAATTGCTAGTAATCTGTGAACTGAAAAGAGAACACTTGCTGTGACTTCCTTTTTTCTAAAAGCATATGTAAAATAACATGCAAAGTCTTAAACCAGTCGGTGTTCAACTGTAGCTCTCTCCCTCATATTAAAGCCTAATAAGGCTTAAAAAGAACCCTTACAATTTCAAAACACCTCCCTTTTACAGAAGTCAGTCTGTTTTAGGACTTCACCATCTGGATGGGGAAGCTTGATTATGTGTCTATAGAAAAAAAACAAAACAACAAACCACCTGATTAGTAGATGAGTTCTGGATGGGAACAATTGCAGGGTGCTATCTTAGAGGGAACATAGAAGTTAGAAACAGTGTTGTGAGGCTCTCAAAGCTGCACAGCTGATAATTATTCTTTTATTCTTAGCTAAGTGGTACCAGGGTGTTATACTTAAAAAGCTGTTAAACACAATATTTTCCACCACATTATATAACAACTATAGTGTGGGCCAAATTTAGACCTTTGGTACTGTTCAGAAAAAAGCTATGCTTGTTCTGCCTTTCAGAACTGCAGGTGTGCTTGTTTGATGTGTGCTTTGCATCTTTTAGCAAACCTTTTATTTACATTTAAGATATCAGGACTGGCCTGACAGCTCTGAGATCTGAGAACTGTCAGGAGATGTTGAGTCTACCACGTCTTTAGCCTAGCACTGACAATCAGAATCTTATTTAGTCTGAGTGGTCAGCTGGGCCCCATGGAAGTCACAGACCCTTGAAGTGTGGCAGTCTGAAATGAGAGGTCATGAGAAAGATCCTAAGGGTGATGAGACTTGCTTGTGAGTGATGGATTCTGCTTCCTAATGTGCTTTGAGAGATGCTGGAAAGGTAAAGATTCCTGAATGTAAGTTTTGTTGGTAATATATATTGTTGCCTAACAAACTGAGGGTTTTATTACTTTTACCTAAATATTGTATTGCTTCAGTTTATTTTGTTGTTCTCATACTTCTTGGAAAAACCTTACCTGCATACTCTCTGAAGTATTAGGAGGGATGATCTTGTTAAGGTTCCTAGTATCTGATTTTCAGGAACTGCTGATGGGGAAGCTGCAGGCTGGCAGCAAAACAGCATCATACAAATTCGTTTTACCTCACTTCACTGTCCATTGTATCCTCAAGGCAATCATTGTAAGAGGTCATCAGGAACCTCTGCATATGTTAACCACATCTCAGCTTCCTCAAAAGCATTTAATTCAGTACACTTAAAAACCGGTTATAAACAAAGCTATTCCTATTCTCAGTAGTGATCTTGCTGAAATCTACACTGTAATATCAGTAAACTGGTGTGTTTGAGAAGTAGTGAGCTGAGATGTCTGTTGTATTGCAGAACATACTGTATTCTCTTTTGATAAACAGGCTGGAAAATCCTGACTTTATTTGCCAGGGAATTCCTTGGGATCAGATAGCATTTACAGTAATATGCATCTGAAAGAGAGTGTCTACAATTTAATGGGGATTTTTGTTGAGTGTTGGTTAATGTGTTTACTGAAGTGGTAAGCACTGCAAAATTTTCTTTAAATGGTTCCTCCAAGTGATCTCAATTAAAACAATTTCTTCTTACTTTACTTTTTTTCCCAGAGATAAATGGACATTTTTTGAAGTTGTGGAGTGTTTTTGCAATAGCCACGTGTGTGAAGTTTAAGAGCTGTGAAGGAGGTTCAAGTTTTTGAGAATGTGCTCAGAAACATAAAAAGATAGGAATCTAGCATCCAAGATGGTGAACAGTACTGCACTAAGCTATTTGGCAGTAATCCATGCTGGGGTGTTTTAATTGAAAAGTAGTTTTAGTTAGCTTGTTTGCCTGATTTTTTGCTTGCCTGACATTTTGAAGATAAGGTTAATTTGAAGTGAAACAAGTTAAGGGAGATGTTATAGATGGCAATAATAAGCCCACCGAAGAAACATTTCTCTACCTCGGAGTCATGTTTGTATGTAGCTTACCCAGATGCGTCCATGCCAGCAGTATCCGAACTTGATGTTTGAGGTACAGAGCTTGCAAACCAGCATGCCTGGGCTGAAACTCACTTAGCTCCGAGTTCAGTGTGGAGAAGCATTCTCCCCCTAAGATCTACATCGGCGAAAAAAAAAAAAAACAACAACAAAAAAACCCAACAAAAACCCAAAAACATAGGTAGGCTTTCTAGGTGAAGCTTACACCCTACATGTAGGATTATTTTTCTAAAATTATTTGCATACTGACAGATCAGTTGTTGGGGGGTTATTGAAGAAGGGAATGTCTTCCTGTCTGTAACTGAAGCTCCTGCAACAGTTCCAATGGACCATTTGGCAATTTTGTTTAAACCATGGCTTTCCATACCATTATGGGGTCCATTTCCAGCGTTGTGTTGCAGTTCCAAGACTGTTTCATCAGCCCTTTTTTTGCTTAAAGCCAACGTGTGGTACTTTGTGCACGCGCACGTACACACCCACACACCTACAGAGGCTTCGGGTTAGAGCAAACACGATTGCAGGTATTCGAGCACTCCCACACACAAACCCATGCACACAGGCTTTGGGTCATTTGAGCACTCCTTTAAACAGCTGGTGCTTCGGCGGCTCATCATTGTTCGGAACACTTAAAGGTGCGCTTACATCTTTCCCCACGCTTTTAATAAACATCAACCAGTTAATTTCTGATGGTGCCGCGGTGGATAGGTAAGAGGGGGGAGGACAGCGCGAAGCGGGTCCCGCCGGGCTGGAGGTGCGTGTACGGAGAGGGCAGCGGAGGGTGCCCCGCACGGCTCCGAGCCCCTGTTCCGCGGAGCTCCCGCCGCGTTCGACACCGCCCTTGAGGGGGCGGACCCGCGGGCGGCCGCGGGGCGGGCGGCAGAGCCGAGGCGAGCGGCGAGTCCGGCCGGGCCGAAGTTTTCTTGTGCCGCCCGGGAGTGCGCAGAGGAGCGCGGCCCCGCGGAGGGGCAGAGCCGCGGCGGGCGCTGCCCGTGGTGGCACCATGAGGGAGCGGCGCTCATGTCTGGGCAGCGGGCAGCGCAGGATGGGCGCGCTGGAGCTCGCCGGTAGCCCTGTGAAACGCTTGCGAACTGAGCGCGCCTTTCACTGTCTCTTCGCAGAGGAGGCCTACCAAAAACTGGCTAGCGAGACCATGGAGGAGCTGGACTGGTGCCTGGACCAGCTGGAGACCCTGCAGACCAGGCATTCCGTCAGCGAAATGGCCTCGAACAAGGTAGGAGCCCGCGGGCTCGGCACCCCCGCCCCGCTCCCCCTTGGCGTGGGCGGCCGCGGGGCCGGGGGGGCTGGAGCGGCGCTGGGCGGACAAACTGCCCTGGGCGAGCGGTCTCCGTACTTGGGCTCAGGTGCGGGAGCGGCTTCTGTCCTGGTTTTGTACACCGTTCTCGTGAATGTCAGGGCAAGTTGTGAAAGTGATGCGCGTCTTGGAAAGCTACACTGTTTCTCTGTGTCAGTTTAAAAACAAAAAGAGATTGTTTCGGGCTGCTGACGATAATCCCTTCGGTTGCTCTTCCTTTTCACAGCACCCCATGCAGAACTAGGAATCTTTCCTAGAGGTGGTGTATAAAGTAGCATGAAAAGGTGATACAGGTACTTCTTAAGCCCAGGGGAGATGTATTCTGGATTCTGTTTGTAAACAGTAACGCTGACAGCTCTCATAACGCTGTTTATGAAAGAACACGGTCGGAACCGAGATGCCATCACAATAGACACCTACATCCAGAGGCGTGTTCTGAGACACACTGTGCACTTCCTTCCCATCCTGGAACCTGAGGATGCGTGTTTTCTGGAAACTGTGTTGGGAAGTGCTGTGGTCTGTGTGGGCATTAGTTTTGCAGTTTGAAATCAAGTTTCCATGTCCTCCATCCATAACTACACTTGCCTTCATGATTTCAGTCTGCAAAGATTAGTTACATTTCATGAGCTAACTTTTTTAAGACAAATTAATATGCCTGATGTCTTCCTTCAAAATTTGTTTTTAGATTTGTCATCATCAGAGTATTTGGGCAGCTAGATGCACAACTAGAAATAAGAAGCTTTAATTTATTAAGCTACTTTTCCATCTATTATGTCTGCAAAAGCAGCTGATGATAGATATTTTAGCACCTTTTAACCACTTTAATTGCAATTAGTAAGTTATTTTTTTTAAAAAAAGTTAGAAAATAATTGTTTTGACTCAGCTTATGCCTTCCTAAAATTCTGCTATCTTGCTTTGACTGGCCTTAACAAGTATTTGCTGTTCTTTGTTGGCTGCTTTTAAGTTCCTGTTCAAGTGTATTGCATGTCAGATGTGAACTATTAGTCCCACAATATATTAGTTTAGTCCCACAATATAGTATTCCCCGTGCTTTTCTTGGCTTTAGAGACTTTTAGCACCAATTAGATCTCTGTTTTAAAAGTTATATGCCTGGCATTACACTATTCTCTGAACTACATTTCCAGTTTTTTTTATTGCCAGTTGAAAGATCTTGTTACTCAGAGTGTATTGTGTATGTTTTGGCAAGTTACAAAGTCAAAAGTTTTGGAGAAACAATTGCTAACAAGTCTGAACACCTATCAGTTTCCTGACTTGTGATAGCTGTATAGCTTTCATAAGGTGCTGGACTTTCTTCAAGTATTTATTTACTACCTCCCTATAATAGATAAGATATGCAGGGTATTTTATGAACAATAAGGGCAAACTTTTCAGAGTAAGGTAAAACTAATTGCAAATCAATGTGTCTTAAGTTTTGCCATATATATTCATTCAGATTTCTACTCAAAGAGTACATTTTAAAAAATAAAATTTGACAACTGCTTTTCATGTGTAGACACAGATGTCCTACCTCAAATACTATGTTCTATTTGTATTTATTTGAATTAGTAAACTTTTTCATTCTTTTTTTGAGAATTCTGCCCCCTTATATAGGAATTTGTGTCACCTTTCAGTGTTTGTTTCATTTTGTTTGTTAAGACACTTAAAAAAAGTTGATTTGTGCCACTAATCATAATGTGAACATTCTTGGATATAAAACAGCAAGCCAATATAACACTTTGAGAAAATGTCGTGCAGGAGCATTTCAGGTGTACTACAGGTTGTCCTAAAGAATCAGATTACTTTTGATTACTAAAATGTATCCAGCATTTATACAATACTCCTATTGTAATCTAACTGCAAACTGTAACATCTCAGTGAGGCATATAGGTAAATTATACTATTTTAGCTTATTGAGACACTGAAGTAGAAAAACTTTACTCAAGGCTGAGGACATAAACTTCAGTACAGCAGTGAATATATAATAACCCTAACCCCATTCTCTATTCAAAGAGTAGGTCCTGTAAAATGAGATGAGAAAATCAGGAAAAGAAATGTTGGTACAAAACATAGTTTCTCACTGTGTTTATCTCTTTCCTTTTCTCTGGCTTTCTCTAAGAACCAACCCAAAAGACTGATTGGTTGTTGGGGTTTTTTTCCCCAGACCCTCAGCTACTTCCCTTATTTATTTCTTCCCCCTCTGTTTTGCATATAACAGCATTTTCACCAATGTTAGTTTTCCTTATTTATGTGAACACATGAGAGACATTAGGGGTTCATAAGAATTGAGCCCTGCACCAGGTAAGAGCTTTTGCCCATTGTGGAAAAGCTACCGTAGTAGAGGGAAAAAAATCCAAGGTGGAACCGGTATTTTGTGTCCTGAATGTTTGAAGTAGACTAGGAAGTGAGTCTTATCTTCAGTCCCTCTTTGTGCAGTGAGTTGGCAGTCTGAACTCTTGGTTGCATCTGTTTGGAATCCCCTTACTGTCGTAATGCTTGCGTAGGACTTGCATTAGCATATCCCAATCCAGGGGTATTTATTTTGTTTAGGTGCCCCTCATGCTCAATTAGCAGTAGTCTATGACGTGCCAGCTCACAGCTTTGGATGGCTGAAAGTGGAATGACGCAGATATATAAGAAGATCCTTCTCCCTGCTTAAAATTGCTTGAAGCAGTAGGCATGGGGTGCTATCTGAAATCTCCAGATGAGCCCAGGCATATTATGGGATTAAGCGTTACCCCAAAAACTTTGAAAACATGCTGTAGGTCTGTTTTGTAGCAAGCTAGCCATGATACTTGGCTGCCTAAGTTACACCAGTATGACTGTAATATCCAGATGATTTCTCATTTCCCAGCCATCCCTGTAATAAGCAGATTTCCAATTGCCTGCAGGCATTGCACATGTACTAACTGATGGATAGATCTGTGATGCAGCCATAGGCATATTTTGTAAATAAATGTGATTTCGAAAGGACATATATTGTGAATTGTCATTATGTTGTTATGAATCTTACAGTACTTGGTGTTTTCTTAAATTGCTAGCTTCTGCAATTGGGTGCTAGCAAGAGAAAAACAGCTTTTTAAAAACATAGGAAGTTTGCTTTTTTTTTTTTTTATGAGTTCTTTTTTTCTGCTAAATGATACTGAAGAAAAAATTAATAGACTTTACATTCTCTGGGAGAAGAAGTACTTTTTTCCAGTACTCAGTTTGGCAGTACATTGATAAGGTCCTGATTCTGGATCTGAGAGTTTTTCTTTGATGGGGAGTGAACAAATTAAGAATTCCAGTAAAAAAGATTTAGCAACAACTTTCTGTTAGCATTATTGTAGATTAGTCAAATATGGAGGAATACATATAATGAAACTTCTATGCAAAAACATATTTTCACTTCTGTAATCGTGATTTTGCAAGCATCTCAAGTTTACTGCTTTTATGTGTCTGAGTATCTGACTTTAGACATGGAAAAAGTTTCAATTCACGTTGCTTTTGTTTCAGTTTTAAGTGTCCTGCTTTTGCAGGATTTGCTAATAAGTGGTAATGATCAAGAGTTTGGAAAATGGCATTCATAGGGTACTTCTTTCCCATTAAAACTTAGTCTTTTCTCCAGGAAGCTTTTTTAGGTGTCAAAGTTGAGAAGATTTAGGATTCATTTCATTGGACCATGTTAACTACTAATATACTTTTTAAGTATAAGACCGCCTTTTAGTTGTCTAGGTTGTATACCAATATGTGCAAACGCTCACAGATTAGAAGTCTATTTACAGTTACTAGTGCTAGTTACTATTAAAAAAAACGCTTTCTGAGATTTTTTGAGTTCTTTGAAGATGCACAAAACATCAATGCTGTGAACCACCTAACATCCAGGGACTACCTTAATATAACACTCAGCACAAACATTAGTGGGATTTTGGTTTATGTTTATAGTTCTGTACTTGATTATACTTGAAGGAAACAAAGACAACTTGAAATCTGTTCAGTTATGGTTTTGGTGTGGGTTTTTGTTGGTTGGTTGGTTGGTTGTTTTTTTTTTACAATTCCTCCTGAAGTTCCCTGCCAATTTGAGCTGGTTTATAATCACATTTTCTTGCTGCTATGAAGTATTTTTCATTTCATGTTTTCAACACTAAAAAGTTCACACAAGCAGTGGGGAGCTGACTAACATAATATCCGGGGAAAGAGTGAGGCTAAACTTATTATTTAGGTCAAAGAAAGGACCATGTGTAAACTCTAAAATTCTTCAAACAGATTGCTGTGTCACCTTCACTGTGTTTTCCCAGGAGACTCCTGTTGCCTGCATTCCACTGTAACCCTTGCTGGGGTGAAAAAAGCAGGGCTGAAGGCTCCTCCACTCTCTTGGCAGCGCTTCTCAAAAGCCCCCACTGGATGGAGAAGCGTCATTGTGATAGCACAGGCTGTCAGCAGCCCTCTGGATTTACCCATGCCCAGAATACATTGCACTGACGAAAGGCTCTGACTCCTGATTTAATCAATTTATCTCTTTTATCTTTGTCTTACTCTGTGGTAAATCTTAAGTGCTATGGTGGTCAGTACTGTTGTATGGTCCTAGATAGGCTGTGTTTAGAACCAATAAACACGGATCAGTCTTTTATTAACAAGTTGTTTTTAGTGTTGTCTTTTTTGGATTCTTGCTGCCAGCTTTGGAGATAGGTTCATGGCACAGTTAGGGACTTGTCTTCAGAAACTACTTTTTGTATGTAAGAGTGTAAGTTTTTTGCAATGTTTTTTTCAAATGTAGAAGCTCAGCCAGAGTAAAATTTTAAAGTCTTCTGTCACATCCACTGGTTAGAGTAACCTGTTTCCAGTTAAGGGACAGGATAATTTGTCACATTCACTTAAGAGGATTAAAATATCTGTTGTTCTCTTGGGTTTCAGCTGGTGCACATGAAAAATAGGTGTTGGAAATATAACAATAGAAAAGAAATTTGTTGTTGTCATGACTAAATATAGGGTTTGTTATGTGACAGTCATCTTATATAATGTCTAGCAATGCCATTGCGCTTGGCTGGCCAACATGATAGTTTAATTGGGTCTTATGTTCTCAGATCCTTCTAGGAAATGTCTTTAGAGTGCTGCTTGTGGTAATGATTACAATTAAGAGGCAGCTGTTCACAAGAAAATGCTTGTTGAGTGCACCATCAGGGAATTTTTTGTTCATTAAAGATTTCAGTTTTTATAGTGACAGAGTAAAGGGATACTGATAAGGTAGTAAGTCTGAATTTTAATTAATGCATATTTGTGCAGCTTCCCCAATTTTGCTGTACTTTATAACAAGAGAAAAGGACAGGAATATTGTGGAGGTAGGGAAGGACTGTGGTTCCAGGAACACTTCTCCTTTTCTATGCACTGAAGCTGGCCTGAAATGATTTTTTTTAAGACCTCTGGATTGCAGCGCAGTTCCCTGTGCACAACTTTCTTTGCCATCAAGTAAGACTGCTCATGCTTCTGAAGAACAGCAGACTTGCTCTCGGGTAACTGCAGTGATGAATGAGATGTGTGTATCTATATATGTGTGTGTGTATATATATAGTACTTTGCTGGCTGTATTGCACAAGGATGTGCTGCAGCAAGATAAAGGGTAGAACTTGCTTTTGTGCAGATTGCTTGCCCCAGTTGCTCCATAAATGTTAACTTATGAACACTTCCATCTTCTCAGAAACAAGTGAATAGAGTAGTGGCATCTGCCTGCTGTGGCTGAATCTCTTCTGTCCAAATCTATGCTGTTTCCATAGGGGTTGTTGGGGTGCTGCCAAAGGAGAAAAATCATGAAACATACTTTTTCTGCTAGGGTAGTTAAGGGGGGCTTTGGTAGTATGGTAGGATGTAGGTGTCTTGGGAAAGAAGCAAAAGAAGCGGGTTAAGCTCCAGGTAACAGAGTTGTGAGCAGCCCTTACTCCTTGTATGGGTACATGATGGCAAACATGATGGCTCCTTGGGCCACGATGAACAAGCATTTTTGATTTTGAAACATCTTTTTTGCATGGTGGGGTGAGCCCTTTCTGCTGTTTTTTGGGACTCTTATCAAGCAGAAGTACCCAGCACAGGCCATCCTGTTCTGTGCCAGTGCAAAGGAGTCTTTGGTGACCCACAGCAGTTAATAGAAAGAGCACTGGCATTTCAAGGCTCCAAAACAAGTTAGGAATGGTTAATTTCACAGATTCAGTCTGTATTTTAAATTTTAGAAAAACATTGATTTCTACATGTCTCATTTACTGCTCTTTAAAAGGCAGTGTATTCAAGAGCTGTGTGCTAAGAATTATGCCTCTATGAGGGTTGCTGTTATTTAACACTTTTCAGCTTTTTAGCTGCTTCTAGGGTTGCTGAGCCTTCCAGTCCCTAATAACTTGACAATTTTTTCTATAAGTGTAAGCAAATGGTCCATGCCAGCATACAAACAACTCCTTTTTTTTTTTTTTTTTTTGTAGCCTTTTTTATAGAAAATGCCACAGTATGAAAGATTTCCATTTAGCATAATGGGACAGAATAATACAGATAAAATGTTATGGAGTTAATAACTAGCATTTGATGTAAGAAAATAATATTATTTTCAACTACCATAATAAAGGATTTTAAAATTAGGAAGTTTTTCCAGAAGTTGAATTATTTAAAATGTCACATCAGTGTGCTTTTTTGTGACATTTACAAAAAATACTTTTTTTTTTTTTTCAAAGGTCTTACTTGGAAAGGTTCTTCACAGGAATGAGTATTTAATAACTTCTTGCTTAGTAATAAGGTGGTATTTGTGACAACTGAAAGGTATAATATAAATATCCAGTACTTGCGGCTCAAATATCCAGTACTTCTGGCTCCTTGTGACAACATTCAGAGCCAAGAACTCTTGCATTTATATATGTTAGTGTCCTGCTTTAGTCAAGGTAAGACTAAGATATGAAGCATTTTGGAAGCAGTGGCCATTCTTTTTTCTTTTTTTTTTTCTGTTTTGTTTTGTTTTTGTTTTTTTTTTTCTTTTTATTAAATTTTATGGTTTTAATAAGGCACAATTTCTACTATTATGAAGTTTTGTTACAAAAAATGCGGTGTTTGCCAAAATGTCAGTTCAGACTCTGTCTCATAAAGAAACTGCACAAAGAAGCTGTTCTGTTTCAGTTACGTTAGTAGGGGTTTTGCTATTATATGCCAAAACTTTCCATGTTTAGGAGACTTACCACATAATTGTGTTCTGGATGGATATTTCTTGGTTTATGGTTTGTTGTTTGTTTGTTTGTTTGAGGTTGGGTTTTGTTTGTTTGGTTGGTTGGTTTTGTTTTTTTAATAGAGTGTATCTCAACAGCAATTAATCCCAGTTCTGGTTGACTTGCAACTAGTCCCCCAGGGAGCTGCAAAACTGAACCTGGGCAAACTAAGGTACAATGAAAAGTCATGCTACTCATTCTACCTTAAAACCACAGGAGCAGAACAGTGGCCAGCACATGCCTCTTGAGCTGGATTCACTTCTGAGCAGTTCAGCTGCAGCTTCCCTGTGGCTGCCCTGTTATGTGCCTGGTGGCAATGATGTGCTGTGATGGGGACTGCTGCTTCATCTGGATCTCCAGCCATGGGAGACACTGCTTGGCTAGGGCAAGTTCTGCCTGTTGTTGGCTCTGCTTGTCTGCTCCGGGTGTTGAAATGGAGCTGCACAGGAAATAGTATCATCTGCTGTAAATCACCAGCGATGGAGGAACACTGAATCAAGATAATGTATAGGGACTGTTTACAAGGTTATCTACAAATAAAACTTAAACAGCTTGTTACTTTATTAATTAAGTTGTAGCCCACTAATATAGGATCAGCTAATGAAACAGTTATCTGAATACTTCTCTAAGATCCCACACACAGCAAGACAATACTGTTAACTAAAGTCTCTACTCATAATTGCTATAGGAAAGGCTGCTGGTTTATGCATTTCTGCTATTGATTGTATTTGGGGATGGAAAGGAAGAGGGCAAAGGAAAGTTAAACTGGAAGCAGACCTTCCAGTTAAATTTGATTGATTTTCTTATAGTAAGAAATATCAGACTTGCAAATAATATATGTATGTAGTTTTGTTTAGTAATAGTTTGTCTTTCCTGGTCAAGGATAGTTTCTAATTTGTACAGAAAGTATGGAAGCAGCTTATGAATCTATGTAAAACAGTCCTCAGTATAAAACTCCACTATCTGAGTTAGCTTTTCACCTGTGAAACAACATGGATCTTTAAGGTCCTTTTTTTGCTCTACTTGTAATGTAAGTTATTTTAAAAAAAAAACAAAACAAACCAAAACAACAAAAGTCTGTGCTATGCTACAGTGATACACAATGACATTCACTTAACTTGATATACAGATCAAAAGCATTTCTATTACACAGACTGGGGAACTGAGGCAGAGTGGTTAAGATGTGTTTGTGGCAGTCTAAGGCTGGAGTACTTCAAAGGATCTTGCTGTTGCTTTCGCATGTTCAGGTGTGCTGTCCAGTTAGTGTTGGCATGGCACTGCCCGATGGTAGAGCTCTCTGTGTGCCTTCCTGCATTCACATCGAAGTTAAGTTTTGCATCTGGGAAGATCAGTAGCAGGTTTCATGAACAGGAGAATGCAATCCACTCTCATCAACACTAGACATTGGCAAAATGTTAATAAGGCAACAATTGCTTTCATGTATGCTAGTCCAGGCTGATTTTCCATCTCCTCCATAATTCTTCACCACTAGTTTAACATGTGTTAATTGTTTTGCTTGCTTGTGTTCATAAGCACCGTAGGCTAACCAGTGGCATTTTCTTTTCACCTGGTTTGTCTTTTTGGAGAAGTTTACAAGTAGTTGTTTGGTTTTTTTTCAAAGTCATATAAAGGATTTGAAAAAAAGTCAGTGTTCATTTTATCCTGGAATGAACAGCTGGACCTTACAGGAAATGTATGTGGTTAACTGCAGCCTCCTAACCATTCTGCTACATCAGTCATGTTCCCCATATACATAAGGCTAGAAGTATTGTGTGATGCATATAATGATGTGTGGTTTTTAATTGAATTAGTTTACATGATTGAAGGGACCTGTAAAAGCAGGCACAAATATATTTAAACCAGGCTGTGTGATCTTGTGGTCAAGGCTGACTGTACAGACCCAATGGAATAATTTTACCCAGAATTATGCACAACGTAACACCGCCAGCTGAGATACTAACATTTTTGTAAACTTGATTTTTGTCATTCAGAATTAACAGATGTAACAGAGGTATCTTTTCTAGTGGCCAAGAAAGAGCAAAATTAATAACAATACTGATATTTTAATTACCATAAATCAGCTTCTAAAAAGAGAACCCCAAGGTGGACAGGTAGAATTTTATAATGCTCTCTTGTTGTATACTGATACCGGTCAATAGATTCAGGAAGGCACCACTGCACAAATTGGTACTGAAAAAGTTACTTTATTTGCAGGGACGAGATAAGATGTTAGATATTTTTTCCTACTCTTTCTCAAGAAAAAGTTTATACTGTGTATTGTAAAATATAAACTGAAGGGTACCTCATCCTGAAAGATTAGTGTATGTAGAAACAATGATTTTTCATAATCTATCAGCCCCCTCTTGGCACATCAAAGGGTGGTCCAAATGAAGAGCAATTTAGTGAGTATATGCTTAATGTGTACTTGCTGACACAAGGAAGCAATTGTTAGTTTTCAGAACTGATCAGAACAAAGAAAGAATAAACAATCTAGGTGACATTGTATCTGTGACCTTTAGCCATGTTTCTACAAACTTCATCTATGGGACACTGAAAAAATAGTGCAACTCCAACAGAAAAGAATGGTAATCATGGAGCACAATAGAGATTAGAGTAAGGGGGGGAAAAAAAAGGGAAATAACAAGGTAGTGCTCTTTCACTAATAGAGTAAAAAAGTTTGTGGAAGTTGTTTCAATGGAGACAACTGAAAAGTAGGCAGCTACGTAGATGTTGTGGACTTGAGCATCTTTGAGTATACTTTAAGGAAAAATTGCCAAGACAGATTAGAAAACAGACTTTTTAAGTATGTAATAATGTTTTGAGTAGTTAGCATATTTGGCAAACTTTATTGGTCCTGTGATAGGTAATGACAAATGCAAGGAACGTTTAAATTTTTTTTTTTAAAGATTTTATAATTTTTTTATTTTTTTTTTTTTTAGATTTGCTGTCTGTTGCAAATGATTTTGAAGGATAAGGTCTTGGCTATTAGCTGCTGGGTTTGCAGGTGATTTTTGTTCTGGAGTATGTCAGTAGTATTGTGAATCTTGGCTACTGTTGGCTTTATGGCCACAATAGGGGCACTGGTGACTCTTACCTATGGTAAAATAAGTAAGCTGTGATACATTAGAAGTGATGCTAGTGGGTAGTGTGAATGTTAACAAAGCTTTGCTTTTTGCCTGGTTTTCCCCATGAACAAAGAGACAGACGTCCTCTGCAGGAGCACGTGAAACAATGTTTTCAGTTTGGTAGCTGAAAGAAATGAAACAAGTTATAAAATACTAGAATAACATTTGAAAGTTAATGATGAACACTTGTAAAGGTGGTTTTTTTACTGACTTCTTGTTACATGAATTAAAATGCTCACTACTTTGCAGCTCCATAACAGCATCTCAGATGCTAGTGGGACAGACAGGTATTTGAGACATTGCAAAATGCAGTATTTATTTTGCTTTCTAAATTAGTTCCCTGGGAAGTCTTCCTTCTTAGCCTTAGCTCACCCATGTTCATCTTTTGCTGTCACAGAGAACTAGACTTAAAAGTACTCCTGCAGCCTAGTCTGGGTGCATTTTTTGTGTGTGTAAGGTGTCTGGAAGCAGCCCTTGTGTGTGGCCTTTCAGGCAGCGCGTTTGGATTCCTCAGCATCTCTGCCCTCTGCCGCATGTTGATCACCTCGGGAGAGGGTACTGCTGCTCCTGGGAATGCTCTCCCCGTTGATCCAGGTACCATAAGAGGAAGAGCCTAGGCCAGTCCTGGGGAATCAAACAGGTCATGGGGAAAAAAGCGCAACCCTGACATATGGTGTGGCCATAGCAGCAAACAGAGATGATGGTGCCGTTTTGGAGTAAATGCAGGCTATTGTGGCTAAACAAGAAGCCAGAAAGTATCTTGGCTAGATTTACAAAGCTATTCTGCATGTGCATGTCTGGGTTTTTCTTAAACACACGGCGTGCAAGAAGATAGCTTAAAAAAAATCAGAATCTGAAATTAAGTATGTAAGGGTGTCTTTAAATGAATTATTTTTAACTTGCACTCGAAACTTTAGCTGGAACATTTGTAAGCACATTTACTCCTGAGAAATACTAATGTGATGAATTATTGGACCAATCATAGAATACCTCTTTAGCTGTATGATCTTTAAAGTCCAGCGTCCAGATTTCTCAGTAAAATTTTTCCTGTACTATGAAGCATGGCCACAGTTTTGTGTATCTGAATACTGGACCTAGGTAAGAATGCATTTTATAATTTGGCAGTTGTTTTTTCCATCTTTGTTAGCATCATTAAAATAAAATATATGTGTTTTGTAGATGGGAGGGATTTTCTGAAGCTCTTTTTGGTTTCTGAAAAGGTTTCAGAGATTTTATTACAGGAAAACCCTTATCCCTGTGACAATGATGCAGTTTGATATGTAGTCAGAGCTTGGCATTTGTAGCACATCCTTCAGTACAAACCTTGATTTTTAAAATGGAACAGCTAAATTTTAAATAGAAGATGACAAAGTGCTCTGAAAAATGTATGCAGGAATAAATTATGGCATTTGGGGGCTTTTTTTTTTTTTATGGTCAGGAATATACGTCTTAATCTCATCTTTGTTTCACAGGGCTGTGAAAGATAGATAGTTTATAGGAATGATACAATAAATACAGCAATACAAAGTAAAACTGTGCTGTGGGATAAAGTAGAACTACAGGAAGAAAGAGAGGTTGGTAACTATGTTGTGTTTTGTCTTTCCAGGTAGATATTCTCATGTATCTTTTAGATTGTATAGATGTGGTATAAATAGAAGCATGTTGATGTACATAGGCAGTTTAGGTCTGTTCTTGAAATCATTATCAGACCTAGAAAAAAGCTGCCTGACTGATTAGAGGCAGGATGAGAGAACAGGCAGGTGTTGGGTCTTAAATTTTGTTATACTCTGTCATTTGAATAGTGTGCATAAGTATGAAACTGTGCCTTAATTTCTCTTGAGGAAAGAGTCATATTTGGTTTGTTTTTGTTTTCTTTCTTTGCTTCCTTCTACAGTGCCTTGACTATTGTGAAATAGCACATTCTATACAAATCTGTCTGTTCCCCAGTCTGTCTTTTAACTCCATGTCCTGCCCAGCAGTGATGCTGATAC
Source organism: Premnoplex brunnescens (assembly GCA_035040995.1). Lineage (NCBI taxonomy): Eukaryota > Metazoa > Chordata > Aves > Passeriformes > Furnariidae > Premnoplex > Premnoplex brunnescens. Next base: position 54,586,543 of record JAWWLT010000092.1, read on the forward strand.
ACATAATTTTATTGAATGGAAGGAGTCACCCACCTGTGCTGTCTCTTTCAGTGGTTTGCCAGTGGACTTGTACGCAGAAGCACTGGAAGTGTTAAATCCTTTTTGATTACCAGAAGTCTTCAAGGAGTCTGTCAGCAGACTTAGACAAATAACTTTGCTTTGCTTCTTAGTCCTTTTCCCCTCAGGAAATTTTCTAATCAAGACCTGGGACTTTGTGAATTTATACTGATATTTCGATATAAGGTGATTAGCATAGTGATACACTGAACTATAGGTATGTGTTGTGCTTACACTGAGTTGGACACTATTGTGAATTCTCAGCACCTAGTACATGCTGAGAAAACAGTCTGAAAATCAGAAGCCATGTGTGATTTTTAAAAGCCAGGAATATGCTTTTGACATGTGTAGCAGTAAATGAAGCGGTAATTAACAGAACAGGTATATCAGTCTCATGAAGTGAGTATGAAAATTAATAATCACTGAAGTTATCAAATGTCACATCTCATTTCAAATAGAATTTGCCTTAGACAAGACATAGACTCCCTAGTTATCTAGTTAACTATACAGTCCCATACAGTTGAATTACAGTTTTTACACCCATTCAGTTTTATTTTCTTGTTTGGAGATTGAACAAAAGTATGGCATTGGAGTGGGAGGAGAGGACCGACCTAGAGGGTGGTAGCAGAGCATCACTCCAGTTGCCTGGGGCATTTGAGCACTTTATGTGAATTCAACTATCTAGAGAGAATCTTTATTTTAGCAGGCTGTGGATGGAGCCTAAAGCTGGTTTTATTTGTCATTGTTTCTTTGATAAAGAGCTAATAGAATCAGCTGTTAAAGCTTCTTTGGAAGACTGGAGAAAGTTTAATTAGTTGCATTGTATGGGCCTTTTTAACATTTCTGTCCTTGTTGTGGCAAAAGTGGGCTTGTGCCCATTTATGTGTGCCCACGTAAATGGACAGGCTGATGTCTTTCTGCATCAGCTGAGGTCTTACCAGTGTTTCATGTGTTACTCAGAGCTTTTTAGCAGCCAAATTTTCACAGCTTTTTTTTCTTTTTTTTTTTTTTTACTGATAAAAATGGAAGCCAAAGATGACGATGCCATACCTATTTAGACCTTATTGTTTTTGTTTGATCTTTAACATCTTTTCCAAACAAGGGGTGATTTTTATAGAGACTTAATAGTATTTATTTAAGAGTAGTGAAATATCAAAAATGCCTTGTTTCTTCATAAAATACCTACTAATAATGAAATGTTAATCTTTTACTTGAATAATATCTGTGTATTTTGTATCTATACTGCAAGTTCATCAGAGAATATACCTTTATCTAGTTATGTACTTTTGTTAGTGGAATGTAAGTAGTTTGCAATATGTGATGTTACTTTCATTTTTTAGTCTATCTTTTGTTTCAAATTTTGTATGAATGGCCAAGTCATTATAGTTTAGTGTTCAGAAAAGAAGTGATGGTGAGTGATTGATTAAACAGAAGTTTTACATTTCAAATGAAATTTTCTTTAAGGCTTTTCTGTGGTATATAAGTTTGTAAGTGAATTAAATTATCAAAGCTAGAGTATATTAATTAATTTGTTATGATTTTGCTTTTAACCATGGTTAAATACAAAATATTAACTAGTTATAAGCCATCGCTAAAAGCAGTGCTTGCAAAAGAGGATTACTGTATGGTGTTACAGTACATACTGGAAATTGCTAAATGCAAACCACATTTGTGTGTTTTCAAAGAAAATATTAATTTAGCAATAATATTTTTTACTTGTAAATATTAATTTATTGATGCTTTGTCAAACTGTAGCTGCTCAGAAGCAACATCTAGTCTTCTAGAAAACTTACTATTGAAGTGTTTCCTACATTTGAACAGTCAGCTGTGAATAATGCATTATGAATAATGCAAAAATGTTGGGGGAGTGGGAAACCAGCCTGGAAGAATGAGTAAAAGAGTGCCTCTCATCTGAAATTCATTTCTACAATCAGAATGAGAAACTTTATACTTCTTTTGTGAAGTATGGATTCTTTTGAAGAAGTATAAACTTCTTTTGTGAGTATGCTATGGTAGATATTTATGGGGTGTGTATTTACTTGTAGATATGTATGTGTGATTTGAGATAGATAACCTTGGTGCTTGCTTTGGTGTTAGTTTCCTTTCATAAAGAACAGTAAAATTCACACAGGTGAGTGGGCTCCTGCAAAATTGTTTCATCCTTTGTGATGAATGTATTGGATACTGATAGATGTAGGAGTTGTGTGGTTTGTAGCTGTCTTAAGTAAAACCTAGTGCAAAACCTGGCTGTGTAGGCCCGTATTGGGCTCTGAGATGGCAAGATATCAGCCTTGTAGAACAAGAGTGATTCTGGGTTAATGCCCGTGTCTCACAACAGCCCATGCTGTGGAGTAGGAAGGAGCAAAACCCTTACAAGAATAGAGTAACACTGCAGCTCTGCACTCGTGGAAGAGCCAGGCATCCAGCTGCATCTCCTAAGCTTCAGTCGCTGGTCCTGGTGCTTCATGTGTTCTCTCCTGTGCATGTCTGGTCCTTTGTATGCTCCTTCCCATGTGTATTACAGGTGGTGAGCTATGTAAAAACACTAGTAGCTAAAAATTAAGGATTCTAACAGTAAAATTTCTTCAACTAGCTCTCAGCTATTGGATGCTGCCCAGCTGAGGCAGAGCACTCACTGCTCTGCTCCAGTGCAGGGTTAAACAGGGTTGCCAAACCCAAAGGAACCCATCTGTGTTGACGTGGGACAGTGAGGTGTGTGTACATCACTTGTCCTTATCAGCACTTGGTGAACACCTCCCAACGTGGCCTGGTCTGAACTTGCTAACCTGACTGGGTGTGCAGTCACCCATGGCTGATGAACCGAGCACCGGGCAACAGAGCAGAGAGACAGGTCTGCATGATCTAAACGCAGCAGCACCCCGCTGTGCTCTGTCACCACCACACGACAAGACAGAGCCCAAAAAGGCACTCACATTCTGTGTTGAGAATGAGAGGCAAATTACTGGTATCAATAGACAAGGAGTAAGAAAACATGGATATATCTTCCTCATGCAAATACTGAGACTTCTTGTAAGAGAGATTTAAATCATGCTGGTAATAAGTATACTATTCGGAAAACTGAAAAGCTGCCTTTGGCCTGGTTATGTTATCTTGTTTTCATCTCTCTCGTGTGTACATGTAAATTGAACCTCACAGTACACCTGACTGTGGGACTAGAAACCACTTGCATTTTGTGCTTGTTTACTTAATTTGACCTAGAGACAGACATTCAGGTGAAGGGCTCACTTAGATAAAAAAAATGAAGTATGAAATTTTTTTTGTTTCTCTGAATACATGAGACAAGCATGTAATGGATGAGATTGGTTGTTTCTCCTGCTCCAAATGAGTAGATCTTCTTTTTTTTTTTTTTTTTTTTGTGAATCTACCTAGATGTAGAACACGTTTAGAGCATTTAAATGAATAATCAAATGAAAGGTGTGAAGGACACATTGGAATGAGTATTAGTGAGTGAATAACCTTTCTTGAAGGAACAATGACAATATCACATACACTTTAGTAAGACGTATGACAGCTGTGGTTTAATAAGAACCTGAATCTGAAACAACAAAATTGCATGAAACAACTTACAGTCTTCTTTCTAAATGTTGGTATCTATGGTGTGTGATTTACGAGCATTTGCTAAGGCATGTCTATATTGGAACTATACTGAGCTTGTTGCAGCTTCACAGTCCACAATTCTCTGCTTTGTCTGTGGAATCATTGCTGGTTTTCATTTCTGTAAAATGTTGGTTGAAAGACTCATTTCTTTTAGTATGAAATTACAACCATTCAGCAATATTTCTGATGACCTATTAAAGCTTGACTTTGGCAAGGTCTACAGTAGGCATACTTCATTAAAATAAGAATGCCGTGTTACAGAAGAAGTAAAATTAATCCATCAATTTCTGTGAAACTGTTTTTGTCCTTACAAAGCAAGCCAGCTTTCTGTGTGAAATAAGCAATACCTGTAAAGGGTATTAGTTTTTACAGGTGTAGCTATATCAGTCTTAGGATGAGTGTACCATTGCAGCTCTCTGAATGAAGTATCACACCTCTTTTCACGTTTGTTAGATATAGCTGTCTTCAAAAATGCATGATGTAGGTATAAACTTCTTTTATGAATATGCTATGGTAGGTATTTATGGGGTGTGTATTTACTTACAGGGTACATATACATATAAAAATAGAAATAAGTTATTCAGATGATTCTGAATTTTATATTCCTTTTATTACAGATCTATTTTTTCGGCAAAACTTGGTACTGAGGTAGGAAAAGGAGAAAAAAAAAAGTCAGATATGTTTACAGAAAATTCTTTTCCATTTTGTAAAAAGGAAACTGTCAGAATTTCCTATAAATGTGTTTTAGGAAAAAAAAAAAGTCCCATTTGTCTTTTCTCAATACTCAAATGATGAAGTAATTTTTTTGTAAAGGAGAATTTTGATATTAGAATAAATCGCCTTTATTGTTTCTCTTGTGTGTATACTTTTATGGATTTATTACAGGGAGTCTTAGAAAAGTTTTAAGCTTTACTGTGTTCTTCTCCCAGAATACAAGTATCCTTATATGGCATTAACAGTGATGTAGGTTATAAATCTTATTTACACAAATAAACTGTAGAAAATTATCTGCAGTAGCCAAGGTAGCAGGTACAAGTTGTTGGAATTTGGTGCTGCAGGATGCCGGTGGTTAGTTGCAGCTATAAGTGTGTGTATCTCTACGGCACAATGTATTTTATTAACCGATGCATTCCTTCAGCATTGATATTGCATAATTTTAGGTGCATTATTGAAGTGTAAGGCCTTTACAGTATCTCTCTTATGTTTACCCTTCTCTTAAATGCCTTTGGACTAAAGGTCTCTGCACAGCACTATTCTTAGCTGGGGCTGCACACTTTGGGAAGTGGTGAGTGGCTATCAAAATGTCGTTTGCAAAATGTCCATATTCAAAGTATGGCAAAGAAATGCAACTTGATGAAACACAGAACAGGTTGTAAGCCAAACTGTGCAGTTATATTTGAGGCTGATGTTTCCACCCAGCTTTCTTGCCACACTTTGCCTGGTGAAGGTGGAAAAGCAGGTGTCATTTTTCCTTGCAGATAAGGGGAAAGAGTGAAGGTGATAGCACTGCTTTTTTTTTTTTTTTTTTTTTTTTTTTTGGGTGTTTAGTTGCCACAGCGCCCAAGTCAGGAATGGATGTGTGTAACAGAACGAGGAGAAAAAACAGATAGGGCAGTATAAGAATTTTCCCAAGTGCATTCTCTAAGAAAAAATACACAAAACAATGCGAGTGAGAATGAATTGACATGCAATATGTGGATGTAGTTTTGAGAACTTTCCTTTTATGTCAAATCTGATTTATATTTCAGGTTTGATTATTTTTTTTTTTTCTCCTTGCTTTAATTTTGGGAATTGTCCTGTACAAGTTAGCCTATATATTTACCATTTACATAATACAAGCATTAAGGGAAGGAGAATAAAAGTTTGCTTTTTTTCCCTTCCATGTATAACAGATCTTTTTTTCTGCCCTTCTAAGAGACGACTCTACTTAAAAGGAGGTTGAAAGGCCAGTCATTTGATAAAGTATCAAACTGTTTGATTTTGAGATCTGGTCAGAATAAAGCCTGAGCAGCTCATTTAAGAGGTGTGTTAGGGCAAGTCCTGTAAGTAAAGTGATAAGTAAATATTTTCTATTTTATTTTCTACTTTTCCATCCAAATTATATTTTCTATAAAATGAAAGAATTATTGTAAAGCAAACAAATAGCTGCCAGGGTATTGTAAGGGAACTAATCATTGTGAGAGTCCAGGCCCTCTTGTGGTGGTGTTTGTAGCTTCTTCCAGTGCTGTTTTGAAGGATTTGGTTTAGGTTGTTCTCTGCAAAGTTGGTTGGAGTAACAGCAAGAGAAGCGTGCCATTAAAATAGCTTGCATAAATACAATTGATTTTTGCATATGAATTAAACATGAAAAATAAGAACTATAAAATCTCAGTTTACTTCAGGATCTCTCATGTCCAGCACAAGCCAAGCACATGTGTTATTTGTGTGCCAGACTTTTTTATAGGTAGAAGGAAACTTCAAATAAAACAGCTTGCTGTCTATGGAGAAGTATGCTGATGTGATGAATTAACTGAGTGGACTAGGTATTTCCACTAACACTGCAATAAGTTTAATTGTACAAAATACTGCACAAACCAGGTTATTTGTTTGAAACTGTTTGTTTGAAGTATTTCCAAGTCAGAAGTATAAATAACTCAGGTTTGTTTTTTCACAGCTTATTCTCTTTTGATTCAGACATATTGTGTGTTTGTATCAATATATTGACACATGCATAAAATCATGATATGTATTGTGTTTTAGTGATGTGAGATTGTATATCTGTATATATCTGTGTAAAGTGGTGTTCTTGTTGTTTGTTTACCTATTTTAACATTGCTTTTAGTGCAAAACTTGAAAAACCTTCTGTGTACAGAGGTACTGGTCACAGTAGTAATTTCATAGACAAAACAAGAGTTGAAATAGGGTGTAATTCCCGTTGGTTGTGAGTTGCTCGGGAGTGTCTATTGAAACTACTGCAGTTGTAGAGAATACCTGTAAAGACACTGCTCTGGTATGGCTGAAAATTGGTGAACCACACTGTGAGATCTATGGTCTGAAAAAAGTGTAATATGTTCTTATATATTCATAGCTAATGCTTTTGTTGTCACTAGAGGGCAGTAAATACAAACACTGGATTATGTACTTACTAGAAAGTATTTTTCTTTTTTTTTTTTTTTAATTTAAAATTATAAAGGTACCTATCCTAAGACTTTATTAAACAACGCAGCTCCTGAGTTTTACTACATATTTCCCCTACAAAGATTCAGAAGGACACTGTCATCTTCAGTTTAGCAACATAAAATTCTCATATTTGATGCATAAGAATTATATATTCCCAAGTTAAAAACATCTGTAAAATGATACAGCATATGCTATTCCATCATTTAATAAATGTAATTCTGACAGGTAGGAGACTACCAAGAAAGCCCTTTTAAAGAAGTGTAATTTTGCTACAGTTAACATCCTTAAAACTGAGGCTCCTTCAGAAGAATTGGGAATTTGTTACAATTACAGGTACTGGTTCTCAGCCATCAATGGAGTTCAAGTCTTCTTGACATCAGCACAAGACCCAGCTTTGCTTCCACCCCTGCTGCTTGCTTGGTGTGGGGCAGCTGATTGCTACATCTGGAACAACAACTCATATTCATAAAATTCCCAATTGATTGATTCAGTGTTTTTTACTTAAATTATACATTTTCTCTTCTAATCAAGGACTCTTATGAGGAACACAGAGAAATTTGGTGATGCCGGTTGATTCAGCATAGTTTCCTTTTCCCTAGTTGTCCACACCACCTCTGGGTTTTGGCCCAGTTGAGTCCATCCACATAACCTTGCTTGCTGGATGAAATGACCATTCTTTTCTGCTGTCGTCTACCAGCACTGAGTAGACTCTCCTTTTTGTGGGGAGCCTTTCTGCTAGTACACATGCCAGCAGAAATCCCAGATAGAGCTGGCTAGTGCTGTGAGAATAGTACTGTGTTTTTGACCAGTAGGAATTGGAATTGACATGGGTGACTATTGCTGTATTCTGGTGTCTGGAAGTCAACCTAAAAATCACAGAAACATAGAAAAGTTAGGGTTGGAAGGGACTTTAAAGATTATCTAATTCTAACACCCTGCCACAGGCATTGTTTCTTAATATTTTTAGACAGCTTTTTCATTTGGCTTATGAGATTTCTTCAGGCTATCTGTTCTTGTTTGTAATGCATACAACCTTGAAAACTAAAACTGGTGATATGCTTGGCTGTCCTCTTTGCTTTACTTTCTTGCTGATAACTAGACAGTATGTGCTATATCCAGTATATTTGTATTCAAGATTGATGCACAGACTTGTCTCTGAAGGTTCCTGGTGCAACTTCATAGTCAATCCCTCCCCCCAGTTTTTCTGTTCTCTGGAGGTGTTCATCCTGGAAAGTTTCGTGATAGTGGCTTAATTTCAGATACCAATGAAGAAATTGAGTATCAAAATAGTTTCAAGTCTTGTAGAACCTGATTTAAAAAAAGTCCCATTAAATGAAGACAGCCTGTTTATGATTGCTAGTTATGGGTCTATAATCAAATTCTTAACCCATTGAATGTGTATTCTCTCAGCCTTGGGACAGCTGTTGCAGAATATTTTAGGGTAATAAGTCAAATGCCCTACAACAGTACAAAGAATCTTATATGTTCAAATACATAAATGATACTGACTGGCATTAATTAGACTCCCATGTCTTGGTTCTTTATTAAGCAAATACCTGGAATATGTGCATTCCAGATTTTCTATTATTCTACTCAGGACTGGTATTTTGTGTAGTGGCCTGATGTAACCCATCCATCCTGCATGCAAATATTAATTGGCACAAATTAACATTTTTTAGAGTCATTAAAACTGTGCTATGGCTGAACATCAGAGCTCCTGGGATCTCTGCCACCTCTTTTTATGATTTCTTTGGAGAAAGTTGTCCAGTATCATTGATTAAATAATAGCTAACATTTGCTGAGAGTATTAAGGGACTTTATAATCTTTCAGCATTTCAAGGTCATTGCCTTAATTCTTTCAAAACAAACAATAGTGCTCATTAAAAACTTCCCTTTTTTTTTTCTGAATTATTTTATTACTCACTGTCATTTCAAATTATACCTTTCTCATTTCCATATTCTTTGTTTGATTGAAGTCATTGGAGAAAATATTATTATGTCCTTTCCCCCCATGTGTTATCTTTATGGACATATGTTTGTATTAAAACCAAGAATCCCTAACTTTTCATATCTTGAACTCCTCTTGGTATTTAGTTTGTGGCAGTTATTTGCTGTTCACTCAGCTATCCATAACCTCCTCTAAAGCTAATTATTCACTCATTGAAACTTGGGAACTGGGGATGAAAATCAGCCAAAATGATTTCTGTAAATCAGAGCTGGTGTGAATTTCCCAACTATAAATGTCCAGGGTCGTACTTCCACATGCAGCCAAAGTCAGAGGGCACACTACTGAGTCAGTAGTTTCAACTACCTATTGCAACCAAAGTTTCATATATACATGCTTCACTCCTAAAGCAGCCAAAAGTATAGTGGCTGTTATTTTACCATTTTCTAAGTTATGCTTGAAATTTCCTTCTGACGAAAGGCAACATATTTTCAGTGCTCAGTGTTGATGCTGGGTAGGTGGCAGCAGTGCTCTCTTCTGGATGATCAGAAGACAATGCAACACAGATGTAGACAAGATTTATATTCAGTGTCACAAAACTGAGCTGGAATAATCAGGGGAAATAATTTCCAGACGTACCTTTTGTCTTCTTTAACATCTTGCGGAGTCGCTAGTAACCCCAGGTTTACTTAAGAAACTTAATTGTTTTATATACATCTAACTGCATAGGTCCAGAAGTGTAACTGTGCATATTAAAAAGAAAATGTGTCAGAAATGTTTTATGTTATCTATTTTAAGGAAAACAGTATGCTTTCCATATGGAAATACCCTAAAGGCTGATGATCTGTTGCTTGTATGGAGTTGCCATGTTACTATAGATTTTTCTCCTGCAGGGAAGAAATTTGTTGATATCATATCTTCCCCTATTGATTTTTACAAAGTTGTTTTTCAGGCACTTAGTGTTGCTGACTACTTCAGCCAAAACCTGTCTTATGACCATTCTTGGTCAGCATCTTCCAGTGAATCAGCAGTATAGGATTAGACTGAACACCGTACCTCATTCAGCTTGTCCTTAGACATTTGCCCATTGTCATACTGAGAAACTCTCCCTTCTTTTGATGCAAAAAAGACTCAGAAATTTGCTGCAGTAGAGCATGTGCTTGCACAGAATAATGCATGATAATCACAGAATCATAGAATGGCTTGGGTTGGAAGGAACTTTAAAGATCATCTAGTTCCAACCCCCCTGCCGTGGGGATAATATATTCCTTATTTCAAGTTTTGGTCTCTGAGTGGCAGATGGTGGGATATTTTATGTAATGCCTGAGTCAGCTCACTGACACACTTCACTTTCAGTTAATCCCTTCCTATTTTCTATGAGGTATAGCTGTAATTTATTATCATAATCTGCTGAAGCAGAAAGAGCAAGAGTTAAATAAATACAATGAGAATTTGAGGACTCTTACTTCTTACATCACTGTGGTAGCTTACCACTTATCAGGAATTGCAGGACATGTAAGTTTAGCTTAATAATAACTGCTTTTATCTCTTAAAATAAAAAAACAAAACAATTGAAACTAGCAGCCTGGCCCAATAGTCTGAGGTACATCAGTTTTTAATCCAGATGACATAAAACCAAAAAAAAATTTCATTGTTACAGTACATCACAAACTGCTCAAGAAACCACATATAACTCTATTTATGTTGTTGGGGTTTTGGGTTTTTTTCCCCCTTAAAAAATGCTCAAAATATACTTTTCTTCCATATGAAAAATTAAAATCACTAGGCAATCTACACAGTTATACACAATACTCATTTTAACAGCTTAGATGGTGCATCCATTGAAGAGAGCTGGCAAATGCTGCTGAACTGACAGGACTTTAGCCCAATTATTTTTGAATGGCATGTGAACGCTGCGGGCAGGGATGCCATTAGTAAAGGGCATTTGGTGTAGAAAAAGGAAAAAAAAAAAGAAAACAGAAATGCCCTATGCCCAGGAGAGTTCCCAGCATTGGCCAATGAGAAATTGCCATACATCATGATACCAGCCCTGCAGATTTATATCTTTTAGGGTGACATACTATTGGCTGCTAGTTAGGCTCTATGGGAGGGATCACTGCCACTGTCTGTGGCTTCCTCTTCAGGTCCTTATTTGGTAGCTGTTGATAGAGCAAGTCTTTGAGCAGCTGAGCATCTTGACATACATTATTCATTAAGTCCTGGTGTTCAGGAAATATGCATATCCCTAGCTCTTCAGAAATTTCTTCAGCTCGTACAATATGTCTCTTCAACATTGCCTCTGAATGCCTGGAGTTTCACAAATGGCATTTATACAATCAGAAGACCACACGGTTGGATTTCATTTCAGCATGCCTCCTGTGCACACAGTTGCTGAGAACCTGAAGATCAGCAAAAAGAATTAGGAAAGGAAAGAAGGAATCTTTATTCTTGGAAGTCTTTTATTGTGTCAGATAGCAAAGAACTGATTAGCTTAGATTGGTAGTATAGAAAAAAAATTCAAACATGCCTGAGGCAAACTATTTACTCTCAGTTTCTTGGGGCTACATAAAGGTAGGATTTTCTTTTACCTTTTAAGAACTGTTTTTTGTGGTGCATGATTGTGTGATCACTGGATAGCATGAATATTTGTGAGTGATATGACTATGAATAATATGAACATAAAGTAACAGATCGGATAACAAGCCTTTGTTCAGCAAGAGGAATGAACTGCACAGTATACAGTCTCTTAGAAACTGTGCTGGGACTTTTAAAATAACGTTCCTTCAGTGAATGATCAGACCGAGTCTAAAGCCAAAGAAATTCAGAAGAGTTTTATGTTGTTTCAGGAAAATGTTGCTACAAAACTATATTTCTAGACATTAAAAGATTTAAAAAATATCCCCTTGAAACTGAGATACCATACAATAGGAGAGAACATGAGTACGGAAGCTGAGGATAATGGATGGATGCGTGACTCATACTGGTTTTAACAGCTGAAGAAGGGCGAAATAGTGAATAGTGTTTCAAAAACAATTTGTGATAGCCTATGTGCGTGTGACATCTTATTGATTAAAATATTGAAAATTGCCATCTTCTAATACTACATTGTTGTGTCGAGCAGATTTGAACTAGCTTGAAACTGCAATACTGCTAGAAAACAGAATTAAATAAGCTTTTATCTTTTTTATGGAAAAGTTTTGTACCGAGGAATTAAATCAGTATGCCTGTCAACACTCAGAACTGAAATCTTCATAGTAGAAAACCACAGCTGAATTTTGTTTTAGCCCTAAAAAATTATGTTTGTGCTTAAAAAAAAAGATACTGCTTTTATAATTATTATCAAGTTGTAAAAAAAAAAAAAGACAGAAAAAGAAACATCATCCTATGATTGACATAAAATAACTGTACCAAATCATCCTGTTTTAAAGAAAATTCTGATTCCTCCTGAACTAAATAATGCAAATGTTGAATTATATGACTAAAAATAACACAAGCATTATATTCACATGACTGAATCTCTTACACTTTCTTTTATCAACACCTACTTTTACAATAGATATATATATTTCTTAAAGTGGAAATGCAAAACCCTCATTAGGTGAATATGTCCGATTGTAGGCATTCTCAGCTAATGATGAATTTTTACAATATATTCGCAAGGATCTTGATCAGTTGTCTGTGAAAAAATTTAATGTCATTTTGCTAGCTAGGTGGATTTCTTTTTTGTTTACCAAAACAGTAAGATGAAATTACTTTGAATTTGACAAAAAGTGAGGTATTTATTGTAATTTAGTAGAAAGTATTTCCTACATTTCAGGGCAGCTGCTGTCATTTTTTACCTTGCTAAACTGGAAAAATTCCATCACCAATTTAAAAAAGAAATGTTCACTCTTATTGTTTGGTGTTTAA
>JAWWLT010000092.1:54599316-54625924 GCA_035040995.1 Premnoplex brunnescens
GAAGTTCAGCAGAGAGCATGGTAGCTGAAATTGAGAACACATGGGACAAAAATGTCTTTTGTGTAGACAGTGTCCTATACTGTCTGTAGACAATGATTTTAGTTAGATGTTAAGTAGGGCTTGAGCACAATTTTAGTACAGTGCTTTTTGAGTTCACAATATACAAATTAGAGGAAAAATGTGAGAAGAAAAGATGGTTTCAGGTTTATGACATTCAAAACAAAGACTTAGAGTATGAAATTCTAAAGACTGAAACATCTTATTCTCAGAGATCATTGTATATGTTTACATTCCTTATTTTACATACATTTTTATATGCTTCAGGCTGTGCTTTATCTTCTGTGAATTTTATTTCGGATAACAGTGGTCATGTGGAGTGTTTGCCCTGGGTTTTTGTTGAGTAATTTTTCTTGAAAAAAAATGAGCACCACTATCACAATGCCATCCCTAGAGATACGTGCCTTTCTATAGCTTATGTATAAAAAACAGTGTCTGACCTTCACGTTAATTAAACTCATAGATTTCTAACCCAAATCTTTATCTATTAAGAATGCAGTTTATAAATTAAGGATACTGCTAAAATCCCAGCTAGTTTTGCATTGCTAAGCAATATAGACAGACACTTTTATGTCAATTTGTAAGGCTGACCTATTTTAAATTCCATGTTTGTTTTATTGGAGAATACAGGGCTTTTCATATCCAGTAAAATAATATAGCTTGTTCTTTTTTTGAGTTGCAAATGTCTTTAAAAACCCCCAAAACAAATATCGATATTTCAGAAACAAAATACAGTCATGTAACTTGAATGTTCCAAATACTGAGTGAATGTTCCATGGATATATTCTATTGGTGTAAGCTTTTACAAACGTTGCCTAGAAAAGAGTCAGCCAGAAATGTTGAAACTGGGATCTGTTGCCATGTGGGTTTGGGAGCCAGTGTAATGAAAGTCTCCAGTTACTCTTGAGCATTTTTGTTCCAGTCTCCATGGAGCTGGAGCTCAGTTAATGCTCAAACTGAAGGATAAATGAAGCGTTTTGATCTGTGGAGTGCCTTCTAGTCCTACCTTCACCTTCAATATTGGTGTGAAGGCTGTGGGGCAGGCAGCCTCTTTAGAGTCCTCAGGTTTCTGCTGAGGAACAGAAAGCCTTCATGGAAGAGACCCTACCAGAACAGTGTGTCTGCACCGAGAATGGTTCTGTGTGCTTCAGCTTTTTGTTATTGAGTCAAGAACTTTATACAAAGTTTGTAAAATGTTGTTAAGTGTAAGCAATGACCTCTATATATATAAAGCATGCAGCCCAAAATCTTTCATGCCCATTAATTGACTCTAGTTGGATCTTTCTACTATGAGCACAAAGTCTTCCCAAAAATGTGTCAGTGCTCTGGCTGCTGTATGGGAAAATGTTTGCTGGAAAAGTTTATCTTTGTTTTTCTGTGTATATTTGCTTCCATCAGAAAAGTATCTTATTTTTTGAAAAAAAATCTGGGTTTATCCTAGATTGACAGAAGTAATATCTATGCAGAGATACACACACAATAAGCTTCAGCCCAGAAGTACCTAAACTACAGATCTGTTCTTGGGAGGTGAACACTTTTTAGGATATTGTTCTCAGTTCATTATCATCAATGTGTGCACTTTTATTCTCATATATTAATTTTGTTCCAGCAGATTTCCTAGATTTTTAAAGGGAAATAAAAATGCACATGTACTTTTGACATTTTGGGCAAACTTTCAAAGTTTAAAGAATACTCTGCCTGTATTTGTGTTAAGGGTTCTTCATATCCCCTCCTCCCACACACACTGCAGTTGAGATTAAAATCACTAAAAGAAATAGAAACAAATGAAATTTTACAAATTCTGCTTAAGGAAATATTTTTAGGGTGTTTTTTCTTGATTTTTTTTTTGTTTTGTTTTTTAACACACGACTCTGTTGCTTTGACATCAGTATGCAGCAGTGAAGAACTGTATAATTGACTTAATGTGCATTTTATAGCCTGTCTGTTTCCAGGGGGAGTTTCTAAGACTGTAGTCAAGGACTGTGGCATATGTCATTTTTTCAATCCAACAATGCCTAGCTTAATGTGGGAAAATATTTCTTTCTGAGGAAGAATACAATAGATCAGCCAAAAAACTCTGCTTCTTCACCTTGCTGAGCTAACAGTATAATAATTAAAGTGTATGGTGTAAATGTTTATTAATAAGAAGAGCTTTGATTGTTAGGATTTATTTTCTTTAACTGGGAAAGTATATGGCATTCAAATTTTTAAAACTCTTATTTAAAATATTATCTTTAAGGTTTACTACTATTATGGTTTCATGTCTTGTTTGAATTGTTTTGAACAACATGCAAAGTGTTATTTCCAGGAGGACAAATCATGAGAGTATGAAGTCTAGCCAAGTTTCAGGCACTGATGCCAAGTTAGAGGCATCTGTTGAATGACTGAAACAGTGTTGGCTGATGGATGTAACAAACTTCCCTGACTGGCAATAGGATCTTGTGGGAGCCATGTGAGAGGCAGAATTTTATTATACAGTAATTGTGCAGGGCTAATATATGGATCTCTGAACTATCATCTATGTATGAGTGCACTTCCACTAAATGAAATCTTTGAGAAATAGGTAAAATCAGGAAAAAGTAAGGAGTTTTGTTTTAGTTTTGGGTATTTTTTTCTTAGAGATAGGATTTGGTTTTAGTTTGAAAGGCCAGTTATTAAACCTCAGAGGATTAATTAACATAATTCAGTTGTACTGAAACATGGTATAACCAATGCAAATGCCTGAACATCTTGATCACTGTTTATCTCTTATGGTTTGTTGTTGTTTTGGAGGGGGTTTTGTGGGTTTTTTTGTTTGGTTGCTTGGTTTTTTTCTTTAATGTTCTCAAAGACCATTGTTGTTCTGCATATGGTCTTCAACTTCATCTGATTCAATGGTGATGAAGGTTGTAAGGCTTTGTCATATAACTGGAAAATCAAAACAGTTCTCTAAACTGTTGCTTAGTCCAGAAGATTAGAAAATAAATGCCAATTAAAGTTTAGTTGCTGTGGTGTCAGCAGCATGTGAAAGACTATGAGAAAATAATACAGCTACAGTTCTTCAAAGCCAAAGGCTTCTCCAATTTAATTTTCTCTTAGCGGGAGGGCCTTGCAGAAGCTGACCCATGTTCAGCAGTAATACAGACTATTTTTCAGTTCTTATGCAGATGGTTGAGCTTTTATGTTGTTCTACTGACTTGTGGAGTGAGGGAAGATGAGGATTTGCATCAGACTAATGGGGAACATAGCATTAGAAAAGGCTGTTATGTACCTTCCATTTGTTGTGGACATCTGTACAATAAATATTTAGCTGGAAATTCTCAGAGAACATATACTCTATAAGTTCCATAAGATGAGTCCCAGTATGCAACAACAAACCTCCCTACCTACTCCCTGCAATTAAATTTATTATTTGAAAGAAAAAAAAGTCCTTCCAATTTCTTGTGTCAGGTGTCTGCAGGAAAAACACAGTGCAATCACCAATTTCTTTTCAAAGCTGGGAAATTTTTAAGGGAAATTCCTGAAGAGTATGTACCAATGGTGGCTAGATGGTCTTTTTTCGAAAGTGTGGAACATGACACAGGTGGTGTCTCTCTGCAGCACAAAGAGCATCACAAAGTTAGGCATCCTGTATGTGAAAGGGTTTACTAGGAGAGCACGAAACAGAAGAGGACCTATTGAAGTTGGGATCCAGTTAAGTAGCTCATTGAATTAAGTCAGAGATATATTGGAGTGGTAATGGGTATACTGATGACATGCCTGGAGGTTAACATGATTTTGTCAACTTCTGACATTTTATTAAGATTCCTGTACACAATATTCAAATTGAAGCTGTGGTTTCTGGATGCCATCTGGAGGCAAGCTATTCCGTGAGATCTTCAGGTATTGCCTTAATTCAGTTTACCACATTTGTGGAAACAGAAGAAAAAGTGTGCAAGCATGACCTAGGTGTGTCAAAAGTTTAAAGATGCACTTTTAAATGGTCTTAGAATTTTTGGACCAGTCATTTTGCTGCTTGGCAAACTTGGCTTCTTTTCTCAGCATTTGATATTGGCAACAAACATTAAACATTGCAAAAGAGGCTGACACTGGTTTTATCCAGAATGTATAGGTCTGTAGTTCATAGTATGTGTAGCTGTATTTGCAGTATGGTTCTAATTTTCAGACATGTGTTGAGCACTTGCTAGCACACAGCTGCATCTGAGATGAAAGCTGAGCCTTTGGCTTGTGACTAAAGTAGGATTCAGTCTTTGTAGCTCTGGAACTTCCTGAGCTGATGGCATGCCAAGATGGCAGGAAAATGCAGGAAAATGGTTAGAGTGTTATATTAAAGGTAATTTTTTTTTTGGTACACTGTGAACAGTACAGTAATTGGTGACTTACAAAGATATTGTGAAGAAAATAACACCTTTCACACGTAAGGCCTCTTTGAAGAAAGAGCTTTGATGATTCTAGTGGAATGGAAAGACAGTGGTTAGTATTTACTCCAGTGGTTTATCTCCTTTGAAGAATGATAAATAATAGATTACAAGTTTTCAGCACAGATGAATGTTTATAGGTATATATACTAAGGATAGCTATTGCTTGGTTTAATACAGTCATAAGTAGGTGAACAAGGTGAAAGATGATTCTGAAAATGGAACAAATCATTTGGCTTTGTTAAGACAAAAGATGACTGAAAGGTTTAATAACTAAATGAAAGGATGGCACAATAGGAGGCAAAATTCAGCTGTGACAGATGCCTGCTAATTTGCATTGACTGGAGTTGTTTGAATTTTTAATGAGTATTGCTGAGTTTTGTTTCTTGGCAATATCAAGTCAGAGCTATAGTCAGTGAAAATGCATCTGAGATAGTGAGAGCTGTATTATGCAATTAACCTGTCAAGCATAATGACACAGGATTTTGTTTCATTCTAGAGTCTAGAAGGAATCAAAAACGGCTCAGTGATGAGTACCTAATCAATTATGCATTTCATGGAATATTAGTATCTACTCCTACCCTATAAGAGTGCCTAGAGTGAATTGCTAACTCAGAGGGAGATGGAAGGTGTTTCCACAGATAGGTATTTTCTACCCCAATGTTTCATAGAGATGATTGCAGTTTTCTGAAGTCAAGTCATTGGATTGATCAAGTATAATAATTTTAGGTCAGAGACAACAAAACCTACCTGTATTCCTATTGACTTGTAGTAAATCAGTAAGATATTTTGATTGTTTTGAGCAATGCTGTCAAATACATTTGAGTAGATTAATGATGAGAGGTAAGATAAACTTGAAATATTACAAAATGAATTGCAAAAGATGCACAAATAGATTAATTTATAAATATGATGAGAAAAGTAGTAGAGAACAGGTCCTACATAAATACATTTGTATTTATTTTCCAAATTAAAATCAAAAAAATTGGAAAGACAATAATATTATTTATGTGTATACATATATCTTAAAGTTTTCAGTTACTAGTAGGACATTGCACCTTAGCCATTGAATCACTATGGTGTACTTTAGGAGGTTAAGAATGTTGTTGTCCAACCCAGGAATAAGTTGGTAAGATAGATAGATGTTACATGTGATTTTTTCTTTCAAAGTTATCTTACTGGAGTATGTATTCATAATGTCATGTCCTTTCACCCATTGTAAATTGACTGCATTTTCTTATCCTAACTAAAATACATCTTGATTGCCAACTTTACACCTTTTTTCTTTTTTTTTGTTTTCCAGTTTAAAAGAATGCTCAACCGGGAGCTGACTCACCTCTCTGAAATGAGCAGGTCAGGCAATCAGGTCTCAGAATATATATCAAACACATTCTTAGGTAAGACTATGAAAAGTTAACTTTTTTGACTTTTGAATGTTTTTTTATATCTCTCTGGTCCATGTTAGAGCTTAAAAGGAAGAGGCTTTCCATATTGATTTCTGCTTTCAGAAACTATGCATTTAGCATTTCATTGTTCAGTGTTTGTTCAGAGAGCTCAGGTTAGATCTATTTCCTCACAGCTCAATTAGTTTGTGTATGTGATTTCCCTGTGTGTGTAATTACAGATAAATATTCATATACATATTTTCATGTAACATTGCAACTACTATATTGCTACTATATTAAGAAGGTAATATATAATTAATCAATTATATATTAAAAATAATTCTTCCACTATATTTTCCTTGCAGGGATTACAGCAGAGGTTTCAGTGTGCTAGGAGCACACAAGAACAAATAACCTCATAAAACATCATAGCATGCAGTTAAGATACTTTGGTATTCTCTGCTTGCGCATATATGGGTAGACAATTATGACTAAGTCAATATCTGAACAAAGTTTTGTCAGGAAAATTTGTGAAGCTCATGAGCTTCACATGGTGGGATGTGAGCTTTAACATAAGCCCAATCAGATATTCCAGCGAGAACTCCTCTATGGCTTTTTTTTTCCCCTAAAATTCATGAATATCAATAATACTTCATATATTGATTTTGAACATGAAGATAAAGATACTACACCAATCTCAAACATGTTTTGAGCTAAACACCGTTTGTTCATAAAGTCTGTGTGTGTAAGGAGAGGCACAGCTGAACAGATTTAAATTAGAATAAGTCCCTTACAAAGCGCCAGTCATACATGTTAAGATCCATCTTGTTCTGTATGAGAGACAAAATACTTTTCATGCTTTTTGAAAGAAGAGGGGGTTTTAAAGTACATTTTATCCTGTCACCATGTCCTAAATGGGTCACTTACTGTGCCTATTCAGTTGGCCCATGGCTGCAGGAGTGTGCCAAGCACTGCGGCACAGCAGAGTTACAGACAGCAAGAAAAGGATGAGCCTCTGTCATGGAGAAGAGGCAATATTGCCCAGCCCAGAAGCCTTGAAAGTTACAGTGTACAGTTGCCTGAGAGGATGACCCACTTAGGCTGAAAAGACTGAGATGCCAGCTTCTGCTTGCTTTTACTTGAAACCTTAAAACTTACTTTGACAGGGTAAGGAAATGGATCTGTCAGCCTTTTGCATGAGATCTTGTGCAGAAAGCAGACTGGAGGGGCAATCACTTCTAATTTACTGAGCCATGGGTGCTGTTTCTTATGTACCTGAAAAACTAGGATACTTAAAATTGTAGGCACAAGAGCAATACAGTCGTGAAAACACCTCATCTATAGATGTATTGCTTAAATAGAGTATTTTCAAAATATGCTGTCTTAGTATATAGATTCTGAGCAACTAGGTAAAGATGGAAAACATTCTCTCCATATAAAAATGTAAGAAGTCTAGTTATTAGACTAGTTACTGTAACTAGTTATTAGTTATTATCTAGTTTGTTGGGGGTTTTTTAATACATAATCTATCTCCTGAACATTTACAGACTTTCTCACATTTTTAAGTTAGAAGCATGTCAAGAGAAGACAGGCTTTTTCTATTTTTTCTATACCTTAAAAAAAGGGACTGTTTTGCTATAGGGCTATATGACATGTATGCAGCTAATTATAATGACGGCAAATAAATTCTGTGTATAAGAATTGAGACTCCTACATTGTGTATAACAATATGGAAGGGTTTTCTTTTCAGCATCATTAACCTGTTTTCTGTGAATGGAAAATATTTGAGAACCTGTGTCATTGAGCACAGCATAAACAGGGTCAAAATGGCAAGCTGTCTTTTCTGGATGTTCAGATGGGCACAGCCCCATGTGCTCGAAGTTACAAAAGCAAAAGTCCCGTTGAATTTCTCTGAAGATCTAAAGTCTTTCAGACAGACGCTTCCTTCCACTTGAATTAGTCTGACAGCTCAACTTACCAACCTCTCTGTGATGAGTCTAAACTTTGTGCAAATGACCAAAACGATAAAGATCAAAGCACGAACACGAGTCACTGCTCCTCATCTGTTGTCAGTTTGCACCAGACAAGGGCTGCAGTGCTCTGCCTCTATTTTCTCTGTATGAGGAGAATGGTGAAGAATGGAGGGGCAATCGGGGAACTTGGTGCTGCAGGCTAAAACTTGATGACATTTCCATAGTCTCTTCTTTCCTGTGATTTGTTTGGAATTTGAGGTGTCCATTAGATGTGGTTGCTAAAGGGTAATTAAAAAAATCAAATAAAATATTAAGATAAGAAATTGAAGAAGCAAACACATAACAAGCTTGTAATTAGAAATGGACTTGCTAACCTCATCTGGTTTCAAATCTGTATTGAAAATGAATATTGCAGGAAAGAAAAAAACAGACATATGTTTAAAAAAACACTGAATTTTCTTTTTAAAAATTTCTTTTGGTTTAAGGTGTTTCTTAAGTTGCTTTGGCTCATCTCCTGTGTTAGAAACATCTTCTCTGGATTTTACTGATATATTCCTTGAGGACTAAACAAGGTGGAAGCTCATTTCAGCAAAGAAGAGATAATTTGAAAGAAGTAATTAAAACTCGACATTGAAATACAGTATGAATAAAAGGAAGAAAAAATAATGCAAGTTCCTAGCAATTTTGTCAGGGGAGTCCTTTGTTGCACTAATGTAGCTTTCCTTGGGACCACAGATGTCTGCAATGCTCCACAGCCGCACACTATTTCTAGAGCAATCATTTGGCAGTTGCCTAAATATACTTTACTCTCAGTTTAATCTTTGTCTAAAGTTTTGTTGGCACATATGTTGATTAGTTACATGAAGTGATGCTGCTGATACTGCTATGGAGGCAAAAGCCCACAAAAAATTTCAGGGTTTTAGCAAAACAGTCCTTTTGTCATTGTTATTATTGACTCTGGCTGGGAGGTACAGAAACACACTGCATTGCTGACCTGAACTGCCTCTATATCCAAAGTGCTTGTAGATGTGACTGGCAAAAGGCTTTGCAAGTTGTAAGTCCTGTGGTCCTTAGACAGGACCAGTCCCCAGATATTAGGTCCTTTGAGTCCTACTGTTTGGATTGCTTTTGAAATACAATTTCAGAGAGTATTTTTTCTGGAAAAGAAAAAAAAAAAAAAAAACCAAACAACAATTTTCATGTGTAATGGAGTCCTGTTTAGTTGTAATGACATTTTTATAACAAAAGGGTTGACCCTTCTACAACATTAGGAATGAAGGAGAAGTGGTAATCAGACAGACATAAGTTGCTTTTAAAGTCAGTCCAAAAATAATGGGGCAATTTAAATAATAGAGGTCTACTTGTAGTGAAATATAGGTCTATGTTTATCTCTTCAGTTTTCACTGCTCTTGCATCTGTTGCAAAATCTTCAAACATAAAAAAGGTTTTGTTAAGAACTACAATATCCATACAGTGCAACTCAACAGTGAATTTTATAATATTTGTAATTATTTTGATATTCTCCTTTTATTCATTCTTTTGAAGACAAACAACATGAAGTTGAAATCCCTTCTCCAACACAGAAAGAGAAAGAGAAAAAGAAGAGGCCAATGTCCCAGATCAGTGGAGTCAAAAAACTCATGCACAGCTCCAGTTTAACTAATTCCAGTATTCCCAGATTTGGAGTTAAAACAGACCAAGAAGATGTCCTTGCCAAGGTAGAGAATATCTAAATCCTTGAATCTAAATAATTGAATTAAAATAGAGCATGGACTTGTCAGTATTATTCCTCCTCTGCTTAAAAAAGCACATTGATTTCAAGCTGTAGCACCAAACACTGATCTCACTTGAAATAATCCAAATTCGTTGAAGTGTAAGAATAGCAAGTAAAATCAGAATCAGGCCATAAGGCTTAATTTCAGCACGAACAGGATTTCATCTGGAGATGGGATGTAAATTAGCATTTGTGTATGCACTAATAAAGCTGCTTATTCATAAATAGTATCTGAAAAATGAAGATTAAACATAGCATATACTGTCACAGGAATGAAAATATATAACAACCCTGTTTCTTAAAAATACACAGCTGGTATATAGCATTAGAGCTATCCTTCCTAGTTTTAGGTGTATCATTTTATGTACATCCTTTGTGGTTTTGTTATTAGTGACATTTTCTATGATACTTTTGCACCAGCACTTAACTACTTGACAATAATAGAAAAATGGTATGAAGGCATTTTTGATTGAGTTTTCATTTTGAAGTATGCCTATCCTTACATTTTCAGGAATCTTATTTGCAGAGTGTTTCTGAGAACCAGGGAATGTGCAGTAGAATTGCAGCATCTCTGGAGGTTTTCTCCACAGTGAATTTTGTTGCCAACGGGCAGTGACATAGCGAAGTGTGTCAGTTAAGTTCATTCAAGATACTGTAGTGTGTTTCCCTCTGGAGCAATCCACTTAAGAGGCACTGTTCCCTGCTTAGTGAGTTAAAGTAAGTTAAGTTGGTAGATACAAATTCCAATGTTGCAAGATTAGTAGCGGCAGCAGAGTTTAGCCCTTCCAAAGTTTAGCATGTAACTTTCACAGTAGCAAGTTTTGAATCTTCATGGATCCTGTTTATAATTGTTTCAGTTACAAATTCCTGCAATTTGTGTGTTAGGTTTCAACCTGTTTGTTGCTTTATTCTACTGTAGGAACTAGAAGATGTGAACAAATGGGGCCTTCAGGTTTTCAGAGTAGCAGAGTTATCTGGAAACAGACCTTTGACTGTCATCATGCACACTATTTTTCAGGCAAGTAGGAGTGGTCTTGCAGTTTTTTTGCTTGTCTTGGAGATTTTTCTGTGTATTGTAATCTAATTGCTTTTCTTTTGCTTTTATAGGAACGGGACTTGTTAAAAACTTTTAAGATTCCAGTAGATACTTTAATAACTTACTTGATGACCCTTGAAGACCATTACCATGCAGATGTGGCATATCACAATAACATACATGCTGCAGATGTCGTTCAGTCAACCCATGTCCTACTATCAACCCCAGCATTAGAGGTAAACTACACTGAGGGGGAAAAGTGGCAGTTGTGAGAGAGGAGGGCTTACTGAGAGTCTTCTAAACTAAATATTAAAGATCCTAGTTTCTGCAATATTTAAGAGATTTAATATTAAAATTAAAATAATTATTTACAATACTGAATATTAAAAGAGCTGCTAACATATCTTTCATTAATTCTTTTCTTTTAAAGGTATTTTGTGAGGATAAAAGCTTATTTACATGTAAACATTGTGCAGAAAATGTCACATCATGCAGATTCATGCTGTCATAATCTTTTTCATTGTAACACAATGCATATCTTGTTTCCTCTGTCTCATTTTTAACACTGCATCCTATTCTGTCATTATTTCCCGTGTGGGATTCTCATTAACCACAATTAGTGGACTTGCTTAGGAAAGATAGTGATAAAGTGAGGTTCCCTCAACAGGGCTTTTTGAGTTTTGTTTTGGTTTTTTTGGGTATTTTTTTCACTTGACATATTTACTCTGATCCTAAAAGACTGTTTTTGTATTTGTTTGTGGCACAGATTGGAACATGTACTAAATTTTCTCTAGACTATCTCTTTTCTTTTTTTCTCTTAAATATTTTAAAATTATTTGAAAAAAACAAAAAGTTGTATGTTCTTTTCATAGTAATTCTCTTGTTGAGAGTTCTTAAATCTCTGAAGTAGAAGAACAAAAGGGTAATTTTCCCTTTTTTCAGCACAGTTCAGATATTGATATAGCAAACATTGAAATATTCCAGTAAATTGTTGGGAAAAGGCAGATAAAGCAAACAGTTGAAACTTTTGTAATTTGAAAGGACTTTTCTTCATTTCAAGAAGGTCTGAATTTTGACTCTTTTTCATAATGACCAATCTTTTATGTTGCTGAATACATCTGCTTTACCTTCTTCAAAAGCAAGTTATAAGTGGACATTAAGACTGTTGGCAGGTTTTGATCCTCAAAGACTTGGGAATTTTCTTGCTCACAAGGAGGAAGATCAGATAATGTTCTTAAAATGCCGCTGGCTTCACCAAACAGTCATTAGTAATATTTTGGGGTTTTTTTTTCCTCCAGATCAGTTTTTTTCATGGCTTTTTTCTCAGCAGACCTTTAGCTGGTAAAATGGTGATATCTGCTCAGTGCCACTGCTGGTTTACACACTTCTGAGCTGTCCTTGATCACTTGTGAAAGCAATTATATAATGTGGGTCCTTCTGACAACAGGGGACTGGGCTCAGTGACATTTCAAGTCCATTTCAATCCTCTTTTCCTGTCTTCCTAATAATCTTATGCAGATGGAAAATCAGTAAATGTTAAGATGTTTTGTAGTCTGTCACCATTTCCTTTAGCATCATATAGGAGATGTGTGTCTTTCAAGTACAGGAGAATACATAGGAGTCAAGCTGAAATATTTAACTTCAATTTGTTCTATAAGTTAGAAAACTGTACTTAACTATCCAACAAAAGTTGATTTGTTTACAGACTGAGGTTGAAAATACTTCAGTTGTGACAGAATTTAGTGATGCTGTCAGTATGAAATACAGATTACTTTGGTTAAACTCAAAATATTTATGAAGTTCTACATAACTGATGATTTTACAAATAGTTGTGATAGCCTGTTTATAAAGTCTCTAGAGATTTGTGGTGATTTCAAATGTGTTTTTGCTTGTTCAGATCTAGATTCAAAGTAGGGTCCTCTTTATTGAAAACACTCTTTCACTGATTAGTGATTGTCATCTTTGTTTCATGATTTTCTAGGCAGTGTTCACTGATTTGGAGATTCTTGCAGCAATTTTTGCCAGTGCAATACATGATGTAGATCATCCTGGGGTTTCAAACCAGTTTCTTATCAACACAAGTAAGTTTAATGTTCAGTGATTTTCTCAAAAATTTGCTGCAAGATCTGCACATAGCACCTGAAAAAAAAACTCAGTTTATGCCTTGTTTGCTTCTATCTGTAACTTTTCTCAATAAATAGATAGGTACTTCTGTTTTAAACTGGATGATATTTTGCATTTCTTGTAACTTTAGAAATAATTTACATAGTGCCCTCTAGCAAGAAGTACTAAGGTATGAACTATAAAGCTGGCATTGTTTCAATGTATTGGATGTGGTTTCTTCTGGAAAATAGTTGATCTACATTAAATAAATAAAGTTATAGGAGAAAAATGAAGGAAAATTAAATTAAACAAAAAAATGAATTAAAAAAAATATGAAAGGCAGTACTTTGCATCTGTATTGGAAAAATATGATATGACCAAGGATAGAAATTCAGAAAACAAGTTTATTTTTTGCAAACAGACTGTCAGGCCCATCTATGTCTCTGGTTTTGATCTCTCATGCCTTCTGAACTGAATTTTACCAGCCTGTTCCTGCAGACTATGACAAACCTGTTTTTTCTCTTTTCAACCCTAATGCCATGTCCAAATTTGAAATCTAGCATACTTGTTCTACATTTCTCAAGGCTATTTTCTGCAGCATTGCTGAACCTCTCTCCACTTTTTAATCTTCTGCTGAAACAAAGACACTGTTAGCTTCATTGAACCTGACTGTGACACATTTACTGAATGGCTTGTAAATTGCTTTAATTTCATTGGCATAGGTCAGTATTATCAATGTGTAGTATTTCAGAGGTCAGGACAAGTTCCATCATACTGTGACTTCTTTTGCTGTCTTACAACCTTCTTTTGTGATAACTGACACAGAAATACAGAGTTGAAATAATGCTAATAATTCAAGAACAGAAGAAGGAAAAGAAAAGAAATGGAAACATACCTAGGATTGTGTATTTGACCCATCTGGTTGCACATGACATTTCTGCACATGGGTGAATATATTGCACTGGTGCTAAAATAGAATGACCCCAAATCAACAGTGCAGTTTGAAGAAGGAAGCTCCTCCTTTGACTCATTGCTCTTATATATTCAAATAAGACATTCACTCCAGTTTAGCCATCATTCAATTTTGTTTGCCTTAATGGCCTGAGGGCCACCCTATAATGAAATTGAACTTGACTCATCTGCATGGAGGAGGAGGATTGGGATTGACTCTAGATTTTTTGTGCTTCATTGGTAACCAGTACAGTTCAGCAGCTTAGTATAGACAGAGAGTGAATCAAGCTTTGTGCACAAAACAGTGTGTAATATCTGAATTCTTAAGAGTGGGCATATGTAAGTAAAGTTTTTCTTTGCTTGCTTAATCAGTAATCAAGTATCAGTATATATTGGTGGCTCTGAGGTTCTATGAGGAAACCACAGAGTTGTTCAAGTTTAAGTGGAATGACTGGCTAGTTGAAGGGAGAGTGGTGGTACATAAGCTATCACTTTTAGGCAGACAGTTGAAATTCAGCTAAGATAGGAGTAATTCTTGTTGCTGAAACTTAGAAGAAATATCTTGTTTTTCTCAGTTCATCTTTCAATAGAGGAGGCTTCTGTGTCAGTCAAGTAACATCATTAATTGGAACTGCTTTTGCCAAGCTGAAAAAAGCAAAAGGATTTTTTCCCTTTTAAATTGTTTTGTGTACAAGGAAGAAACTGTAGGGACAGAGACAGAAAAAGGCTATCTAATGGAGGTCTCTCAAATCCAAAATTTTCCTAACCTCTAGTTTTGTTTTCCAGTGAACCTTACAACATATTAACATTTCACAAACCATAATAGATGTAGTTACTTAAAGTATGTACATATTTGCCGTATTTTTGGCCTATTCTTTATAATTAGTCTTAGTGATTTTTCTGAATATTATTTTCCTATTTAAAGTCTGTTACAAACTTTAATATATATATTATTAAAGTTTACATATAGTCTAAAGTATATATATATCTATAATTTAATTTGAATATTAAAGTCTATTACAGAGTTGCCAGAGAAATTGATCCCTCTTGAATTCTATTAAAGAACAAACAAATATAGATTTTATTAGCATCAGAGGAGATTTCATCATTATAACTATGTCGTTCCAGAAAAATAGTCTTGAAGCTTATAATGTGCTACAGAGGTTACGAAGGGGGAACTTTCTTCCATTTCCACATCCATTTCCATTTTAGCTCCGTGTATAGTTCCAGCACTTCCAAAGTATTTTGACAGTGTCAGGTGTTTTGCAGTTATGGCTCATCAGAAGGCTTTCAAAAGGAAAATAAACTATTGCCAGTCATCTTTGTAAGAAAAATAAGTAGACAAGCTTTGTATGTGTTCTAAGAAAGGTAAGGGATCATTTTACAAACTTGCTTGCTTTCCTTCTACTTCTGTTGTTGTAGTTTTGCCACCATTGGGATAAGGAAAGACAGAGGAAGAGTTTCCTGTTTCAATCAATCTATTCAAGACAGGAGAGAAGGACAGCAGGAAAATAGATAATAAGATTAATGAAATCCTAAGATCAGAGGTTTAAGAGGCCTCCCATTGAGCCAGAGACATTTTTAAACATAGCTGCTGTAAAAGAAGATAAAGAGCAGAAAGTAGAATAGACTGACGTATGGTTGGGCTTAGGATAGAACAGTTCTAATAAATAGACATTAATATTGCACATGACAAGTATGATTGCATAAAAAGTATTGGTGTTTCTTGTGACAGATTAATTTATAAGCTGTGTCTTAGAGCGTATACAAACTGACTGTGGTATTTCTGGGTAGAAGCTGAAGCTGTGCAGAAAGTTTTTGTGACTGCTTTTGTTTGTCAGGGCTGTTCAACAGGTTTAAGCAGCCATATGAGGTGACTGAGTTAAGAATACTTTTGTCAGAGAAGGCAACATTACAAACAGCATCAGGCACTGATCACACTTGAATACAAGGCAGTAGGCAAGGCCACTGCTTGCATTTTCAAGACACATGGTGTTACAAGGACAAGTCCAGAAGCACAGCTGATACCATCCTACCAGCCTCCTCTCAACATATCCAGTTGTCATGGACTAATGAATGTAAGCCTAGGTCACTAGGCATCTGTGCTTCTAAGCTAACTGCAGAAAGACATGATTTGAAAACCAAGATGTGTACTCACTGCAGCAGACCTGCAGCAAAGCCTCAGCTGTGTATAGCCAGGTTTGAGTGCTGGAAAGCTGAAACTTGACTAACAGATA
Source organism: Premnoplex brunnescens (assembly GCA_035040995.1). NCBI lineage: Eukaryota > Metazoa > Chordata > Aves > Passeriformes > Furnariidae > Premnoplex > Premnoplex brunnescens. Next base: position 54,615,230 of record JAWWLT010000092.1, read on the forward strand.
TTGTGATGGAGGGATGCATGAGAAGAGAACACATCAGAGTGTTTTAGTTGAGGTGTGTTTAGGCATATATTGTGCATATAATATTTTCCGAATGACCACATGCAGATATGAAAATGTATTCTGAAAATTATCTTCCTTGTATTTTTTTTGACTTGCCACTCTAGGCATGTGTACATGCGTCACTGCAAAGCATTTTCTTAATTTTCCTCAACATGCTTTGCCTTGATCTGTTAAGATATTCAGTCATTAAATTCTGTAACATTTGATACTGTGCAAACTACAGAGAGGCTGTTTCTAAAAGATTATCTGTAAATCTTATTATGAATGTAATGAATTTGAAAAAAAAATTCTTAAGGGATTTGGTAGAAGCACAGGCTTTAGTAACATTCTGATCAACAATTGTTATTGCAGATTCTGAACTCGCCTTGATGTACAATGACTCATCAGTACTGGAGAATCATCACTTAGCTGTGGGTTTCAAGCTGCTGCAGGAAGAAAATTGTGACATTTTCCAGAATTTGACCAAAAAACAGCGGCAATCATTAAGGAAAATGGTCATTGACATCGTGAGTTCTGCTTGAGACTCCATCTTCCATAGAGCTAATAAATTGAGTAATAAAGCACAGATGCATTTTATGATAAATTAGATGTCATTATACTTGTAAACATTGAAATAAAAGTTTAAAGTTTTATTGCGTCTTATCCAAACATGTATAGTGTCTTAAGTTTCAATAATAGTCTATACATTTTTAGAAGGTAAAGAATTCTGTCTCAGGATGATTTTGTACTGACATATGTCATTCCACCAGCACAGTTAGAAATTTGCTGCTGAATTGATGGTGAATCTAGGCTGATCAGATCATTTTGAACAATTCTGAGCAATCATTTGTCATGTTCTTAAAATAGCTAAAAGGAAAATGTACATTGTGGACACTAATGACATACAGGGCTCAGACTTTTAGCATCTATTCAGACACAGAAATCATGAGTTCCTTCCAAAACTGTTTATTTAAATGTTCAAAGATTTTTTTTAAAAAAAATATAATAGTGTAATTTACATAGTGAGTTTTTTAATTTTTTTTTTTTTGTTATTTTTTTTTTCTTTCAAGGTACTTGCAACAGATATGTCTAAGCATATGAATCTATTGGCTGATTTAAAAACTATGGTTGAAACTAAAAAAGTGACCAGTTCTGGTGTCCTACTTCTTGATAACTATTCAGACAGGATTCAGGTAAGAAAATGCATCTGCAATGGTTACTTGCATTAATTTACATACTTACTAACATTGGCTTTCCCATTCTCCAGCATGAATTAGATAAGCTGTCCATTCTTGCGCCATGTTTTGCTATTTCCCTCTGTTTCCTCCCTGTAACATAGTCTGAGTGATTCTCTGAGAGAGTAATGAAGTGCTAGAGTAGTTCTGGACTAAATGAGGTTTTCACCTTCCCTTCAAATTATCCATATGCGATTGTCTTTCTCACAAAGATATCCTGGCCTTTTTACAGGCAGAAGCAGCAGAAGCAATTAATGGGTATTACTGCAAGTGTGAAAAACACCCAAGCACATAAGTTTTTGCTGTTTAGAATAAATCTTGCACTACATGTATTTTCAAGATTCTGTTTCACAGTCACCAGAATTGTAAATGGAAAAGGTGCTGCTGTTCTCCAGTGTAATTACACCACAGATGTTCAATCTATTTTAGGTTCTTCAGAATATGGTGCACTGTGCAGATCTGAGCAATCCAACCAAGCCACTCCATCTCTACCGCCAATGGACAGACAGAATAATGGAGGAATTTTTCCGTCAGGGAGATCGGGAAAGAGAGAGGGGAATGGAGATAAGTCCCATGTGTGATAAGCACAATGCATCTGTAGAAAAATCACAGGTAATTGATTTGAGTAGACAGTTAAACATTTTGACAGAAAAGAATGGTACATAGACATGTTTTGAATAATTTCTGAATGCACTATTTCCTTTTTTCCCCACTGACTTAATGAATTCATCTCTTGAGTGAGGGGAAATGAGATTTCTACTGTGAAAACATAGTGCATGTCATGTTTACTGAAGGGATTCTATCACTGTCATGACCTGCAATGCAGCATACATGTCAAAAGAGATTATTGTACAGCTGCTCACTAGGGTTTCCTTCAAGAAGAGAATTAACTATAAACAGATGTTCAGCTCACTAGATGCAGTGGAGTTGTTTAGAATGAACAATTCACTTTAAAACAAATTCTTTCCAAGTCCTTTTCCAATATCCTGAATCAGACTTTTAAAATGTAAAAGACCTTATTTGCTACATAAACTGGTATGGCTTCCTTTCAGCCAAGTATAAGGGTGATGTATCTAGTGTCTCTTACTAGCGTTTTTTTTCTCATACTTTGCATGACTTGTAAGTATATTTATTTATTTGTGAATAATCGTATCTTTATTATTTGAAACAGGTGGGTTTTATAGACTACATTGTTCATCCTTTGTGGGAGACGTGGGCAGACCTTGTTCACCCAGATGCCCAGGATATCTTAGATACACTGGAGGACAATCGAGAATGGTACCAGAGCACAATCCCTCGAAGTCCCTCTCCTGCACCTGATGACCAGGAAGAGAGAAGGCAGGGTCAAACTGAAAAATTCCAGTTTGAACTGACACTGGAGGAAGATGGTGAGTCAGACACTGAAAAGGACAGTGGAAGTCAAGTAGAAGAAGACACCAGCTTCAGTGACTCCAAGACTCTTTGCACCCAGGATTCAGAATCCACTGAAATTCCTCTTGATGAGCAAGTAGGGGAAGAAGTAGAAGAGGAGGAGAACCAAACAGAACCTTGTGTGGTAGAAGACCATTCTCCTGACACGTAACAATGAAGACGCAGTCTCTTTCTCTCTTACTCTCTCCCTTTGTTTTCCTCTTTCTGTTTTTTTTTTTTTTTTTTTTTGTGGGGGTTGTTTGTTTGTTTTGTGTTGTTTGTTTGTTTTGTTTTGGTTTTTTTTTTTTTTTATAAATTCAGGTAATGGTTTCCAAAGTGTATGTCAGATACTACAACCATGGTCACAACTTGCTGTCATCTGCCAGGATGATTGTTGATCAAAACTGACCTTGATGACTCAGTTTGGCACTCAGGAATATTGTAACCAGAATTTTCACCTCCATGGCATCAGAAAGCAGGGGCAGAACATCCATAAACTACACTTTAATAAGCTCTCCATTTGGCAGATTCGATTAAATAAAGCAAATGTTTTCAGAGGGGTACCGCCTGCCAAATGAATGTTGGTGTGCTTTGCTAGTTTTTGAATTCATTGTATTTCACAAGCAAAGCATTGGATAATGTTCATCTTGAGAGGAAACAGACAGAAAAAAAAAAAAAATGAGGTTCCTACTGGAAAACAAATTCACATAAATAATGGGACACAACATGATTCTGTTACCAACAGGAAGATGAGCTCTGAAAATTGCATAATTTTCTAATTTCAAGTCTTCCTGAGACATGACTGAAATAAAGTGTGACCCAGTGGGTAGCTTTGACCTCTCTATTTTGTATAATATATGAAAGAGATCTTTCGTAGAGTTTACTTTTATTAAATATACCAAGGTGTTATATTTAAAAAAAAGAAACACTTTCATCTGCCACTGGTTATTTTTTTTCCCAAAGAGTAACTTCCAAGTTTTCAGTACAAATCTGTGCTACACTGGAGAATACATCTAGGATTTTTTTCTTTGCTTCTTTTTTTTTTTTTAATTATTATTTTTTATTTTGGGGGTTTTTTTGTTGTTTTTTGGCACCTTAGAATCTCATGGTATTATTGAGCTGTAAAAGTCTGTTATTTTATATACTAGTGAGTTACAAGAATATCTTTTGTGTTACATAAAACTTTTTCAGTGTGATAGCATTTTTTTGTTTATTTTTTCTCACAATTTTCCCAAATGTATTAGTGGACTTACATAGTGCTTTTGCCCTCATAGTGACCTGATCCTGCCAGTTCTGTCTTACCAAAAGAAGTGGTCCCGTTGATAGTAACTATGACCACTAACATTAAGATTTACAGGACCAGAGCCTGTAAAAAGGATAACAAATTGTCATCAGGACAGACAAAAGTAGCTCCTTTGCTGTACTAATAAAATTTGTTCCTCTGAAATATGGTTTTTCAGACTTCTTGGCTGGGAGATACAGACTGCTGAATCAGAACCGACTAATAAAATACACAGAATATTTGTTCTGGTGAAAAAGAACATTAGTGTAATATTTCCAGTTTTGACTTTCAGTAGCTTTCAATCTGGATAGCTATCTAGTTGAACCATTTGCTAATCTGAGATGTGTACAACATAAAAATAATGATTAGTATTATTTTTTCATGTCTTTGTTTCAAGAAGAGCCAGATCAGTCTTGTCTTGTTGTGTTTTTACATAAATGAGCAATGCATCATCAGAATTGTAGTTTACTCCGTTTTATTTCAATCTTAGATCTTTTCATCCTTTGTCCAGCTTGTGCTAAGGGAATCCTGCCTTTCCATTTGATTGGTACTGAAAGCTTCTATAACTTGGAAAGCTAAAGGGAGGTATGAGTTCATATTTATCATTTCCCAGTCCTGTTGCTTTTTCACATGAAAGAAGAAAAAAGAATTATTTCCTACACTTTAGTCTTCATTAAAATTGTGGGTTTGAGTGTAGAAGATGGGAAATAGTTGCATAGAGAGGCTAGCAAACTCCCATAGTGTAAAATTCTGTTAAAATGACAATATCACGATAATTCTTAAAAAAGGATTATAACAACAGCCATTATATTTTTCCCTTTGGATTCATTTTATAGCAAATTTGCAGATATGTATACAGGGGCTTTTAAAGTGTCATAGAACTAGAATAAAAGCCTCTTTCACAATAATTTGACAATAATTCAGCTATTAAATGCATTTTGCATTCTGCTATATGGTCATAGTTTTCTAAACCATTAGCCCTCACAGGGCCTTAGCACAGAGGATGTTGAAGCAGGAAAAAGAATGAAGATAACTCATGGGGCTTTTTTCATATTTTGATTATTTATTTTTTTTTAATCTTTTCTTAATAATTTCTTCCTGAACCCAATCCATCTAAAAATCTTTCAGTCCCCAAGAGTGCCTGGAACCTCAGTAATGGAAAAGCAATATAAATTCCAGAATAACCAGTAGGACCTGGAAGGTTTTGTATCTGCACTAATTGAAAGTAAATAAACATAAGACCATATTGTGAGATGTACACCTATACATGTGGACAATCAAATCATAGAAAATGATATCATTTCTTAGAGTTGGGGATATAATGCACTGTACAATCTTTTTTTTTCCTCTTTGCCAAAGTGTGTTTTAGCATTGTACACTGCTTCAAAACAATACAATTTACAAGTGGCTTTATGTGTTGTGAATATTTTTGCCATAAGAAAATGCAGTGAGTGGGTATTGAGTGGGAGGAAAAAAGAAAAATCACCTTGTTTATAGCAGTACACTTTAGCTTGCAAGTTGCTGTACTCAGTAATGGTGTATTTAAATTCTTAAATTGTTTTGTGTCATTAAAAAATGATAATGAAAGAATATCGATAGAACAAATAGCATTCAGAAGCTTAAAAAACTTGAATGAGATGAATTTTATAGAAAGTTTTGACAGTTCTTTCAAATGCATTATTTATTTTTTGTGCCATGCATTTTTCTCACCAAATGACCTTACCTGTAATACAGTCTTGTTTGTCTCTGTTTACAACCATGTATTTATTGTAATGTACATACTGTAATGTTAATTGTAAATTATCAGTTCTTATTATAACATCATCCTTGTCAGGGTGGTGTTGCTGTATTTGGAAACTCTTGGTGAGAGAATGATTATTGTGTATACATATTCCTTGTACATTTTTTCTCCTGTAATATAATCAGTGTCAACATAGAGCTCGTTTATGGAAGATTCAAGAAAAGTATAAAATACATAAAGATATATCAATGAAAAAAGCTACAGGTCTTTGGTCCCAGGGCTGTGCCTTAACTTTAAACAATATTTTCTTGTTTTGCTGCATTTGAAAGTAAGGTAGCCTTGGGGCTAGGGCTGGGCGTTTCTATCATATTTTTAGTTGCTAACTGATGGGGGATACTCTTACGAGCTAATATATGTGATACTACAATAAACTTTCGTTCTTGACCCTGCTGGAAGTTTGAGCTTTTCCAGACTTCTAGTAATGTAATTGTATTGTCTCTCGTATTATCTTTTTACAGCCTGTCACTGGGGATTATTGCAGCCATTTTTTGTTCCTAAAAAATAAATAAATAATTGATGCTGCATTTCAGTACTGAATTGCACTGAAACAGCTTTGGAAAGCATCTCTAATAACCATTTGATTCTAATGCATATTGGGAAGTGGAATAATGAGAATTAAAAAGGTATAACTTGTACACTTTTACAATTGTCTGTAGTGTCTCTTCTTTAGTAGCACAAGTTATCACTGTATAAGCAGAATCCATAAAGTAGGGCAAAAGACAACTTCAGTCTTGGAAATGCTTTCCAACACCAATGTTAGTGTTACTAGTAGCCAAAGTTTTATTTTATATAGGTGTAGCTAAGGCTTTGTACAGCTGTGTATAGCATAATGCACTAGCTCAACAGAAGAGCAGTAGACCATTAGACCTTTTAATAACACTACTATTAGGTTTGCAGGTTAGACTGAGCATCTCTTGCTGTTTGACGTTGCTCCAAACTACTTAGAGCTGGTATCATTGAATTTGCCAGAGTGAGGTAAATACCTCTCCTCCATTCCAGTGATGCCTAGCCCTTGTAACTTGCGACTTCTTCATGGAAGGAGAGATTCCTTTTCAAGGAAAAACAGAATCTCCTTTTTGACACAAACTGTAGATTTTAGCAGCCCTGGCCCAAAGGAAATTGAATGCTTTTGTTTTATATGGTATAAAAAGGACACTATCACAACAGAAATCCTGAACAATTTCTTCTTACTGTTTTAATTCGGTATTTTCTTTGGGGATGTCTTGAGAGCGGCAACTTGTGTGAACATTGCACATGGCTATTCTTTCACTGGTTTCTTAGCCTCTCTTACAGCCTACGGGATAGTACTGTACATCAATACCTTCATATGAAATTTTATATGCAATGGAAATAAAAGCATGTGTTGATTCTGCCTAGTTACTGTATTTGATTTTTTTTGCAAGTTAACTTTCTTTATATATATTCCGTAGTTTTGACATCTTAAGAGAACACATATTTACAGAATAATTTGATTACCATATTTTTGTCAGAACATTGTTTTGCATTGATAATACAAAACAAATGTGAGCAAATTATAAAAGTCAATCAAATATGGTATTTCATACAGGAGTCTAATCCACATAGCTGTGATATACAGTTATATTGGAAAGGCTTTTTATCAGTTTTCAGGACATTTTACTACTGGCTTCAATGTCTTTACAGAAACTAGGTGTCTAGAGATTATCTAGAGGAGCAATATGCTCAGATACCACAAAGACAAAAAAAAAAGAAAATAAGATATCAGTTAAATATTGTCACAATCTCTACTCCGAATGGATGATAAAAAGAAATTTCTCTTAAAAATAAAATTAATATATTTCAGCTTTTTTCCTGAGGAAGATATATGGTCTTACTGCAGGTCCAACTCTTGAACTGGCTTTCGGGCACCTTTCCTTGATCAGTGTGAGCCTTTGTTGTTTAATGGGGTTGTTTGCTTAACTGAACATAGTATCTGGTTGAATACAAAAAAAGTCTGTGTTCATTTTTTCCTTAAGTTTCTTAGATTCTTCTTTGGGTTTAAGGGTTACCTTGCAAGGAGTACCACTCCTTAGGACTCCTTTCTAATCACAGCTGTGTGGCAGAAAAGGCTGAGAAATGCTGTGTTGGGAAGATGAAAAGTGCTACCCTGAGTAGTGGGTGGATAAACTAGATGGTGTCTGTCACTTCTGTCAGGCTCCTCCTCACATGTTCCCAGCAGCCTTAATGAGAAAATGGCTTGCACACATCATGGCTATTTTTATAAGGAAGAAGGAGACCCAAATTATTGTTGGCACTACTAAAACATTTTCAGTAAGTAGGTCAGGTACCACAGCCGTGCATGTGGTAAGCCTGAAGCTGGCAGCATTAGCCCACTGCTTCCTACATCCTTTGGCAGCACTTTGTCAGTCTCTGTGTATGGAAATTATGAATCAGAATAGGCAAGTTTCAGAGCAAAACCAAAATGTTTCCCGTGTTTCACTGCAGACAGCTGCTGCTGTAGAAGTTCAATGTATTTTCGAACAAATGACTTCTATTTCTTAAAGAGACAAACAGTCTGAATAGCTAGAGCTTTGCTTAATCTCTCTGCTGCATGGAAAATGAAAGTCACAGCTACTAGCACACGTAGTGTTTACTGGAATGATCAGTCCAATTTCTCTACCAGCTGTGATTAATATTTCTTAGTTTTTCTACAGGAAAAAAACCCACAAAAGTTCAAAGGTGAACTAACCCTTTAGTTAGTTCAATTTAGTTCATCCTGCAGGATAAAGACAATCTCTAGTTTTCTTCTTTCAAACTGATTGAGAAATCTGAAGAAGTAGTAAAGGGGGATAGAAAGTCCAATTAGAAATCAGATTGACAAATTAGGAGCAAAACCTGGGTAGGGAGAAATACCCTCCAACTAAAATAATCTCATCCTGTCAAAGATATCCCATAGCTGAAAATGGACATTAGGAGTATTGATTTTGATTTTTGTCTCAGTTCCCTGGAAGCAAAGCTGTACTTTTTTGCCTTCTTGCAAAGCAAATATTTTGAGGCCCTTGGGCTTACTGTGGTGGTGGTAAAAACTGTATGTGTAGTTAAGATGCACATTTACAAAGTAAAAGGTGATTTGATATAATGCAGAGTTTAGCTCAGGTTTAAAGACTAAAAAGGTGAGATGTCTGCCTCAGATAAAGAAACCTTTAGCATGGGAGATACTATACCTGAGCAAACAGCCTTTAGTGAAAGAAAGAAGAAGAAGATATAAGGTCACATTAATTGTCTAATGCTGATGAGTTGTGCAGACAGCAAATGCATATCAGAGACTCATCAGTCATGTTGCACAGTTACCTCCAGCCCTTATCCTGTCCTCCTCTAATATCCATTGAGTTCAGATGCCTACAATAACAGCAGCAGAGATCATTGTTCACTTATCTGAAGAAGTCTGAAAAAACAAAACACAGGTTATGCAGCATGTAGTAGTTGAAATACAGTTGGCATATGTGTTGTACATGTGTAGAATTTGGCTTGCAACAAATGTCTGTAAGCCATTGTTACAAGGGCTAGACTGAGACAGTTAAAAGTGACTTAAAAACTTCAGTGTTTTCTGATGGTTGAACTCCAGCAAACTAATGGCCAAATCTCTTAGAACTTAAATTTTCTAAACTTTGACTGTAGCACTGACCAAACTAAGATCTGTGCACAGCCCTTTGCATTCTCAAACTGCAGTTCATGGTTTATGTTGGCTCTTCTGACCGCAGCTGGGACTATGCCCCCTAAACCATAGCCTTTGTTGAAATTTGATACACAGTCTACTTGATAGAAGGGATCATTTGAGTGCAGAGATATTGAGCCCTTCCTCTGATGAAATGAGCAGAAACAGTTGATGTAGAGCTGCCTTTATAATTCAGCTGGCTGTGAACCCCCTCTGACACCCCGTTTTGTTACAGGATCCTGCACAGAGTGGTTCTCGGATTTAGGCTTCTTGCTATGGCATGGAAAGAGAACAGAAGTGCTTTATGGAGCTATAAAATTGCATTTTATTGCACACACCACAAAGACAAAGCTTGCAGCAAACGAAGCAACCCTAGCCCTGCTTGAAATAATCTTGCTTGCTATTTTGTTCTCTCTCTCATTCACTCACATAAGCAGGGCTAATGTGCCTATAATAACCACATGCATTTGGGAATCAAGAATGTGGAAAACATTTATCAGAAGAAAGACTATCAGGGTATCAATCATACAACCCATGTGCAAGGATGCAGTGCTGATGGCAGATGCAGAGAAATGTCCCTTACAAAGTTATGCCTGTAAAAGGCCTAACAAAATGTTTGAGAGGCAGTAAATGGGAGACTATTTGAACACCTTTAGTGTGGTGAAAGATGTTACTGAAAGCTTGGTGCTCAAGTTTGGATGAAATGGGGATGCAGTTTCAGGTGATAAAAAGTGCAATGGAAAAATAATTAAACAGCCTGAAATCTTGTGGTCTAGTGGCATTCCAGGAATATGACCTGTTTAACTTACCCAAGAGAAGGTTAAGATAAGGTTTGATCAGGTGGTGACAGAAACGTGACAGTCTCTCTGTCCCTCTTACTGTCTAGCAGGCAAAGCCAGTCACCACCAAAGGAGCCACATCACAGAGATCTAACTTGTGACAAACTCAGGCTGCAGGAAGTAAACTCTATATCAGCTGGTTTCATTCACTCTTTGTGCCTACAGGTACCTTGCTAGGAACCAGAACTTGGGAAAATACCATTACGAGTGATGTTCTGTGTGTGCTGGGACCTACACACACTTCTTAGTGCCACAGCTCCTACCCTTATGGGTGCCTAGTGATATGTATGATTCGCTTAGGTTTAGCTTTGCCTGAGAATGGGCTGGTCCTTTGTGCAGATGTTGGGGAGGGGGTGTGTGATTAAGGAGAGAGAATGGCTCTTTGGGGGACTTTTTCTACTACAGTAATTTTCAAA
>JAWWLT010000092.1:54659247-54673668 GCA_035040995.1 Premnoplex brunnescens
GCATATAGACCATTCATAAGCACTCCGTTGGCAACAGAACACAATATAGCCTTTGCTGATAGCTGCATTAACAGCTGCAGTTGGGCTGCTGTGGAGGAGGGGTGTCCTTTAGCCGCGTATTCTGGTTGCTGGCAGCAATGGTGGGATTCGTCTCCAGACTTTCTGACATTTTGTCACAGATGATATCCACAAGTCGCTCAAATGTCTGCTTGACATTAATGTTTTCCTTGGCACTTGTTTCAAAAAATTCAAATCCTAAGAAAATAAACAACACGTGTTGCATGCATATTTCAGTATCTTCAATAAATATACAAACTTCTCTTGGCCAAGGAAGAATTGAGAGACACTCACAAAGGAAACATGTTTGAGGACACATAAAAGAAGAACAGTTAAAACTTTAACACAATCAGAGTAAATACGCTAGTGTTATTTGCTTTATACAAAGCCAGATAAAGCCAGGACTGCTCCAAATATATTCCCTTAGACAAACTCTACTTTAAAACAGTCTAATCTAAAACTTGGTACCATTTTGAGGATATTATTTTAGAAATGCTCTATATATACAGCCATTGGGAAGGAATAATCTGCTGCTCCATCTCTAACTATTATGTTCCTCGGAGCATTATTCAGCTGGAAACAGCCACTTCCGTTGTGTTACTTGGCTGGTGCCAAAATAGAGAACTATGTTTGGAAAAGTACAGGTAAAAAACCATGCAAGACAAGGCAAGTTTTTTCAATTTGATATTTACTAAAGTTAGACAAATCCTTAGGGCAGAATGGTTGGCTGACAATGAGAAGGTGCCTGAAAAATGGCACGTACATCCAATTGAAAACTCAGAGAACTTTGGTGGTTTTGGCTCCAGCATGGGTCCAGCCTTGGAGAAGATAATAGGAAGAAGAATGAATCTTAACGACATTTATGAGTGGTGCAGTTTTTACAGTTAAGAAGTCAGAATAACTGGCATATGAGATGATCATGAAATGGCAGATATGATATCTAGGTAAGACGTCTGAACAGAGAAAAGCAGAAGATGAAAGGAACAGTCACAAAGAAGAGACCCATGTCAGGAAATACTGTAACATGGGTAGGATCAAGAAAACTGACCTACTATCATGGTGAGGATGTTTTGCATAAGAACATAATAAAAAACTTAGAGGTATCCATTCTCTGAGTCAAATACAGGGTAACAGAGTGTAAAGGACAAACTAATTTGTTCAAATCAAATAAAAAATGGACACTGCAGCCATGGTGATTTCTGTGAAATTTTAGATGCAATTTTGATATAAGAAGGAAATTGCAGTCATAGCAGTAGCACAGCTGGGTGTCAGGCTATGATGGTATTCCACCACCTTAGACATTGACTGTCTGGACCTTCCCAGCTAGATTTTGCTGCATAGAAGAGACAATGCACTGAGCAGTGAGAAAGTGGCTGAACTCCCAGCTGCTTCCATAACAAATCAAATGCTTTTTCTCTACAGGAACTGTATAGGTGGGAATTTTGGACAGCCTTGGAGATTATCCCAATCAGCCTCTGCTCTGCATAGACCATCCAATAGGAACTATTTACATGCTTAAATGTGCTGGTAAACACCCCAAGTAGAGGATGGAACATATTTGTGGGCTCCTCCCAGACAGTGCCTGTTGTAGAACAGACTCAGCTGCACATTGGTAAGACATTTGTAGATGGTCCATGGAAACTGTTCTTGCAGGTACAGAAACGGTCACACAGAACAGCCTTTGAAACCATTTAAGACAGCTAGGAAAAGCTTTGTTCACAGTTTCTGGTAATCACTGTTAAAGAATTGTGGTAGTGGGTACATAGGACCAGCTGGATTACAAGATTCAGCAGAACAGTTCAGAATCTCATCTGATGCAGCTGAAGACACCATTATAAAGACCCTTGCAAGAGAGGCGCCTGTAGCCATCTGGACAACAACTGATTGTCCTGTGCAAGGGATTCAATTCCTCACATGAATGTTACCTTATGCAAAACATCACAATAAATTAGATTGATTCTTTTGTTTAACTGAAACAGTGTCTGTGGAAAAGTTTGAACCAGACATAGAGCACTTTTCCTAGCAGAGCATGCCCGGAATAAACACCTGAATTCTGGTTGTTTTCATTTTGTTATGGAATATTTTGCAGATCTTTTTCTCCATGACATCTCCTTACCTCCTGACTCATCTTGTAATTATTTTACTAATAGTGCTTAGACACCCTAAGCTTCTAAAATCTCTGTGTAGGGGGCCTCAGTTCTATGACTTTTAATATTTTCTTCAGGTTTTTTTTCCACTGGTCATTATTAACAAGAAGAAAAGATTTTCCATGTGGGTATAAGTGTGAAGTGAGGCAGCTATGTGGTGATGCTCAGGGAAGCAGAGCTCAAAGAACACCATGTTCCCACCACCTGTGATGATCTGTACTGCTGATGTGGATGAGACTGAGCAGAGCAGATTATTGCAAAGACATGAAAAAGCCTAAGAGGCAAGTGGGTAGGTAGGGCAGAACAGAGCTGAACCTAAGAAAATTCAAAACATCAAAGTGTTCCCTGAACATATGTACAAAGTGTGCAAAACATGTATCAGGGTGTTCTGATTTAAATATGTCTTTTGTGTTTAATTCAGTTTTCCTTTGCGGACTCTTTCCCTTATCTAACACCTTCCCTTCTACTGACTCAAACAACACTGGCAAGCTCACAGCAGCTCCTACAGAGCATTACAGCAGCAGGTGTAGACAGGGCACTGGCACGATGCTGTTGTTCCCCCGGTGATCTATAATGTACACAGAACAGTTTAGATATCTTCCCTGAAGCACACAAACAGCCAGAATAACTGACTTTGTTCCCTCCCTGCTTCACACTCGTGCTGGCTCTGCAGAGGCTCCTTAATGACTGCCCATTAACACTTGCTTATGTTTGCTTTCAAAACATAAGGAAGAAAAAATTACAGAAAGCAGTCATATGTAAAGGCTAGAACATTCTGCACTCTCTCATCTTCCTAAGGAAATGTAAGAACCAGATGACACATGAGATAGCAAATTTTAAGCACAATTCCACAGACTATACAGACAAGAGATATGTTAATGTTTCACCAGTCGATGAAGAAATTTTGATTTCAGACTGTTTGTCCACAACCAAGACAACTTCCTTTACCCCCTCGATGTTATATTATGTTTTACAGCTGTGCTCAAGAGCATGTCCCTGGAATAACTATTCTTCCATGAAGAGAAACTTGAACTGTGAACCTTAGTGCTGCTCTTCAATCTTAGTGCCTGTTTCAATCCAGTATTGTGAGGTGTATTACAGGACTACAACATCAGGGCAAGAAATAGCTGCAGGAAGCTGCTCCCTTTGCAACAGTGGTATATAAAAGGAAAAATCTACATAGACATGGGAATGAATAATTTAACAGTGGGATAGTATATAAAGGAGAGGAGTTAATAAGGCCTTATTTTCTTGTATTTACATCCTATGGGAAGTTCAGGGTGGGCACTGGCAGGGCACTTACCTTCTTGCCTGCTATGAATAGTGTCTAATAAGGTTTGTATTCACATTGCAGGCTGTCAGTCAAGGCAACTGCTAGACCTTTCTCCTCTGCTCAGATGTCCACTTCCTCAGAACAGTCAATATTTTTTATACAGAGACAGACACACATGGCATGATTGCAAAGGACATCTCTTCTCAGAAACTGGACTGAAACTAGCTGGTGACCACTGCTATTCTTCATAGTATATCCTACACCTGCAGCAGATCTGCTTATGCTGTGCTTTGCTCTGTAGACTTCTGCTGTTTATACAAGCCCAACTGCTGGACTGTGTTAAGAAAAGTATTAAAACAACATTAAGTCCCCAAACAGAACACTGCTAAAATTACCCTATCGAAGAGCAGTGCTTTAGTGCCATTCTAGAGAGAGCTAGTGTAAAGATTATTAACAGAAACACTAAGGTATTTATCCAATCTTTGGATTTGGGCAGCCAAATTTATTAACAAAATCAAAGCTAAAGGGGGTTCAGCTGTGACAGAACAGACAGACCCGAGGGGCAGGTAGTAGTCATGCTCTAGCAAACACCTTCTTTTCCAGTCTTTTCAGAACAGAAGGTTTCAAATAAATTCCAGTCGCATTGATTTTGATTGTGGTTTCCAGATACCCTTTAAATTACTGCATTTGGATTATAAACTAGATTATTTCTGTCAAAGAATTTTTTTGATTGTTTACGGGAGACATAGGTTGAGTAAACCCTTGCTTCTTGTTATTAAGTCACTTTGCTGTAATACAGCTCCCAGCATGTGAAAGCAATGGCAGGTTGGCATTTCTCCCAGTAAAAAAACATCCTGGGGACAGGAGCCTTTAATTGCTCTGCCAATACCCCATGTGTGTTGTAACTAAACAGAAGGCTGGTGTTCGTCAGTGCTGTCAGTCTCCCTCTTTCCTCTGGCACTAATATTTGCCCTTTAAAAAGAGCTAAAAAATAGTGAAGGATGCAGGTCTGAAGAGGCATGTCCCTGCACAACAAAATGATTTTCATTTTTAACATAAAGTTAGATGCAGCCGTATGTCCATGCTCTCTAAGTTGTGGGTGACCCTGCCTTGTGCACCACAGCCTCCAGTCAGCCATGGAGGCAAAACAGAACTAGCTGTTCTAGCAAGCTGTGTGCTGATGTGTCAACTCCCACTTGGTTCCTGAACTAGATGCCAAAATTACAGCCCTAAAAATTCCCCTTCAGCTCAATGCCTAAACTGACAGCTGCCTAGTACCTCCAGTGCACCCACAGATGCTTAATGTACACATTTTCTCCCTAGGGCTCATAACCCAAGGCAAGTGAATGTGCACTCCAGTCCAGATGCTGGGGAGCTGCTGCCTCTTGCCATAGTCCTGGAAAGATTCAGAAACTAGTAATGTTCCTGTCCTATCTCAGCAGCAGGTCTGCTCTTGCAGGCTGCAAAGAGCATATCACAACAAACTGCACCCTGTGTAAGCACATTGACACTGACAAACTCTCCGCTTTCAGGCTTACCGGTTGCTAAACGATTTTAAATTTGAAAAAACCTAATCACGGCTCAATTAGGTCTCTGGTGTGTCCTCAACACAACCGTTAAGTGCATAAATATCTGAGCCAAGAATAAAATAAAAATAAAAGAGGCAGGGAAGGATGGTTTTGGTATAAAGTGAGAATTTTTCTTCCTGTTTTTTGGTGGAATTTATTTTCAAAGCATGGAGAATCAAGAGAAGGAAAGAAAAACTGAGAGAGAGAGAGAAATAGAGAGAGAGAGAGAGAGAGAGGAAGAAAGAGCTAAAAATAAGGACTTTAAGGAAGAAATGGCCCAAAAGAGATGAGAAGAAAAAAACTGGAGACAGCAAAAACACACCAAAACATAAAAAAATATGTGCTTATATCTGAGGAATAAATTACTTTCTCTTTGAAGTGACAAGCTGTGGAGGTACACTGAATTCACAGGTACTGCTGATCCTGGGGCACATAATATTCAGAGTCCTTTGCAGGTGCCCTGAGTGCAGCATGAGGGCTGGTTTCTGCCACTCCTCACAGACGGGAATGTGAGAGCTCACCCAGAAGGGCCTGTTTAATTTTGTTTTCTAACATTGGTTGCTGGCCTCTAGGGGAGACAGCATGCCAGGATAAATTTAGAAAACAGGCTAGTGCACCCCAGGTCATGCTCAGACATGCTGAATGCCCCCAGCCATGGGTGATCCTGGGTGGCAGAGCGTAAAAAATGTGAAGGTGCAGAAAATCTGACGGGAAGGGCACTGCTCTGAAAACTGCTGGACAAAACATAGGTATATTTTACTGGGTCATCACAGTAGGTGATCACTGGAATTCCTTTCCAACCAACACTTCTACGATAAAACTACTCAGTTTCCCAGAGCCTTAGCCAATCTGAGACAAAAAGAGCGAACAGGACAAACAGGATTTTACAGAAAAGATGGTTAGACATTTGGGGCAGCATCAGCAGTGGTGCAGCATCAGCACAATAGGCATAGTTTGGACCTGTGGCAGGATTGTACTTTTGCAGAAACCATAGGGTCCCAGGAGTTAAAAATATTTTGTGCTGACAGTACTTGCAATTAAAAAGTTTGTTGAAATAATTTGTAACACACAGATAGCAAACATGAGTTTGTACAGAATCACCTAAGAAACCAAAGAACACACAAAAAACTATGTACCTAACTTGCATGCACAGCCAAATGTCCTAAATAAATGGAGAAACTGTATGTCAAATACATATGCAACTATCCACTTGCGCATGCAGTTACTCAGACTCTGTTCAAAACTCTGTGTACACCTCTGCCTGCTAATCCTTTGTTGGAATGTAGACAACAAGTGCAATATATCATACAGGTCACAAATAGAAGAACAAGGAAATCTACGCCATCTGTGAGTCACTCTTTTTATTTCTTTTCTGAGTCCTGACTCCAAACTTTTATGAATATATGAATTCAGCTGAGATGTATGACAGTAATATCTCGGAAAATCTGTGCAAGCAATTCACTGGCAAGTCTGCAGGCATTCTGCTAGCAAGTTCCCAGCCTGTTTTACTAAAATGCTTCAAAGCATGTAAGTGTTTTGGATTTAAAGCACAGAAGTTCTATTGGGATTTCACTCAATAGTGAATGCATGTAGTAGTGACAGCAAAAATTTATGAAGATACTAAAGATAAGGATTATATTCCATAACCTTTTTAGGAACGATTAGCAAATAAACTTCTTTAAACGTGTTTGCTTGTGATCCCCATGTCAATATTAACATTACGTTAATTAGTTCCCTCTGTTGGCCGGTTTGTCAGGTTTCTGTATTTTCTTGAAATTATACCTCTATGAGGCAAAGTTACATGACTTTATTTGATCCCATCTGTTTTCATCTCATTCTAACGTTAGTGTTTTAAAAATGTTATTGTGTTAAACAGCCATGAACTAATTTCTGAAAGAAGTCTGTACCACTTACAAAAAATTACTGAATAAGGTGATAAGGAATGACTAAGGTGTGGGATGGTCTTTGCGTCTGGAACAATCACATACCCTGGGAATTTCAGGATGGAGGAAAAAAGTTATGATAGAGGTCTCTGAAACCCAGAGCGTTACAGACCAGGTAGCAGCAAGCAATTGTTCACTGTTTCTCAGAATGTAACAGTGTAGAAACACAAAACTATAAGGGGCCAACTCAAACCAGAAGCATATAACAGATAAACTGTGCATATTTAAAGGATGTTGTGGGTGGTAAGATTTTATGTGGTTTCAAAAATATAGTACAGGTCCATGGAAAAAAATAATGGAAGGGCCATTGAATATAAATGTACTGCATTTGGTTCATGAGACCACAAATATAATTTGCTACAGTCTGGGAACATATCACCACGTTTGTCAATTTATACCTTTCACAAGACACCTACTTAATGGCCTTACCAATAGGTAAGGTTGTATACTGCTTGTAGCTGTGCTCCATGGTGATATCGCCACTGTCATGTCATTATCAACAAATTTTTAAAAAATCTTCCATGAAAACAAGACAGATTCTGACCTTATAAACATTCTGTTAATTTTCCTTCAAGGTCAGATCTGGGTTCTTAACTATTTCTTCTTTCTTTGTGAACTTTGATTAGTTTCATGAGAAAGGTGCTTGGAGTTAGCACAGGATACTTGACTAGTTCAGTCAGACCTCCTACACCCTATTCCTCCTCCTTCAGTCAGACCTATTGCAGGTTGATCTAAACTACTTGTTTGGGTTACACTTGAGAAATAAGCCAGCACTGAAATTTAAAGAAATAACTAATTACACTTTGTCAATAAAATTTAAGGCCACACTTTTCAGAGAGGTCAGAAGCTACAAGGAGGAGTAGTTTTCCAATAAAGTTGCTTTTAACAGAACACCATGTTTCCCTGAGGGTTAAAAGCCCAGTGCTCTTATCAACCTTTTCAAAATCCACCTCAAAGCATGCATGTATTAATTTTCTTGGTGATTTCAAATAAACTACACCTGAAAATAAAACCATACTTTAGAACAGACGGTGTCACAATGTGTTCTTTGTACAGCACTCATGGCTTCTATTTGGTTGTAATTTTTGGAGAGCCCAGTGTTTTAAAATATCTTTCTAGACACTAAAATATATATTATTGCTTTTAAAACTTCCCATTAAGCAAGTATTTTGCCTGTATCTTACTGTCTGAGAAAGTAAAGACTGTCCAAAGTGTTTGACACGTGTGTCCTTCAGACCAGTCAGCAAGCCAAAGCATTTACTACAGTTAAGGGAAAGCTATTCTTCTGCTTTTCCTCCCACAGTCTCTGAGCAGTTTTAAGAAACAATTGCAACTGTACAGGAAACATGTAAACATTTGTGTGTGCAGTTTGAGTACAGTAAAAGACTGGATCACAGCCACAAGTTGTCCAATACAATAATCTGCCTTCGAGATAGCCACAGAATGTGTATCTGAGAAAGGAAACCCCCTGAGTAGATAAACGTGAAAATAGAGGATAATCTGCTTCCATAATGATTGAATTTTAAAACCCAGGAGTTGGAATTTGCTTTAAAGCCTAAAACATGAGTTTTTATATCTATCTCATTACTTATTTCTTTTTTTCATGCATTGGTTATTACAGTTGAGGGTTTTTGACTGTTCAAGATGCAAAGATTCTTCTTGTCTTGCTAAATTTATGACCTTGGGGAATTCTTGCCAATTCACTGCATTAATTTTTTTTATAGGAAAACAGTTCAAGGAATAGAAATCCAGATTAATTATGTGAGTTAAAAAAACCCACCTCATTAAACTCAACAGTGCAAATTTATGGTTATTGCCAGACATTTTAGTGCCTGGTCTAAATTCCTTTTAAAAGTATACAGTTGCATTTTTAGGACTTTCTTCTCCATTAAATACACTTTCCTAGCTCCCAGCAAAATGAATAAATATTAGAAATGGGAAGAACAGATTATAGAAATATATATAATATGACAGGTATTTCTGGGAAGAAAAATATCCTCTGTTACAGCAACTGCAATGGTAACTATTATGCTTTGCTGCAAAGACTTTTAGAAACTGAGTTCTTCACAGATGTTGGAAAGTTTTCTGGACATAACCTGCTGTTAAGTATTTTTCACCTTTCAAGGACTAATTTACAGTAATTTTTAATGTATACTTTAGAGGAGTGCTTTTACATGCATGTAACACTTATTTAGACAGATGCAAGAGGAAGATATGTTGTTCTGATTAAATTGTTTACCATGAAAAGCAATTGTACAACTAGAAAAAAAATATTTTTCAAAAAATAAGGTCTGTGAGCTATGAATATACATAAATTAAGAACCAGCAGCATGAGACTAGATCCACTGTTATAGCATCCTTTCATCTAACCACATATATAGGAATAATGACAAGGAAATCTTGGTTACAAATATTTTGACCATACTGAGCTCTTACCACACTGTTTTAAAAATAATAACAATCCCATGCCCACATTTTAAGTGCCTCAGCACATAAATTGACCTTCAGTGATGCCAGAGTTCGATTTGCACACCTGCTGATCTTGCTCTCCCGAGGTCAGAAAATCTGAAGGATAAAACCAGGCTGGGTCGTAGTATTAAAATGATGCTCTGGAGATTTTTTATTAAAGTTTGGCCAGTGTCACTTAAAAAAACGTTTCTTGGCATAAAAGAATAACAGTGTTGGGTAGAAACAGAAAGAAGTTGTTCACAGCTTTTTAATTTCTGCTTGTACATTTGCCTCCCAGAGGAAGACTTTCTGAAATACAAGTTCATATTATCTCTGTACAATATATGAATGTGCAGTAGGTGAAATGTCAAGAGTGGGTGTTAGGTATCAGCATCTTTCTGGTTTGGGTTATTGATATTGGTAATCATAACCTAAATGTGCTCAGCTGGCAAAGAGGTCTACTTCCCATTTTGAATAAGCTGTTTCTTCAATCTCTCCTCTCCTCTTTTTGTTGTTGTTGTTGCTGCTGATTTGTTTGCATTCTTTATTTATTTATTTTCTTTCTAGGACATATGTGCCTATATATATAAAGACACATGACTAATCTTGTTCCATATCACAAAGGCTGCAGAAAAAAAAGTGAGGCAGTGACTATTCCATTACAGTGAATGTGTCATGAACATTTCATTAGAAGTACTGTAGCAACTAATGAAACAAATTTGTGCTTTCTCACAAGCAAACATAAAGCTTTTGTCATGTCTTTTCTTACCAAGTTGCTCTGCTAAATGTTTGCCCCTCTCAGTGAAGATTACCCGCTCATCTTCCATGTCACATTTGTTGCCAACCAAAATAACCTGGGCATTATCCCAAGAGTATGTTTTGATTTGAGTTGACCTTAAAAGAAAAAGACAGAGAAAGAAGTCAAAGCAATGCAAATTCCCCTTAAATCAATTTCAAACAGAATTGCAACACGACAATAGAGACAATTATGGATTTCAAATAAAGTAGGGATTATATGTCAGGTATTATTATAGGAATAATATCAACAGAGGTTTTACTTTTGGTTGTTAAAAAAGTATTTTCTCCTGCCATCAACATTCTACCAATATTTTTATAAAGAGGAGATGACACTTTCTCCCACACAAAGTATTTTCACATTTTAATGCCAACCTTGTAACGCAAAAGCAGACCTCTGAAACAAAATCACCAGCTTGTTTATTTCATATCTTTCAACTTTTAAAATCAGGATGTAAATTTAGCAGCAGAACTTCAGAGCCAGTCTGTCTTCCCTCTGTTGTTGCTCTCCAGCACATTCCACTACAGGTCTTTGACCTACCAGAAGTGCAGCAATATGGATATTGTGCATTAAGCAACGGACAGGAGCTGAGTTTGAATTCCAATTTACTTTCCATTTAAATTAAAGAAGGCTTAGCCATGACTGCATCTGAATGGGAGTATCTGATGCTTTGAAACACCATGGGACCTTGCATGCTGGTGGTGAAACAACTTCCCCCAAAAGTGCTCTCTTCTGCAATTTGAATATGATGCAGCTAATGGATGACTTAGGAGCACACCCATAGTACCTCTCAGTTGCTGACTGGCATCATTCTGCTGATACTTAGACCTGCTCTGTAGGAAAGAAAGCTCCATAGCTGGCTCCAGGCTCAGCCAAGAGTGATGCTGCTGCTTACTACCTTCTAACTGAGAGCAGTACCTGCCCTTGAAGGTAATAAAGGATGTAGCAAGCTTACTCTAAGCACTTAGCCTTTAACTTAGACTTGTGACTTTGTCTGGCTTTAGGCTTTGAGTCAAGTGTTTGGCAGGATATTAATCTATTCTCTCTCCATATGAGCAATGGCAAGAGAAAAAAGATGGAGAGCACCTCTCTGTCTCCCACCCTGTCTCACACCATTTCCTCCCTCCCTCTCTCCCTCTCTCTCTTCCCCCCAACCCTCTCTCCTTGGACAATACAGGGTGCTTAGGAAAATGGAACTAGAATAGAAACTAACCTCTAGAAGTATACCTTTATGAGAAGATGTCCTGGAAGGGAATCCTGTGGCATACCAGGGTCTTAAGTCTCTTTGAGAAAAGATGAAATAGCTTCCAAAATCTGTCACCTAAATCTTTTGGAAGCTGGTCTGCATGGGTGTAAAGTTCACTAGTGACCCCTTTTCATAAAACAGCCATTATCTCTACATATTCAGATACCTGTCTGCAAACTGTTACATGTACAAAAAATTTCATGATGTAGTCTGACAACTGATTCTAGTGAAAGACAAAAAAATGGATAAAATCTCCCCAGCTGGCTTTGCCCACGGGTTCTCTGCATGAGTCAAAGCAGCATTAGGCCATATCTGGTAGGTTTGCAGTGCTGGGCAGAGGAATTTAAGGGGAAGGCCCACACTGCCTTTAGGAATTTTTTACTTCATCACAATGACTAAAAAGAAGCTAAAGCAAGCCTCAGGCATTCTGTGCTAGAGATTTGTCCCTTGGGTGTGCCCTGATCTTTTCTTCAATAAATGGACACTGTACTACTTCAAACCTGTTTTAAAGTAATTTGAGTATGTGTTCATAAGGTACTGTGATCAAAGAGAGAAAAGAGTACTGTGCATTGACTTGGGCAAAAATGTTCTTTTGGAATCATGCTGAGTGGTTAAGAAAAATAGAATTTTTTTTTTTTTTTTAACCAGAAGTACATTTGTCACTGTAGCAACTTTGCAAATACTAGTAGCTAAAATGTCAGAAGATGTTAGTCCATTAAGGACACTAAAAGAGCTTAGTGTTGAACAATTATGAGTTGGGAGTCAATTTATCCCCTTTATGTCAGCAAGAAATTGAAGACATTTCAAAAGCAAAATATACAGTAACAATATTAATCTTTACAAAAGGAATTGCTTACATAATCTGCAAAGGTGAAATAGAAAAAAACTGATGAAGAAATACAACTTGGAGAAATATTCATTACACAAATGTAAAAAGAAGTCATCCAGCCTTGTTTTAGAGACTTCTGCTGCAGAGTCTTATATTAGTTTCTTTGATTAAGAATGTAAGCTGCCTTCATTTTACTGCAGCCAGATGTGAATTTTCATTCTACGAACTATTAACCTGCACATTCAAATACTTCTCATTACCAAAGCAAATCATTTTAGAATTTTTTTTATCTGGCTTGCTTATGGCTCATCTTCATGTTTGGTTTGCTTTTTTTTTTTTAAGTAAAAAGAGATCTTGTCCTTCATAACAAATCCAAAAGCTTAGGTTTTGCCAAAGATGCTGTAGTGCAAAAATAAAACTGAGTGAATATCAGACAAATATATCTTCACCCAACCTCACATCAGTAGAAGCTTGATTCAAAGAATATAATAGGCTTATCACTGTTATGTTTTCTTTTAGACATATATTTCCACTAATGGTTTCTCTGGGTCTTGATTCCCATAATTCTCCACCAAAGCCAACATACAGGCCATCCAAAAAAAAGATTTCACTGTTTCTTGCGGTACACGACCTTTCAACTGACCGAGGCTTCTGATTAATCCACACACAAACCATTGTCCTTGCAAAGAACTTTAGCCTCAGGAAGATTGAAGACAGGAAAATGCAAAGCTGATGTTTGCAGTAAGCTGAATATGACAGTTCTTGTTCACTCTCAGTGACCTGGTGTATGTCGATAGTAATTTACCCCATAAATCTTTTACATTCTGGTTATATGGTAGGCAGGCAATCTGCATCATGCTTCAATTTTTATAATGTATAGACTCCAGAGGAGCAGATTAATGGAGGAGTTCAATGATCCATTACTTTCTGTAATCAACACAAGACTTGTTCTCCCTGTACTGCAATTCTGACATATTCCTTGTCAGAAAAGAGCACTTGCTGAATGCAAATGAAAGCAATGCTGTTGGTTCAGCTTAAACAGCAAGATCTTCAAATAACTGCCCAGGCAACAATGGCAGGGTGCCTGTGTGTGCTCTTGGGCAGTTTTCAAGGGGTGTTGCACAGAGACAGGATGGTGTTCAGGAGCACCCAGTGCCAGCTGGCTGGATGCTGAGAGCCACAGTAGATAGCACAGAGCACTATGGGAGAGTTGCTGTGGAGTTCCACTATGGAAACCAGACTGTTCACGTTAAATTGTGTTATAAAAGCTCATCCACAAGAAGCACAGGTAGAAGATCCTGAATAATATCCTGACCTTGGCTGCTCCCAGGCCTATTTCAGGAGCCATCAAACTGCCAAGAACCATGTCTACTAGCCCAGAGAAGTGGGGGTGCCCTAAGGCAGGTTCCCAAATTAAGGATTCAGAAGAAGGGACACCATATCCAGGTGCCTTCCAGGGTTGTTCCAAGAAAGCCTCAACCCTACTGTCCAGGAGTGAAACCCATCAACACAGGAGACTGGAATCCACAGGCAGCTACTTGGCATACTGACTGTATGAGTCCAGCTAATGGAGGGAGCCACAATGTGCATGTCTACACAGATGTATATTCTCACGAGCGGACCTCAGTGCTGCTCCGCTGGGGAGGGGAGCAGGGTGAGGATGCTGATGGCCTCCGTGCATGTGGGAGCACTCTTTCTGTGTGCCTGGCCATGTGTATGTGCATTGATATGTGCTGTCCCTTTGTGTGTTTTGCACACCTGGCCTGCTGATCTTAAGCCTCGCTACTGGCTGGACCTTATGTATGGAGCTGCAGCAGCCTCTCCTCTCTTGAGCTGTCAGATCCAGCATGATGCATTTTCCCCTAAAAGTTCAGGCTTAACTCAGCTGTACCTGGGTAACACTACATTGCTCCTTAGAGAAACTGCTCCAGAAGGCAAACCTGCTGTTTGTTGTACTGCATACATTTCAGGTTACAACCTCTGTTGCTGTACCTTGAGTTCACTCCAAATATCTTTTCAATCATTTTTTACTAACTCATGTCCAGAACACTCATATAACTGGGAATAGTCTCTAGTGTATTCTCACCAAGAGACTGCAATGATAGCAATGCAAT
>JAWWLT010000092.1:54675348-54688493 GCA_035040995.1 Premnoplex brunnescens
GCCTATGCAGTAAATATAGCAGGAATATGAACTTTTAGAGACAGCCTCAATCTATGGCACAACTCTTTGGACCCAGTCCTCTGAGGATGTTTGCCAGCACTAGAGGGGCTGGCTTCTATGGGCCTTTTAGACTAACTATGTAGTAAGTCACATGCAGTGACGGCAGAGAAGCACTCTAATGAGAATGCTCCAGAGGGGGCTACGTAGGTTTATTCCAGCATGTTAAGGGAACATGCTGTACTTTTGATGTTCTGGTTTCCAAAATGAGTACTCAGTTAACTAGGGTGCATCATCTTGCAAGAAAAAAGAAATACAAAGAAACCCAAACCAACCAACCAACCAACAACTCAAAAAACAAAGTAAAAAAAAATAAGCAAAGACCCCTCAACCAACCCCAAATCAAATTAACAAAACCTCTACCTGTTTACTTTTTCAAAGTAATGTTGAATTCAACTGCTATGTTGAATTAACTGCTTAATCCTTAAAATTCTCCCATCTTTGTCTACAATACATGCCTCCAAAGCCCATTAGCTGAACTATTAGAGGTTATAGTACAGTGATGGGATCTGGGGTGGAGTCCAGGTTATCTGTACTAGAACTTTCTCAGTTTTTTTAAGTATTTGGTGAGGGGAAGTATCAGAGAAGCAGCTATGAGTTTGGAGGTGTTTCTGAAAGCACTGAGTGTCCCTAGTTGAACTTCCTGCCTTTATTTGTAAATGAGTGTGCCAAGTGTCTGTCCCCCTCTGAGCAGGATGTCTTACTTTCCAGCATTTTCAGAAGATGTCATTTTCCTTCTGTAACTGAAGCAATGAAGAGTGTCTTTCCCCTTTGCTTCAGTCTCTATCCTGTAATGCGGGAAGATACAGCACAGTCCTCTCCAACCCCTTACACAGACAAGGATGGTAAGGGGAAGCTCTGCAATTCCCATCTTTTGAGGAGATTGGGGTCATGTCACCCTCCTTGTCTGTGACGAGCTCTGACCCCATTCAAGCCAACTTTTCCATGAGTCTGAGGTCTCCCTGGTACTACCAAGTGTTGTCTACACTTCAGGGTATACCATAAACTCCATGTTTTTCTCCATGCCCTCCTTTCTGTCTCCTAAACCCTTATTCCCAGCAAGGCTGATAGGCTATGTGCCTTAGGAATGCCCCAGTACATTGAGTTTATCGATCTTCTCTCTTCCTCATGTTCATCTTGTGAATATGATAGAAATGGCGCACATGTAGGATTATTCTGTATAGCACATTAAATGATTGCAATGCTCAGTCTTGATGGTCATTTGGAATCTGCCTCTGTATCAGCTGTTCTGCACTTGGTGCTTAGACCTTGCTGCAGGAAGGGCGGGGAGAGAGGTGGCCTCAGGCTTTTCATCTGTTCTCCAGTAAATAATGAACTGTTAGTGGGAGACAAGCCATTAAAATATAAAACTACCAACCAAAAACACCAACTCAACTTCCTGATTGGGATTTTGAAGACAGTACTGAGGTTAAAAATTTGAAGCAGTCTTAGCAAAACAGGCCAGAAGGGACCTTGAGTACTTGACTACTAGACTTTTTGTGGGCATGGTTATTCACATACTAGAAATAATAATAACTTCAGTAACACTAAAAAGAAGCTGCTAACATTTGTAAGATTTTAATTGAACTTATGAATAGCTGGGGCCATTCACAACCCCAAGAAACAGAACTATGAGAAACAGCTCAGGATCTTTTCTTCTTTATTGACATGGAAGATTTGGATATTTGCAACTTTTGAACTATTGCTACTCATTTAATCATTCTGGTGTGCTTCACCTGACAGTGATAAAAGCTCAGTGATGGTGGCTAATACAAATTCTTTTACCTTTTTCATTTATAATTATTGCAGCAATTAGTGAAATTCAAGAAAACCAATTGATAAAGGAAACAATTATCAAAATACCAACCTGATATAGATGAATATGTGACAAGAATGGGAAAATTGCACCTCGATCCTTCTCATTGAGAATTTAAATCTAGTGAACATTCTAGCATCTTCACTTCTACTCAGAATACATGATATATACTGATTGTGTGATGTTTATTTTCAGTGATAGTACTGGCACCTGCTGACTGCAAGCACTTATTAACATATGAGAATACACTGACACCCCAACAACACAGGAGTATTGAAAATGGATGGAGAAGGGCAACAAAGGGGGAAAAATGAGAAAATAAATTTAGTCCATCCTTTATATTACAAAAGAGCAAGGGAAAAGGATCTGGGGAAAAGTGGATGTGTTGAGGAATACATTTAGTGCAGTTAGCTCATTGTGCAGATGCAGTACCAGCTGCAGATTGATCTCTGGTTGGCAGGAGCCCAAGGAAAGAGGCCACGAACCTGCACTGGCCCTTTGCACAACAAAGGTCATGGGGACCTGTGGTGTCAGCCAGGTGACTGGACACAGAGGCACAGAAGGAGCCGATGGTCCCAGACTTTCATGTGCTTAGACTGCGAGGGTATAAAAGCCCAGGGGGTCCCTTGTTCAGGGTCTCTCCTCTAAGGTACTAGCTCAAGGTGTTAATTTGTTATTGCACCATGATTAAATTACATTAAGGATCCCAGCATCTGAGACTCTGCTAAGGGAAAGCTGGGGTCAAGCCAGGGAGGAAACCTTGTCTGACTGTGTGAGTGTGGTGTGTGTAGGGAGTAAAGCAGGCACCCATCAGCTCCCTTGAGCCTCTCACTAAGAAAGGGCATCAGTCTCAGCTCAGGTTATGTGAATGTGACTGCTGGAGTGGCTCCTGGAGGGTCAGACAGGAAAGTTTTCTTAACAGATGAAATAACAAAAATGAGATATATCAATCCTTCCATGCTTGCAACAGAGCAGAATATATGAATATTGGCCAAGGCTGACTGTATTTGATATGTCAGTTATTGATTATACAATACTGTGTTTTCTGTCTGGGTTGAAGGGCAAATGAATAGAAAAATGCCTTATGATTGTGAAAAAAACCCACTGATACTGAAGAAACCAGCAGAATATCAATGACTCACCACTTCTGACAGACTTTATCTTCCTTGTGCAGAGTCAATGAGTGCACACCATGCAATGAAAGAAGGCTACATATTTAACCTTTCCTTGGAGAAAGATATATTGATGATGTGGAAGCTGCATGACAGGTATGACACTAACAAATTTCTGGTTCATTATCAGCCACAAAACTAGTCAAAATGCACATTTCCAAGAGCCTCACAGGTTTTCATTGTTCTGGTAGGAATTGTATCTGCTTTAAGGAAAAAAGCCTCCACTGCAAGCTTCTGAGGCCATGGCTTCATTTTAGAAAACCACATGCTACATTTCAGTTTTGACAGGCTATAAAGAAAACCAAAATGAATCAAGTTCTTTTGGATACAAATCTAAGCTACTCTTTAATATGTGCATTTTTATAACATTATGCAAGAAAATATGACATATCATCTTGCAAAAAGTTTAATTACTCAAAAGAAAAAAAGAAAATTAAAAAAGGAAGATAACATCTAAAGATGTAAGAGCTGATGTTCCCTGTCTATGACATTTATTCTTATTTATTGTTAGTGATATTCCATTACTATAATTGTAATGAGGAAGTATATTTTTGCTCAGTGATGTCCACTCTGGGTCTGCATTTAATACAATGTAATAAGAACTGACATAGCATTACTAATTACGTAATTCTGTGTGGTAATTAAGATGAAAGGCAGGCATCACAGAGGTTCATCAATCAGAACGGTCTCTCTTTCTAATCAACCATTCCTTGCTGTTCCTATTCTGCACTTGGAAGCACCTTCCCATTCAGAATCCTCTGCTGAGGACTTTATTGAGTTACATTCCATCTTTAATGTAATATACAATTATTTTTCTTAATAGTCTATGTATTAGCTTTGGTGCCTTTTCTGTAGTGTTGTTTCAAGTTAGAATACCAAGTGTTTATTACTGTCTGAAGATTAATTTCTGACACTAAACCACAAATCTACTGGATAATGGTCTATGGTATCAAATGAATATATTGCTGGCAGAAGACATTCATGTTCAAAGTGTAGTTTTTATGTACAGCTCTTTAGTTGGAGTCACCAAGAAGGGCCCGAAGCCTAAAGGGCATACTCAATTTGTGTTAATGAGATTGCAGATGTCCTTAGTTTTTGCACCTTTGCTACAATTTTGCATCCTCCTTTCTTTCCAGCTGTCAAATATATCTTGAAACTGCTTTCCAACACCAGTGTAGCAGAAGCCCAATTATGATCTTACCATATTAATAAAAATAAAAAAGCCTGTGCTCTAAGTTAGTACTGTACTCTGCATCCCTCCTCCCCAGTGCCTCCTGTGCCTGAGTTGATTGTCTCTTCAGTAGAGGTGCCCACGAGGTGCATTGTTCTCCTGTACCTGCATAGCCAGCACAGCACAGCTGGCAGTAAGTCTAAGAACAGCCCTAGGCAGGGTAAGGTCACCACACACCGTATGTCACTCTGACACTGCACATGCTGGAGGCTGTTCTGTCATGGAGACAGATAAGAGAATTTGTGTGGGGGTTCCTGATCTACTCCCAGACAAGGTGGACTCTAGCTGAAGATATACAGAATTCATAAAAGAGAGTAAATTGTCTGTCAAAGTCAATTGTACTTATTTTCTCTTCTGGTGTGTAGTATACACTGTTTTCCCAGGCTTTTTGTTTAGAAAAGTTGAATGGATATTTAAACAAACAGTGAAGAACAGACAATACTGTGTTAGACATTAAGTGCAGAGAGATCTTCCATCTACTTCCTACTTATTTGTCATGATAAAATTATAAAATACATCTCATTATTTAATTCTTATTCACAGGAGTCCAAAAACCTTCCCTACAACAAGGTTTACTTATGGGAAGACCAACTAATATAGCACATTTTTCACAGTAGGATACATGTTAATGAAGAGTTTTTATGTCATGTATAATGCCACAAGCTGTGTCATACTGTGGGAAGTGATTTAACAACTCACCACACAGACAAAAGACTGTACATTTTAGTTTTCTCCCCACTGTGAAACCCACCATTAAATTATCATCCTTGAAAGCTACTACCACACATACACAGTGAACACAATCCAAAAAAATTTAGGGTTTGAAAGGAGATGGAAAAAAGCATTTATAGGAAAATAATATTCACGGAATTAATAAACGGCAAGATCAAGTCTGCAGTTGCATATCGTCTGATTATCCTCGCGTTTTCATGTTCCAGATGCTACCAAATAAATGATCCTGTTTATCACCAATTTATGTTGATTGCACAGACTGTTGCTGGAAGTATGAGTAATGACCCTAATCAATACAGCTGATCCTAACCGGTATTTGAAAAACAGAACTGTAAAACAAGGGACTTCCGAAGTAATTTACTAAAGCAACTACAGGATCTGTTTGACTATATTACACTTTCAAGTAAATGAGCAATTTTCTGTCACTTAAAGATATCTTTTGCTTGTATTTTTTATTGCTATGTAGTAGAATATATATATATATATAAAAGGAAATAGATACATGTGCATATGCATGTGTCCTCATTTGCCGTTTTTTTTACAGCGATGGGTTTTTAATAATTAAAAAAATATATATGTATAGTTAAGCAAGCAATACTGATGCTGAGGGAGTCTTTTTTATCCTACATGCTCATATTTAATACTTCCCTCCTCACTGCACCAGCAACAGTCCCTTAGCTCTGGACTGCACTGCCTATCAAAGAGGATCTTGCTCTTCTGGGCTTACTTATAAGCCTGTGACCTCCAGCCCCAAAGAACACCTGCACAACAGTGGCATTTTGGAAGCAGAGAAGCTCTTACAAGCACAGTCAAGTTCTTTTGTTTTTTAACATTGAGAGTTCTATAGATATCATTGAGCTGGATCACATAGAGTTATTTTTCCTTCTTTTCTTTTACATAGCAAACCCACACTCATATTTGCAATATATATATCAAGTATCTGGAAAGAGGACACTCTTATTTTAAGGAACTTCAAATTAAAGAATTCTCAGAAACTCTGGGTTTAGCCTTACTTTTTACTGTCAAATCTCATTATGAAATGCATTGCATATTTGTGGCTAATAATCCCTTTCTATCTATTTCACCAGGAACGACTTCCCAGTTTCTCTCACATTTCAAATTCACTGGTTTGGATTTTATTTTCTTTATTGTTTTAGCTTTCACTTTTCCAAATTTAAATGAGTTCTGCTATTGCTTCTCTTATGTTCCGTTTTTTTAGATAATTTTGTGTTACTTTTTTTTTCTCATTTGGTATTTTGCATGAACTCTTTCACAAACAACTCAGTCTTCTATGCACATAAATTGTGTTCTGAAAAGCCTATGTTTAAATATTAGTGAAGGGGTTAAAACAAATCAGACCTAATTTTAATCACTGAAAAAGCTTACTAGGTCATTGAAGCCACCTGTGATAAATTATTATGAACTATCCTTATTAAGGATTCCTGAAGATTGCAAGCTGCAACTGTCAGGTCAATGATGAATTATTTTACTTCTTAATAAGACAGACAGCACTGTTTATTTAAAATATCAAGGATATGTTTTTTCTATGAATATTATTTTACACCACAACAGATACAAATGCCATCAGCATTTTGTCTTTGAAGTTACTTAGCTTGTTATTTTCTGGACGTAGAAAAACCAAAACATTCAGAACTATACTCTAACCCTAGGCATTAAATTTTGACTCTACTACTGTGTTCTTGCATCCATACCTCTTTGGAACGAATTTCCCTATGTGGTTATACACTTGGTGGCATCAGGGATTTGATGTTTGAAATTCTGAGTTGGAACACATATGACCAAGTTTTAATCTGAACACATGAGCCTCTGCTTTTTTTCACAGATATCTGAAATTGGATTGGCAAAATGACAACTACCTTAATCCTAATGTTAATTGATGCTGCTTAATCAGATGAGTATGAACTATATAATTGTACTGGTTTGGTTTTGTTTTGTGGGCGTGAGGATAAACTTTTCATTAGTCTGATAGCACTTTGCTTTTGGAGTACTGCTGAACAAAATTCATTTTGTGAGGGCTGCCAGTAGACAACAGTAAACACCATTTCCCTGTCTACATCCTGCCTGGCACAGGGTGGCAGGATTGTCTTGCTGACTCACTCTGCAAGCAAGTAAACTGAAGGTTTATTCCTGCTGACCCACACAGGATGGAGATAGGCATTAGACTTCAGATATTTCTAGGCATAAAAGTAAAGCAAGATTTAAAAAACCAAACCAAAACAAAAACAACAACAAAAAAACAAACAAGAAAAAAACCCAAACCAAAACAACCAAAAAAAAAACCAAAAAAAAAAAAGGAAAGTTGTTTATTCATTCAGAATGTCAGTAGTGCTGCTACCTGTACAGTATAAAACAAAAGACTATTTATAGAGACATATGTGTATGTATCTATTTGCCTTTCAAGGCCTAGCTAGCATATATTTGAATTTTGTTCTTCATCACAGTTCTGTAAACAAAAGTATAGTGCTTGTCTCTGACCCCAGAAGACAGATTTAAAAGGAAATCCTGAGTACTGCAGAAGTTGTCAGAAACATATGCAGGCAGAAATATAACATTTTAGTAAAGCATTTTAAGGTTAGACGTAAAACTTTTTAACACTTTTGAAAACCAAACACAATGGGATTTCAATAAGCTTCAGTCTCAGCTCTCCTAGTGCTCATGCTGAACTTTCAAAAATTAAAGTTTATCTCTGCCTGTGACATCCTTAAAGCATACCATTTAAACCATCATTAATGCATTTTTAAGGTTACAGCTTCTCTCTGGTAATAAAAAGAAGTGTTCAGTGTTGTCTTATTGAGACTTTGTTACTGACTTCAGTGGGTAGAGACCTCTCTCAGAGGACATAACCATATTCATTACACAGGTAGACAGCAATCTTTGCATGGAATGATTATAAGGACAAGGCTCAGAAAATCAGTTCTTCAGTGAAATTCGTGAAATTGCTGTGCATTGTGGAGTAAAGTGAAGTAATACACTGAAAAAATCAAAAGAATAAAACAGTTCTTGTGCACTGTCCAAAAAGAAAACCTATATTTGAAAACTAGTAATTGCGAATAAGAGAGTTGGTCATCTGGCCTTTATAAGGTACAGAGTAGAGGAAATTACTGTGCTTTACCAGTGTTTTCAGTGTGGAAATATGTAATTATATCAACTACATTGTGTTTTGCCCTAGAATGTAATAAGCTATCATGCATTGCCAACTCTGATCCTATAGCAAATCAAAATAAAACAGTAACACTTTTGCCCGTATAACCACATCTCTGTTAGATTTCTCTTGGTAGAGCTAGACAGGTTAAGAGTCAAAACCCTTTAGAGCTCTGACACAGATGGGCTGGAAAAAGTCTTTTTGTATGCAATTCATCTGGTCATTCTAGACAAGTACTTTAGAATGAGATGAATAATAAGCAAAAAGTGACTCTTTTTAGCTGTTGACTAGAAGAGATCCTCATGAGTTTAATTTGGATATGGATGTCTGAAATGTATCAAGTAAAGTTATTCCTAGGGGCCTCACTCACAACCTGGAATATTGCCGAGGTCTCCAGGGTTACAGAGCTCACAAATAGACTACAAGATTTTTCTAGAGAATAACAGTATCAGGTGAGGGTTCCCCATACACCTCTACAGATATAACCCAGCAAACATCCGAGCTGACTTGTGTCATAGCAGAGAAAGATTTCTGCACACCATTCAGGATATGGTTTAGCTAATGAACTGATGTAAGCTTTGTTGTTATGAAACACTCCCAGAGAAGGCTAATCCCCTAAGGTATGCTCAGTTCCTTTAACTCAGGAAGGAAAATCACAGGGCTTGGCTTGCAGCAGACTCTGAGGTCAGCTGAGTATGCCTCTGTGTGCATGGCAGAATAGTGGAAGGTTTACAATCTGAGGCAAGATGGCACCACCTCCTGCCATCCGGCTTCCTTTTATCATCTGATCTCTTTATCTGTAAATGGTGCCTCAGTCACAGTGAGCGTATTTGGGGGGTAACCGTGTGTTTTCCTACACTGACGAGCAGAGCTAAGAAAGACTGAAAGGGAGGAAACAAGACATCTGAAAAGCTTGGTGGTATTAACTACCAGGTGACACAACAAGGAGAGGCTCTAGCTTATCTAATCTAGAATTCCTGGATTTCACTGAAGCTAAATTCTACATAGCAACATTTGACAGTGAAGTCTCTGCTGTTCACAGACCAGTGGGGGGTTACAGAAATCTGGCTTCCTTTATACACACCTTTGTCAGTATCTGATGGGACTACGGTAAGAAATCATAGGGTATAAAACCATTACACCTCAGAAACTTCAGCTGGCCCTCACTGTCTTCTTAGTAATGTGTACAGCTCTGAGATCATTTATTCCTGTAAGCATGAGGGTTGCAGATGACAGACACAGAATGAAATTTAAATGGTTAGTTTCTGGCTCTGCCATATTTTACTGCAGTGTAAGGGCAGATCCTTTGCAAGAGTTACTCAAGACAGCTAAATGGTCATCTCCAGACTGTTCTCTAAAACAAGGACTTTACTGATAGCTCTGCTCACAGGCACAAGCCTTTTCCTTTTACCATGGATTAAAGAATGAGAATATATCAAGTGGAAGAAATCCACATGGATCATGTATTTCCAGACTGGAGAACTGTGAGTGGTGACCCAACAAGAGGTAAAGAAAAGATCAGTGGTACTCTTTTAACACAAAGAAAAAAAGCCAGGAGAAATTTTAAGCAGGGCCTTCAGTCTCATCAGGGCTTGTGTTCAAAGATACAAACAGTGACTACCTTGCAGATAGACAGTCCATATAAAAGAATTTATGCAATCCAAGGCCAAACTGAAGCACAGCTGTGAGAGGCTTGGGAGGGGAAGCAGAATGCAACTGAACTACTCTCTTTTCTTGAGAACCACAGAGCCCCTGAGGAGCATTCAGAACACATTCAAAGAAACAGGACTTGTTTCATGGACCTAGTGCTTCCCATGGCAATCCCATGACTTCCAGGTGAGCATTGATAGCTTCAGTCTTCCACATGGAAGTAGAGAAGATAATTTGGACAACTAGGTTTAAATCTATATTCTCTTTTCCTATTTGTCACAAAAGTGTTGAATAAATCAATAATTTAATAAACAAATTTTAACTTCTACCCTCTGGACATCTGGCAGGGGCAGGACTTACAATGGAAGACAGGATGTGACTGAGAGGGAAATTATGAATTATCCGAAAGCTATCCAGCTGAGTAAAGAGAGGTATGCACGAACAGATGCTAAGTGATAATCAAATACCTTTTCTAACATTTGTGGTAGATACTCTCTGAACGTTGAAGTGTCTCACTGTCCTTAAACAATTTAGAACAAGAAGGTAAACCAGATTTAAAAAATGGAGACTACTGAAAGTGACACAAAAGCTAATATTAATTTTTTGAAAATTGCATGTTATATATTTATGTATTATATGTGAGTGAATGATTCTGAGAGAAAAAATCTTAATAAATCCTAGAACAAATATGGTACATTTTTTCTTAATATACTATAATTGCTAAATTAGAAAATCTTTTCTCACTCTCCTCAATTTTTCTTTGAAGATTTTTCTAAAATTTTTGCATAACATTAGAAAACCCTCACTGCATTCTAAACCATGGCTGCTTAAAGAGAAATCTGATGAACAACCAGTAATAAACAAAAAGAAACACTGAAAGGCAGAACACACCTAAAATATATATAAATTCTTAATATAACCAAAACTCAGTTTACCAATTCACTTCCCACTTAGTCACAGCAGTGCAAAGATAAATATTTAAAAGCAAGATAAATTAGGAACATGCTCTCAGTCAGTGTGGGGGAAAAAAAGCCCCTGAATATTAAAAAAAACTCACCTGAAAAGATATA
The DNA here is from genome assembly GCA_035040995.1 of Premnoplex brunnescens. NCBI lineage: Eukaryota > Metazoa > Chordata > Aves > Passeriformes > Furnariidae > Premnoplex > Premnoplex brunnescens. The sequence goes on from JAWWLT010000092.1 coordinate 54,686,240, forward strand.
CAAGAAGGAGGTAGCTGCTACATTGCACACCAAAAAGGAGTTGGGCCTATAGCATATATAAGCAATATGCACAAAGCCATCTTTGGCTGCTTGCAGAAAAGAGGCAGGGGTGCTGCAGGAAGATACCACAGAATCCTTATATGGAAAGAAGACAGTGTGGCACAGCATGCAAAGCAGGATGAATTAAATGTGCTGATTAAATGAACAGCTTGCTTTTTGTACTTCACTGAAGTTCAAAGCTTTCTAGCCAACCACTTTGAGCATACCTAGCAATCAAATAAATGACTTATGTTATAAAATCATCAGGCAGAGAAACAATAGGCAATGCAAAATTGATCTTTATAGGCCTCTATCCCTCACCTTTGTTCAGGGTTTTAAAAAGAATACATAATACTTTTTAATGCAGGTATACATGCTAAAGGCTGGGGGAAGAGACACACACTCTGCTATACCACTGTAGAAGGAAATTGAGGAAAATGCACTCTATCCTGGCCCCTGAAAGATAGTACAGATTCCCCCTCCCACAAATTATACCTCAGACATGCTGCATACTTGTTCCTTGTGTGTATATCTTTAGCTATGGAATTCATGGTCAGTGTTGCATGCCCTGCTAAATTTAAGTCTTCAAGCAGCAGGACACCAGGGCTCTAACTCTGATTGCAACATTTTAATGCTCACTGAAAATCCATGTCAGGGAGTAAGGTGACAGGGTAAGGACTCATTGTGAGAAGCAGGTCTAATATCTTTGATCAGAGAGGTCAAGAGAAAAGCAAATACATCATAACTTTTAATTCTAAGACTTAGGATAAGAGGAAAAGAAGCAATTTTTATTTTTAATCTGAAGTATTGCTATATAAATCACTGACATATGCTAACTGTAGCATTATAGCAGATTTTGGATTGGTCTGGTTTGGTTTATTTGCAATGTTTGTTTGCTGTGGCACTTCGAAGTATTTTCAAAGAAAGAACATCTAGGATTTGGAGTCACACTGTTCTGAGCTATGAATTTGGGTGTTGAGTTTTACTAAACTAGCTTGGTTGTTCAATATGTATTTATGTGTCTATTTTCAGACTGACAATTAGAATATTCACATAATGGTTGGAGCTATGTTCTGCTTGACCTCTCACAGATATATTAAATGGATTCAAACAGTAAATTATCCCTCTTTCTAATCTGGCCCACAAGATCCTCTCATTTTCAGGACTTCATAAGGGTCTTCAGCATAGTTGTGATATTTGGACATCAAACATCCACACATTTGAGCTTGAAATGATCTTCACATGATCTCGCTCATTCTTTCTATATGAAAGAAAAGAATGGGAAAAAGATGCTGTTTTTTCTCTGAAATCCCAGACAATTTTTTCTGGTTGGAATACTTCTGTACAAAACTCCACATGATACTCATATGTCAAGATGCTACCAAACCTCACCTCTGCCTTGCTGATAACTCAAGCCTGGATGAGCAATATGTGTCGGTATTGGAATAGTAACCTCCACACATTTTCCCAAGCTGCCCTTTGTAAAAAAACCCCAGCATTACATTATTCTCTTTTAAATCTCTGTTGATTAACAACACTTGTTGTAATGTCTCTGACCAATGAATAGTCAACTGGGATGCTGGGAATGGAGTTATTACTCTAATTCTTAGTCTTTCGCTGGCATCCTATGTTTCATTGTGTTACCTTATTTCTTTTTGCTGTTTACATTTTACTCATACTCTTTTGATCAGGCTTTTTTTTTTTTTTTAATTTTAATTTTACATACAGTGATTAACATAATGGTATGTCACATATTTGATCAGCCTTGACAATAACAAAGGCAGCTGCAAACACTGAAGAAAAGGCCAAGGACTAAGCCAGACAGCAGGTTAGAGCAAGGTACATGGGATTACAATATAGTATTGGTTTGTAGCTGTCTTGTTCTTGGGGCCAAAATATGACTGAGAAAGGAAACATAAAAACAGACACAGATGCAGGAGTAAGATGGGGGAATTTAAGGTATTAATGCAGTCTGGCTTTTGCTAGCTTCTGCTGTGTTCAGGGAAACAGGACACGGCATGTGTATTTGTAAATGAAATAGATATGCAACACTTCCCCATGGACACTCCCTTGTCGTGGGGGAGAAGCTTGCATGCCCTTTCGAGGTTGTGGGTTGTGCTGGCAGTGGTACATGCCTGCAGTAGGGTCTCCCATGCTAGTCAGGTCTCAGCTGAAGGGTCAGACAAAGTGTGCCCATGGGCAGGATGGGCTCTCT
>JAWWLT010000092.1:54701848-54749849 GCA_035040995.1 Premnoplex brunnescens
CTTCTTTTCCGGCTTCCCGACTCCACCTCCTCCTGATTATGCCACCACCCAGGGGGAGGGGACCTCGCGTCATCATGGGAGGTGCCGGGAGGACTTACCTCACCCCTTGGAGGACCGGAAGCCCGAGGACCGTGCACCCCCGATTCCTGTCCCCGAATGCACACATCCGGTCCCCGGATGTAAACATCCGGTCCAATATGGCGGCGCCCCGATACCGGCACCGGACTCCGGGAACCCCCCTATTACCGGGGATCCCCCATGCTTGCCGACTGCCCCTGCCTGCCCTGCGCTTCCATCAGCCACCCCGGACGCCGTGGTGCCCCTGGATCCAGCCGAAAAACGCTGGGATTTGGTGAGGAAGGAAGCCGAGGAAGATGGTAATTTCGAGCTTTTGAACATCTTCCCGGTATTCTACGAGCCCAACAGACCACCCACCTGGAGTCCGCTGCACTACCCCTTAATGAAAGACCTGAAAAAAGCGGTAGCTGACTATGGGGTGGCAGCACCTTTTACCATCAGCCTTATAGACTCCTTGTTTTCAGTTTATGTCCTCGCCCCCAGGGATATAAAAATACTAACGAAATCTATTTTTTCTTCCTTACAATATAGTCATCTTCCCAAAAGCCAAAGCCCAAACAAAAAATCCACATTCACTAAATATCCTGATTTACATCTTTATGTGAGCAGACATCAAGAAGAAAAACAAAACAAAATAATTAGCCACCTGGTAAAACAGCAAAGATTAGATCTCATTTTCTTCATGTCTTTTGCTTCTGCTTGCCCAACCCTTACTACCCCATGGTTTAAATCCTAATCAAAATGGGAAGACATTTCCAGCAGACTTCATTGTTAAGGCTCAGAAGCAAATGATGTATTTCAGATAAGGTATGTATATATTATTCACAGAAATTCTCTCTCCATTCACTTACTTTCTTGAGTTTTGTTTTTTTTTAATGAATGCAGAATTCTATTAAAAATAATAAATCATGAAATGGTAATCAAAATAAATGGTAAAAATACTGATTATGTGATTAATAAGCAATACTCAAAGCATTTTTCAGACACTTAATTGGGAAGGACTGGCCAATTTAATCCTTCATGGTCTTAGTTATAGCTGAAAATAAAAAAAGCAGAAGACATTTAAGACTTGTTTTTTTTTAAGACTGGAGGACTTCAGCTCTCTCTACAACAGGTTCTTATGTGTATGGAACTGGCCATGGTTGTAAAAGGGAAAAATCAAAAAGGAGAGCATCCAATGCAATGAATCAATAGTTTTCAATTAAAACTACCTAGAAAAGTGCCTTTAGCATAGACAAAAAGCTCCAAAAAGCAATGCAATAAAAATTAAGGTAATGAAATCTATATTGACTGATTGGCTTAATAATGCCAAAAAGTGATTCCAAACTTGTGTTTCTGAGCACTTTGCTTCCCAGGAACCTCATGTGGAATGTATTGGCTTTGCTTTTATGTTCAAATCTTACTATATAAGAAAGGAGTCCTGCTTTTCTGGGAGTTTTTAATTAATAGTAATATCAAAAAATGAAAATAATAAAAATAATTTTAAAAAGCTTAAATATATTCAAGTATCAAAATTAGTTACGTTAGCATACCATTCACCTCTTTATGGTTTTAAATGCTAGAAAAAAAAGAATTCTTTTTCACAAAATTTAAATCAAGACTTTTAGTCCAAGTCAGTCCAAGCCAAGGAGAGATCAGTGTTGATTGCACTGGAGTATTAACAAGGTGAATAAGCACAGGAACTGTAGAAACATATTAGATGTGTATATTCATGATGGAATAAGACAGGTATTCAAGTATTCCACTAACTAAGAATGAGCCTACATTCTAATTTGCCTTGGCAGATCTTGCATCTCATAAAGCTTAATTTTTGTCATTTTTTTCCAGGATCCTTATTAAAGAAAATGAAATGTGGAAACTGGTTTTGATATACTGTATCTTGGTACAACTGCTGCACATCAGAAAACCTTTGCCTTTTTGAAGGCAAAAACCACCTATGGGAAATGCAGCTGTGACAGGGACCCATGCAGTTTGTGGGATGTTATGATAGCATTTTAATCCAACATGGGTATACAGTGCAACTTTACACTTCAGAATGCTACCCCAGTTCTGTTTGACTGGTTGGGCACCAACAAAAGCCAGCAAGGTCTGTCCATGAGTGGAGAATAAGTTGGCTGCATGTGAGGAAGCTTTACTCTGGAAGCCATAAAAACAAACTTAAACATTCCCTCTGCATAGGATAATGGGTCAGGGGAGCTTGGGAGACTGTCCAGCTGTCCTCACTTTGCACACCTCATGGAAATATAAACTGAATTGACCTACTTGCTATTCAACATAAGCCTTTGCTTTCGTCACCTTTCAGTAACTCGTGAGATGAACTCTAGTAGTTGAAACTCTTTCTTCAGAAAGCAGTGGGGGTTACCACTCATGGTCAGGGAGAGGAGCTGACAATGTTCTTATAGCCCATACAAGTGGGGATAACTGCACTTTTCCAAGCCATCCTTGCATCTCTGGGATAACACCGTTCTCTGCTGTTTAGACCTGAGCATGCTTTGAAAGTGCATGCTAGCTATTAGTATGCAAGAAATGATTTTGTGGAGAAAAGACTGTCATTACCAGTTTCAGCTTTGTGGGATGAATATACCAGATCAATATTGAAACACCCTTTATTGGTCTCTTGCTGCATAGTTTTCAAGACAACTTTGCAGTCAGCAAAGTCAAGTTAAAAAATTTATTATAAAAAATCAGACTGAAATGCAAAAAATCTATATTAGAGACTCTCCAGCAACACACATGTTCATGAGTGGCCTGTCATACCCTAAGTGAAAACAGAACAATTCCAAGACTTGTTTAAATATATTTTACAATTTTCCTTCTACTTTATGAAGTGTTCTCAGCCTGCAGTGCCCTCCTTCTTCCTAGCAAAAGACTTTTCCCTTCCTCCTTTGTCCCTTCCCATGAAGTTCTTCTCCAGTTAAGTGAGGAGGGGATAAACCCCATTTTTGGAAGTGGATTCTCAAGAATGTGCTGATGTTCTGGACTTGGGAGAAAAACTAAGAACACCAACAAAAACAGAGGATATGGAAGATAGTCAGAGAGTAGCAAGAAATTATTTTTAAAGTGATCCAGTAGAGACTATGGAGGGAAATTAGTGTGAGGGGATATATTAAATAAATTAAATAAAGATAATAACAAAAATACTTCATAAAGACAAGCTTCCAGCAGCCTTTCCCCAGTGATTTTGTGTGTGTGCCCTCCTGTGTCATCTCTGTCACAGTCTGAAGAAAGGTGCTCAAGCTGTGAGGGATGATTCCACAGCTCTCATTCAGCTCCCTCTGATTAATGGCACTTTCTGGTTCATACAGATCCCTGGGATATCTCTCACAGTACTGTGATCCCCATTCTACTGTGAGTCCTGTGTGCCTCAGCGAGCACTTCTGCTCTTCACCTGCTGCAGAATCTGCCTTGAGGAAAGCTCTGAAAGATGTTTGGTCACATTACGGACCTTCACTAATAGAATGTATCTACCCTTCAACATAACTGCTATTCTGTACAAACATCTTTGTTTCCCCTTGGCTGACATGGAGGACCTATTCCTTTTTTCGGATGCCTTCTTTAAAAACTTTCTCCCTGTTAATTTTGGATTTTGCCACCTTCTCCAAAAAGGAGACAGATCCTCAGACCATTCATTCTCTCTCCACTCCCTGTTTGCTGAGTGGATCAGCAGCACTTCGCAGTATCTTAAACATTTTTGCCACTCCCTTCCCACAGTTCCCTTCTGCCTCCTGGGACATTTCACATAAAGCTGACAGGACAGCACTTGTAAGCTCTGACTGGATTTTCATTGTGTTACTTTATTTGGAATGAGATAATATTTTTAAGAATAGAAATGGAATTAAAACAAATTAAGGTTTAGCTGAAAGATTGCAGTTTAGACAGTCTCATAAAAGAGCTTATAACTTCTCACAAACTTCTTGAAAATATGAGCCCTGGGAGTTCCCTCTGTCGGAAAGGCAAAATTGAAGACACCAAAATAACTTTAAATTTTAAAACCTTAACTTAAATGTGAGGAAAAAGATTATTTTTTGTTTTCTTAGTAGCACACTGGATCTGGAAGACTGGTTTACTACAGCAGACACTATGAAAAGCCCTTTAAAAACCTCAGATAAACCCAGACTTTCCCTCCAGCCATCACACCCATGCTTTTGTTTATATATCTAAGCTGTGACTGCAGTAACTAATGCAGTGAAGAGTTTCCATGGAGACTGAAAAGTCATTTTAAACACCCATGACTTTTGGAATATAAATCTCTCCTAACAGATATGGTATGAATTTTCAGCTAGAGGCAACATTTCCTAATCATTCTTAGTTACTTATATATCTTTTATAATCTACTCACTCATATATGCACATAGACAACAGAATTCTGGGAAGATTATAAAAAATGAATAAGTGTTTGTATTTAAGATTAACTACCAATATTGATTCACCTTGATCTGTGAGGAAATGTCTTTAAATTTGCTTAGAAATATAACTTCAACTGCTGTGCAAAGGGTTGAGCATTTGTGGTTTAAAAGCTCAGAAAGTATGCAGATTAAAAAGGCTGTACTAATTAAGGAAAGAAGTTACAAATGCAAATTTCTATTTGTGAATCCAAAAATATACAAAAGTGATATTATTTCTCTCAACTTTTCCTTAGATTAAACTTTTCCTTAGATTACATATGTCTTTTTTTTCTTCTAATTGCAGATTCAGGTTTCTTGTGGGTGACTTGTCATTGGGTCCTCATGGTGGGTTTGCTAATTCTCTCCCAGCAACCAAAACTGAAAGGACTGATACTAAATATTACATCAAATGAAGGTTTTTATTCCTGTCCTTTCTGGTTGGTTCATATTTTGTTCTTTTCCTTTCTCCCAGGGGCTGTAACATTCAGCTCTGTTATACTGAAAGCACTGATACTAAATATTACATCAAAGGAAGGTTTGCATTCCTGTCTGTTCTGGCTGGTTCATATTTTGTTCGCTCCCTTTCTCCCAGAAGCTGTAACATTCAGCTCTGTTATCTCCTTGCTTGTAGCAAGTGAGATGCAATACACAGGCTCCTCTCACTGACCAGCAAAAGAAACTGCTAGAGTCTCGTTCTTTCTTCAGAATTTTTTTGAAACAGAATTTACTTGGGTTTTTTCTTTAATTTTGTTTGCTTTAGTGCACTTTGCCTCTGCTAATGTACACACATCTCTAAGTGTGAATTTCATGTGTTCAATTAATATGGATTTGCTAGAGACTTTTTGCCTCCAGGATTAACAGGAAACACAACCACTTCACAAGACAGATGCTAGTTTTCTTGTTTTGTGTGTCTCTGAAAGGCATAGTCTGAAAAATAAAACTAGGGACATCATGCAGACATGGAAAAACTGGAGACTTCATGCAGATTTGTGTCAAACTGAGCCTGAAATCAGTTTTGTCAGGATTGAGGTTTTCCAAGGGAGTCATTCCTGTGAATTGTTTTTTAATTGATATAATACTTTCTTTTCACTCGCTGTGAACAAAGAACTGTAAATAGAGATTTATAGTACAAGTGACAGGAGGCAATTGAAGATAAAAACCATTGAATTATTCTTTTCTTTGGAGTTCCTGATGATGTGAACTTAAGGCAGAGCATGTTTGCTGCAAGTGGAGGGAAGTGGAGAGTTATGAAAGTCTTCCCTGCTGTGAACATTGGAGAACTACAACTCCTCTTGTGATTTCATGTGAGAATCAACTTATAGCTGCATTTTTTAAAAGCGCAATGGTATCAAGAAACAGGAAAGGATTTGTTAAGGTCCCTACTGTCCTTGGTAGATTTAGAACTAACCTGCTATGTAGAAACATTTGATTTTCCACACTTTGATTGCTCTTTCCAGGAGTTATGCACAGACCAATGCCTTTTACTTCCCTCTTCCCAACTCCAATAAAGCCATAGTTCACTAATCTCTTCTTAAACATTGATGTAGAGATTAAATACTTGTCACATGTAACTACTGAGCTATCACTGCTTGACTCCTTACAATGGTCATTCCTAAATTACTGAAGGAATTTATGCTGGTTTTAATCTCAGGGAGAATTGCTATAACTTTGCAGCAATAATTTGTAGTCAAAGTTCACAGTACAGAACTGAGCACTGCACAGTGATATCCAAGTCTGGGTGACGAAATTTAACTTACATGCTGAAAACAGTATTACCCCAGAATCTTGCTGGGGCATCTCAGCTAGCTTGCATTTTTCTGTGCAGCACTGCATCATGCACCAACAGCGATATGTTCAGTCACCACGATGCTCCTTTGTTGTTTGGTGGCCAGCACAGAGAAGGATTAAAGCAGAAAGATAGTCCCCACTCTGGTCCCTCTGATGAGTTTTATTAGCAGCTTGTGGGCTTCAAGGTGCACTGTGTTCATTGCCCAGTTCTGCAATGATATCTCACAATGTCTGAAGAAATTAAGAGTTGTTCAAGTATGTTTTCCACACAAAAAAACCTTGTCACAAATAGCAGGCAGGCCTTTCTGTCCTACTTAATCTACAGAAAGAGAAAGGCTTTAGTGCCACTTGTATTGTTGGAAACACGAGTGAATACTGCATAACGTTAAACCTCTAATTTGTATTAAAAAATTATTTCTCCTTCTTTCTTCTTATTTTATGATAACTCTATATTCATAAATCTACAAAATCAGAAATGTTTATTTGTCTTTAACACACTGACACCTGACACTAAGGGAAGAGAGAAGTTCTTTTAGGGATTCTTGGCAGAATGACAATGGCACTAAATTGTAGCTGCAATTAAATCTTTATTTCCTTAACAAAATTTTATGATTAGTATCGTACAGGTAATGAAAAAAATGGACTTAAAAAAAATTGAAAACATTCATTATTAGGCATTCACTACAAACATAGTTTAATGGCCAAAGCCTTACGATATTCTGATGAAAGACAATCTAAAGGTTGCAGTTCAAACCTAACTAGCATTAAGTTATGCTTTGAAATACTACTGGGTTACACTGCTGCATCACTTTGCAGCTTGTGTTTCAATATAAGAACACAGATGGCACTTTTCCTGCTTGATCAGAGGAATGAATTTCACTAGAACTTGTACTTACCCATGTACAGCTTATATCTCACATAGCTAATATACTTGCAAAACTGCCTATGCTTGACACTCAAACCAGGGCATCTTGATATCAAGTGTAGAAGAAAGGAGGTGAGAGGGGAACAGAGGTGAGGAAGTTCATGAGGGAGAGGGTGTCAGTCAAACTTCATACTGTCCACAGGATTCTACACTTCTTTGCTGCTGACTCACAGTGTCTTAGTTTTGTCAAACTTTTGAACTAAAATCATCTAGGCTGCATGACTGAAACTGCAGTCCTTAGTGATCCAGAGAAACATCCCAAACCACAGAAAGTATCTGCAAAAGTGAAAACCTCAAAAGGACAGCTCCATCAGCAAATATCAAGGTTTGACTTTGCTATGGGGACCATGATAATCCGCTGGTGTTACGAATAACAGATTCAGAATATTAGAGTGCTGAGAAAAGCAAATAATCTGCAGCTTGAGCTGAGAGTGGAAACTGTATAGGGACATTACTAAATCACTGATTGGACTCCTGTTGGCTGACAGTTTTTATTTGGGAATATTGAGGGACAGTGTAACTGTCAGCACAGAGTTACAGGAAGATACAAAGAGTGTATTAGTTACTGTTCAGCCAATGAAAACTATTATTGCCACAAGATTTTATTGCATTTATTACTACAAAAATAAACATTGTGAGCTGATTATAGCATGCTAGGTTTTGTCTCTTTTACTACTGACTGTGTCTATCTATAAAATAGACAGACTAGCTAAATATTGGACTCAGTCTTTCTTATACCTCCTTCTACATACAGTTATATACTACCATCTGTAAGTTTGTTTATCTTTCTGATAAACTCTAACAGCCCACCACTAGTCTGTCAGAGGCATTTTCCAATTTAAGCTTTTAAAAATAGAAGTGTTATCATAGGAAAAGAACAGACAAAATTGAAAATCTTATTAAGAGTACTTTAGCATAGTCTAATTAATGGATAGGAGTTCGGCACAGGAGCACTTACAGGTTAATCTGATCACCTGGTTTGCTTTTATTACACTTCAGTGTAATCCTTGGTGACCATATCTGAAGAGCAGGATGTGGTACAGGTTGGAAGACACCTCCTTGTTTAAACAAGAGTTCTCTGAATGGCTGAGTACTTATGTTGCCTCATCAGCTGCACACCAGTTCAACAAAGTAAGTTTATGGGGATAGTTATGCTGGACCTCTCTCCTTGCCAGATGTAGGTGGCAGCCAGGCCATGATTTGTCAGTTTGCCATGTTTTCCCTGATAAAAGATTTTGGTTGTTTCATATCAGGCAGACTGCCACATTTTTGTGACTGAGGAAAAAGGAAAAGAGTGATGTAGCATTCATTATTACGGACCACCTGTAACAAGAAGAGAAGAAATTGACCTGCAGAACTGCAGCCTTTATCTGTAGGGGTTGGAGCTGTAGAGAACATGCAGCCATACTCATGATGTAGTTGCCAGTCTGCAGCCGGTGCTCACACGGAGGCTGCAAGGTGTGATGCTAATGGCTCATGTCTAGTCATAGCAAGACAGTTTTTAAGTCATTCACTAGGCCTGTTAGGTCCAGTGGAAGTTGAAAGTGATATAATCTTGCTGGTGAATTTCTGAAGCATATAACTGAGGCTAGCTTCACTGAGGAGCTGCACTCACCAACCAGCGACTGAGCAGGACTGGGTGTGTGATTGCTGTCAACAGCTTAATGACTGTACTGCCCGATCTCATATTTTAAGGGAAAGAAAGACATGGAGCACTCTGAGAAAATCCTGTACAGACTGTTTATTCCCCTTTCTTATTAGACTTCCCACTGGCAGCACTAACGTGTTTGATGCACCTGAGGACAGTTGAATGGACACCCCGATACCAGGTGGCTGCTTAGAATCTAAGAAAATATCTGCAAGTTAAAGAGGTTCAAGGGAATGGTGTAGGACCTTAGCCCCACAACAAAATGAATGAAAGGAGCAGGTGTGAGTAAGAGCCAGAAGGATCAAGAACCATATAAGAAACATTTATCTTCCACAGGAGTGTTTCTTTCTACAGTCTAAGAACATAAAGATATGAAAGAGTGAAAAATGCCATGAAAAATTAAAAGCTGTCTTTCTTGTTTAACTGCTACAATGCATAAATTATTTTTTTGGACAGTAAACCTACTGAAAACGTTTTCTGATAAGGTTTGAACTTTTAAGTCAAAGGTCTACTATTTTCAAAACAAACTCCCCATTTCAATAAGGATTTGCATAAATTCACATGCATATTAAATGTGCATATTAAAATTCAGTATTTAGTAAAATAAAAAACATAAAAAGCATCTTCATGAAAGCAATGTTGCTCAAGCTACTGTGCTGCTCAATCCTAACATCAAATGTTATCAGGAAAAGCCTTTAGAAAAGCAGCCACATGTCTTTTTTCACTGAGACTTTTCCTAAAGCCATGTGTTGGCAATGTCAGTGTTAAGAGTTATACATTACCTTCTGTCACATCCAAACTTTTTGAGTCAACAGTACCCTGGCAGCCAGGAGGGCCAACCCTCTCCTGGGGGGCATCAGGCAAAGATTCACCAGCCGGGCGAGAGAGAGGATTGTCCCGCTCTGCTCTGCACTGGGGTGGCCTCACCTTGAATATTGTGGGCAGTTTTGGGTACCACAATATAAGAAAGATATTAAGCTGCTAGAGAGTGTCCAAAGGAGGGCAATGAGGATGGTGAAGGGCCTTGAGGGGAAGCCATGTGAGGAGCAGCTGAGGGCACTTGGTCTGTTCAGCCTGGAGAAGACGAGACTGAGGGGAGACCTCATTGCAATTACAACTTCCATGTGAGGGGAAGAGGAGGGAGAGACACTGATCTCTTCTCTGTGATGACCAGTGACAATACCCAAGGAAAGGGCAAGCAAATTACTTGAGGGAAGTTTAGTTTCGATGTTAGAAAAAGGTTCTTCACCCCAAGGGTGGTTGAGAACAGTAATAAGGAGCAAAAATAAAAATTGCAAACAATTTTAGAGTAATTTTGTGCATCACAAAAGTACATTTCCAATAGTCAGCTTTGTAAATTTCATGTAATTGCAACCACTAACAATATTTCAAATTGTAAAATGCATTTTTGTTTCCTATATTTAAGTCCATAAATAATACCATTTCCCTTTCCCCTTATTCATTGTGGAGAAGACTTAGAAAGAAATGAAAAAATATGTGAAACTATGATTCTTTTGGAATACTCATTCTTAAAGTTCACTCTCTTTTTTTTCACAGCATATAATTTGTGAAGTACTAGTGTTTCATTCTTTTGTTTTAAATGGGAGAATGAAATTATCCACCGGTATGCAACTTCTTGCTCATACTTGTCTGAAAACTACAAATATGTCAAAAGCAAACACAGGGAATCTGCTCCAGTATGTATTGATACCAAGTGCAAGTTATTATATATATGTGTGAGCATATACATATATATATGTATGTGTGTGTGCGTGAGCATATATATATATAAAATAAAAAATTATATATACATCTAACACCAGCATGATCCATCAGAATATTTTTACAGCTGGCTCTAAGCTGTATTGCTGTGCTGAGGTTGCTCATGGAAGACATTCAGTCTGTGCATTGATCACCAGTGGACATAATGCAGCTTGTGTCCATACAGAGTCCCTCGGGACAGGGATCCCAAGGACATTTCCAATGGGAAGTGGCATACACGGCATGTGTCTGTGCTCTGTGCAGCTGAACTGAATGGACTGTGCTGCATGGCACGCCGTATGTTTTGGTAAAGAGAGATGGAGGCTAAATTTGCCTAGAAGCACTTTCTAGACTTGTTCCCTGACATACAGCAAGTAATGGATTTTTCTGCAATGATGGAACTAAGTTCAATATTTAGAGGTAAAAGAAAAAAAGCCTGTCTGTAGATCAAATGTGTCAAGCATGAATTTTAGAGTGAAATTTTAGATCTGGAAGTGAGAAGAGGGTATGAACATATGCCCTTTAGAAATGCATGTTGCAGTGCTGACATTAATTTAATGGGTTTAGTTTGCTTTGAGGACTTCTTACATTTGCTGTTAACATGCTAATGTATTTTGCAATTTTATTGTTTCCCCTCGATGCCAGTTCAAAAAATGCCATCATATCTCTCATTACAAGAAAGACATGACAGAACACATAAAACCTCAATTCCTAGTGCACTGTAGCTGTAGCTGCTAATTTTTAATTCAGTTGAGGTGTTAAATGGAAAGAAAAAGCCAAAAGTTTGAAGAAATGGAAGGATCTTTTTCACCATATTGTCCAGATTAACCACATATTTGGTAAATCCAGTAGCCAAATACCATGTTGAAGTGAATGCTCCTAGTTTTCATGCCTTAATTCTCAATGTCATCTTGAATTGATAGTAGCATAGACACTTTAAAATTCTGCTTTAAAACCATCTGAAATGATACCTTGAATAATTTGATTCAAGACATGTATATCACCAGAAAAAAACCCTCACATTTCTAGTAAAGACTGAAGCCATATTACAAAGCTCAGGATCTGCTCTGGTCTTCTCTCATGGCTGGTTTTTCAGTTCTATAGTCTTTGTGCAGACCCAATTCCCAATAACTACCTCCCGTGTATTATTGGTAGAGATAAAGAATGCACAATCAGTATTTCATTCTGTTGTCTTTAAGTAGAAGTTAAATTAGTTTTCACGGTGTTCCAGCCATACTGGTTGGTACAAAATTCTGCAATAGTTTCTGTTGAAATACAGAAGTAAACAGATTATGATAGAGTTCTTAAAATCATAAATTGTCTGCTAAGTCTCTGACAACTTCATAAAATTGACAGTTTATGTATCTTCTGACAACTCGTTCCCGCTCAGACATGATGAACTTGAGGTGGGAGGAACAGTTAAAATTGCACCATAGAAAATAGAGAAAAAGAGGAGAGAGAATTATCTTACATGGAAGGTTCTCTGGATTTCTTATGAAGATGTGAACCATAATCTTTCCAACAGGTGCATTAAAAAATAATTATCATATAATTTTTGGCAAACACTTTATTTTTTAAAGAGTGAGAGCAATCAGTGTTTCCTAGCATACTGTCCTCCCTGCTCCCATAATCCTCAGCCAAAAATGCAGAATTCATTTTGTAGACCTTGAGATGTTTACAAAAGATGATCTAGAAACTTCAATAATTCAAAGTCTCTTAGGCTCTTTCAGCTTGCTGTGTTGCTGCAGGAAGCATCTCTGAATCTGAGACTTCATCAATGTGAAATTCTCAAATTTTAGATTCCTGCAGAGGGAAGCACTCCACAACATTGCCTTTAGCAGTCACCAGGCAGTGATAAAGACATTGCAGGAGAAACACTTGAAGTTGGGACAATGTTTTCAAGTGCAGAGGAGCAACCTGTGTAAATAAGTATATACAGTGTGATCTACCTCTGTCTAGCCTTCAGACCTAGAGAAGTTTCAAGTCTAGGGTTTCAACCTGGAAAATGAAATTTCAGGCTTTTAGATCATGGTTTGCATACCTGTTGTCTCTGATCTAGATGGAGGCATTGCATCAGAAATATCCTGAATACAAGGATAGTTCAATTCCTTCCATTTCAGTCATCAGAAGTCTAGAAAAGTTGTATTTGCAAAAACAGGTTTAAGTTCAACTCAGAGACATTTATTGTACTAGAACTTCCATAGAACTCAGCATACTGAGTTGATAGCATTTGCAAAGATAGTACAAAGCCTTTACCTTCTCCTTTCTACCACAAGGTATCACTGCCATAAAGGTCACACCTTATACGGACTGTACCAGTAAGAGGAAAAGGTACATAACAACTCCTAGTGAAATGTAGAGACAGAGAAGGCTAAGAAAGGTAGATGCCACACATATTAGCATAAAACAAGAATTAATGCCAGCACTGTAATGTTACAACCAAACTAGAAAAATAAGCAGTGGCATGGAGTGGCATGAAGTGCCATGAAGCCACTCTCAACACTCACTCATTTCCCCTTCTGATATAAAAAGGAGAAATTTCTAGAGGAAATAGATCCCACTAGGTCAATTACCTAAAATATGTGGGCACTGCCTAAAAATTCAGATAAATGGGAAGATTCTGTTATTTAGTTATACTCTCTTTCTTATTTAGAACTCAAGTAAACAGAGAATGATGCTCTACAATTGGCTCCTATGTACAGGAAATAAGTCCATTCCTCAAATCTGTGTCTTTCTAGGGGGGCATGACAATTGTGCATCAAACTTCTTCAAGGTACACAACTTGCAGCACTATCTGCGTTTCTGAAAGAGAAAGCCTCCTAAAATAGGAGGCTTCAAAATATGAGCAGAGTTCCATAGGAGAACTACTGAGTCAAAGCATGTTTTATTTGCTGTTTTTTTTCTGGTGGACAGATTTTCAGCACACATCCACTCTCCCTAAATAAAACCAGAAACTGTTGTTTCTTGTGAGCTTCTGAAAATTTGTATCAACAAAGGGTAAGTACTGTGACTTAGCACCTGCATTTCTTCAGAGGAAAAAGAGAGCCAGACCTGAAACTGAAGAGAAATACTCTTCAATTATTTTATCAAAGTTTTTAAACATCTAGACTAACTGCTGATACAGTTTAAGAATGAAACAAAAAAATCCAAATAGTAAAAAATTAAAAAGAACTTGCCAGTTTTGTGAGACTGAACTGCCTACCAAGCTAGGTTAATTTAAACAGCATCTGTTGTAACACATGTGAAACCATACAGGAAACACCGCTACTCAGAGAACACAGGATAGTTGAACAAAGCCTAAAATGCAGCAATTCTGAAGTGACTGAACAATTATAGGATAGTAGAATTGGCACCATGTACTTAGCATCATCCTGTGGATGAGTATGAAGACAATATATCACTGGATATATACACAGCAGAACTATCAGAAGTACCAACTTAAAATTTCTCAGGCCAAAAGCTTTTGAACCTCAAAACCCCCCTTCCATTGAAGAATTAACTTTGTTGTTATCTAAATATTCAATCTTTAACTTTTTTTATTTTTATTAGGGAAGGTAAGATACAAATATTTCCAGAAGGGTTTGCTGTATGGCTGAAATTTATTGGTTTTTCAAGTTATTTAGGCAAGCTTTTAGACAAAATCCTTTCTCAGTTTCACAGTGTTGGCCTATTATACTACTGTGTATCTAGGTGCTAATAGATTTAGATAACATTACAGATACTGATCTTTTTAATGTAAAATATTAATAGTCACATTGGGTACAGAATTTTTCACAGCCAAATAGATTTATGCTGATTTAGACATGGTGTCTAGAGATATGACTATTATACATCTATATCTATAGTTACAAAGGAGAAATGTCAGTCAGATTTCAGACAGCAAAAAACGCCTTTTATTATAGAGAATCATCCTTGCACACGTTTTAAACCAAAGTCCTTTATCCAATTCTAAAAAGTACCTGTAGATTCATTGTCCTGACTGAGGGCAGTTTCTAGATCAAGTCTTGAGGTTGATGTGATTTGAACTTGGATTTGGCCCATTGTGCATGTATATGAAGTGGCACTACTGCTTAGAGAGGTACATTTATCACAAAGAAAAGCACTTTAAGCTGCAGAGAGGCTTAAAAGCTCCCACTACCTCCCTCATATCTTTCAGAAAGACAC
Organism: Premnoplex brunnescens; assembly: GCA_035040995.1. NCBI lineage: Eukaryota > Metazoa > Chordata > Aves > Passeriformes > Furnariidae > Premnoplex > Premnoplex brunnescens. The sequence goes on from JAWWLT010000092.1 coordinate 54,716,598, forward strand.
AGATACCTGCATATAGCCATATATGCTTTCCTTCAGCACTGGGAATTGTGAGTATTCTCTAACTCTTCTCACATTCAGAAACAAGCTTTGGTTTTGTAATTACTATCAAACGTGGAGCCAGGGCTGATTGAAATCAATGATGACCCATGAGATGGGAAGAATAAAACAGTTGAGAAACAACTGGGCTTATGATATTAAAAATACTAATAACAGACAAATCTGTGTCTCATTCTGACAAGTGAGGCCCTTGTCATATCTATCATTCCTTTCATCATGCAGATGATTGCTCAGTAGATCTTGACACATAATACTGCTACCCCTTTTTTCCACCAAATTTCTATAATAGCTGCCAACTCTTTGTAAAGGTTCTAGGCATAAATGATGGAAAAATCATATTTCATAAACCTATTTAAGAACTGTGTAGATTTTAAATATTTTCTTGCTTCACTTTATAGTGACTGTTTTTCTTTTTAATTAGTATAAAGCTTTGTTTCTTTACCAGGAGACAAAGAGTGCCAAATATACCAGACCTAGCAGACTGGAAAACAAACAGGTGGGAAAATTAATAATAAGTATTCATATTTACACTTGCTATAAAAGAAATCTTTGTGTTGGAGAAAGCTAGATAATATATGGCATGCCATCTGGCTTTCCCAGAGATAGAACAATGAGATTTGCAGATCACAGCTGGTCCTAGGCAGCCATTATCACCCAGTAGCCACATCTGCAGAATCCCTTTGATTCCCTGTTTTTGCTAAACTTTCACAGCAGCATCCATGAATGACACTTTCAGCTACCTCCTGTCTCATGCTGTCGAACAGAGTAGTTCTTACAAATGTGTAACAGCAAGTATTCAGCATGATGTTTCCAGCTTCTGCAAGGGCAGAACCCCCCCTTTGGTATAGCAAATCACAGTTATCAAACATGCCTGCCTCTTGGAGTATCAAGCAGAGACTCCACTCAGATACAGTCAATTGTCCAAAAGATAGTTGTCCAGTCTATACTAGTCATGTAAGCTTACTGATTCTCTCATAAATGGAAAGAGTTGCTCATACGAGCAATTTGGTGTAGAGTTGTATAGATAACTTCATGGAGAGAAGGTGGGACACAGTTGCCTATTTTCCCTGTAAATGACTGTAAATGACTACATCCCTAGTGCTTACACAGGAAATGTTAGGCAAACCAAGATCCCATCTAGAGCAGAATCAACCCAAGGTCCTCAGTTATTATTTTCAGAGTCATAAATGACCAGTATCAGTTTATACAGACCAACAAAGACTCCAGGTGTTGAGAGGGAAGGTGCTCCATGAATTCCATGACACTTTCTACCACAATAATAAGTAGAAGAGTGTGAAAGAGGAAAGTTTCTTCTTGGACAGTCTGAGACTGAGCAAAAATTCCTGCTAAAAACAAGTATCACACCACCACTATTTAAGTGTGCAGCATGTTTCTGACCTTGTCTGTCCTGAAGGAAGTACACAGTAGAGCATATCTTAAATTTTTAAGAAAAAACCAAAAAAAATATACTGAACAAATCACACAAATTCTGAACAAAATCCTCTTTCAAACACAGTTCTCTCATGGGAACTACATGCAAGAGATCATGTGGAGTACATATGACAAATGTTATTCATATCACTCAGAGCACGCTGTAAGGCTCTTGGATAGTAAAATAACTTGTTAAGGAAGAAATCACTGAGGTAAACTCCGGTTTTCCCTTTAGGTTAGCTTTACTTAAAAAAGCCTTAGATTGTTTGGATGCTGACTGACCCATGTGTGATTAAAATGACACACTTTTATGAAGACATTTGGACATTCACATAACATAAGGTATATAAATTCCAGCCATTCCAGGCTCTGCTACTGTGATAAAGTTTACTCATTTTAACACTTGAGGCACAAAACTGACAGCACAATGTGTATCTAGCTATGATTAAAAGCAACATGATGAAAAATTAAAAGATAACCCTCACATACCCAATCTCATTTTTTCCCATGAAACATGGAAACAGTTTTATGGTATCTTAGAAGTTAGTCTCCACAGTAGCATGTTGTTGGGTTTAGTAGTATGAATAATGTATCTTAATTGAAATCAGAGCAAACACAACAGTTAATTATATGCAACAAATTTTAAAGTATTCATTGTCTTTCCTGAATTAAAAACAAAAACAAAAACAAGGGGAAAAAAAGCCCCACCTGCCTCTGTATATTTGGGGATAGGAATGCTGGTGCACTGTATTTGGAAATAAGTTTTCCAAAATAATTTACACTGTCACTGCATATAAATCATATCACATATTATCTCTGTTATCTAATATGAATTTCAAGTTTTACTTACCAATCCTGCACAGCATTGAAAGAGTCTTCATTTGTGATATCATACATTAAAATGAAGCCCATTGCACCCCGGTAGTAAGCTGTGGTAATTGTTCTGTACCTCTCCTGGCCTGCTGTGTCCTGAAACAATAACAAACAAAATTTTTACACATTGCAGGAGCCCACTGCTACTGAAGCAAATCTTATTTTGCTCTGGGTGATTTTCACTGAAGCTTGCCTGCATGTAGGAATGAAAAGTCCTAGCAATAAAGCCATAAGTCAGTGATGCTTTCTATCTGAGACACCAACTATTTTCTGTGGCGTGTTAAAACTATGTAGGGTAGACTCAGGAACTTTTGATTACAGAAAATAAAAAATGAGTGTAAAGGAAGCCAAATCAAGATGAAAGTTCTTAAATGATTTTACACAAAGCATAAGGAAGCTGCAGATAAAGATCCAAACACTGACTGAATTTGGGACAGGAGATGCTCTTCTGGGTCCAGGCATTTGATTTGTGTCAATCTGGGAAGGAACTAGATATTTGGGGTTGTTCTCAAATTTCAATTCATATTTCTAAATTCATAGCTAATGCTATGTTAATAAGATGATAAAAAAAGGTTTTTTTCTCTAGTGATATTTCAGTATAAGATAGTATATGACCATGAATAAAGTGTTTATTAGTTTCAAACATAATCAAATTCCTGTAGGTATTGTTTTATAGTTACTTGCTATATGGAAGCAATTAAAATTTTAATAGGCTCATTCATGCAGTATTTTTGGTTGTGCAAGAAATAAACTCAAATATCAGTAACCAATGTGTCAAAATTTTTCTGTTTCACACATTCATAAGCATATGCCTTGTACTCAGAACAGAATATACTTATAAGCGCCTTAAAGACAGGTCTTTTGTATGACTGTTAAGGAACTTAAATACCATTTGACAGGACAGATAGTATATCAGAAAAATCACATACTTTAATATTAAATATTATATATTATAATTATTCCTTTTATTTGAAACAGATAATGCAACAATGTGCATGGACTTTCTGTTTATTAGATGTCATTATTATGGAAGAACTATGCATAAAATAAATTATTTCCATATTGTATTATATTTGTAGTTGTGAATCATTATGATTGTATCCTCAGGTACTGTTATATACAAATAATTGAAGAAAACCCTTTCCAGTTCAGGTATGGCTACTCTCTGCTAGTCCATTTTACAGAATTAATCTGATCACTGTCTTCTTAGATTTAAATTCTAAAATATAACATTTGTATTTGCACTGACTGATGTTTATTTCTAAGTAAACTAAATAAAATAAGCCCGAGGAAGAATAAAATTTGACCTATTATTGACTGGCATTTTCATCAAGGCAGTTCATTTTCATCTTTGATGGGCAGAAAACAAGACACATAGATCGTCTTGGGGGCCTTTTCATTCAGCTAGTTAATGTCTGGTAAGAATAGATGATTGTTCATTAAACAAGTAGAGTGGAAAAACAGAGGAGAATGAATGACTGTGATGGAATGCTTTATGAAAAGTACCACAAATAGAAGACAAAAAGAAGTATTATCAAAATCATAGCTGAAATAACAGTAACAAAAAGTTTCAACAGCTTCAGGAAATATTTTCAAATATTATATTCCCTTTCATAAATTCTGTTTTTAATAATCTTACTGTCTTTCATTAGCTTTCAGTTAGGTGATCCAATAGACATTGGATTTTAAATATTAAATCACAGGATTTTAAGGTTTAGTGGTCATGGTATTTTAGAAATCACCCCCTTCCTGAGCCTTGCATACAATACACTGGCTAATAACCTCCAGTCGAGTATTTGAAAGACACTGAGCCTTGCACAGTTTGTCTTTGCATGCTCTGATGTCTCTTGTATGTTTGTTGGGCTTTTCCTCTTAATGTATATTTTTCACCTATAATTGAAATTAGTTATTTGAAAACACTTTCATGCTCCAGATCCCAATATGTATAATTTCATAATAGAAAAATGCTTTTTTTTTTTTTTTGTCAGAAAAATCAATAGCTAAAAGAAACAGTAAAGCTTTTCAATCAGTAAAGATCTCAAATAGGGCATCTACACCTATAAGCAGGGAAAAGGGAATGGTAGATGTATAGACTGAATGCAAAATACCTGGTTCTGGCTCATGATGAAAATAGTAATCTGGTATGTATTTGGCCTTTATCATATCTCCTTTATCATATATGTATCAAATTGTATGGAGACAAAATTCTAGATTATCTTGGCTGTTCATTTGAGTTAAAACTGTGAAATTTGACAGTACAATTAAAAAAAAATAGCAAACATATGTTAGTTATTTCTACAGTAACCACATGAATCAGGGTTTGTCCTATGCTCCTCCCTTGAATCAATCCTTAAATAATGTTATGGGAAATTTCCTACAGATTCTTACTGTTACTGTGGAACTGCTACACCATTTGAGGCCTTAGCATATGGAGAATGCACCAGCTGCAGACAACAATGCTCCCAGAGGAATAAAGAGATATCATGTAATAGCCATCTGTGCAAGTAGAAACACTTAAGGATAGCAAGCTAGCTCACTCAAGAAGAATATGTGTTTCACATGAAGTGAAGAGTTTATGGGGCTGGAAAGTCTCAAAATACAAAAGAAATAAACCAAGGTTCTGATAGCAATCCTAAAAATACTATTTAGGCTTGCCAAGTACAGTTAGCTGAGTTAACTCAATAGAAATAAAAGCCCCATACTGTCAAGTCCTGACAAGCTAGATTTCATCTAGAACGTGCCATACCAGCTTAGACTGTACCAAAATTGTTGAGCAATAGGTTAAATCAGGCCTTTGAATTAATTTGCTTAGTAGATGCCCCTCCTCTTACCCTTGCCTAGCACTGCACCACTGACAGGAACAATACTTTATGTAAATAACTTGCAAATGGAGTTGCTCATTATTAACACAGAGAGTTCTGAAGGTGAAAGAACGCAGCATTTGGCAGCAAGAACTTTCAATGAGCCTGTCACGAGGGAATTCATTCTGCAAAACCCAAACTTGTTGTCTAGCGCGCTTGAGTGACTCTGTGCCTCTGCATTTCAGTTCCGCATGCTAAAGATACATCTCTTTTTAGATCCACTTCCTCACTACAAGTTTTACTCATACCACAATACAGCTTGTGTTATGTGCAAAAACCCTGGCAAGAGTAGAGGAGGATTTCTTGGATGGTGTTTATATCTCTGTTTCAGATTCCCATGTGAAGACAAGGCAAACAGAAAGATAAAATTAGAAATATGAGTTGGGTGAATCCTCACTTTGCAGGCCAAACTTTTCTGTTAAGGTAAACAAAACTGGCACAGCAATCAAGAACTGCAGCTCCTTAATGAGCTTCTTTTTTTTTTTTCTGTTGTTCCTACCCGAAGGTTATTTATATACTCCATCAAAGCAACTCTGTCTAATTTCAAAAAAGATGTGTCTGATCTCCAAGGGTCTCAGGAAATAAGGATAAAAATGACAAACCACTAAGCACCCCCAATCAATCAATCAGCCTACCAAAATTCACACACTCCTAAAACCCAGCATCCCACCCAGTGCCTGAGGAACAAAACAAATAAACAAAAAATCCTCAAACCACTAAGAGGGGCAAAGGATAACTTCTCTGAAATTCTCTTGAGATGGGAGGCAGACGTAAATCTACCTGAAGCCTGCTGCTAACCATCCAGGAGAAGCAGCTGTGGGTTTATAGCAACAAAGCAGCAGGACAGGGCATAGAGAAATGGGACGGGGAGAAAAGCTGATGGAGCCAGAGAAGCTGATTATCCCAGGAGCACTGTCTCTCAACAAACAGCACTTTCAACAGAAAGTGTTAGGCACATATAAACACAGACAGATGAACACTTAAAACAAGGAAAGGAAAACACAGTTCAAAACAGTTTCTTTAGCTAATGTATGCACAAAAGACATAACACTGTGTATTGCCAACTCAGTCTTTGCTTATGTACCTATTTCCTGTCAGCAGCTCCTTCCAAACTTCTTGTGGCTTTAGTTTCCCTAGGAGTCTGGTTTTTTTATTTTCATATGTGTATAAACTAAGTGTGCATGCATACAGGTATTTGTAGAAATTATATATATATATATGTATGTATGTATTTAAAAGAAAAACATTTTGAGCATGAGAAGCCAGCTACTGAGCTTGTCAGTACACTTCTCCTAGACCCACATGCTCATCCTTAGGGCTCACGTCAAAATCAGAACTGACAGTTCACTGATCATATTGGAGAGATGCAGGAGCATGGCAGGGCTAGCTGGAAATATTTGAGGTCAGAGGGGTGGGGAGAGCATTATTCCAAATGTGTCAAAGAAAAAAGGGCCTGGAAGGGCTAGCCTAGCACTTAGAAGGTACATTAGAGCTTGCACTAGAGAGATTGGCTCCTAGAAAGTCCTGATTGGCATTGAAAAAGTACTTTACTGCCAGATTAGCTTTCTTTCACTCCATCTATGTAGCTGCTGATTGCGCCTGAAGCTAATATAATTTTAAATGTTCTGCATTTTTTCCTTTCCTGATCTTTCTTCTCTCTCATTATTTTTAATATTCACATAAAATGTTTCTTTCTGCAGTTCAGCCATCATATCTTCCTAAAGCACAAAACTTAGGAAAGCCAGGGTAGCACTACCTTCTTTCTAGTCCAGTAGAACTTGTTGCCATTGCTTCTGGACTCAGTTTTTGAGTCCCACTGCCATTTCAGTCCATGTCTCCCTCTTTTCCCACCACAACCTGCAGCTTTCTCCTGGTCCTGTCTTCACTTTGATTGTGGTCTGTCCTACTTTACTGGATGTGAGGATCAGTTTTCCTTCTCCATCTTCCCCATTTTTGGATATACTTTTTATCAGTAAAACTTTACATTATCTTCAAAACTAAAACAAATTGAAGCACCACTTTCTATTTTAATCAACCTTCATGTTAGGTCTTAGAATAAGGTCTTAATGAGAATTTCTTTCTGGAAAGGCTCAGGTTTTGCTTTCAAGATCCTTTTTTTCTTTTATCTTATGAAAAGGATTACAGAATCAAAGATTAAGTACTGCAACCAAAAATGTATAGTGGAAAAAATGAATTTGCAAAATCTAATTTTCACTTCATGTAATAATGCAAGTATATTTTAGAAATAAAATTAAAAGGTAAATTAATATTGGATCCCAGTTTGTCACTACAGGTACAGAAAAAAATGAGTTAAGATAACTTTTTATCTGTATTATTTTAAAATATTTGTAAATCAGATTGCAAAAATTTTCTCACATTTTTAAGAGAAATCATGAAGCAACAGAGAGCCATTCTGAAAAAATTAGTTATATACAATCAAAAACAGCCAAGCTATGACAAGATCTTTGTTCTACAGACAGTTATTACTATGTGGGAAGCAGCACTGGGAAAACACGTGATGTTCTTAGTTTTGTCATATTTTATTTTTTAAAGCTACTACTGCCAGAGTTCTGAGATGGTATAAGAACAGCAATATTTTTTTTTCCCTTTTCTTTTAATCTTTGTAGTCAGAGACCAAAAATGTGTCCTGCTGGATAAGGAAAAACACAAAAGGCTTTTAATAGGAACTGAAATTACTGTATTAAAACTTTTACTAAAAGTAAAATAATTTTGGGAGGCTGGCATCTGGCACTCAATTCTGGTAAAGCTTGAGAGGATCAGAACAACCTGCTTTTGAATGAAAGGAGCAGAAAGAAATACAAGATCTATAATAACACTACAAGGAATGGTAATCTTAGAAACCTGATACTCAAATATACTAGAGACAATCTTCAGACTTGACAGAAAGTCTCCTTAAGCTCCAGGAGTGGACTCAATAATTTAGACAAACAGTGATATAGGATAGATTGGAAAGGTCAATCCTAATGCTGTGAGGCTTATGACTGTTAGGAAAAGAGAAGGTAGAGCTTTTTCATCCCCATCTGAAACACAGATAGGCATAGATACCTTTGATTTAGTAGAGAGCAAGAAAAAACACTGAGCTATAACATAAGTTCATAGTCTTGTAGTCAAACTGACTGTTGTTATACAAACAGAGAACAATGTATTGGTATATTCGAGTGTCAGAGCACATTTGTCTTCCCATTTCTGTACTTTGATTATATTCTTATGTATCGATTAAGTACTTCCCTCTAGAACTTGTTATCCATAAAATAAGAATAATAACCTTTCATCTTTCTCCCCCCCTTGTTATTCTGCCCTATTCTGTATCTCTAACATGGCTTTCTCTATTAATATTCATTATTCATATTTAATTAACTTACCCTTATTATTCAGGATGAGTTGGGATCCATGGATAGAGAAAAGTTTGCCCAGCCATTTTGATAATAGGTCTATGTTAGTGCCTCATTGCACTGAAACAATTTGCATAATAGTGTCATCATATTACTATATTATGCAAATCCTTGTCCACTGATTACCTAACAGTACCTCTTAGCTATTGAGACCTACGAAAATAACTCCTTCATGACAACAGCTAGCTTAGCACATTTTTTTTCTGGGCCTTTTTTAGAAGCACAGTCTTATAATTCTCCAGTTATAAGAGAAAAATGAGTTAGTAGTAAAAGGAACATTTTTAAAACCATAAACCAAGCACTCTTGCCAGAAACTCTCCCCACCCCTGATTTTTCTTGTGATAAGCCTCTGTGTTTAAATCTGCAGTGAAGTTTCTCTCATTTGGAACAAATTACAGAAACATTCCTATTAAATATTAATAACCTTCCAAACCTTCCCAGGAGTAAATGAATGCAGTTCTGGCAGAATATTAAGTTTAAAAAACATGTTTGAAGGCTTGCTACAATTACTATTAACTTATGCTTTTCACATAGATTTTTTTAAAATTTCAATTACCCATAAAAGGGAAAGGAGACAATTTGCAACACAGAACCAAACACATTTTACCTATTTTAAGCAAGAAACTATAAATGCAGTATTTCTGGAAGAGTTCAGGTATGGCTGAAGTCCAATCCTATGCAGAAATTACATGAAGGTTGGGGAAAGGTACAGCCTACTGGTTTAGAATATGTGCTTAATAAAAGTACTGAGCTACAGTGTGGTCTGTGTTAAAACAGTTTTCTTCTGCCTTGGCAACATAATGCTGCTTTAGACCTGTCTGGAAGTTTCCTTGTAGGAAGATCTCTAGGTTAAGTTCTGTATGCTCTTCTATGGCTGTGGCAGCTTCTGGGGCAGCCATCAGATACCTAAAGAAATTCTGGAAGATATTTGTACATCATACCTTAAGCAGGTGTTTTTAGATTCTAAAGATCAGCTGAAAAAGTACCTGGTATTTTCTGGAGAACTTCACTAGTGACATCTCAAAGGCACAGAATGCCATCATCCTCTCTCCACTAGCAATACAGTTCCTTCAGGCATTTCAGGGAGTTGTTTCCTCCACTGACAAAACTATTTAGAGGTGTGTTTGCAGGACAGTCTCCATCAAAATCTCCCTTTTTTCCACTTTTAACTCTTTTGATTTCCAACCTCTGTCAACTGCAAATGCTTTCTTAGTATCTGACTGTGGCTCAGATATTTAATTCCCCATCATGTTAGTTTTTTCTTTTTCTTGAATCTGATGGTAGTGATTAATAATTTAGGTTTGCAATGATTGATAGTATACAGTGTGTTCAGCTGGCTGGAATCATCATTCAGATGAACCTGTATAGACTATTTCTGTGTTAATGGGAAAGATGGGGAAAGGATAGGTGGCACAGGACAAATCATGCCAGTCATGAGGTGCTGCAAGTTTTTTTCTACAGCATGGGAGTCGACCACAGCATCCACACAGTTTGTGACACAAGGGTGATTCATGAAAGACCAAGAATCTGGCTCCAAGACTTTTAGAATTTGAATGACTTCTCTAGTTCTTTCAAAGCTAATTTTTAATTAATAACTATTACAAGATGCTAGAAAACATGCTTTTCTTGTTTTTAATTATTTTAATTTCCTTGTGGAAGAATTAAGAGAACACCTACCTTACAACATAAAGATACCTTTGTTATCAATATGCTGCTAGAATTATCTACACCTAGGTAAGATTTATCTATTAATTTGGGGAAACTTTAAACTGGATTGAAGTCACAAAAAATAAATAGTCTCATCAAAGCAAGATGGAATTCTTAGATACACCATAAGCACGCCTAAAATCTCTCCACTAAGGAAAGAAAGGCAAAAGATGCCAAATAGAAACAACAGTTCAAGGTACTACATGATGTAGGATGAGTCTTCACATGAAAAATGTATTATTTAAGGTAAATACCATTGTGTTGCCTTGCTTGCCAGTTAATATCTCTGCACTATGGTTGCATATCAAAAGGTTATGCTTAAAACACTTCTCTAATGTCCTGGTATTTGATGAGAGACATGTAATTGAAGACAGCACAAGTTACTTTGACAAGAAAATATTCATTTACCCCGAAAATGTGTCAGCAGATGACAGTGCCTAATGCACACCAACCAATCATGTCTTTTATGTTGTTCTAGTTTAAAATTGTAAATTATTAAAGAGAGAGTTGTAAGAAGAAGCTAAATATATGATTTTTCTATGATTCTTGCATTATTTCAAGTACAGTGTCCTTATCTTTGCATTCTCTTTGTGGGGAGTTCTGGCATAAAGTGGCATAATTAAATTAGATTTCATCTAAATTGTTGTTTAATTTCCCCCCTGGTCTCTCTTTTTCTTTTAGGTCAGACTGTTTAAGAGCTGTGTGCCTAGCATATCTATAAGCATATTTAGTGATTCTAATGACTTTTTAATTTTAAAATCATACTTTGGAGGAAAACAGTCTCACCAGAAAGCATAATTACCAGACCTATGAATAGAGGGAAAGGGAAAGAGAAAGGGAAAGGGAAAGGGAATTTCAGTTGGAAGGGCCTATCCAACTGCCTGACTGCTTTAGGGCTGAGTAAAGGCTACAGCATGTTCTTAATCACACTGTCCAAATGCCTCTTGGAACACTGAGAGGCTCTCTAGGAAAACTGTTTGAGTGTTTGACTACCCTCTTGGGGAAGAAGTGCTTCCTAAAATATAGTCTAAATTTCCTCTAGTTCAGCTTTGAACAATTCCTTTGTGTCCTATCACTGGATACCAGAGAGGAGATCAGCAGTTCCCTGTCCACTTCCCCTTCTTAGGCAGCTGTAGAGAGGACTCAGATTGCCCATCAGCCTCCTTCTGTCTAAACTAGACAAACCCAAAAGCCTCAGCATCTCCTCACAGGACATGCAGTCTAGCCCTTTCAACAGTTTTGTTGCTCTCCTGTGTATCCAAATACCTTAACATACTTTTAAAAATTGATATATTTATTAATAAACATAAATAATCTATAAAATTTAATAGAGTATAAATGCAGTAAAATAAAATATGTACATTTCTTGCTTTATTTTGATACTGATAAATTAAGTGTTTTTAAATATGGCAGCTATTTTGGAGACCTGGTCACTGTGCAATAGACTGTAGTGCAGTAGCTGTTATTAGTACCACCATGATAGATGTTTCTATTTAAAGCAGAATAAAAAATGGACTATCTCATTCAATTGCTCTCACAGAAACAGTCGCTTTTTTTTTCCTTAAGGTTTTTGTCCAAAGAAATCCTGAAATAATGAGCAAATTTTATTTAACAAATAAGTTTCCTGTAACCTTGTCAGCAGAACACTGAACACTCCCACTGACACAAAGACAGTTCATGGTCCAGCACTAGGAGAAATGTAGTGATGTTACTTCCTTGATCACTGCAAAGCTATTTTATAACTTTGGACATTTTTCTTTTTTAAAAGCATTATAAAATTACACTGGTATAAAAAATGTCATATAAATTTTCATTACATAAGGATTTGGCTCCAGGTGTAACCACCACTCACAACATTCTTCAAAAAAAAGGGGTCACTAAAGTTGGATCCTAATTTTATCGAAGAACAAACATATAAAGCTATGAAATATATTTAGTGGGGTTTACTGAAGGTGCTGTGTTTTTAAATGCCTAAATAATTTCCATATTAGGCTTAAATATTTGGCATTTACTTTCCAACCACTTGAAGACAATAAAACTTTAGTACCCTTGTCAACTACCCACTAGGTTGCAACACTTTCCTGTGCAAACTATAACATTTGTGAGAAAAACGTAAGCATGGAGGTAGGTGTGAGTATGCGAATTCACATCCCTAGACTACTAGAAAGCAGGTAGCTTTTAAAGTCTATTTATGTAGAAATACAGTTAGCTGTTCTTCATTTTTCTTAAGAATCCACTACTGGCAAACACCAGAGGAAGTACTAGACTAACTGTACTTTTATTCTGACACGGTGTAGTCATTTTTGTTTTTATGATCTTAAAAAGTATTCAGGAAGGCTCAAAACTAGTACTTAATGTCAGCAAAATCTTGCTAGAAAATCTGATTTTTTTTTTTTTTTTTTTTTGACAAAGAGGGATGAACTACCATTGTTTCAACAGAAGTTAAAGGAAAGAAATATTTATTCAGAAGTTCTTTCAACAATAGAGGAATAAATGAAGCAAAGAACAGGTATCAAAGGATGAAGTTATTAACTAGGAAATTTTCCTCTTATATATATTTTTCAAAACCATCAGACAAACAAAGCAGCAGCAAGATTTCTACAGTTCAGGGAATAAGCTTTGATATTTTACTAGTGTCTATGGAACTTGGAAAAAAAATCTAGGACCAGTTCTTAACTGAAAGTGTGTGACAAACTTTATAAATGCATAGGTAGGCTGATGCACTTTGAGAAAGAGACATGACAGGAAGTATCAATGAAAAGAAGTAGCTTCCATTAGGGATTCAAGCTTTCAGGTGCTTTGCTAGATCATGACTAGTACAGTAATCATGTTCTGGGATCAAATCACTTTACACCTGAGAATTTATGCTATTACAACTCACTTCTATTATGTCACCTAAATCAACAAATCCTTTTAGAATCCAAGCAGATAGATTTCTCAGGTTTCTGAGCAGCTCACAGAATTTCTAATTTCACAGTGCTGATTGTATCTTCCTTTGCCTTACATTTTAAGGAAGTGAAACAGGGAATTATGGGATCAATTAACATGAAATTTTCAAGGATAATACAATTAGAGAAAAAAGTCTTCTTGGTTCTCTAGCTGCAAGAGTTACATTATATCCACACTAAATTTATTTTTAGTAATGAAATATATGCTTACAGACAGAAAACCTAGATCGTATTATTAATAAATTAAAACCCTTTAGGAAGATCCAAAAGTATCGATGTAAAGAAGTACAATTCTATCACTCCTGAAACCAGAATGTTATCACAAGAGGTCAAATCAAATACCAAAGCAAAATGGAATTAACAGATTTAGACTTGTTAGGCTAGACAGCCTGACTGATATGCACAATTCTGTCCTAAAAAATTCTACAATTTTTATTTGTATTACCAGGCAGAATGCTTGCCATAGTTTATTTGAAGTTTTGAATGCAAATATTTCAATAAAATAAAATATAATGTATAAATAATTTCTAGAGGTAGGACTTAGATGACATATGATGAACTATAATTAGTGTTATTCTTTGGCAGTGATTCTTGAACTACAGGTGTTCTTCCAGAAATCAGAGTTATTCTGTCTTAATGCATCATAAAGGAATAGGAAATTACCATCTAATGGAAGCAGAAAAATGACCAGCTGTGAAATCTGTAGCAAGTATAATTATAATCAGAGCTACATTAAAGCACTAGCTAGTACAAAACCAGACACTGGGCTAATATACAGTCAAAGAACAGTCTAAAAGCAAATTGAGTGTGAAATAACTTTCAAAGAGCTTTGCTGCCTACAGTGCAGCACTGACTACATTGAAGTAGTGGATGTTTGATCACAACAGTTATGCTTTAATTTATACGCTGTGATATTTCTTCTGTAATTTAAAAAAATCAGTAAAACTGAGACAGCTTCCTGGAAGTCACCATATTCCACTGTATCTCTATCCCACACCTTCCCAGTGTTCCAACTGTCACATAATAGTGGGTTTACAGTAGTAGTAGGGTTCCTAAATTTGTTAACAATATAGTCCCAAAAATGCACGCTTCTGTGTATATAGAGAAATTTGTAAGTATATATGTGTATGACAACATGTATGTAGCATAAACAACACATATATATAAATATATACATATATATTCCAGTAAATATATACATATATTCCAGTATTACTATTGTGATATAAAGATTATTTTTTTTTTTTTTAATAACTTTACCCTAGGTATTATGTCTTTATGTCAGGGAAGAAGAAAGTACATCTTTCACATGGCAATTTGGTGTCTACAGTGCCAGAATTCTTACTGACCTCATCAAAATATGAGGAGAAGAAAATTTCATAATTATTCCTATATAGATTTATATTTTATTAAAGATAAGTTGCTATATCTATACATTATAAGTAATATATAGATTATAAGTAATATATGTTACCTTACAGAATAGTTAGACTCAGGAGTGTGAATTGGAACTGCAAGCATACTAAGGAATTGCATTTTTTTTTGCACTTACATTTTATTTACCAAAGAAAATCAAATGTTAGGTTAATGTAAATGATAGTAAATCAAATTGATCTTTTTCAAATACAGAAATGATAGCCAATCAAATTAACCTTTTTTTTAAATACAGATAAGACTAAATTAATTTCAAAAACCACATCAAGTACACAGCAGAGTTAACATCATTCAGGTTCTCTAAAAATGCCTTCCCAGGCTTCTTTCACTGCAAAAGACACCTTTTTGGGCACACATGTACTTTTCCTCCATGCAGTCTCTGCATTTAGTGACTGAAGCCTGAACAGAAGTCCAGTAATCTGTTCACTGACTATAACACTGATCAGGCATATTAACTGGAAATTATATTATTAGACATTTAACCATGTGTTCTTTGATCCCAGATAAAAACTGAAGACTATTTCTACCCTGATTTGATTAAATTGTGGGACATGTTCTTTCATTGCACAGACATAACTGAATTATCCTCCATCAGCTGACAAAACGCTTACTGTGACTGACAAGGCAGACTGTCGGTTGAAGTGGAGACTTGAAGATCAAAGTGAGAACTGACCCCAGAAAAGAGGGTTTTTTTGGTTTTTTTTTTTCTGATACATAGTTTCTAATATACTGTGAGGATAAACTCCCCAAAATCTTAATTCTGTTCATTTCACATGTAAGCATGATCAAAGACTGCTGCTTTGAGGCTAATTTGCCAGGATTGTTTACTACTCAGCTCCATACAGGCTTCCAGGGGTTTGTATTTCAGCACACAGCACACAGCTCAAATAGACATTGTTAATTTTGCAAAGTCTAAGTGCTTCTAGTAGTTGGGAAGGGAGAAGAAATAACCCTTTCCAAACACCTGCATCACAAACAGCGATTTGAGAAGATGACAGAACTCAGTTCTCAAAGCTGGAAATTATATTCAGTTCTAGTAGCATTGAAATGTGTTTTGGATTTGAAAGTCACCTTTTCTGATTAGTCGAGGCAACAAATAAAAGTGAGGAACACATGATTTTTCTCCTATTAATTTTTCCCTTTTAATCTTCAGTATGATGAAAATGTGGCCTGCATGACAAGCAATTTTGGCTCAGATGGATGTACTACAATCTTTTGTTTTATACTACATTTTCTTTGATGCCAAGTACCATTAAAGTTAATGGATACTGCAGGAAGTTACATGTTCTCCAAACTTATAAAAATCAAACTTCTTTTTTGTTGTACAGGAGTACAGGAGTTGTTGTACAGGAGTTGTTGTACAGGAGTTTCAGAGTACTTTAGGTACCCATTCTTCAAAACTGTGAGTGAAGACAGCTCCATAAGTCATCATTGGGTATTCAAGACTGAAACTGAAGAATTAGCAATGATCAATAGGATTTGAAATCTAAAAGGAAGGAGGCCCAATCCTGTCCTTTGTTACACAAAATAACTAAACAAGCAGATAGAGCTCAATGAAATCTACACTGATGCAAACCAAAGTGAAGATCTCAAAAATGAAATAATTAAAAATTTGAGTGATTTATTCCTACTGATGATGGTTTCATGACAACATTTATCTTTATGTATAATGTATAATGTAGTGTTTTATCTATGTGGTTCTATGTTTTAATTATATTGACTTCCAAGCTCAAATTATGTGGTGGCTGGGGGGTTTTGTCTGCTTCAAATAGGCTTTTTCAAGTTAGATCTTTTCCAAAGCAGATATAACAGAAGCGAACTCAAGTGTTTACGGAAAGATTACACAAACCATTGACTCATCACCAGAGTATAGTAAAGGTTCAAGTAGTTCCAGTGTGGATGTTTCATAATAAAGTATGGCATGTTCTTTATAATGTAATAGACATAAATAGCACATCAATCAATAACTAATTAATACTCTTATATTCACAAATTTAAGGAAAATACACTCAATTCAGTAATTTCATATACCCAAGAATGATCTTAATCTCACAGCACAATTTAACTGAACTTGGAGCAAAATTACGGACCACAAAAAATGATCCTCTGCTCTCAAATCTTTTAACAGACTTTCCATATACTTAGCTAAAATAGAATAATTGGAATATCAGAGTCACCCTGTACTTTGTCAGAACTTACTTTGAATTATCAAGTCTTTGGAAACACTGCTGAAAATAACTAATTATATCAATTCCAATAATGTTTACCAGCAAAGTGCTTAGCAACAGATCTATTATATATAATTATATATTTAAACCCTCTTTCAAAAAAAAAAGTATACAGTTTTAAAGATAAAATTGTCAGTTTCATTTTTATATATGACAATATAGGTTAAATCTTAACAAAGAAAGGGGGATGGGACAAATATAGTATCTAAGGTAGGTGATCTACTTTAAATCCCTGATGTACAAACAAATATCTATCTTCTCTGCTGACCATCACCCCAGGAGCCACATAGAATTATCAGGCCTAGTGAAGTTTGGACTGCCTGAAGTGCAGCATGGGGCATGGGCAAGGGTCTGAGATCATGAGGCATCAGTGACAATAAATGAACGTGGGTCTTGACTGAAGACCTAAAATCATTCATACTCCTTTGTAGTGTTTTATTAAAACCTCACTTAATTTAGAATATTCAGAATCATTTGGGGTTTGTTTCTTTGTTTACATTTTAATGCAGCAATTAGTATAATAGGATACTGAAGACGAACACAAGAAAAATCTCAGTAGAGCACACTTTTTTTCAGTGCTCAATACAATAGCTATACTTCGCATTTTAAACATGTTGTGTTTTCCTTTCTGTCTTCTTTCTGACTCTTAGAGCTCCTTTGTGCACATGTAATGTGTTCGTTTCTATAGCACAAGAAAAGAGGCTAGCTGCATACCACCCAGGTGGAGTATCTGAAATACAGAATAGCTTGAGTGAATCATTCATGTATAGTGGCACAAAATATTAAATCTAAGACGTCTTATAACTGTGTCAGCTTTTCTCTTCTCTTTCAACTCTCTTGCTGAGAAGAGTGACTGAATCCTCAGTACAGAGTTCATTGGCCCCTGAAGCAGTAGAATCTGCTGTATGCTATCATTACATATATTTCCTGTAATAAAGAAAACATTCACAACACAAGGCCTGACTGCAGAAAAAAAAAGAGATGACTCCCATTATTATATTATTTACATTTATTCTCAGAGATGCGTAATGGGTATTTCATTGAATGACATGACAAAATTTTATAGTATTATTAAAAATTAATTGACACAAGGCTAAGGACTGGATTTTAAGAAAGATACATTACGAAAAATACTTTTGTAAATATAAGTAACTTTTTCTAATAGGTATCTTGTATTCTCCTGTGATTTGTATGTTACTTACCATACAGAATAAACTTGTAAATTAGATCTGTGTCATTAGGACACAACAGCATAGATAATATCCTCTGTTGTTTAGTATATAAAAATGTACTTTATATTAATTCAATCTATAATCTAACCAAAAATTTAGATCGAGATTAGATTATATTCGATTAGATTTAAGAATTTTTAAGAGTCAATAGTGACATCTTTTTCAACGAAAAACCTATCACATCAGCCAGCATTTTTCTTAAGCAGGGGTAGGGATCTTAAGTGTTGCATAATTTTAGGGGCATTCTTTACCACATGTTTAAATGAAAATCAAAAAATTGTTTAACCGATTTCCCAGAAAATGAAAACTCAACATGAAAATCTGTATCTTCAGAAAATAACTGCCAGCCACAGTAAAAAAGGATGTGTTGCACTGTGAATTCAAGTGCTGTCAGGAGAAGGGAAATCTGTTACACATCCTGGTGCTGAGGCTTCCTCGTTCAGCTCTGGTGCAGCATCTTAAGCTTTAACCTCTGCAGGAAGTTTGCCTCTTCATTTTCAGTATCTGTTGTCAAAGCTGGCAGCCACCACTTTCATCTGACAACCCAGCATTTGTCAGTTTGGACATGGTCAGTTTGATACTGCTGCTCTGATTGCACACCACATGTCACTACACCAAGGGAGAAGAGTAGTGTATTGCACATCACCAGACCATGACCAGCTTCTGTTTACCAGCTAAGGTAGTTAATCCATTCCTTCATCCACACTGCTCTATTTTCACCTTGATTCTCTCCTGTGTTTGCTTCTACTGTACATGGGGCAATTCCCTTAGCTCTCCCCCAAGACCCTTAGTCCTATTCCACTTCAGTCCTTTGCTAATAACTCTTCTGCTGTACTGCTTACAGTAAGCCATTGACCTCTAATCAACTATTGCAAATTGGTGCCCATTAACTCCTCTGGTCTGTATTACACTGAGCTTAGAGCAAGAGCTGGGCACATCCCTGGAAAACAGGAAACACAGTGTGGGAACTACTGCAAATAAAGAGAAATAATATAATTGTGATTCACATTTTCTATGCAAAGGTGTGTATCATAGGTCATATGAATTGGTGCTCTGAAACTAATCTAATTGTGGGTTGCATATTCTTTCCAACCCCTGCTGAATGCTGTCAGAAGACAGTCTGTAAGATCATTTGAACACAGATGAGATGGCCTTATTTGAAAAAGATATTCCCCACATTTAATAAGAGCAGTGGGTATAGCTAATACCTCTTTGGATATTCAAATACTTTTTCCTATAATTTGTGGTAATTTAGTTGCTAATACTTACAATATTTGCTCTTTTCCATTTTTTTGTAGAATCATCACACACATACATGGTTGCAACTTCTCTTAAAATCCAGGAACTATCAAATATCTCTTCAGCTGTTCCAGGTCCTGTGTGAGAATTCAAGTGCCAAGTATACCATCCACAGCTTTCTTAGCTGGCTTACATATATGCGCTCACCTCATAATTTGTAATAATCAGGGTAATTATGTCATTGTATTTGTGTAAAACTTCCCCTTACTGTCTAGGTCAAGGGTCCCTCTTGTTACTGTAAATATATTTGGAAATAACACTCTAGGATCCCAAGTAAGTAAAATGCCATGGAGCTTTCCTAAACAGGAGCTTTTGTCATGTGCTGACACTATTGAGTCCAGCACAAAACAGGGCAACTACTGTCACTTTTCTTTCTCATAAAAACCTCGGTTCTTTGGTGGCTGCGGTGTCAGTCATCAATTTATGACATAACCTCACAGATATACCCTGATCCAGGCAGGAGATAAAACACCTCAATGCCCTGCACAGTCCAAGGGCTGAAGACTATTCCCACCTTTCAGGAAAGTGACCTTACCTCCTGACTCCTGCCACCTAGTGAATGCCCTCTCTCATCTCTGGCCTTAGGAATTCATATTGCTTCTTCAGAGAGCCAGACAGACACAGAAGGAGAAGACTTATGTCTTCTGCAGACAAACATGGAAGGACAGGACTTATTTTGAGAGCCCGCAGGTTGGACTTTCTGCGTGAAGATGAGAACAGTGGCTCTGACTCCTTGCAGCAACAAGCACTGAATTCTACTCTCACAGACAAGGAAGAAGCTGGTTACTCAGCATATATGAAGAAAACATAGAAGCCACGTAAATCCAGCAGTGTTTTCATGTGTTTTACTGATTAGAGAAAGGGATTTCTCAGCTAGACTTTGGTGACATCTGCTTTTTTAAAAAAATCCTGACAATAGTGATCTCTCCCAGTTTTAAATTCTGTTTTATATATTCTACAGAGAATTCTGGGTAACAATTTAGGGAAAAGTTAAAAATAATAATGATAACAAAATTCCTTTGCATTTTCAATCCCTCAATTTATTTTTTAACAATTTTTTTTTTAACCAAATCGAGGCTCCCTTTCCCATGAAAGGCTGAATCAGATGATCTTTCAAGATCCCTTCCAACTTGGGCTGTTCTATGTTTCTGTGCTGTGAATTCTGATATCAGGAACATAACTACAGGATCACAAAATTTCAGACTGATCATTTTTCATGCTTCCTAATGCTGTTTTGCAAATATCAACCTTTCACACTATGCAGCCCCTGGCTGTTTAAGTTCTGATCCTACATGTTCAGCTATTCTGAACACCCTAGGAAATGCAATTGCCTAATCTAGGTGTATAATTTCTACTCTAGGAACCAGGCCTCTAGGAAAGGACTTGGAACATCTAAATCTGTTTATAGATCTGACCCTTTATGACTAGGAAAAGGACAGAGTAAAACACACAAACTGCAAAGGCTGCCAATCTGTGTTATAAAGGAACAATAAAAGTGAAAAAAAATTGATTGTGTAATAAAATTATATAAATGCAAACCCTGCACAAAGTAATTATAAACCTCTCTGCTGTAAAACCCAGTACCATGTCCTATCATCTGCATGCTGGAGAATAGCCCCTGAGCTTTGGACAGAGTTTTTTCATAATCTCTATATGAAATCAGCAACATTTTCCCCGCAACTCACATGTGCTACTGTACCATGGGTATTTATATATAGAATAAAAGGAGAATGAGCCAATCCCTAATCAGCGAAAAAAAGCAGAGCAATTTTGAATATTTGACAGTTCTACTAACTTACAACAACAACAAAAATTTCAAAAGTCACCAATATTTTAATAATTTACAAAGACAGGAATTACTGGAACTTCTACCTTTTAACTGGAAATTTGAGCTTCCAATTCTGAACAAGCATTGAAATTCACAACTTAGTCTTTCAATAGACTAACTTCAGAGTTGAACCTTTGTAAATCAGAGAAATATGAACAGCTCATAAAATACCTATTTGATTTTTATCAGTAGGGGTTTAAAAAAACCCCAAAACTTGTGCAGAAGGTAAATTCTTATATTTGTCTTTTTATTATTATTTTTATTATTATTGTTATTGTTATTTTGTGCTTTTTGTTTTCTGACCAGTGGTGGGTATTTACTTCACTAACACACCAAGTATTGTCTTGGAAGTTTAGCCTGAACTAAAGAGGCCTGGAAGTCACTCCTTCGTAGAGTGCAGTAAGTCAACTAAAATAAAGCAGGTTACTTTTTTACACATATAAAAACTATCTTAACACAATTACTATTATTCATTTAATTGACAGCTTTCTTTCTAACCTATTACAAATAGGTACCTTTCCACATTGTACCTTGAGAAACAGAACTGTATGAAAAGCAAATATAGTAACATATTTAGTTTATCACGTATTTTTTTTTCCAAACTTTATATAGGAAATAATAGCACGTCAAACCCACAGAATGAGTAAATGTTTTCAAACTGAGCTAAGCATCTAACATTAACTTGTTTCTTGGTTTTGTTCATGACCCTCAAGGCCTACATTCTGTATTCTTAGTGTGAAGGTTTTCATCAATTACAATATGTGAGTATTTTGCTTCTTGTCTGTGTAGTTCTTCTAACAGTTAATAAAGAGATTTATTTTCCATTTAGTAAAAAAGTGAAAATGCTATGATTTAAACCATACAGCCAACAATTGTCTAAGAAGGACTGACCAAGGCTGCTACAATTAGCAGTATTAAAAAACATTGCTACCTCTGTTTTTGAAGTTGAGTGTCCACTATTTTACTCTTTGTGGAGGCCCTAGGCACTCTGAGGGAGGCATTTTAATTATTTTTATTTCTAAACATAGAACAGGGAGGCTGATCTATCTTATTTAAAGGTTTTCCCTCTCTACATACCTTATTTCATTCTTTTCATGAGATATTGTAGGGTTTTATATTTATGTGGTTTTCTGGCAAGACTCTCCTCAGCCTAGCTGCAACAGATGGATCAGTTTGTAAGTGCTAAAGAATTAGGCTTTCACCACCTCCAGAATAATTTTAAATATACCAAACTGAAGCAATACCAACCCCTTTGCATTTTTTTCTTTTAGAAGATTTTCTTCTTAATTCCTCAAAGAACAAATCAAATTAACGTGAATTCTAGTAGAAAAGTAGACAGTTATTTTAATTCTTTACTTTCTTAAAAAATTTTTGTAAAGGGGGAGCTGCATAACAACATTTGCACTACTGAGGTTCAACTACATAGTTTTACTTGTTGACTATCATGTATTTATTTTCTGTTGTGTAAATCACTATTGAAATCAGCCTTTCATGTCCATTAAACTAGCCATATACAGTAGGCTGAACATCAGAGAAACTAAAAACATTTGTACCAGCATTCCCACATTATATATCTTGATAAATTTATCTAACAAGAAAAAAAGAAAGCATTTTTACAGGAAGAAATTAACATATCTGTATCCCGAGCTCATAAAGAAAGAGTACAATCTGTGTTGCAGTTTTTTTAACATTAGGCAGTTTAGGTTAAAACAATAATTCTACAAGACAGAGGTATTCTTGAACTGTACCAAGAATTTTTCATGGTGAGCAGAGTAAAGAATTGATTTCTTCATGCCGTAGTGTATCTGCTTCATTAGCTTACTGCTAAGGGAGAGGAAATTATTTGGAGAGCCTCCATTAAATATGGGTGATTTATTCCAATTCAGCACCTCCTCAAAAGCTCTCATATAAAAATCTGAAAACTGATTCAATTCCAATGTGTGAAAAACACATGGACACAATTCTCAGCTTAAATATTATGGCTACTTCACTGAAATATTGAAGTTTCATATTTCCTTTTATTACTATCTAAGGAATATTAAAATAATAATATGTACTTGGAGCCTTTTTATATTGCTTAGTTTGTCTTGTTTATTTGTTTCACCCTGAAGGTGATAAGCAATTTGGATTATACTTCAGTATGGAAAACATCCATTGTTTTTGCACCTGTCTGTGTCCCAGGGATAGTAACAGGTTAATACATTTCCACTGCTTTCCTTAACGGTCTTAAATACTACAAAGGTAGCCTTCTGGTGTGTGTGTGTATATATATATATGTATATATATATATATTTGTTTATATAGTTTGTTTTCTCACAGCTTGTGTCAATACATGCAGTTATCAGAGGAACTGAATGCTCTTAGAAATTTTGTCTTTGTTTTAGCTACATTTTAGGAACTTCTGAGTTATTTGCTAATGAAATTTATTCTTCCACAAGTATAAAATTCAGAATTTTACACATGGAAGTATAAAATTTGTCCAGATCCCGAACAGGAAGCTCAACACATTTTTACTGAATTATCCAGAGTGCACCTTTATAGAAATCAATTTGATATCATGATGGTATATAATTTGCAGAATGACAGACACTATTGATTTAATTTAAGGTTAGAGTTGCTTGGGTAAATATGATATAAAACTGTCTCATAGAAAGGGATCTCCAACATTTATCAAACCAATTTGATATTGCAAAGGTTTTAAAAGATTAAAGCTTTCTATATGCAATGGTGTGGTCATGAGTGTGATTCAATTCTCAGTGCTTGCTTTACAGAGAGCATTGTTTCTCAGAAAACCACAATGCCTGAAGCATTTCCCCTATTCAGTAGAATTGGATGTTCCACTTGAAGTTGGTCTAAAATAAGCTTTGACGTGGACAGAAAATAAGCTCTGAAGTGGACGGAGGATACTTGAGAGCTCATTCACATTAAAAGACTCTCTTGTACAGGTCCTGCTGGGTCTGAAAAATAAAGCTGTAGAAGAAATACCGAGAACACTTATGGGCTTGCTGCTATGAAAATATAAAGGTTTGAAGAAGAGCTGAAAATATAGAGTCAATTTATAGTTATAAGCATGTAAGCAGTCTTTCTCCACACAAGTTTGCTGAACTTGTTTTATCTTTTAAACATTGGCATCCTCTGATTTTCATCCTCAGTTACTGCTGGATTTGGAACTGAAAACATAAATTAAGCTAGCATTTGGGGATGGAAAATTTTGAGTGTCAGTGTTCTCCAACTTGAATAGAGGTCTTAAAGAGAAGCAGCAGGCGTAAAAGTGTGGCCAAATGAAAAAGAAAAGCTAAAAGGTCAAGCAAAAGAGTCATAAAAGGTCTGGTTAAGGTGCACAAGCAGAGGTGAATGAATGCTGCTAGGCCAGATACAGCTTGAAGGCAGGTAAAATTAGAGGAATGCCTACCACGAAATAACTGTCCACAACTTGAAGCAGGCATGACAGAAGAAAGGCTAAGAAAGTCAGTCAAAAAGATGTATCACGATCAGTGTAAAACAAGATTACGAACAAGGATAAAGGTAAGAACTAAGTGCGTTGAGAAAATACAGCACAGAAGCTGACATAAAGATCAGGACACAGCCAAAGACAGGAGCAATAAAATAAAAGCTGAAAAGAATATAATCCAGAAACTGGTTGAATAACAATGCAAAATAACTGAGATTCCCTTGGATACTTTAAGGGAGACAAAGTCAGGTGTATAAGGCAGTCCTTCAACCAGGAAGGAATTGCTTGACCATCAGCTGCTAAGGATGCCAACTGAAGCTATCTGAAAGGCTGGCAGAAGACCTAAAGCCTGATGGAAAGAATCTTAAAATGGCACACAGCTTTCATGTTCCACAAAGTATTGCAGAATTATTCTTCTGAGAGCTTTTTTTTATTACTGTAATAAAACGACAATGCTTCATAAAAAGAACATCACATCCTATTATTAAACTCTCTTCAAAGTATGATGCTGTTTCCTATTAAGGTCCATACACTGGCTTCCTTATGGGAGAAAAATGCCTCATATTAACCACTCATTCAAAAGGAGCTTTGGACTATCACATACACAAAAGGTTAATGGCAAAGAAGATCCTGGTTCCTTGGGACAGCTGGCAGGAAGAAGTCTGCAGAGAAGTTCTGTCCATAGAAATAAAGGCAAAGTTTCCACTGACTTAAAAGTTTAAGCATATATCTTGCTGATAACTTCATCTACGTAGCAAGATTTGCACATGCCATGACGTTATTAAAAAATTAGTGGACAGGAAATGTCCAGATAGTATTGTACTTGATAGGTGCATAGCAGATTAAAAGCCATGGCAGCCAGGCAGCAGCATAGGCAAAGCAATACTTCAGGCGATAACATGGAAAATGGCTATGTTCCTAAAGAGTTCTTTATCAAGGAAAGCAAAGACAAACTGCCATGACTCTCACATGATTTCTCCCAGATAGAAAAGTCTGTTACTTGCATTCAGTCATCAGCTATTGAATACAGTTAATTGTGAGAATTACACTCTTGCATTTATGATCCTATTCTTTCATATATCACTTGGAAGCTGGAACATTAAAATACTGAAATTATAGAAGCATAGAGATAAAAAGTATTTCATAAATCTAGATTCTCATTGTTCGTGTCCTGTAAGATTAAAAGAAGTTAAGAATTCTAACAAAAAATGCATTTCTAAAATGTAGGACTTTTTAACTGGTCTAAGTCATATCCCTTTATATGCTCTATAGAAAAGAAAACTAAAGTTAACATAGACATGGGATGAAAGAATCTACTAGAGGGTTCTTTAGTAAGACAAGGTATTTACCTCCTATGACTCAAGGATACGCAGGACAGACAAAACAGAATATGGAAATTCTGATACAAGCATGTCACTAGGAATCTATTTTTAATTAAACTTAGTAGTTCTTCTGTGGTTTGGATCAGATTTTCAGAAGAGTAGTGATGTTATTTTCCCTGAGATATTATCCTCCTTAATCTTCTAGCTATAATCCAGATGATTTGTGATCTTCTTACTGCATCCTGCAGAAAGCCATTACTGTGAGAGAAAATCCTTCCTTCTCTCTGCTGCCCAGGAAGGACATCTTGGCCCTGATGTCAGCAGCATCAAACCCACTACTATAAGACATGTTGGGCTCTACATCTAGTCAGTGTAAGAAAATCCAAACCCCAGCTCTTGCTAATTTGGTGAGTGTCCAAATTAAGGCTAACGGAAACATAACTGATCTCTGAAACTTTCAGTCATGGGCACTCAAATTTTCAGGATCTGCTGTTTCCCATTCATCTCAGCCATTCACAGGACACAAATAATCAGTTTTACCTTCCTTTCTGCCAGAGCAGACAATTTCTTGTAAACTCATTGTCCACAGAGACATTTATAACCTAGTACAGATATCCTGCATTTTTCCATTTAAACTAAAACATAACACTTCACATTGGGGATGCCCACCTACAGATGCAGAGCTAGTATTCACCTTTGTAATATATCCATATATTAGGTAAAAATTAGGAGTTTCCTCAGTTTTAATTACTGAGAAGCAGATCCAGAACAACAGTGAAAATAGTTACTCATAAACAAGTTAAATTGAATCTGGTTGGAATGCATTTGCTTCTGTACTCTTTTTACTGCCTCTTCCACAAATGCCCTTGAACTACATTTCTTTGGGGAAAGAAACTTCACTGCTGTGAAAACAGTGCAGTATCATAGGAACATGTGTGAAGAAAGATGGCTTATATATGTACTATGGCACTGCTTGCTCAGCTACCTTTTACCTTCAGTAATGTCCTCATTACAAAATGACCACTTGGGGAAAGCAGAACTTTACCAGTACCTCTGGGAAAAAAAACAAACAAAAATGCAAAAGAAACCGAAAACTAAGCAAGCTCAGAAAAAGAAAGACAAGCTCAGGAAGAGAAGATGCACAAGATTGCGGGGAAACCAGCAAAGGACTTTGCTGAGTGGAAAGATCAAAACACCGGGAAAACTTCAGGACCTAAGAAATCTGTGATAAAGGAGTGGTTTTAAGGGCTTTGGACCCGATGGGTGTGAAATGAACCCCAAGCTGCTGTTTAAAAGTTTTTTCAGTGATTCAATAGTATCGTTGTATTAGAATAGTAATTACTACCTTTGTGTTGTTCAGTTGTTCTCACTGGTAGCTGAATCCCCAGTTTCTTATTGGCTGGCCGGTGGTGCAGTGTATTGACACCTTATAAGGCTAGCTGCTCCCCAGTTTTCCCTTTTATGCCACGGTTTCTCCCCTTTTTTCCTTTTTGTGTCGTGCTCCATCCTAGCTTTGCCCTTATCTTCTCCCCAGTTCTAGAACCCTCCATCCCGACCCTATATAAGTCCCATGCGCCCCTCAAATAAACATTCATTCCTGTTTTAACCCTGATCTGGTGTGGACCGTCTCGTTCTTTCCTGGTGGAACGTGACACAAGATTACTAATTTTAAGCACTGATCTGGACAGGTTGGATCAATACACTGAGGTCAATGGTATGAGGTTCAACAAAGCCGAGTTCAACAAGGCCCTGCCCTTGGGTATTAACAACCCCAGGCATTGCTACAGGCTGAGGATAGAGTGGCTGGAAAGCTGCTCAGCAGAAAAGAACCTGGGGTTGCTAGTCAACAGTGACTGAACACAATGCAGTGTGTGCCCAGGTGGTGAAGAAGGCCAGTGGCATCCTGGTTTGGATCAGCCATAGTGTGGCCAGTAGGGCCAGGGAAATGACTTTCCCCCTGTACTGGCACTGGTGAGACCACACCTTGAATCCTGTGTCCAGTTCTGGGCACCTCACTACAAGAAGGACATTGAGGTTCTGGAGTGAGTCCAGCAAAGAGCAATGGAGATGATGAAGGGCTTGGAGCACAAGTCCTATGAGAAGCAGCTGAGAAAGCTGGGGGTGTTTTGTCTGAAGAAAAGAAAGCTCAGGGAAGACTCTAATTTCCCATAATAGCCTGAAAAGAGGTTGCATCCAGGTTACTTCTCTCAAGTAACAAGTGACAGGATGAGAGTAAATGGCCTCAAGTTGCACTGGGGAGGTTTAGATTGGATATTAGGAAAAAGTTCTTCATGGAAAGGGTTGGCTAGCATTGGAAAAGGCTGCTCAGGGGACTGGTTAAATCATCATTCCTGAGGATATTTAAAATACACATAGATGTGACCCCTGGGGATATGGTTTTGTGGTGGACTAGGCAGTGCTGGGTTAGTGGTTGAACTCAAAGACTTTAAGGGTTTTTTCCAACCTGAATGATGCTATGATTCTGTGATGAGAGGAGCCAGGACCACATCAACAGAATTCAAATAAATTTTTTAGTTGTTTTTTTCAGTAGTCATGCCTCATGGA
This sequence comes from Premnoplex brunnescens, assembly GCA_035040995.1. Classification (NCBI taxonomy): domain Eukaryota; kingdom Metazoa; phylum Chordata; class Aves; order Passeriformes; family Furnariidae; genus Premnoplex; species Premnoplex brunnescens. The sequence continues at coordinate 54,745,247 of JAWWLT010000092.1, forward strand.
ATGATGTTTACGGAACAGAGAGTGGAGGTCACTAAGAATATATCTGAGCTGTTTGAAAAGCAGACAGCATCAGTCAAGCAATGAGCTGGAATGTAGCCTACAGCATATTTCCTCTCATAGTGAATTAAGAACATCAATTTCCCTAAGTATTCAGAATGTATTTCACTTATTTAAGAACAGGGCTTGTGCAAATATACTTCTAGATCAAAAAACATATAAAAAGTATACTGTATGAAAGATATCACTGGTCTGCATTGTTAGTGTTTTTGGGAAAGCTCAGATAGGAATAGTACTGGGAATTCATCTTTTGTCCCCAAATGACCTGTTTTTGCAGCACTACCATCAGTAACTGCCTCTGACTCAAAACCGAGTGGCAGATGAACCAGCATGAACAATGTTGCCATGTCAATGAAAAGCCCTTTTTGCATTTGCTAGCTAAGGGGAAAATTTTAAAAGTTTCATAAAAGAAAAAAATACTAGTTCTCCACTGATATAATGATAATATAGAAAAATACCTAGAGTAAAAACATGAGGTAAGGAAGCTAATTATTTTTAATTCAAAGAATCCTGTTGTACAGTGGGGAAAAAAAAGGGAATGGAAAGTCCATTTTTAATTGCTTTCAAATAAACTGAAAATTACCCAGGCATTGGAAAAAAAAACCCCAGGCATTTTAATCTGAATTATTATTTTTTCAAGAATTAAAATGCTCTTTACTTCTGGGACAATGATACAATCAGAGATTTAGAACATAAATTTGACTGACTGCACCACTTGCACTTTGCTCTACACATACTGCCTCAGAACAGCATCCTGACACATTGGGAGACACTTGGAAAATATTTTATGTGAATATTTTTAGTTGTAAAGATTAAATAATGGTGTTTTCACCTACACAAGCCAGTACAGCAGATAATATGAGTGCCTTTAAAAATACTCTAATGTAAAATAAGTCCATAGATAATCCCTGTTAAATAAGGAGTCAAAAAACAAAAGTAAATGGAATCTTAGCAGAGAAGTAAGACTTCATCAGCAGGGCAGATGGTTTAATCTTTCTCTGCTATGGCCTGCATATTTTCAATACTTGCACTGAACACCTGACTTCTGAAGTATTTGGGTATTCTTCTGTTCTTCTCAGCAGACTCTCTTTTTTAAAGCACATAACCAACATATATACTGTAAACAGGGATTAGGTTTTAAAATAAAACTCATGATTGTTATAGCTGTCCAAATACATTCCCAAAAAATTTTTCTGCAATGTGTGAAATATATATAACTCTTTAGCTTAAATTAAGAAGATGAGAAGAGGATAATTATTCAGATTCCCATGTTTATGTCAAGTGATGGAGGAACCCATCAAACACTGCATGTGCTTCCTTAGTCCTCCTTTCATCTCATACGGAAAAGGAGTGAGACAAGAACAGTTAATGGATTCAAGTTCTGCAGTACTACAGCACATAGCAGAGACTTTCTCAGGACAACTTGTAACTAAGTAGACTGAATCCCTGGATGCTGTATTATCCACATGGGACACGCAGCTTGGCAACAAACCTGTAATCTACCACTTAGGAACCTCAGATATTGGCACGTATGCAGAAGTATTCCTGCAATATTATTGAGTCACAGTTCCAACAATAGTTGAAATTAATAATTAATAATTAGAACAGTAGTTCCATCTAATTCTGTACTGTTATGGCAAAATTTGAGTTCTTAATCTGCTGCATTTGCTAAATTCACAACACATTCCCCATCCACACCTTACTGAACACACTTTTTTGTTTTTCATATGATGAGGCACATGACCGCTCTTACTACTCCCTGTCCACATAACAGCTGCAAATAAAGAGATGTTTCTTCCATTGCAATATGCACTTAACTCATGCAGCCAGACAATGGAAATGGTACTAATGTTTTACTACAGTGTAAATCAAATGATGGAGCTTACACTGATAATACTGATTTTATTTTATCTACTTCATTTTGTTGATTTTGTTTAATCTATGAAAAAAACTAGTGTTTTACTTCAGTGTAATAATATTAATTTTATTTTACTGTAACAGTCAGTTAGAGGTGCAGTATTTCTCACTTATAACACCCCAAAAGGATTCAAAAGGATCATTTCCAGCATGTCAATTCCACAGATGTCAGAAGGACAAGCATATATATATATATATATATCACAGAGAGCATAATTTCATCTCTCCTTGTGCATCATGCTATTGTTAACTTAATTGTACCCATCAGACACTAAAAGAAATAGCGCTTGCCCCTCTTCACCTAACAATGTTGTCTGATTTGCAGAGCAGGGAAATACCATGGCACAGCTGCTTTACATGACACACATATAAGAAACAAAGGGGCTTATCTGATGGCAGACATACTATATCCAGAGGAAAACTCTCCATATAGCATAATCTTATCCAAGATGAGGGTACTGCTGGGCTATTGATGTTAGCTGGGAGCATGGTCATACATAACTACTTTCTTCCTCAGGCAACAGAATTATATAAGTTTATAAATTTATAGTCAAGTGTAAAGGACATACTAGAATATAACTGCCTGTCCAGTTTTACACAAATTTATTACAAAATTCTAAGCACCTTAAGAATTTAAATTCCACTGCAGTAAATCAGAGCTGCAGACTGATTAATTATTCAGTTCTCTTCCATGGTTAATTGTAAGGTCGAAGATGACTTTGGATTGGAAGGGTCCTTGGAAGATATCTAATCCTGCACTCAGCTCCATGCAGGGTCATGTCTTAAGTTCAGACCAGGTGGTTTTAAGTTTTATTCAAATGGATATTGAGAACCTCCAAAAATAAGATTGCATAAGCTCTCAGAGGAACCTTTTCCACTGCTTTACTGATGCTATTGTGGAAAAACCTTTCTTTATATGGAAAGATATATTTTCTCATGGTGGAACTGTAAGGTTGATGGTTGATCCTAAAGGCCTTTTCCAACCTTAGCAATACTATGACATATAACCTGATACCTCCTTATCGGAATGGGAAGATCCCTTTGAAACATACCCTGTTCCAGGCAGGAGCTCAGGCTGTTCAGTCTCTCCTCACAATGCAGGAGCTCCAGCTCACTGGGCAATATGGTGACCCTCTGCTGAGGGAGGTTATTGTCCCACTCTGCTTTGCACTGGTGTGGCCTCAACTTGAATTTGTATGCAGTTTTGGGGACCACAATATAAGAAAGATATTAAACAGAGTGTTCAAAGGAGGGCAATGAAGATGGTGAAGGGCCTTAAGTGGATGCTGCATGAGGAGCAGCTGAGGGCACTTGGTGTGTTCAGCCTGGAGAAGAGGGGACTGAGCGTAGACCTCAGTGCAGTTACAACTTCCTTGTGAGGGGAAGAGGAGGGGCAGGCACTGATCTCTTCTCTGTGATGACCAATGACAGAACCTAACTGAATGGCCTGAAGTTGTGTCAAGGGACATTTAGGTTGGATATTAGAGAAAGGTTCTTCCCCCAGAGGGCTGTTGGGCATTGAGACAGGCTTCCCAGAGAAGTGGTCACAGCACCAAACCTGACAGAGTTCAGGAAGCATTTGGATGACAATCTCAGGCACATGGTGTGACTTGGGGATGGTCCTGTGGAGGTCTAAGGGTTGAACTGATTGATCCTCGTAGGTCCCTTCCAACTAGGCATATTCTGTGATTCTGTGAACTTGCTCCAGTGTGTTGTTATAATTTTTGTATGTTGGGAGAAGTTGGGAGGGCAAGGGAAACCACACAATATAATGGCTGCAGTTTAATGAGAATGATTGTGCTCCTGCTAATATATTACCCAGTGGTAAAGAATTCTTTTGTAAATTTGCCAGCAACACCAACGGTGAATATACTGTGTTTATTACTAAAGACCACACAACATGTATGTGTATACATAGGCTTTGCTTACAGTAAATTTGAGTTAACTAAGAGATAAAAATATTTTTATCTGTTAAAAGACATAATAAATTGGAGATTGCTAAGGAATCCAGTTCCACTTGAACCCCCAAGGACTTTCCTTACCAGTGAAATCCAACCCATACTACACAAGGTTCATCAAGCACCATACTCAGCAACACTTTCTCTTGATTTTGCTCTCTTCACAGTGTGTGCTCCATATGAGACAGACGCAAATACATCCAGCGTATGTATTCTTTGGCTTTGAAATGATTTGGCTCTTCTTTGGCTTTGAAATGATTTGACTTTTACTCTAACCTCCACATTAATTTTTCTTGGATTCTCTTAACTTCGCTGCACTGGCCAGGCCGCCTTCTAATTAGAAGTTAAAGCTGTCTCAATTAATGACATCTTCCCACATCCTCCTTATCTAGGAAGGAAGGAATTCGGAAGGAATTTGGAAGGAATTCAGAAGCAAGGAAGGAAGGAAGGAATTTGGAAGGAATTCAGAAGTAAGGAAAGAATTCAGAAGGAATTCGGAAGGAATTTGGAAGGAATTTGGAAGGAATTCAGAAGTAAGGAAAGAATTCGGAAGGAATTCGGAAGGAATTTGGAAGGAATTTGGAAGGAATTCAGAAGGAATTCGGAAGGAATTCGGAAGGAAGGAAGGAAGGAATTTGGAAGGAATTCGGAAGGAATTCGGAAGGAATTCG
>JAWWLT010000092.1:54755840-54766180 GCA_035040995.1 Premnoplex brunnescens
GGGTCTCAAGCGCTTCTCCTGCAAGGAAAAGCTGACAGTTGGAGTTGTTCACCCTGAAGAAGAGAAGACTTTGGAATGACCTTATAGCACTTTCCAGTACCTAAATGGACCCTACAAGAGAGCTGGAGAGGAACTCTTTACAAACGCATGTAGCGATAGGACATGGGAGAATGGCTTTAAACTGAAAGAGTGTAGGTTTAGATGGGATATTAGGAAGAAATTCTATACTTTGGAAAGGGGATGGTGAGGCACTAGAACAGGTTGCCCAGAGAAGTTGTGGACAGCCCATTACAGAAAGGCCAGATTGGATGGTGCTTTGAGCAACCTGGTCTAGTGGAAAGTGTCCCTGCCTATGAAAGAGGTGTTGAAACTAGATGATCTTTAAGGTCCCTTCCAACCCAAACCATTCCATAATTCTGTAAGCACCTCTAGAAACTATCAGTGGTGTACAGAGGACCTTAAACCTATCAGCCTAAAACAGGTATTGTGACCTATCTTCAAAGTACTGGAAAATACAACCTCACACCAAAACAACTTGTATGACCTCTATTCTCAGTTCTCTTCTTTTTGTAAAATTATAGCACCAGGACAATTTTCTTGACCAAAAAAAAGTATAGACTTTCTAGAATATTCTGGACTCTGCCACAAAGGTTTTTGGTTATACACGCATGATTACAATAAAATTCAGGCAATCGTTTAGTCTCCATAGAGGTATCAGATCTAATATGAATATAACTTCTTTTCTCCTAAAAATGGATGCAAGAATCTATATATACACACTGACATTAGAAACATTTATTGGTTTTCTTAAAATTTCTGCCTTGATGGCTACTCTTTTTCCTACTCCATTTCTCAAAAATTTATGAAAGATGGCATATTCATGTATTTGAGCTTTAAACTTTCCTGACTAGTAACATCCATTTTAATATTTGTTCTGAAAAATCCTTTTCTTCACCAGCTAGTGAAACTCAGAATGTGAACAAAGGCACCTGGTTCTAATAAATAAAAAAATGCCTTATTATTGGCATCATGTCAGCTATGGCATCCAGCTAAAGGAAGCTTTTACATGCATAGCACTGATTCATTGGTTCATCTCTGTCTTGTCAGTATCATTTGATCTACACATGCCCAAAGTACTCTAATGATCATCAAGTTACAGCATACAGATTCTTGCAAAAATTATGAAAAGCCATGACTAAAATGAGATTAATCTCTCACCCATTGGCTGTTCCTGTTGTCAGAGGTCTCCCTTTGGGTTTTTTTTCTTCAGCTGATAAGGCTGGGATTCAGTCATCAGAAAAATAAGCATCTGTTTTACTATACTTATGCCTACTTCTTTTTCTGTTTAATTTCCAGAAACTTTTGGTTTAGAGTTGCATTTTAGTACAGAATAAAGCATCTTCTGAAGATATGCATTTCTGGACACCAATTACAGAGCCATGGTAGATTACTAGCTTGGGACAGATACCTAAATCTTGCTTACTAACACCTCAAGTTTCTGATTCCACTTCTGTATTACACCCCCTCTCCCCCATGTTCTAATCTTAAACCTGTTTCTCAGTTTTACAAAGCTTGCTAATTTGGCTCTTTTCGCTTTGGTGGAACACTGATTTATACCAACTGATAAGCTGTCCCTAAGTGTAACAGCTACTAACAATTACAGAAAAAGAGAAGATTCTACTGGATAGTTTTCTGAAGGATTTTTTGTTTCAACTATTTCATCAGGTTTGGAAATTCTGTCCATAAACCTATCAGATTTAGAAATGACTGGAAATCTCATCAGGATTGATTCAGAAAACATCACTCAGTTTAGTTGTGTAAGACAAAATTCTGATATAATAGTCAGAGGTCATCTTTGATATAATATAGCTGTTGACTCAATCGCAGTAGCCACAGCAATTGATAAAACTGTTATATATTGAACATAATAAAAAGTTGTGAAATTCACCTGTTTACTTGCTGTAATTAGGCTAAAATATTTCTTAAAGTCTTCATTTTAAGGTGTTCAGCTGCACAAGAGATACAAAGTATAAGGTAATGGCTAAGCTACATTTACAGGTTGTTTCGTTCTGGATGAAGTACAGTCAATCACTTGAATTAAGACTTTCAAGGACATTAAAACCTATTAAATTTATTTCTTTTCTCCCTAACCTACTCAAAGTCAGACAACAAAATCCCTCTCAGAAACAGAAAACAGCCTGTTAATCTCCAAATTCTAGTAGTCTGGCAGCCCTTGAGACACAATTTGGGTTACCAAGGGGATGAATCACAGTAATCCAACATTGGTTCTTTCAGATTTGGAAGTGATTTGCAATAGAGGAAGATTTGTTCTATTATTAAAAGATATATGTATAAAAAACTATGAAACAATCAACAACATTTGAAACCCTTGTTCATACATCACTGACAAAATCCAAAAGACAGTCAGAAAAAAAAGTCCTGCATCATTTAGGTTTTCAGTTATATTCAATGAGACAAAACAATGGAAAATATACTAATGGACATATTATGTGGGTGAACTTACCTATTTTTTTAAATTTGTAAAATAAAAGAAACTTCCAGCGTTTAAAATTACATTCTATGTAGGCCATGTCTATAACTACAGTAAAGAAGATATTCCTGTGTCACTGGACTATACCGTGGATTTAACTGTATGCTTCCAAAAGAAATGCCATAGTAAGAGGTGAGTGGTACTTTTGAAAACTCAAGTTCTCAGAAGAGACATACACTCATTTTGGTCTGTTGAAAGTTATACTTGGGCAAATCACTAACACAGACTCCCTTCTGCATGATCAGAAAGAAACACCTGTAGGAAGTGAGTTCTCCTGGGGTGTCAAACAACCCTATTTTCTAAGAACTTCTGTACACAGGGCAAAAACTCCCAAATTTACTTTTGCATTCAGCAACTTATCTGAGTTGGGCTGTAAATTAGGAAAAACCACAGGGTACTCTATATGTTCTCACTGTGATACATCTAAGTAAATCAGGTAAAAAAGAAAAAGATAAAAGACAAAAGTCCCCTAACTTAAAACAGTTTAGAAAAACACTGTCAGTTTCTACTATGCATGGACTGTCATGCTGTTGTCCCATGTCATTGCTTCATGTTTGAGACCCTTTGTATGGCAGCATACTGTGTGCTGGAAACACTGCTTTGCACAGTGATTCCACTGATAAAAAAGATGTATTAGATGAATGTGTGTTCATCACTGTCAACAGAGAGAGCCTCCAGTATCTTCCCAGAACATGTTCAAAATACAACAATGTCTGAATCCACATTTAAGCCAGTCTACGCTGAATATCTCCCACTCTTAAAGAAGGTGTACACATTTACTTACTCTTTTACACACAGAGAAGGAAAGTCACACAATGTTATTTCACTTCCTAACTGGCAACACAAAACAGAAAATATCAAAGAACTAAGTCCCAAGGTCTGTGCTGTGGTTCATGTGAATCCCATAGTTTATACAAAGGAAGATAAAAAAGAAACTCAGAGTTCAAGAGAAAATGGGTGTTGCAAGTCAGGTAGGAGGCAGTAGTGCTCCGATTTTTACACAAGAAAAATAGGGCTTTCTAAGTCAAGGTTACTAAAATTATTTTTCTGAGATTCCCCACAAGAGTTTTTATTTCTAGCCAAATACAGTAGGCTAGTGTATTATCTATTTGTGTACTATTTGGGCTAATAATGTAAAGTATTAATTATCCCTCATTTTTTTTTCTTGCCTACATGTGTGAGAATGTATTTTATATCTGCAGTCATTTCACACACCATGTCTCAGTGTCCTACAGGACACCACTGACCCAAGAACGAATGGCTAAAAACCAGTGCACTGGGACCTAGGGTTTCTAAAGGAATTCAAATAGAAATAGACTGTAATATCTGAGACTTCAAAAGAAGTAAAGAAATTTTATAATTTAGCAAAAGGAAGCTAATATGCTATTCATCAGAAACTATGAGACAATTATACAAAATTTACCTTTTTAGCCATATTTAAAAATGGGAATCAAAGCACAAGTACTACCATAAGATTTCCTGGAATCTACCCAGTTCCTGACTCTGCATCCTTCACCACTGTGAAATAAGAAGACTACAGTCCTGCCCTGCCTCACCTTCAACCTCTTCTGTGATTACTTGTGTACTACTACCACACAGCTCTCAAAAAACCCTGTTGTAAGGGTCAGGCAGGTCAAATCCCTACCTCCCTGGACCCTGTTATTTTAAAAATATTAAGACTCATTTGTATGTTACAGTGGCCTCAGTATTAAAATGGCTGTAACTGAATTTTCTTGCACTTTTCTAGCTAGCAAACATAACTTCATAAAGAGTAGGGAAGCTTTTTCTGGAACAAGGCAAAGAACTGATCTCTTTTACAAGTAAATAAACATGTATGTAATAGACAACCTTGCTGGGTCAGATCAAAAAGTACCATAGCTAGTAGATAACCTCTACAAGAATGTTGATTAAATATTTAGGGAAAATTGCAACAAGGTGGACATATATGATAGTTCTTTTTAATAGCCCCCTAAGCTCCAACCACATGCAGTTTTGAGCTAGAAGTAGTTTCTATGTCTAACAAATATGCTCAGTGAGCATCTCTTAAGCACCTCAGCGAATTTGTCCAGACTCCCCTCAATTCATGTAAAGGTCTGTCAGGAACTTCCACTGCTTATCTACATGTATGGGACTGACAGAATGTATTAAGAATTCCATGTTTTATTCTTTCCATCCATTTAAAATCACAGTCTCATTCTTCTCATACAGACCAGCTCTTATGATGGATGGTTTACAACAGGCTATTTCTTTAGGTAGCTTAGCCTTTCAAATAAGGCAAGAAATACTCTTCATTTTAGCTCTAAATATATATGAGCTTAATCCCCAGAGCTGATGTCCAATTAAGAGTGTTATCTACAAATTTCATCTTCTATCATTGCTTCTTTCAATTAGCTTTTAAGATTCCTGTTCCTGCACAATCATAATAGCATTCATTATCTTCAGCATAGTGACATTTCTCCTGGACTGACTTTTCTGTAAGGTCTTTTTACCCTTCGGGCTGCTAATTACTATCTTGCTTCAGGTTGACATTTTCACAGGACTCCTCATATGTGCTTCGATCACATCTTTCTTTTTGTTTTCTCTTTTCCCCTCTAATTAGCACAATACTGGCTTTCCCAGCCTTTCAATTTCCCAGCCAAAGCCAGCATAATCCCCCTTTCCATTATATGATCTTTTCAATGTTTTTTCTGCCTTGATAGATCCATACTCCCTGCAACACAGTAAACAGACATGTTCACACTAAGCTGCTGTCTAGTGAGCTTTTTTGTCTACCAGACACACCATGCCCAGTGACTAAACTGATTTCCTGTTGAACACCCTTGAATCATGCTTCTGCTATGACTCTTCTACATGCACGAGCTCTATCTTATGGGATGTAGCCAGCTACACTATTCAGACTCCCTCAATAACTGCCTGGAGCAGAGTGCTGTGAAAAAAAAAAAAAAAATCATTATTAGTAACTGTGCAGGTGGACATTCTGAAAGGGAATTTATCTAAATAAGGTGTTAGTGGCCTGTGGCCAAGAACCAAGACAAATACCTGAGTTATTTACGTAATGTATGTAAGACCACCACATTCACAATATCACATAAACATATGATTGGGAGCATTCAGAGAGGTCCAAGTGTCACTTGTCAGTACAACTCAAAACATGCTTTCTAAATCAATCTAGGTATGCCTCTGTATGTTAAACAGACCATCAGTGTACATCCTGTTCACTTGTTACCTATTTTTTCAGCACGTTGAAGTTATGTAAATAACAGGCTTGCCTACACATTTTTTTCTCATCCAAACTGTTTCTCAATTGAGGATTGTGCATTTTGGACAAAATTGTGTGTTTATTGGAAAAAAAAAAAACACAAAACAAAACTAAAAAAATATGAAAAATCAAAGCACTAGTCTTGCCTTTGTTATTTTTCCTCCTCTATTTCCCTTAATTCCTCTATGTAATACAATACGGTTTTCCTGTATCTGTCTTCAGCTGGAGTTCCTTTTTCCATATGAAGCAACTCCAGTGTAGTAAGTAATGAAACAGTCTCATTTCCTCTAGAAATATTTCCCTAGACAGATGCCAGAGCCATATTAACATTTTCCTTGGAGGATTAGCAGGAATCCTTTCACTTTCTCATATATCCAGATTGTGCCCTTATTAGGTTGTTGCTAACTAAATAACTTCCAAAAATTTCTTATTGTTGTTCCCAAAGTGCCCAACTTGGTACCATTCAATTAAATTCCACTCCTATTACCTGACACCTGAAAGTTAGGGTTTTTTTCATGTGTAATATACTGATCCTCTTCTATACTGCTAACACTTCCCAATTTCCTATCATTAACAAGTTTTATTAGCATATGCTTACTATGTATTCAGTTTACTAATTATTTTCACAATGCATTCTAAGTCTGATGCCCTCGCCTTTCAAAACATTAGGTCATTACCCATCCTTCCTTTCATTATTAAACTCAGTTTTCTCCAGCAAATTATCTTGATTCCTTTTGTTCCTACAGTTAAAAGAATCTTACATTTACATCCAGCCAAATGGGATGCTTCCACACTTTACTCTCACCTTTTCAGTTCACTGTTAGCATAGGTAATGCCATCTCATATGTGATCATAGCCACTAAAATCTAGAAACCCTAATCAAAGATTTCTCAAAGGAAATGGCAGTTCAGCTAAATTGCACTAATGGCTGTTAGGAAGTCTTGTAAGATAACTATAATTTAAATATCTTTTGGAGAAGAGGTCAGAAATAAGCAGTCCCAGAAGATTTCAAGACAGTGCAGTAAGTATAAGTCCTAATTATAGGTGAGTATAGAATTATGACATAGTATATATCCAGATCCTTTTTTTTTTGCTCAGCTCATTCTAGAATGATTCATTAGGCAGAACAAATATAGGTCTTGCTAGTCAGTGTGGCAAACCAGAAACCCTATGAGAGTTTACTTCATATTCCTTTCTGCAGAGCTGGCTTGATTTTGAAATAAAATAAAACAGTCAATAGTATACAATCCACATAGGGTAAAAATGCCCACCAAGTATCATTCTCGCTGTCAGAACAGAACAACCAATTTCCTGTGTCAGGAAATTCTTTTTATAAATACACTTAAATAATAACCTGATGGGTAGAAAAGAACTCTCTCTATATATCAATCATCTATTATTAATATATATTAATTTTAGAGAAAACAAATTGGCAAATTACACCACTGATAAATTCTATCCAAGTTATTGACTAAATTCATTGAGGTAAAATTCTCTATATTTATCAAATTGTCATTAATGAATAAATATAGTCATAACAGGTAAAAACTGTGGGAAGTATTTGTTTATGAGCAGTAAGTAATAAAACAGTCTGAGTTAAATCAAAAAATACCCCTATGATTAGAAAAGAACAATAAATTTATTCAAAAAAGATTGAAGATTAGCCTTCAACTACACTGAAAAGAAAGGAAAGTGGAAAAAGCTTCCCTACTAGAAAAAAAAAGGCAACTGATATCCTAACTTATTTTCTTCCCTGAACCAAGAAACAGCAATTTCAATAAGAGCTAAATTCTCCAGGGATGCCGTTTTGTTTAATATCACAATTTCATAGGTAAAATCTAGGTGCATTGCCCATAATATGTAAGCTGCTACAAACATCCTGATGTGACACAGAGTCCCTTATGGCTTTGCATTCTTACAAAATGCACTTAAGCTTACTTCCAGAACATAATGCAAATTGAGCAGCATTAAATATAAATGAGTTGCTTTTGTGTGACCTCTACCATCCTCCCTCAGTCACTCGCGCCCCTTTCAACCCAGCATAATTTCAGAATGACTTCAAGCTGTTCTAACATAGCATGGTGAAACAGCTTGCACTGAGCAGCAGGAGAAGGCAAAAGTGAGCTTTAAATACTATTTCTACACTCCCATTTTCATGGTATTTACATTATGGCTCCTGTCCAAGGCTCTGGTCCTGTGATTTCAAAGCACTGACTGCACAGCAAGAGTACAACATTTTGCTCTAATCTACAACACGAATCTTATTAAAATTCAGCAAAGAGCTTGTATGGACTTCTTTCTTCTTTGTTTCTTGGTGGGTTTTTTTGTTTTGTTTTGGGTTTTTTTGGGGGAGGGGTTTGTTTTTTGGGTGTTTTTGGAAGCTTCACTGCAGCTGTATAGAAATCATAAACGTGCCATTCAGGGGAACTGGCAGCACAGTTGATTTCACTTTAAGGAATGCTGTCAACATTAATTTAATTTTAGAAATAGGCTTAGTGTTGCTTCTTAAAATGATAGCTTAGTAAGTATAAGCTACACTGGCACTCTAAAGTATACTGTCAGATTTTTCTGGATTCTATTGAGCCAATACAATTAAAATAGATTATTTGTTTTTCATATTTAGTTCAATGTTATTTGTTTTGATTCAAATCCCTGTCACAGAAAAATCATTCCATTCCTTATTTCCTTCCCATCCTTACTCCTCACTTCAAGCAAAACCAAAGATCTTGCTAGTCAGGTACACATGTATGAAACACTCTTCTATCTTATCTTTCACCAGTTTTCAGGAAGCCTAAGTAGCATTTATGTGACATTTGCATATGATATGTATATGACAAGTGCTGGTTCATGATCAGTTATTCCACTGGTATACACTTTCTGACATGGGAAAAGCTGGTGACTTACCAAAGTGAAATGTGCAAGGCAATGCAGAACATTGTGAAACAATGTGCAAGAACAATGTGGAAGGCAAAGACAGATGAAAAAATATTATACCAGACTGCCTTGTCACAGGTTAGGGGCACCTGCAATTATTTGAGGTCTGGCAGTCTGATGATTTGTTGGCCTAAACCACAGCAAGATGCATTTCCCAGGAGTCCAATGAAGAAAACTAACTGAAACACACTATAGAAAAGTGTTCTAGAAAGCACCTCACAGGAGCTCACTTTCTCTTAAAGAATTCCCACAGAAGCTTCCACTTGAACAGTGAGATAAGCCTTATTTGGAATCTCAATTATGCTAAGTCACCTTTTCTTTCCAATCAATATTTGCCTTTCAATACAGATGTATCATTTTACTGATAACAGGAGTCTTTTTCAGAGAATATTTAAAGTCCAACAATGATATATATAGTGTTAAGCTGGTCACAGGGACCTGATTTCTATGCTGAAGCAAAGTTATGCAGCAAAATTGTTTAAATAGGCAATAAAGGGCTCTGTTAAGCACAGAACTTCAAAAAAAGAGTGAAAGCTTTGATCCAAAATTACAGAATGCTTTCAAAAAAACGTTGGAATATTAGGGAAAATAGTGAAATTTAATGCTGATTAAAGTTGCAGAACTGATATTTACTTCACATTTCCTCTCCAAACTGTCTGAGACCAGGAGTTTGCAACCACTTTGGTGCATATTTCAGCAGAAAAGATCAGGACACGGGGCTCTCTAGGCAGGGTGCTGAATTAATAGGCACCATCTTTTTTTCTGAGTTGGGTTTAGAGTTCGTTATGAAATCCTCAAGACAGGTGGTTTTTATAGCAATAAAATCATAATATCTCATCACTATTTGAACAGCCAGTGCTACATTTTAAATAAAAGTGTATTAATTTTTAAAATGCCATCACTGGCCAGCATGGCCTGGCTCGCAAAGTGTACAGCATGTGATCTTTGCTCTGAAGTCTGTCTGAGATGAACATGCATTTTACATTGCCAAAATCTTCTTTGGCATTGAAGATTGAACCCTGGTTCTATACAAGATATACTAGTTTTACAAGATTTGTATTGTTTATGATGGATGCATCTGTATTTTACACATAGACTAGTTTCCAAGGCAGAATTTCTTGGAAAAAAAATATTTAATGAATACAGTTTTGGTTTTTTTTGGAAAGACTGCAGTATCACATCTGTTACCACTTTTGCAGTGTGATATGCAAAGAAATAATACAAACCATCACAAGTAGTATCTGTTACTGTTTCTGTTTTTTACACCATTTATGATATGGCACTGCCCTGTCCCATAAACTCTTGGTCACATTTTCAATCGGACTCTTACATGCTTTCTCTCACATCATGCCTCATGGTATGAATAACTGCAGTCAAACTTCAAACAGCAGCACACTATTTTATTATTTTATTATCTTTTCAGTCTCTGCTTATATTTACCTATTCTCTGATGCCTTAATGTCTAAGCTGTATAAATTATTTATATTTTATACATTATATAGATTATATAAATTACTAGTGATGCTGTAGGGTTTTCATGAATTTTTAGATTTTTATACTTCTAGGTAATTCCTCACATATAGAGCAGCTAGCAAC
>JAWWLT010000092.1:54784985-54802494 GCA_035040995.1 Premnoplex brunnescens
CCCGGGATCCCGCTCCCGGCCCTGTATCCCGCTCCCGGCCCTTTATCCCTCTCCCGTCCGTGTATCCCTCTCCCATCCGTGTATCCCTCTGCCGTCCGTGTATTCCGCTCCTTTCCCTTTATCCCGCTCCCGGCCCTGTATCCCGCTCCCGTCCCTTTATCCCGCTCCCGTCCCTTTATCCCGCTCCCGTCCGTGTATCCCGCTCCCGTCCCTATATCCCACTCCCGTCCCTGTATCCCGCTCCCGGCCCTGTATCCCGCTCCCGACCCTGTATCCCACTCCCAGCCCTGTATCCCGCTCCCGCATTCGGGCTGGTCCCATTCCACCGGCCGCACCCCCTGCCCTGTGCCTGCGCCGGGCGGAGTGCCCTTGGCCATGAGGCCTGCCGCCCAGTGTCCTCGCAGTGCACGGTGACTGGCCCTGCTCCTCTTCCTCCTTATCACACCCCGCTGCCCTACTTTCTCTTGCCCCTCTTGAATTTTCTGCAGTCGTGGACAAACAGGAGCAGGCTGGCCTCAGTCGTGCTGCTGTGCTATGGAGGCAGCACCCCATGGACATGGGGACGCCACTTCTGGGTGGTGACAGTCACTTTTGATATCCGCAGCGAGGTCATTATGAGGTGGAAGGTTTTACTGCCCAATACGGTGCTTTAAATCTCTTCTTGGCACTTTTTGCATAAACCCATCCTCTAATGCGGAGCCCATACCTAGCTTGGGCCCAAGTGTACAGGTCCACAGAGGGCAGGAAAATATATAAAAGGTGTTGCAGCCAGATTTAAAATTTCGCATGTTCTGCTGTAATGAAGGATGAGCCATGAAGAGAAGTCATGGTTGACTCACACTGGGCATGGCTGCCCAAGGTTTGAGAGCTGGTCACATACCAGGCAGAGGAAAGGGCAGGAGAAGGCAAGGGCGGTGGCCGAGGCATTACGGAAACAGCCGCTTGCCCTGTGGGTTACCCACTTCTATATAGGTGGCTTTGCAAGAGTGAATCACCCAGAGGAGCTGTGACATGGGCAAATTGCATAATAGAAAGATGAATGTGGATTAAAGTGTATGCCAGAAGAAATTGCATTCTAGATCTGCACATTTTTAGTTTCATTTGCAGCTGCTTATATCTACCTCATTATAGTATGAAAATAGGAAATAAGTAGAGTATTTTTCAAAGACATCATGCGTTTTTTTGCAGCACACTCCTTTTCCTGCATGGTGCTGCTCTTTCTGCCATTGTGGGTGTGTAGACATCACAGATTTGCTCAGCATTTTAGGCTATCTGTGTGCATGTGTGCATGAACAACTAAGAGTTGATTTTTTTTTATTATTTTTTTAAATTTTTTTATGTAATGCATGCAGTTTATTCTTAGTATTGATTTTAGGTGAACACCTACCAAAAAAATTTTGAGTAGCAACCCATTTCCCTCTTAAAACAGGGCACATTATATGTGTTATCAGTTGCAGTTAGGGAAGAACAGAAAGTCTCTGCTATGAAAGCTTTGTTTTATGGAGTTTTGTTTCTAGACAGTATTATATCACATATTATAAAATATTAAATTATGAATATATTAAACTATAGCTTTCCATAAAACATTTCTCATTTTAAATCTTAGCTGAATAGATACTTGAAACAGTAGATTCAAGTTTTTGATTTAGAATTTAGAAAATAGTTAGTATGGATTTATTATTCTGTTAAATTTTAAAGTAAATTTACTGCAGATACATTAGAAATCACAAGACTTAAATGATGTCAGGGTCCCAAAATTATCCCAAGACAAAGATCCTCCACATATTTTAATTATATTTGTGTTTATCTTAGCATTGAAGTCTTGAAGCCATCTCTCAACTTAAACATCCGTACACAGAATTATGAATAGAACCTAAAGCTTTGTTACTTTTATACTGTTATATGTCCTTCTGTACAGCATGAGATTTTTATTTTTTAACTGAAAATGTTAAAGTAAATAGCATATCTGCATAAGCAGTACTTTTCTGGGGGTTTTTTCTTTAATTTTCAAAGGCATAAAATGCACAATTAACAACTGAAATGTCATAGAATCATAGAATGGTTTGTGTTGGAAGGGACTATAGATATCAGCTAGTTCCAACACCCCTGTCAAGGGCAAGGATGTCACCCATTAGAGTAGTTTGCTCTAGGCTCCATCCAGCCTCGCCATGTTACTTTGCTTTGTGTGTTGGTTGAAGAAATGATAGTGGAGTGGTTTTTTATTACTCAGTTTTTGTCTATTATTTGTTGTCTGGCAGAAACTTCATCCTTTTCTTTCTGTCTTCTTCAGAGGCTTCTGAAGATGGTATTGGAAAAAAATGGACAAGAATTAAATACCATAGTGCTAGACACAAGTAAGCTTTCATATCTCAAGCATCTTAGTCCAGTGTCAGGCTGTGATGATACTCCTGACCACAGTAAGAGTAGTCACTTGGTCACAATATGTTAACATTTTTGGATCATGGTATACTTGAAGCTCCTTTTTAGACATAATTACTATGAACTAACTATTTTCCCCAAGTGCTAACATAGAAGGGACCCAATTTAGTATAATGTCTAATTCTTTAAACCAGGAGTAGTCAAAACACAACAGAAGTAGCCATGAACATCCGTTCAGATGTTCAGCTCTATTGATTATACTACTTCCTTTTAGTTTGCTAACAGGTAGAGGACAGATTATTTTCTTTTTCATATTGAATGCTGGATCTTGGGATTCACAGAACAAATTGGTTATTGTTTGCTAACTGAAACTAAAGAAAATAAGAGAAATACTGATTTTTCTTAGTTCATGGCAAATAGTCATTTGGCAAATAGTCATTCAGATAATGTTAAGTCATCACAAAGGCTAACCTAGAATGAATATGCTGCCTATGAGATAATACAGTCAATCTGACATGTAGTTGTAGAACAGTGTGATTTTAGAATACTTTTCAGTCTTTGTAACACAGGGTTTTTTTCCTAAAACACTAATATAGTACATAGAAGATAAAAAATAACTTTTAGAGATGCATATGAAAGATGTTGTATTAATAAAGGTAGCAGGAGACAGCTGGTTTCTAAAGGAGAGAGTTTTGAATGTGTGAATTCTGGAATGATGGAGACATTAACAAAGCTGCTTCTCAATTTTGTAGTAGAGGTCTACATAAGTAGAGATCATGCAAATGCAATTTTTATTTCACAAGCCCAGTGTATGTATTGGGAGCAAATATTTTCTGTGCTTTCAAAACTTCCGAAGTGTAGGCCAGTATATAAAATTAAAAAGTAAATAAGATTCAGAAGTAGAAGAAAGCTGAGTTAATACCAAGAATAATAAGACCAAAATAGCTAACTAATTATCATAGTTTCTTTCTTTTAATTCTTAGATTAACATACAAATCCTTTCAAATTTTGATTTAAGAAAATAAAGGTTCTTTCTAGATTAATTAAAAAAAAAATAAAATTCCACTCATTTTGAAATATCTGTACCCCTATCTGTACCCCTTGACAATACTTTTTCTCATGTTCTCTTGTTTAGGGTCAAATAGCTTTCATTTTTTTGCATTGACCTTTTAGAAAACAATATTTCTTTTACTCCTGTGTGCTATTTGACTTATCCTGGGATTGGACTTTGGATGCAGAAAACAGAAAAAAAAGAGTCACAAGCCTTTCATGAAGCAGTAAAGATCGTTCACCCTGATTAATCTGTCATGTTTTCAAATCCGGATTCTGATTTTAAAATGTAAGCTCGAGGTATAACTTCATTAAAAAAAAAAAAAAAAAAAAAAAAAAGTTATGCGATCTTTTGACTAGATAAACAGGAAAAGCAGAGAGCAAGGAAATGGTGATTAAAGATCTCAAGATCTCAGGAATATTTCTTTCCAGTTTTAAATATTATTTCCTTAAAAAGGCAAGCATAAATTAACAAAATACATGAAGCTGGAAATTCTGTTGATAGCAGATGTGGCACTGAAACAAGGCAAGATCTGTCTCAAGCACAGCTGTCAGATACCCACCCACTGAAAAAAAAATCTGTGGAGACTTCTTCCCAGGCTAGAAGAGAGATAAAGTACTGAGAATCGTGTCATGGAGTAAACCATGGAAGTTTTATTTGCAACAGATGAAGATGCTTCACTGCTGTATAGATGCTAGGGTTTGTGACCTTGACAGATTTTGCAAATTCTTAAAATCCCAACAGACAAGAGTCACACTTCAGGCCACATCACAGCATGCTGCTGATGCATGAACTTGAGATGCCACAGCACAGAATGAGAAAGCAGTTGCTAAAAGAACAGGTCTGATGTTCAATACGTGAGACTTGACAGGTCTGCATTAAAATCAAAGACAAGCTAGGAGTTCCTGTCAGTGATGGTTTTTTTCCTTCTGATTCTCAAAACAGAAGATATTGTTGGTCTCTTCCCTGCTTAACTTTGCAATGACTAGAATTGCAACATAGAACTGAAATGCAGCTTTTCATTTTGTGGATAAGGGACCAGTATAAATCACTGCATCACTTGCCATGGATGAAAATAAGCATTGGGGTAATCTGTCTTTGCACTGTTGTTGCCATGGCTACTGGGTCACAGCACTGCACACCATCACATTTCTTGCATCCTCATATTCTACATGCAATAGTTTCATTGGCATATAGAAAAGGGAAAACTTGTTTTGTGATTTTCATTTTCTATTACATAACATAATAGTCTTGTCTGTAGTAAGGTCATGCAGGTCTGTGGACATGAAACAGGCATTTCATACACTTCCCTTTGAAAGTATCTCCTAATGCTAGGTGTTCTGGGGCTGAAGAACAAACATATTGTAATCTTGCCTCATCACCACCTAATCTGAGCATTCACACCACTCACCATCTGCATGTTCAGTGACCTGTTCAGGCAAGAGAGAAAATGTCAGCTGGAGCTGCAGGTGGCAGTATAGTATCTTCTGGTACCACTTTTTGGTACCAACTGTAACTTCAAAAAAGTTTAACATGTCTGTCTGCTCAGCTGCTTCTTGAACAAGGGCTTTACACTCAGAGTCTACAAACCGTTCAAGAGGAGATCAAAGTGCTGTGTATTCATCATGATGGGAAGGTTATAAACATTACAGAACTCATGGAACTAAAACCCATGCTTGGAATTGTGCATATATCTGTAAAGTAGTTCGTGCATTATCAGATTAAAAAATGCACTTAAATTGCATATAAAATGTATTGCTTATGTAATGCTTTTGCATCAGGCCTTTTATTCATGGTGAAATGTCATCATCTTAAGCTTTCTGCATGTCAAAAAATTGATTCTGTTATTGTTCATGCGTTTCTATACAACTAATCACAAGGTCTGTCCTAGACAAGTGGAAGAGTGAGCATTAATTTCTATCAAGCATGGAACTTTTTACACATTGGCAGCAAAATAGGTCAGGTCTCTGATATACCACCTCACAATTCTGGATGGTCATTGCATGACAGGGAGGGATCAGTGCTGACAGCAACTCAGATCAGTTAGGTGATCTAGATAGGGGGCTTCGGGGACTGCTGCTGTGGTAGAAATTTTTACACAGTTCCTCCTGTCGTCATTTGTGCACTGCCAAAATAGTTGGTAAAACATCATAGCAGCAAATGCTGTGTAATGAATTAATCTGCTTAAAGTTCTGCAGAATGGTCAAAGGAAGCAGCAGCCATAAACAATCGGGTCTAGGCTCTCAAACGAAAGAGTCTGATTATTTATTTTTTTTTTTCTATTCTTGATGGAAGGCTGGTTGGTTAAAGAAAGAATCTTATCAGTTTTATCAGAGATACACACAGTTAGCAAGACTTCTAGGAGTGCTGTGTTCATTCATTTCGCATCTGACTAGTCTGTCTTCCCTCAGTATGATGTCAGCATAAAGCTTCCAATAATTAATGGAAATGACAGTAACAGATGTTGCTACAGTTCCTGATTCTTCTACAGTTCAGTAGATTTTATTTACAAAGTTTCTATTATGGTAACTATAGATTGAAGTAAAAAAAAACAAAGTAACAAGAAGAAACACTAGATTGAAAGAACTGCACATAGTCAGATTATGTATTTTTCAGCCAAAAATGTAGAAATTAAGGAGGAAACAAATATATTCATATCTATCTCTAATATAATTTAATTTTGCTCGCTTTCTCTCATCTGATAAGAGTTTCAAGATAGAAACACAGTTGCTGCTAATGATGCCATGGTGATTTTATCAAGTACTTCCCATGAATACACTGCAGCTGTTTTAGAAGAGGCTGTTGCGGCAGGAAACAACCTAATAGCTATTTTTGGGTCCCTTAGCTATCCATGACTCAGGAAGAAAAAGAATCATTGCTTGATTTTCTATTCTGCATAGGTACTTCAAACACCAATCACCAGGCCTACTCAGACATCAGTCCTATTTCATCAGAGATATGAAGAATAAGCCTCTGGAGGTCAAATGTGAGGATGTAATTCTGTGAGATGCTGATCCCCTGTAGATCTCATTAGCTTTCATTTAGAGGCATCCACCTTCTTTCAGGTCTGACAATTTAGTCTGAAAATCAAAACCAAGAAAGGAGCAACAACTCAGCCTTAAATATCAGATCAACTTCATAAAAATATCTAGAGTCTTTAAAAGCAGATAGTAATTTTTTTCACCATAGTAAAGATGCTGAGTGGTTGCCAGGTTCCATATATGATTAATGACAAACATATTGTCTATCTCCATTTTATTCCTTATTTCCAAGTGCTTCCACTGTTCCCTATCTTCCTTGTTATACATGCAGTGCATTATCATGCTAGGGAGGTTGCAGTAGTCCCTAGCATTTGGTCACCATTATTTGCCATTAAAGGAGAGTATTTTCATTGTTTCAGAGAAATTATCACATTCTATCTGTATTATCTGCAACTGTCTCTTAATCTGTCTGGTATGTTCATATTTTGCATGTCTGCTCCCTACTCTTGCTTTTGCTCATTGCAAAATTGTGCATCACACCAAAATAGTAACTGAACATGAACATCTGAATCTAAGGGCAGGTTCATCCATGATATCATGGTTTATCTCATTTTCCCTGACAATCCTGTGGGTATGCTCATTTGGACTCAGGAATGAGGGTGTGGAGGAATTAATCAATAAGGGAATAAATCAGTCAGTTTGCACAGGCTGTCCCAAATTGTCTGGAACCTGCAAGTTATGCAGAAAGTGAGAGCATAAAGGCATGTAGATAAAGAAGGGATATGTTGGATTAATGTTTGCAAATGAACTCCATTCTGTCATCACGACTTCTGCGTAAGGTACCAAGCAAAATTCTGGCAGCTGACTAAAAAAACCACAGATGTATATTCGCTGCAGAAACCATTGTGTCAATTTAAGGCATTCCATGGAACAGTCCAATTTCCAACTGTAGTTGATGATGTGTAGATGCTTACACAATCTTTTCATTAGCTGATCCTATGCAGTAGCAACCTCTAGCAAGGAGAAGTAAAAGACAAACCCCAGGGGAAAGATCTCTTACACTGCCATGCTGCAGAGAAACTCTCAGCATGGTCAGCTTCATGTTCCTCATTTTTAGGGTACCTAATTGAAGTCTAATTTGAATACATGTTTAGTTCTAGCAACTGCAATTAAAATGCCAAACTGCATGTTCTGGAAGAATGAGTGTGGTCCAAAATTTGTTTGAAAGTAGGTTTGGATTCTGCCTTTACCACTGATTCATTTTTTGCTTTTAAGGAAGTCCCTTCATCTCTGTTTCCTTTTCCATAGAATAAGATAATATTGTTATCTTATCTTAGTTGCTGCTGGCTTGGGGAGTGTAAGAAAGGGGAAAATCCAAAAGTTAAAAGAAAAAAAATCTTAAGGAAATTAATTAGACTATGTTCTTTGAAAATGGTGCCTGATATGATCCAGCAAAAGAGAGATACTTGAAAATAAGGACAAAACCAATAAGCAGACAATTATTTCTAAAGCACCATAATGCTAAACTTTTTGATAAAAATAAATTAATTATTTAGCTGGAACTCTATTCTTTGAGAAGCTTCTTCCTATATTTCTGGGAACTGTAATGAAATGCAGAGGGATAAGAATTAATGCTGTACTTGCAAAAAATTTTAATCTTCTTTTAGATTTGTTAACATTCACTGGCATAGTTTTTCAAACAACATTTTGCTAGTTCAAATAACTTCAGGTAAAAATATTCCTTCAAGAAAATTCAATATTCTAGAAAGTGTTATATATTTTTAAATATTTCTCAAAGTCCTGTTACTAGCTTTGCATAACAGAGGTAAACCAAAAGTCTCTGTGGTATACACAGTTCAAAAATTACCCACTGAGATATTCTGGTTAGTTTTCATCAGGGCCTGGTGGTTTGTGTTTACAGTTTCTTCCAGCTTATGAATCACTCTTTATGTTCTTGGTTTAGATACATTCACTAGGAAGGATTTACTTTACCCACCATGCGCTTTTTTTGCTACTGCAAAACTACTTCTGCCTTTCTCAAGTCCCTAGCTCTGCTCTACAAGGTTTTAATACGTAGTCTATAGCAATATATCAGGCTCTGGGCAGTGTAGACAATCTTGTTGAGTGAATTTAGCAATAAGAGATACTTACTACTGCAGAACAGCTGGCAAAGGAAGAATGAGTGACTACTGTCATCCAGCAGCTTTGACCTACATGGTGTTAAACTCCAGCCATTGTATAGAAGTTTTCCTCACGATTTTCTCTAAGTCATCTCTCCCTAATAATCAACTTTTTGGTAAAAACACTGAGTACAGGTAGAATTAATCTCTAAAGGCATATTCAATGTGGGAGGTTTTTCTCTGTGCTAATCACAATTGCACATAAGTCACATATATGTTATTTTGAATAGACACAATAGAGGTTTTAACTTACATTCATATTGCATATCTGAGCATTGCAGGTATCAGTTTCAGTAACAGAAGTAAGACTTGGCTGCTCTTTATTATACAATATTAGTAGCTGTGCTTTATTTATGTTGTAGTGGTTGTAGCATCAGTACTAAAATCAGAGGCAAAAGCAGCAATTAATAACACTGAGTTGTTCATTGTTAATTTTCCTATATCATAATAACATAAGTATATTGTATATCCATTGCAATATCAACTCTTTGAAGACAAGATCAAACTACTAAGAGCATCAAAAATCTCTTGAGCACACTAGAAACAAGTTTAAAAAAATTCTGTATTTCAAGGTAATTAATTAATGCTTACACTAGATTAGTAAAATGTTGATTACTATTAGCATCAAGTCAGCAATATATTTCAAAATAGATACTTAGTTATAATAGGATAAATCTTTTTTTACTTGTTTGTTTGGGGTTTTTTGGTTGGTTGGTTGGTTGGGTTTTTTTGGCTGGCTTTTTTGGTAAAACAAAGACAGTAGTTGTGGGATGAAGGGTAGATTTAAACCTAGAGGAGATTCAGAATTCTAGGGTGAGAAGCAACTGCAACTCCTTGAATGGACTGAGGTCGACATGGTTCCCAACAGAATGGTAAACATCTGCTCAGAGAAACAGAACAGAGTGTGAAACAAAGTGGAGACTACATGGCCCTCCTCCATTTTAATCCCAACAGAATGGGAGAACACTGTGGTACCAAGTGGTACCTGTCTGACAAGGGAGAATCAAGACTGTTCTGCTGCTGAAGCCAACAACCATATCAAACCACTTCCTCAAGTACCAAGCCACAACAACCAACCCCTCCCATTAGGTACAACAATCAGAAATAAAAGGTACTTATTACTAAAGCCACTCAAACTCCACCCAAACATAAAGAAAATAGTATAAAAGTAAGTTGGTAATAGGGGGAAGGCAAGACCTCCACTGAAACTGCTGGCATCAGTCGATGGGCTGAGTTGTCTCCCCTCCCACAGGAATGCCTTGGGTGAGAAATATACTCTGCACGTGTTAAATGCTGCTTTTGGGACTAGAACTGTTGCTTGTGCTTACCCTATTAAAGCATGTTAGTAGATTCCTTTGTATCAGAGCTAGTGCTTCCTTAATATATTTATCAGCAGATAGCTTTAAATTATATTTTTGCAGTAGACACTGTCACCAATAACTTCCAAACCTTATTAATCTGTCACAATTTGTATTAATAAAAGCGTTATTCCATGAGCTGCGAAAGTGAGTAAAGCGAGTTCTTGCGGTTGCTGGCAGCAGATAACAGCTTGGCAGGACCTACTGAGGGGTCCTCACTCTGTTGAGTCCCCCTTAAAAAGGGAAGTCAAGGTGCCCTCCGACCCTGTGATTCTGTTGGTGAAGAGTCTCATAACAAGACAATCACAGACTGTCAGACACCAGGGTCTTGATTTTCCTGGGGCTACTCACAGGCAAAAATCTAAACTCCCACCTTTCACATGACAGTACCATCAACTACGTGCAATTTAAACTGACTTCACTTTAAGGCAAGCCAGTGTTAATTACTGTGTACACAAATAAAATGTATGTTTCCTATCTTTTGGAACTACTTTGACTAAGGTTATAAGTATAGATGACTCAGGAAAGGGGTGTTCATTCTGGTTCAGATTCAAGCCATTTACACTGTGATAAAAGTGTGAGCAGTATCAGTATATTTTTTCATATAAAATCTAATTGTTTTGAAAAAGAGAGATTGAAGATTATTTAAGCTTCATTGCAGGATTGTGGGAAAATTGAATTTCTCTAAATACACTAAATACTTTAAAACACCATCTTTATTCTCCACATTCCCTTCCTGCCAGCTCTTTCCCAGAACCCTGGTAAAGGCTGATGTCACATCTCAGCTGGATAATATAATTATACAGCTCTTTTAAGCTGCTCTCAGACTCTTATTATTCCATTTCCTCTACCATCTCTCTGCACTTGCTAGCAGGAAACATTTGTGTTTACTTTCAAATGGATTCTGGAAAAGCTAGCAAGTCCCTTCTCAATGACTTTCTCTGAGAAACACTGTCAACAGCATAAATCTCATGTACCAAAAAAAAAAAAACCAAACAAACCAGCATTGTAAATGGAGAGTGTTGGATCATGCATGCTGCTTCTTTAAATGTTCTCACCCAGCAGGAAATGAGACTGTAGATTAAAATTATCATTCTTGAACACTGTAAGATTTTGTCTGAATCTACATTACCTTAACTGTAAGCAAATTACCAAGTAAGATCATGACTAGATCTACCTATAATTCACCCTGAGCAATCAGAATTGACTTCTCACATGTAATTATGTCCAAAAAATAACTGAATTTATCTGTACTGCTCCCTGGATGGCTGCAACTCAACCTCTAAGGATGTATCTCCTTTAGTGGACTCTCTAGTAACTGACAGAAGGAAATTGGCTGAATCAGTGAACAAGAAAATAATGAACAACTAAAGTAAGCTCTTGGCTTATATTAACAGATATAATTTATGCCACTATAAAATGCCCTCTGCTGAAGATTTCTCCTCCAGAAACTGAGATAAATGGAGGAAAAAATCTATTAGTATTTTAATCTTATTATCCTTCAGTGATTATCTTCTCCAATTTTTAATTCTTGGGATCCTGAATATAATCTTCACGTGTTTTGTAACTATGATTTTCGGGCTCAGCTTTGACCTTTTGCTTTGTTTGCACATTTCCAGCCAAGGATCCTGTCTGTATAAGCTGAGTGAACACTTAGTTTATACAGGCTAAATTATATCAGCTTGGCTGTCTAGTGATGAAACACTCCATTGCCCAGAGAGGTGGCAGATGTCTCATCAGAGGAAACATCGAAGGTCAGGTTGGATATGGCTCTGAGCAACCTGATCTAGTGGAATATATCTCCACTTATTGCAGTGGATGACCTTTAAAGGTCCTTTTCTACCCAAACCATTCTATGATTGGTTTGTATACACCATTATAAGCTAAATCTTCCTTCAACTTCAAACTGTGAATGACTTTCCACTTTTTAGGCTAAGTTATCTGGGACTTTAAAAATTTGCACTGCTTCCTCATGCTACTTGTTTGCTTTTTGGTCAGAGGTGCTTCCAGAATAGAAAGACTTTTTGGACAAGATTTGTCAGAATCTTAATCATTAGCATCAATGTCTCTGAAAATGTCTTTAATGTAATTGGTCCTTTGACTTTTCATATGTCTCAGTTGCCTTCGTTTGCTTGCAGAGATTTTGCCTTTAACAAGGTGTGTTAAAAGCATATGGCATTCTGTTTCTGAACTAGTTCAAGAATTCAGATGGGCAGATGAATTAATTTCAGGTCCATAAAGATCAATAGTTTTTCCACTAATTTCCATGAGGACAGCATGTCTTTGCTACTGAATAGCATATTTTGAAATGGACTCAAAACTTGTTTTCTTTTATTTCTAATCCACTCTGCAGAATAGTTTTATAGAATTCATGTTGTTGTTTGCCCTTTGAAACCATGGGAATCTGTTTCACAAGGGACTCATATCTAACTCATTCTGTGGCTTTACGTGACTTAGCTACTGCATAAAGATCCCAAAATGCACAGAAAGGAAAATAAATACTTCCTGCAGCCTCCCATTATATTTGATTCTATCTCATTGTCCAACTTGCTTACATTGTTTCAAATTAAACACTTGCTAAACCAAAGCTTAATCTCTAAAACAAATTTAATGTGTTTACTGGTGTTCACCGTATTTAGCTACTCAGTAAATGTTCTTCTCTTGAAAATATCTCCTGAAAATACTCAGGTCTGATGACAATTAAGATTGATCATCAACAGCTTTGTACCATTTGCACCCTTCTGTTGTAATATATTACTTTCAAATATTGCTTTTGACTTCAGCATGTTCCACAGTATTTACTTTAGATTATTTTCCAATATTCTTGTTCAGAGTTCTTTATTATGAGCTAATGAAAAGACTGATATTAGCATTGGGACTCCACATCACATTACACCCAGGCATTTTTTTAACTTTGCTACAACACCTTTTTCCCAAGTTTGGTGATGGGAAGCCCAATGCAGACCCTCCACCTCCATACCATGCTATGCAGCGAGGTGGAAATCAGAGAGGGTGGACATTTGTGCCACTTGCATCTTTGAATCTCCTTGACATGTTAAAATTTCATCTGAAGTGCTTATCCATAGATGTTTCATGTCATTATACTTTTTCATCAGATCATCAGTCAGATTCCATGCAATTTTAAGAGTTCTTGGCTCTCTGTGTATTTTTGTGCCTTGTGACTAATTTATCAGTGTTTCTCAGTTCTCCTTTCCTATAGCTGTGTTGCAGTAGCTACACAGGACCAAGAAAGGAAATTCAATACAGAAATTTTATATGTATAGAAAATCTGTGGCATTAAACTCCAGCTGGGCAAATGTTAACATATCAGCCAAGGCTACATTGGCTGGGTTTCCACTTCTCTTCATTTTTTTTTAACTGTCTAGTTTTGCAACAACCTGATACCTAGTAGTTTTCTGCAATTTCTCCTCTTACAGGTGGTCTGGTGTCTCATTTCTCTGAGACTGATTTTTCACAATTCTATTAGCAAATGTTTTTTAGGTTTATTAATTTATTACTGGAAATTAAATGTGCACAGGAAGTTTTGCCAGTACAATACTTGCTACAATATTACTCCATCTTCTGGATCAATGACTAAACAAAGGACTGAAACTTGGCTTGGCGTAATAGTGTCTTGGAGCAGAATAATTTTCACACCCATGTATACACAGACACCCTCTTCCAGGCAGCTAATGACTCCTGTCATTAGCATTTATTTACAGACATGCAGACAATTTCTTTTCTTTTAACACTGCTCTTTTCTGAGGTGTTTTTTAATTAAGTTTTCTGTTAAGTTTTTGTAAAGCACTGAATAAAATAACTGCTTAAGTCCAGATTACACTGACTGCAATCACTTCTTTCACTTTTCAGAGTTGACCACATTCATCCAGTATCATCTTATAGTCTTCATACATTCATTCTTCATACACTGATACCATTTATTATTTTTGGTTCTGTTAACTTTAACAGACCTAGTATTCCTACTGTCTTGTGTGCCTGTCCTTCAGGGGAGGCAAATACACCTTTTATTAAACTAATTTTTTTACATCTTAATTTTCTCATCAAAGCTAATTTAGTAACTTAAAAAATGTCACTCTTTCCAAGTCCCTGCTATCTTTACTCTTTTTCAGTTATTGATTTATTTTCTTGATTTAAACACTGATTCTTGCCCTTGCAGCTTGACCTTCTACACAGACACCTCTCTGCTCTCCTTATTTATTACTTTCTTCCCTTGACTTTCTCCTGACCACAAACCCTGACACAAATTCACTTCCCTTCTGGCTGAACTTCGGATCTGAATGTCTTTGATTCTGCCTCTCATTTGTGCCCTTTGTAAGCGTCCCAGGCTTCTGGGTCTGTGGTTGAATTAGCCACAAATTTGTGACACACAGGAAAACTTTTGAATCATTTTAACAGCAAGAAAATCCAGGAAATATATTGCAGAGGGACAGGCAAAATTGTATGTATGCCATGTTCTCAAAAATACTCAGTCAAAACATTTCAATACAACCATCATCTGACAGGGTATAAATCTCATTCTAA
Source organism: Premnoplex brunnescens (assembly GCA_035040995.1). NCBI lineage: Eukaryota > Metazoa > Chordata > Aves > Passeriformes > Furnariidae > Premnoplex > Premnoplex brunnescens. Next base: position 54,799,477 of record JAWWLT010000092.1, read on the forward strand.
CTCAAAATATACACTTAGGCCATGATTTTCAACCTGAAGAGTATCTCAACTACATCGTATGGAAAAGAATGTCGTTAAAAAAATTGTGACTTTCAGCAGAATAACTCCTTGTGAGGCAATATGATCATTCACAAAAAATGCTGAGGTGGTCTCAAAGATAAAAAATTTGAAAGTTAAAGGTGATCAGCTCTATTCCATGTCGATAATCCTGGGGTATTCTCCACATAGTGATGAAAAATTTTTAATTTAAGACAAAGAATTTGCTCACAAACAAAAAACAAGAACACTCCAAGATATATAATTTTTGCAAGCTAGAAGACTAAGCTTATTATAAGATAAGCTAAAATGATTCTTATATTCATTTGATCTGAAAGAATTTAAACCCAATTCATTTCATACAATTTTTAGAGCAATGATTGGTTTTGTGTTCCAGCCTGCATCCTGGCAACAGTAAACATGCATTCATTTACTTAATGGCTATTGCTGATCATTTTTTGTAACTGTTCATTAAATATTTTGCTTAAAACGTTATTCAATTAAATTATAGCTTTATCAACAAAGACTAAGCATAATGTTATGGTTACCAAATGCAGGAATACAGTGGTGTATTAAGCCGTCCTCAGTAATTGTTAACTTATGTACATTTGAGCCTGAGGGAAAACGTATTAAGGTAATGAAAATTGCTTTTAAAAGAAATGCCTTAAACATCAGACATCAACATAAGTTTAAGAGTCTGACATGAGTTACCAAAGTTCAGTTCTAGCAGCTATAGCAACTTCAAGAAATTAATACTGGCAGCTTGTAAGTAAAACCCTTTCTAATCTTTCCTTCCTAACAGCCATTGTTTTGACAAGTCTAAAGTGACAAGGCTACAAGTCTAAAGTGCAAGTTACTCAAAAGGGGTCTGGCAAAATTTTGATAAGAGAGTAACCAATTTTTTATGATCAGACTCTTGATTTTTTTTCCCTCCTTTTCTAGTCTTTTTTTTTCCTTCCTTAATTAAAAAAACCAACCAAACAAACAAAAAACACAAAAAACCCAAACCAACCAACCAACCAAACAAAAACAAACAAGAAAAAGGAATGCGAGAAGTGAAGAAGCTATCTTCACTTTGCTTCACAGCAAATCCTGCTCTTACAGGAAATGGGACTAACAGCGTATTCCAGAACTGCCAGACACCCACCATTTTTAGGACACTTTTCAGCAGCTTCTAATTTTTGTGAAATTCTGCTAAAATTGTTCACTTCTATGGGCAGAAAATATCTCAAAATAATGTTACACTTTCCTGTTGAAATGTAATGAAAAATCCAGCATCCTTCAGTAATACTGTGATTTTGCCAAAACTGAATGTTATCTACTAACAACGCTCTCTGATAAGTTCATGAATATAGAATCTGCTTAGCAGCAGACCTGGCCCTACAGGTAACTTTCTAGGTCACAAAAACTGAATGGTACTACTTTTCTCTAGGTGACATCTAAGAAATCTGGGATTGGGTATAAAAAAAAAAAAAAAGGAAAAAGAAAAAAAAAGTGTGAGCATTCTCTTATCTAAACCTGTCTGCTGCCAGCTATGAAATGGGAATAAGTAAACTCTACCACATTTTATTTTTTTTTAAGTTTCTCAGGTTGACATAATTCAACAAGAACTATTGTAAACCAAGTAGAAAATTTGTAATATTGTCTTCAGGGCAGACTCTGACTTGTGGGCAATAACTACTAAATGAAAACCCATAACTGAGTGCTGCCTGTGCCTATCCAATGCAAAGAGAATGGAAAAAACACATGTAATCTGAAATAGAGAAGATTATCACAAATACAGCCACACAAAGAGACTAAATTGTGTTGCATATAACACCTTAATTTTGTCATTTTGGGGTACATGATATGTATTAATAATGTTTTCTGGTACTCATTTCATGCAGTTTGATATTGTAAAAGTTACTAAATATATACACTTGTAGAAACTGTTCTGGAATAATAAAATCCATGAAAACACTGGATCTCCAAAATTTATATTTCCAGAGAATGAATTTGGTCTTTTCCTCTTGTTCACAAGGATAACCATGTAGCAACCATTTTGTGCAAATGTTATATGAGATACTGTTGTGCCTGTGCTAGGAGATCTTGCCAAAGGAAGATCTGCAGTTTTGCCAGTTCTTCTGCCCAACACTAACATGCCTCACATCAAATTGTGTTGAAAAACAGAGTCCAAAGGAAAATGAAGATTTGCCCAAGACCTCAAATGCCTTTAACCTGTGCTCATTCATAGGCTGGACTTTCACAGGCACAATCAGGACAGGGCCATAGAAACATAGATGGAAAGGGATGAAGAAAATTACATCAAGCTTTCTTTCGTAGCACCTTGTCTGCCTGCACTGGAAAACCCATGGCAGAGGCAAGGCACTGGTGGGTTTTATCCTGACACAGAAAGAATGAAATAGTTCATGCCATCACCTAGAGTCCTGAATTTTCATCAGGCCACATTGACTTCATTTTCCAGGAAAATGTCTCTCAGAAGGTCAAAACTTTATATTTATTATATAAAGAATAAATGCCATAATTGCAGTACAAACTGAAGGACCTCTCTGGAGGTCCACTGACTTCCCTTCAGGCACCAACATTTCTCAGCTCATAACATGTCTCTCACACAGGTCATTCCACGTCTGGTCATTAAAGCTGATGTGCCACAGCTCCTGCACTTAGTGACCAAGGGATTTGTGCCGTCTGGCAAGGCTGAGGTAGGAGTTCTGGTAGTTCTTCAGCCTTTTCATGGCCTTCTTCTGATTGTGCTAATGTGGTAAAAAAATTGGAGAACAAACTAAACATTTCACAAATGTTTTCCTGCCCCCTTCAGGGGAAGGATAATAAAGGAAAGGGGCAAGAAAGATTAAGATAGATCTGCACTGAACATATGTATATTGCAGTACAACCAAAATGTTGATAGATGTCACCCACCATGATGTTTTTATGTACATTTAGGAAGTTTAGAGTAGCACAAGCCTTTTCTCAGCCCTTCCC
>JAWWLT010000092.1:54813157-54826587 GCA_035040995.1 Premnoplex brunnescens
CTCCCTCCCACCCCCCCCCCCCCCCCCCCCCCCCCAAAAAAAAAAAAAAAAAAAAAAAGATAAAATGAGGGTTCTGGAGCTTTCATTAATGTTTTCATGAGGCAAAACATTCAATAACTCACCAAAACCTGGCACCCAAAAGCAGATGTTTATGCTCCAGACCTCATTCCCATTCATAGTCCACCAAAATAAGCAGGACTGCACATGTCAAACTATGATAATCTTGTCAGTTATCACCTATTTAATAACACATATTAAAGTTGCTCTGTATTTTAATGAGCATGGATATATTGCATGAGTACTGCAAGTGTATATTAATGTTGTCCAAAATGCTGGAGAACACAGGTGAGAAAAGTCTTAAGGTGATTAAGTGATACAGCTGTTGTGACTGCTGTAACTTTATTGGACCCAGACTAAAAGGTAATCCTTTGTCAATGCCACCTACTCCAGTTTTACACGGAGAGTCAAGACAAGGGATTTCAAAATCCACTGTCCCTCTCCAGAGGACATGTCCAGAAAATTACTTCTGCTGCTTTCCCTGGCTCATCTCGCCCAGATGCTGGAGAGTCCCAGGCAAAACACTGCATCCGCATACAAAGCAGGGTCTGTGCAGCAACAGATGAATGTTCTTTCCCCCTCTTACTTAAAGCCGACTATTTTTCTCAGAGAAATGTCCTGCTATAAAACTGCTTTAGTACTGTGGGATACTTTAGTAGTGCTGAAGACTGAGTCAGTCAGTGTGGTGGCAGTAGTAGCAGCAGCAGCAGACATAAGTCCAAAGGGTGAATGTCAGATGAGGCTGATGCACTGCAGGACAGGCACCTAGCTCAGTTGCTGGTCATTACACTCATTGAGTGTGTTCAAATACAGTGTCAACTCAGTGGGGAGCCATGTCATCTAAGCTCACCAAAAAAAGTGTGGCAACCCAGATAGAGCTCCCCCCAAAAAACATGCAGCTGCCCACAACTGAGGCCGTACAGAATGCCTAAGCCTCTCAGTGGATTGTAGCAGTGATGGCAGTTGCATCAGAAGTGACCAGGTGCTCAGTCTGGAAGCAGAGTTATGAGATGAAGTAAAAAGGTTGAGAAGCATTAGAGAATCAGGGTGGGAGGGAGATTGGTGAAACCATGCTCTGATCTCCCTGAGACAAGAGATACCATCAGGAATAATTTAGGATCAAGGGGATTCTCTCTCCATTTCCCAGAAAGGAGCAGGTAGTCCATACTCAGGGAGGCAAGCAAAATCCTTCCTTGCCAACCTCATTCCCCCAAGTGCCTCCACACAATAGGTATGAGGCTTTGTATGCAGAAGACAAGCCCAAGGATGAAGTGGATGAAGGTTTGATCACACCAGAGGTACCACCTAATCAGTAATAACCCATCATAGTACAATTTCTTCCAAGAGAAAGAAAAGACAGGATATAGTTGTAGGAGATTCCAGGCTAAAGGGAACAGAGAACCAGATATGCCGACAGGGCCCAACCCATAGGGAGGTCTGTTGTCTCCCTGGGGCCTGGGTTAAGGATGTCATCAGGAAACCTCCAAATCTGTTGAGGTCCAAGGTCTACTACCTGTTACTGATCTGCCATGTAGGGGGCCAAGAAAGTGGCAAAACATGAAAAGAATCTATAGTAAAGATCAAAAAGTATTTCAGGGCCCTGGGACATTCCATAAGCAAATCTGGGGCATGAGTTATTTTCTCTTTAATATTTCAAATAGAAAGCAACAATATTGAATGGAACAGACAGGCTGAGTCAATTAATACATGGTTTCACAGCTAGTGTCTCCACCAAAATTTTGGGGGTTTTGACAATTAAATGGTCTGTGCAGCACCAGGTGTGTTGGCATCAGACTGGAGTCACTTTTCTCAATGAGGAAGGAGAGCCTTTTCTCAGAAACTAGTGAGACTCATTGACAGAACTTTAAACTAGATGTGATGGAGGCAATATCAGGCTTGTCCCTGGCAAACTTGCAGGTAGTGTGAATAAGTTAAAGGGACAGGGTACTTGTGAAGACCCTGCTCAGGTGCCTCTGAGATGTAATAGTCACACTGGACTCCACCTGCAGTCTTATGGAGGTGGGCCACAGACTTCTGAGATAATAGAAGCCAATAGAAAAACACCAGAGAAACACCCTAATAGCAAATGAAGGCTTTGGAGGGAACACCTTAGTCAAGCACAAACAGCCAAAAATGAACTAGACAGGACTGTGGGGCATCACTTTGTGCCCCTGCTGGGGTATTGTCACCATCAAATACTTCTATTAAGTACCTATAGACCAATGCACACAGTATGGGGAACAAACAGGAGGTACAGAAATCTGTGGGCAGTCACAGGTCATCAAGCTCAATGCTGTTCTGTGAATGTGGTGGAATAGCTTGCATGGCTGAACTACAGTCATGAAGAGCTACATGCTGTTTAGGGGAGACACATCAGGAAGGTGCTGTGCTGAAGTGGCCCTCTCTGTGAGACAACCCAAGAAGGTATCCAGCTATGCCTTGGTGAGGATAATGAGTGAGTTGAGTTATGGTTCACCTGAACTTGGGGAAGAACTTTGCTGTATGGGTGACCAAGCACTGGAACCAGCTGACCAGAGAAGGTGTGGAGTTTCCCTCACTGGAGATATTTAAGAACTGTCTGGATGCAATCTTGTGCCATGTGCTCTAGAATGACCCTGCTTGAGCAGGGAGGTTGGACCAGATGACCTTCCAACCTAAACCCATTCTGTGGTTCTGTAATACTTCCAAAATGTCTGAACACTTCTGTAACCATAGTCTAGCAAATTTCAGGGATGTCTGAAAATGTTGAACTCAGCACTGACAGTATTTAACTCTTTGCATTGAATTGTGAGCAGTATAAGAGAGTAAGGATAGAAATAGCTCTTCCTGCTTTTACTAAGAATTTGTTATTTATTAAAAATGGCACATCTTAAAGGGGCTTGAACAGTATGGTTGTGGCTTGGAAACACTGTAAAGGATAAAGAGAAAAATAAATGGTTTCATATATAAAGAAAATGTATATAGTTACATACTGCAGAAAAAAACCACACAATCTTGAATGACTGAATAGGCTGAAATCAGAAAGTGATGCAATGTATACAACTTGTAACTAATGCTTAATAGCCCTCTTAATAGGTCTATTAATCTTTTCCACGTTGCTTGTGTGATGTAAGTGTATGATTTGAGTGCAAATGTTTATTTTTCACAAATTCCCTGTTTCAGAAGTACAGAAAGCCCAAACACATAGATTATTACCCACAATGTTTGTGGCACATCAGATGCAATATGACTTTAGTAGAATAATCAGTAAGAAAAACAGTCTTGCACAGGCATATTCAAAACAATTTATTGGTTTCTTATTTCAATAGAAATGGATAATCATCCAGCTGATAGATAAATAGCTGCTCTGTTTTCTTCTCCTTTGGCTTTAGAAGCTATTATGGCAATACAATGAGTAGATTGTAATTAAAAATTAACATTCATCTGTAGTAAGATTTTAACGTTTGACTTCTTAAACCTTCTGCAGAGATTTTATTACCTACTACAGCCATAGTTTACTTATATAAAAATTATTGTGTGAGTGATGAGTATGAAAGTATGGAAGGCACCACTTTAAGAAGTTGAGGAAGCTATGAAAACATGAAACTTCTATAGGAATTCTTTGTAGTACTGTGCCTTTCTGGATATTTTTTCCAAATATGAGAAAAGCTTAAGATCCCTTTGGGGGAGGAGAGGGCAGGTGGAACCCACTCTTCAGAGGAGAGGACTGGAATATCTCACCTACCTCAGGGAGCCTATGTCTCAGAAATATTCATTTGTGTTCATTATGTCTGTTGAGACAATTACATCAGAATTATAGATATTTGGAAAGTCAGTTTTGAGCTTTTCTCCAAGACTCTTCTGAGTGTGACTTTCTCTTCACTGAAAGATGATGCTTCTTTTCAGATTTTGCCCCAGAGCAAATTGAACAGGCCGAATTAATGCAAGTGGGAGAGACACCCAGACAACTGTTGGGAAAGATCTAGGCTGCAGAGAAGAGTCTGAGACCTGCCTAAGAGGCTGACTCATGGAGGCCATCTTAGCTAAGAAATCAGTGAAGCAGAGAATATCACCCAACTAAAAAAATCTTAAGAGTCACACAGTGACTAAGAGAAGACAAGAGAGATTAAAAGCAGTGAAAAAACCCAACACTCAACCAACCAAAAAAACCCAGAAACTACACATACACAACTTTCCCCAAAACTCCAAATCTACACCAACAAAACTCAAAAAAACATCTCCCCAAAAGACAGTCAAAGACAGCAGAAGCAGGAAAAAATTAGGGGGCAGAATCATTATTCCAGAAGTTTTCTTCCACTAGTTCTAGCAAAGAAGTCCCCACAGCAAGTCTGTTTCTCAATCAGGAATGACTGTATGTTAGTCCAATGCAAATTCCAGGTGTTCTTTTCCTTGGTTCTTCAGTGCAGACTACAGTACAGTCTATTTTATTTTTCTCCTTGTCAGTGATGAGACTGTGCATTGAGATCATCACTATCTTAGTTATCTGACTAATCTACATGGAACAGTGATATAAAAAACTAGAGTTCCTCTGAGCCTGAATTAGACCTCTGCTTGTGAACCTGGAACAAGGTCTTCATTACCTAGTAAATATTGTGAGGAATGGCAAGGTCCATGCAGGAAAATGAATTCTTCTGGCTGACTCCTTTGGCTAATATTTCCATACATTGAACTTACATGAGAGAATAACTTGGCAAGTCTGGATCTAATGAAGTCAAACCAAGTCTGTAGTTCTTAAGGCATATAGATTGGGTCATCTGCATTTCTTGGTCAGAGAAACTTGTTAAAGAGCTTACCTGCTTTGTTTATTTTTGTACAGACATGCTTGGGAACCAGTCTTACTGAAATTAGGACAGCTCTGAACCATAGAATCACAGAAATTCAGACTTGGAAGAGACCTTCAAGATCATCAGTCCAACCATCACACATCACTGTCATTGTAATCTTAAATCACTAAACCATATCCTCCAGTGCCAGACCCAGATGCCTTTTGAACTCCACCACCTCTCTGGGCAACTTATTCCAATGCCTGACCACCCTAACAGTGACAAACTTTTTTTCTGATATCTACTATGAATCTTCTCTGTCTCAGCTGAAGGTCATTTCCTCTTTTCCTCCCACTGTAGGTGTGGCAGAAGAGATGGGAACCCCTTACTACAACCTCCATTCAGGTAGTTGTAGAGTGATGAGTTTCCCCTGAGCCTCCTCAACTCAAGACTAAACAAACCCAGCTCTCTCAGCTGTTCCTTGTAAAACATGTTTTCTAGACCCTTTGTGGGTCTTGGCGCCCTTCTCTGGACATGCTCCACTACCTCATTGTCATTTTTGAGGTGGGGGACCCAAAACTGAACACAGGACTTCAGGTGTGGACTCACCAAGGTCAAGTAGAGGGGAATGATCACTGACCTGATCCTGCTGGCTGCACTGTTCTGATACAGGCCAAATGCTATTTGCCTTCTTGGACACCTGGGCACACTGTTGGTTCATATTCAGCTGGCTGTCAACCAGTACCCCAAGTCTCTTTCTGCTGAACAGCTCCCAAGCCACTCTTCCCCAAGACTGTAGCACTGCCTGGGGTTTGAAAATATTTGTTCCCACCACAAAGGCACTTTTTAAAGCACTCTAATATAGTTAAAAATAACACTCACCACATTGTTTTCCACTTAGGTGACCTTTTCCTGTTTTCATGCAAACCACATACAAGTGTGAACAGCCTGTCTTACTGCTGCAAGGGCAGAAACCAGTTTCTCATCACGGCTCACTTTCTTTCTAACTTTCTCAAACTCTATTGCTTTTCTAGAAGCAGCCATGTTTCCTTATACACCATATTTCTAACTAGGGAGCCAGAGGGCAGGAAAACTATGTTTAAATTTTTAAAAATAGTGATTTTTTATGCAAGTTAGTGTTGGAGGATTTCCTTCATATATTGTACTACCAATTGGGTATCATTTGGAATGTTAACCATGAGTCCCTGTCACTACTTGACAGATGAGTGAAAACTGTCCATGTCTCTTAAGTTAGGAGTTTGCTGATTCCACTAGTCTTAAATCTGTCATTTAAGGCTAACAGTAATGAGATACTTAACTAAGAAAAAAATCAGGAACCTTCTGAAGGCAGAATCTCTGCCATGAGGATCTAAATATATAAACCAGACAAGGAAGAGGTAATATTTTTCGTATACTCAAGTTGATGTATCTAAAAAAAGTGACAGTTCTTTCAGCATATCAGCTCTACTGGAAGCCTAAAATAGATGAAGAAACTTTTAAAGCTAAATGCAGACTTTGACTGGAAAAACCTCACAGTTCACTGTGAAGGTCACTGCTACTTTTTCACTGAAGGAAGTGCTCTGCTTTACTTGAAATGAGACCTAAAATTAGCTCAGTTCCATCTCAAAAGTCCATTAATCCACATTGTGGGCAAAGCTATCTCATCCTGTTGCTAATTTGTATTTGCAGCATTTTCCTTTCCTAAGGCTTGTACTTTGCCAGATGCCACAGCTCCCTTTGCATTGCAGAGCTGCAATAACTATTTGTGTTTATTTTTTTACCTTGTAAGTTCTGTTGAGTGTTATCTTTCTTCATTATTTTGCATTTGCTCTGGACACTTCAGACATGAAAAGTGTGTTGCACTTGTTACACAATAGATTTGCTGTGGTTGATCTGAGCCAATAGTAACTGCTCTCAATATTTGAAAACAACTGTCCCCTGTCAACACAAAACATTAAAGGCCAACTGAGAACCCACAATCCAAACACACTTAAAATGTCTATTTGAAATAGAACTAAAATATTCCCCAAATGTCTCCTCTGCTGGACAAATTTTTTGAGTCAGTCTGTAGCTGTGTAACTGAGTTTTTTTGTCCCTTCAGGTACTCCTGGCTCTGTTCTCTTAGCACAGATGTGCAGAAAAGCACCTGCTATGGTGCTGGGAGGCATAAAAATATTTTACTTCTGCATGTGTGACCAGTCAGGAGGGGGGCACCGACTGCAAACAGCCAGACATTCCATGTTCAGAGGGCAACACTGAGCCTTCTGACTAGTGCATTTATCATTTTCTTAGCAGGTTTTTTGTCATAGTTCTGGCTTTGTTTGCACTTTTGCCTTCGCCTTTTTTAATTTGTATTGGTGAGTAGCTTTATTCAAGGTACTAGCTTCCCTTGTTTAAAAAGCAGATGTCCAATAACCGCCCAAGGTCTTTGGTGGCTGATGGACCATGCAGATAAAGGCAGGAAAAGGAAACGACAGCACTGGCCTACCTATCTTCTCTGAGTGGCTGACATTAAAAATAGCTTTAATCAGAAAAGGATGCTAGAACAAAAGGAACAAAGTGTGTTGCTGGAAAAAATCTAGTGGGGATTTTCACATTCACAACTAGCTATTTAAGGCATCCTTTTTGCTGTCCTAACTACCACCTGTTCTCATTTCTATTCTTAAAGAGGTCAGCAGACTGGATTTTACATGTCTCTGTTTCCTAGATACCTTAACTTTCATTAGAAGCCATTTTTTGTGTGTGTTATATTTTTACTTGGTACACTGACTTTACTAATGACATGCTTCAACTCCAGATTAGCAGCTAGGACAAGTGCAACTCTAATAAACTAAATGTAGCACTTGTCACTTTTAAATATTTATATAAATGTAGAAAGTACTCTTACCTGGAAAAACTGTAGTGATCTATGTATAAAACAAGGCAAGAAATACTTCTTCAGTTAAAAAAACTTCTAATGCATGTAAGACAGGAAAGAACTTATTGAAAAGTGTGGTTCTCAGCTTTCCTCAGACTCTCTGAACAATGCCTCTGTCATGTCAAGCTGATGAATAAAGCCTTTAATGGTAACATATGGAGTTAAGTCTCCTTTCCATGTGTTTTTTTAAAAAAAATCCTATTGCTTTGCTGTTAGAGTGGTGCATAGAAGAAATCTAGGAAACACAATAAATGTTAACTGGGTTTAATCTAATTCCAATGAGCAAAAGAGCGCAGGATGCCCCTCTTTCACAGATGAGGTGGTTGCTTCACTTGCTTCTGACAACAACAGCTTTCAGGCTGCTTTATCTTCCTGAGCAGACTCTCTTCTGCTCTATTCAGGATTGTTTCTGGCACACCTTGCTTTGGTAGCAATGAGCTTCTGTTGTATCCACAGTGCTGAAAGGAAGCATTGGTTTATACCTAATTACTCATTAACTCAGTTTTCTGTAGACCTCTCCTATCTTCAATTCTAACTCCCCAGAGTTCCTCTCTTTCTAAACATGCTTAAGACATGAATAACTGTCTCGATCAGGTTGAACATTAGCTGCAACTGTTGAGAATTAGGAATAATGACTTGTGCTCCTGTTTGCCAGAACATTTATTTCTTTGTAGTTATTTTGTTCTACAATCATAGTTAATTACAGAAAATAAAAGAGCAAATGTTTCCAATCTCCTAAACACTTGCTGTTTTCTTTTGTGTTTCATCTTTATAATACATATATAATACATATAAATAATACAGCAGTGGCCTGTGCATGTCTAGTTACTGGCAACATGTGTATGAAAAACAGATATGGTTGTTCTTAACAGAAAGGAGAGCCACAGAGACAGATAACCTTTTGACATGGGTTCCATATATCTCAGCTCCGTGACTGCACTGTATTAGCAGAACATCAGTAAAACTGACATCTTCTCTGAGCATTCAGAAACCTGCATTCTTATCCACAGAAAGAAAATAAGCACTTCGCCTAACCAGTAGGAAACTCGCCTGTGTCCTGCAGTAGTTGAAGACTGAAACTGGAAAGGTGAAAGGAGAGCGGAAAGGGAAACATACTGACTGAAGTACTGACCTTTATGTTCTGTTTGGAGGATTTTGGCTACCCCCTGGCCCTATTTCCTTTAACAAGGAGATTTTATGCGTAAGATATTTGGGCATTGAAAAGGGCTAAATAAAGAGAAACAAACAAACAAACAAAAAAAAAACCCAACAAAAAACCCCCCCAACAACACAAAAGAACATAGACAGTTCTTTTAGAGCACAAAACACTACTCTGATTGTTCCTCAGGTTTGAAACTAAATGTCTCTAATACTGGGGTAATTCTGGCCATAACAACTACATCACTGGCATGTGGTGTCTCAAGTTCTGGTCTCACAAGGTTCCAAGCACCTTAATGGGAATACCAAAAATCACCAGAAGCAGTGGCAGAATCTAAAATAGCTGTTGCTGGCAGATCGGATGGTGCCAGGATGCCTCCCTAAATATCATATAGGCAGATACTCTGACTAAGTGAGCAGTTAGGAGCATTCACATTGCAGGCAGAAGCAGTGACTTGGATTCCTACAGAACACTACGTGAAATATTTGCATGTGTTTGTGGTCATTAGGTTTAACTGTTTCTTACAGATGGGTAATACAGTTGGTGCTCTTGTTTTTCCCCAGTGCATTGCAAGGCATGCAAATAGAGGCCATAGAGATTTTATTTGAAGGAAGTTATGTATCTGACAGTACTCTCTGTGCAAACACATTGTCAACTTTTAAAGATAAAGGCAAAGGCTTAAGAGTTTTTACTTTTGCAGTAATTTTCACTTTGAGGTTAGTATAACCTTTGTTTTGGCATACAGAAAAAAACAAGTCAAGCTGTGAAAAAGCAACACAATGTGCAAACCTGAAGTCTGACTTCACTTTTACAAGCAGGTCCTGTATGAAAGTGTGACTGCACTTTCTGAGTATAGGGGCTAGTGTCTGAAATAAAACTGTGAGAAATTACTCAACCCAAGAAGCACAGGGGAGGAGTATGAGAGTAGTAAGGGATAAGAGAAAGCTGAGTCTCTTTGATGCTGTCTTCACTTGACACTGACACTGGAGCTACATTGTTTCCCATACTCTATCATTGCACTGAGGGAACATGAACCATCCATCCATCCTGACCATGTAAGTAACCATTAAGTCCAGGAAATAGAGGTTTTTTTGTCTTTGAGGACCCAATACAGGATCCAATAGCTACCACAACTGCAACCCTGCTTTCCTGCTAGCCCCAAGAAACTCATACCTGACAAACAGGGTGTGAATGAACCTTGACATCACTCCAGAAGGAACCAAAAGCCAGCAGAGCCTGTGTGACCAATGGGCTAAGCACTCTTTTCTTTTTCTTTTTTTTTGAAATCTTTCTGGGAAAATGTATGATTGCTTTAAGCACTTGGTAATCTGCCGGCTTTTTAATTAGTAGATCACTTCAAATGAAACTGCAAAAGAATTTAGGTCTTTGGAAACTTTGCCAAACTTCAAACAAAGGAAATTAAAATAAATGAATTATAGCAGAAACAAGAGCTTTGCACTAGCTCTGGAATGATTCAGGGAGAACAAATGGTATTATATCTGTGAAGGTCCACAAGTTAAGTAACACACTGAAACTACAAAGCAGCATAAGAACAAATGTTTACTTCTATATCCAGTCTAGATTTCATGTGTTTTATACTTTATTTGTTAAGGATGCCTGTGCTAGAAACCCTGGAAACAAGTGCCTTGGAGAACAGGGAAAATGTGGAAAACAAAAACAGAGAACGTACAGATCCATATCAGGTAAAGGCTGGCATGGAAGTGGAAATGAAGAGGATAAATTAGGGAAGAAGCCAAGGGGAGAAATGAGACTTGGTCAAAATCTAAAATACAGTAGGATTGCCAATAGTTTCTCAAGACAAGTTGCTAAGGATCATGAAACATTTTGTGTAAAAGCCACACTTTCAATAACATGGTTTGTGTAGGGTGATGTTCTAGAAGTTAGCTTTATCACCCATGTATGTTGATACATATTACAGTGAAGATGCTATTTGTGGAAATCATTAGTTTGTCACATCTTTAAGTAGAATAAGCTTCTTTTCGAACAAACTGTCATAACTTCACTTCAGCAGCTGAGGGCACTCCATGACCAGTTAAATGAAAAACAATGTTCTGTCAAAAGCTAACAGGAGGCAGGAGAGCAGGTGTTCTGATAGAAGAAAGTGAACGATGAGGTCAGTCAGGTACAAGGTCAGTGCTGACAGCCAAACCTGTGTGGGCTGACAACTGAGCCCAGTATGGACTGTAGGATCAGACTGGCATACAGGGGAGGGAAAAGCATATTTGTTGTACCAAGTATTCAGGAAGTTCAGCTGAAAGTCAGTCTGGAAGCCCGGTAGATGGTGTTGATCCTGACTTCATGTAAAGCTTTAGTTGCCCTTGCAAAATCATGCCATGAACACAGTGCCGAGTCTCTGTAGTATGCAGGGAGTTGCAGTATGTAGGATTTAATGCAATTCCTTCTAGAGATGTCCTTAAACACCTTACTTTCCCAATGTTAGGGTAAAAAAAGCAGTTCCTGCTAAGACCTTCTTCCCACAGGCCTGTAATTAGGCAGATTATGATTCTGTCAAATTGCCACTCCTCATCTGAACCAGGGATTTATGCACACCCAGGCTTCCCAGACTCTCAATAATAAGGTCTTTATGAACAGCTGTATACTTGTGTCAAAATGAAGCTGTAGGGCTAAATGATTACCTTTTTTTCTGGAGACAGAAGACATGTCTGAAGCCTGAGTTTGGGCTATATTTGCCTTGTTTCAGCAGAGTAAACTGCATTGATATGTACTGATTTGGCTACAGAGCTGTTGCTATCTTAGCTAGCTTGCAAATGAGCTTCTTAAGCATGCTGCAGGTACACTTCAACATTCTTCTAATGTAACTTTGAAGAAAAAGTGGGAGATTACAGAGTGCTGGCTAGAATGGCTTTCCCTTGCAAGATATAAAAACGTTAGTTTCCAGCCTTTACAGTAGTGTTATTTTATCCGAGAGCACCTTTAGATGGAAAACAGTTTGCTTTGTAAAACCTCACAATGAATAGTATCGTAAACTTGGCATCTTGAGATAAATATATGCTCCTAATGGAAAAGTAGGAGAAGGAATAATAGAGTAACCACTGCACGGGACAGTCTGGCAGCCTTTCAGCCTTTTTTAAGTCCAAGGGAGCACAGCTTAAAGACTTTGCTTCAGTAAAGTAGGTAAGAACAAATAGTCCCAATTTTGCTTACTAGAACACTGTATACTTAGCTTTAACCATGTGCTTGTGTCCTCTTAAAGTAGAGATTAACAATCTTCCCTAAAGCTTTACCAGACAAAGCTGCTTTTTCTTACATTTGCTTTTTACTATGTGCAATACCACTTCTTTCCAGCGGAGGGTAAACTTGTACTTCTATTCCGCCAACCTCCCCCCTCCCCATAAGTCTTTCAGTGCAGCAGAGCAAAGCAACGTATCGACAGTAAACAAAGCATGGAGAATCACGTTTACACTAAATAACTTATTTTTTAATAAGTGGTACTGATTTGGAGAAAGTTGAAGTCACGGAAGGGAAAACACATTTGTCTAGGAAGTGAACATTTGAAAAGCTAAAGAGTGTGTGGGCACAGTACTGAGCAGTGTCTGTATATCCCAATTTTACCTCTACCCTTATGGTTAAACCCTGGTAATACTAACATGACCTGATCAGACTTTGCAGAGTAAGGTAGGAAGATACCTGAATGCAGAACCACATGATCAGTAAATACTGCAGATTGGTAGAAGTAGAGAGTACACAATCCAGTATATTTAACACTTGAGCACTGCTATCTTCATATGGAGGGAATAAAATATTGTTCTTCTATGCTTTTGCTGGTTTTGGCTGGGAGGACTCAGTGTGTTCTGCTAAGCAATACATCCTCATATTGACTGTATAATATGTCTATAATACTGTTAAGATTTAAAATGAGGATTTTTCAGAGACTGACACTCAAATAATTTATATAGCTATATGCTCTGAGAGTCGTTCGTATGAAATCAACTAGCCTGTTTTTTACCAGCAATGGAAACAGGCAGAAGTATTCTTAGTGTGTGCCAAATACTACTTCAGAAATGTGTAACACACAGAGAGTGCAATGAATTCCAGCATTTTTGCATCTCCAGCACAAATAAATGCAACACTTTCACATTTCAATGCTTTTTCTCCCATACACACACTTCACTCTTCAACAATTGTCTGTACGCAAACCAGAGGTCTAGTACAACAATTCCTTTAGGTGTCTTCAAACTTGATTTGCGTTTGAGACGTTTCTGCTTATGAAAAGAAGATTTTAGAGCTGGCTGTTGTCAGACAGGTGTGGAGAGTGTTCCTAGGTGTGTGCCCTCCTTGCTAGAGGGACAGAACAGCCCCCATGGTAGTGGGGCATGTGCCCCAATGACTTGTACCGTCATAGCAAATTCATGGGCCTCAGCTTCATGCTGGTCCCCTCTCTCTGCTGCGGAGCTGCTTTGGCACTGATGAGAAAAATTCTTCCCTTCCCTTCCCTTCCCTTCCCTTCCCTTCCCTTCCCTTCCCTTCCCTTCCCTTCCCTTCCCTTCCCTTC
>JAWWLT010000092.1:54827816-54872200 GCA_035040995.1 Premnoplex brunnescens
GCCGGCGGCGAGGCGCGCAGGAAGAAGGCGGAGGAGCCGCACCATCAGCAGCCGCACCAGCACGGCCACCCCGCGGCCGAGGTGTCCCGGATTATTACAGACCCCACGACGGGGAAGCGCTACTGCCGCGGCAAGGTGCTCGGAAAGGTAATGGCAGCGGCGGGCTGCGCCGCCCCGGGCACCGGGAGCGATCCGCGCCGCGGGTCACAGCCCCTGCCCGCCCCCGCTCCGCTCCGGTCCCGCTCTGCCGCCACGCACGGGCGGAGTGGTGCCTTGGGCTCGGGCGAGCCCGCGGGGGTGACCTGAGTGTCGCACGCGGGGAGCGGGGGGCACGAACCTTCCGAGAGACGACGAGCGCAGAACCTGTCCTTAGCAGGTTGCCTTTTGCGAAGGAAGTTGCCGTCTTTGACTAATACATGAGCTGGTGAATGACTAAGTGCGGGACTGCTTTCATACGTGCTGTTAATTGCTTTTTTCTCCTGTGTCTCTCTAGGGTGGATTTGCCAAGTGTTATGAGATGACAGATTTAACAACAAATAAAGTTTATGCTGCAAAAATCATTCCTCACAGCAGAGTAGCAAAACCTCATCAAAGGGAAAAGGTGTGTATGCATGAATGCTTTTTTTTTTTTTTTTTTTTTAATTCTCAAGCTCTTTGTGTACTGGATTGCCTAGCCCTTTTCCTGAAGTGGTTCTGATAGCTATCGGCTCAGCCTTGTGGAATTAAGGCTAATAACAGCTCTTCGTTTTCCCCCTCTCTTGTCTTTTCAGATTGATAAAGAGATTGAGCTGCACAGAATGCTTAATCATAGACATGTTGTGCAGTTTTACCATTACTTTGAAGACAGAGAGAATATTTACATTCTTCTGGAATACTGCAGTAGAAGGGTGAGCATCAACGGGGAGAAATCTGGTGTTTACTTACGTGGAATCTGCAACTAGCTTATATGGATGATGTGTAAAAGGTGTTTTTTGTGGCTTTAGTTGTTTGCCGATGTTTTTATTTACTTTTCCTTAAGGTGAATCTTGTGCATGAATGTTCAGTGACATTTCTGCCTTTGTTTTTCCTCTGCAGTCAATGGCTCACATCTTAAAAGCAAGGAAGGTATTGACAGAACCAGAAGTACGATACTACCTCAGGCAAATTGTGTCAGGGCTAAAGTATCTTCATGAACAGGAAATCTTACACAGGGACCTTAAACTAGGTAGGTTCTGCACATTGCCTGCTGCAAAACACACTCCTCCAGCCCTGTCAGCATTGTACCACTTTACCCTTTTATGCTGATAGCTTAATTAGTAGAATCAGCCCAGTCAGTCTTTACAGTGGAAACTTAGAGTGCTTAAGGGTTGACATTAAGCATTCCTAATTAAAAAAAATAAAATAAAATCTTGGCTAGCTTCTGGCTTTGAACGAAGTATGACTCAGTACCTGTGGCAAATGCATTACTACCTTGCAAGAAATGGACTAACTGGAATTTCTCTGTCTGCCAGGTAACTTCTTCATCAATGAGAACATGGAACTGAAACTGGGTGACTTCGGCTTGGCAGCTAGGCTGGAACCACTGGAGCACAGGAGGAGGTAGGACCATCAAAAACATGTAGTCTGGTAGTAAATGAAACCAAATTAATTTAGAAATGAGAAATCCTATTTCATAGAAAAACTAATTACTTCTGAGATTAGGAATTCCCCTTCCAGAAAATGGGCTGCTGTGCTTTGACTTCTGCTTTTGAATGATAACAAATGCAAGAGCCATGACTGACAAATAGCACAGACATGAGTCTGTCCTTCCTGTATAATGAAAGCACAATGAAAAACATGTATGCTATCGAAGTTCCTAAAGTTCCTTTTTAAGAGTCTCTAAATTCTTGTCTGAACTTGAGAGGAAAACCTGTCCTATGGAAAATAGCTTCTCTCTTCTTTCTATTTGAAATACTAACCAGCTCTGTGGCCTCTTTGATTTTTCAGAACAATATGTGGCACACCAAATTATCTCTCTCCAGAAGTCCTCAACAAACAAGGGCACGGCTGTGAATCTGATATCTGGGCCTTGGGCTGTGTAATGTAAGTACTGCCTTTGAAATTAAATATTTCTATCATTGGCTTAGGCTTTTAAGCGTTCAAACAGGGATGCAGTACTGCATCCATTTGCAGTCCTTTGTACTTGTGTAGCCCAAGTGCAGAAATTCTCCTTCATGTTAGGAGACAGACAAAGCCTTTTCTGTAGTTGTATATAAGTACTATGGGTATGTAAAATCATTTTATTTTTCTTTGCTTTTAAACAGGTACACAATGCTGTTGGGAAGACCTCCATTTGAGACTACAAACCTTAAAGAAACATATAGATGTATAAGGGAAGCAAGATATAGCCTGCCTTCATCTCTCTTGGCACCAGCAAAACACTTAATAGCTAGCATGTTGTCAAAAAACCCTGAAGACCGGCCCAGTTTAGATGAAATAATTCGGCATGAATTTTTCCTACAGGTTTGTGCAGTCTAGTGTTCTAGCTGAAAAAAGTATCCACACAAAAATACACTCTATGGTCTAAAATTTTTTTGTATTGCCTTTCCCAGGGCTTTACACCTGATAGACTTTCTGCTAGCTGTTGTCACACTGTTCCTGATTTCCATTTGTCAAGTCCTGCTAAAAATTTCTTCAAAAAAGCAGCTGCTGCTCTCTTTGGTGGTAAAAAGGATAAAGCCAGATACTTTGACACACACAGTAAGTGGATTGTATCTTGACTTGAAACTTATCCCTACTGCATCAGTGTCATGTTGGTAACGTACATCTATGAGATAGCAATGAAGCAGATTTATTTCAGAGCTTCCTTGGGTTAGTTTTGATCTCTTTCTTAAGTATAGATGGTAGGCTGCCAACTTACATAAGTGGATGCTTCTTGTGGCATACTGACAATCTATATTGGTCATCTGTTAGTATTGTCTATTGCAGTTTAGTCTCTTGGTGACTTGTGTATAATGGCATCACTGTTCTGGGAGACTGTGGCATTTTAGAAGAAGCTGCTGAAGGGGGACAATGTGCTTTCCGCAGCTCATTTTGTCATGCTTTCAGTAACTGAACAGCACTTCTGGATTCAGTGTTAATTTTTTTTTTTTTGTATTGCAGACAGATTAGCTAAAGAAGATGAAGAAATCTACAGGCTCAGACATGACTTGAAGAAGACCTCAATAACCCAGCAGCCCCCCAAACACAGAACAGATGAGGTATATGCAAGTGCAGTTCAATTCAAATCCAGTAACAGTTGGGTGGAGTAGCTATAATTAAATTATATTTGACTTGCATATCAGAGCTGGGACTGTACACGGTATAATCAAGCTTAAATGATTAGCAGAGTTGCTTTAAGAGGGCTTAACTAAGCATCACCAAGGTATGGTAGCCTTTGTAGGGAGACTGTAAATTTTGGCTTTTGAGTAATTATAGTATCTGCCTAGACTCCATTGTTGTCTGTGTGGTGACTTGTCTAGCAGGTGCTCTTTCTCAATATTCCAAATACAGGGCTTCAGTTCATGATTAACCAGGACTTCTTAAAGGAATAAATTGCTGAGATCTAGCTCTTACCATTTGATGTTCAGACCTGCACACAGCTGTTCCCTTGCTAAGGCAGGAGAGCAGAGAACTGGGTAATAGTCAGTGCAATGCAAATTGAAGATCTAAAGAATGGAAAGACCTGGCATACTATTCTAAGCGCAGTCTAACAGCAACTCTTTGTACTTGCTGGAAATGTTAATACTAGTTTCCCTATAATTTATCACTTGCTGTGAAACAGGAGAGCCATGCAAAACTTATGTATAAGCCTTGCCTTGTGTTATGTTTGATGTTTACATGTCTGACATCTCTTCTAGGAGATCCAGCCTCTTATCACAACAGTAGCAAAGCCGGGAGCACTGCCAGAAACTAAGCAGATTGGAGATTCTATTCGGATGATAGTCAGAGGAACTTTGGGAAGCTGCAGCAGTAGCAGTGAATGTAAGTGCAGCAAAATGTAACCTCTAATTCTGAATCTGACCTTTATTTTCTTCATGTTTCTGATGCTTAAAACCAAACATCTACTTTCATCACCTATTTCTGATGCTTTAAATTTTACACCCAATATTTTTTAAAAATTAAAATTGGAGAGGCGTAAAGGCTAAACTTCTGAAAATCTAGATAACTGAAAAGTTTAGAATTGAAATCTGCAATATACTCTTGTCAGTCTAATAATCATTCTTTTTCAGGTCTGGAAGACAGTACCATGGGAAGTGTTGCTGATACAGTTGCAAGGGTATTGCGAGGATGTCTGGAGAACATGCCAGAAGCAGACAGCATTCCTAAAGAACAGCTGACAGCATCCTTCCAGTGGGTTACAAAATGGGTGGACTACTCTAACAAGTATGGCTTTGGGTACCAGCTGTCAGATCACACTGTTGGTGTCCTTTTCAACAATGGGGCACATATGAGCCTTCTGCCAGACAAAAAGTAAGAATCATTACAAAGCAATAACTCACTAAGGCTGTTTGAACATGAAATACTTATTTTTTTCATCACTAATATGTTTATTTTCTTTTTCTCTTCCAGGACAGTGCACTACTATGCTGAGCTGGGCCAATGTTCTGTTTTCTCAGCCACAGAGGCTCCTGAACAGTTTATTAGTCAAGTAACTGTTTTGAAGTATTTCTCTCACTATATGGAGGAGAACCTCATGGATGTAAGTTCAGTACCTTCAGGGTCTTGAGCTGTAAAAATTCACTAAATGTAAATAGAGTACTTAACAGTCTGTTCCCTTTCCTAGGGCGGAGATTTGCCCAGCCTAACAGATGTACGCAGGCCCAGGCTTTACCTCTTACAGTGGCTCAAATCTGATAAAGCATTAATGATGCTCTTCAATGATGGCACGTTTCAAGTAAGTTTGGCAGCATCACTGTAGAAAATGTTTCTTAAAATATGTTTTTGCAATAAAACTAGCTAAATCTCAGAAACTGAGAAGAAAAAGTATACAAACAGGAACTCACTTCTCTTTTACAGGTGAATTTCTATCATGATCACACAAAAGTCATAATTTGCAATCAGAGTGAGGAATATCTCCTTACCTACATTAATGAAGACAGGATGTCAACAACGTTTCGTCTGACAACGCTTCTGGTGTCTGGATGTTCATTGGAACTAAAACACAGAATGGAATATGCTCTGAATATGCTGCTTCAGCGGTATAACTGAAGGGGCTGGCTTTATTAAACCAAATGGACCCTCTTGCTCACTGTGAATCTACAGTGGAGATGGTGGAGCAACTAGTATGTTGATGATGGATGTGTGGTGGTACGAAAACTTGACTGTTCTAGTGTGCTGGGCACACATCAATTGGAAGCCTAAACCTACTTTTGGACTAAAATATTGTGACAAGGAGTTCTTCGGATCATAGTTTTCCTTGCTTCATGTGTGTTAAAGATATATTTGACTTGAACTCGGAGCAGAGTGTGTCTCCTTGCTCTGTAAGAGAGCATCTCTGATGGATTTAAACTGTGAAATACACATCTGGAGAGGGAGGGAAGGGAGAGCTCCGTTGTTGGGGATAATTGTAACAAGCAGCTTCTGGTTGCTTGACTGTGAACTATGGCCATACTTATTTTTCCTTTATTTTTCAAAAATACCCACACTTGTGGCTGGCAAAGTGCATTCCTTGTTAATTTTTTTTTTAATTTATTACGGCCTAAAGTGAAGTATTTATTACTTTTTTTTTTTTTGGACCTTGGCATTTTAAATATAATTCTGTTGGCAATAAAGAGAACGGAAATCTGAAGCATCATTCTCTGCTCTTTCTGCACTATAGTGCAACATACTTTGCTTTTACAGTACAAAAGATCTTGCAGGTTTGCTTTCTTTACACTATTTTAGATGGTCTCCTACAGCTCAGGAAATAAATGACAGGCTCTAATCCTGAACAGCTTCATCTGTCTATGTTCACTTACAGTCCTGAACACCAATACACTGCTGTTAATTCTAGCTGCACCCCTAAAGCAACTGCTGATGGAGCTTGGTTGCCTAAGGATGTGGTCTTGACATCTAGTTATGGTCCTAGAGCCTAAAACCAAAAGTGTGGATCTCCAAGATACTATATCTCAGAATTCATGTTTTATACTGAGTGATAAGAACGTCCTTCTGGATAATAATTGGTGGACAATAGCTATGATAATGAGGTGCGTAAGCTTTCTTATTCAAGCTCTACTTGATCTGGAAGCATTGCTCTTACCAAGGGAGTGAGTGTACCAATACCTCAATGGTAGAATGAATTGACCATTGCCCTTCTCTGTGCTTTGTGTTAAATAGTTAGCCCAGTAAAGTAAAATCAGGAAGATAAGATTAAAGGGTGACTTAATGTCATCCTTGGAGTTATTCTACACAACAGCTAATATTAAATAACTGAAAGTGTTACTAAGACCAGTTATGATTTATGGTATGCAGCAAGTTTTCTGTAAAGTAGCTTAAAACAGCTGAAAACAATGTAGGGACAGCCTGCTGTTTTCTGCTATTCCACTGCTACTAAGCATACATTTACAAGAATAATTGCTTTACAAAACTAAAGGTAATGCCATTTGTCAGTTAAAAATCATGCAAATAGGTGGGATTATGGAGAAATCGTAACTACCATGTGGGGGGAAATTGTCTTACTTTTTGGACTGGACTTATTTCTCCTTATATATTACATAGTTCCTGGACCTATATAAGCACATTGAAGTCTTCAGGTAACTGTTCTGATATGACAGCAAGGAGTAGTCCAGTTGCTTACTTGACCTACTGTTCATGTAACTGAATGAGGGCCTGTTCTGAAAGGCAGACATCAATTGCCATCAGTGTATCAATCAAAGCACTTGAATGCAAGGAATGGGCAGTCAATGTAATAAAATGCACACTAAACAAAGTACAGATGTCAACCCAAAATAGTTAGCAGAGGAGTTATCACTGGCTTACTTCATCTTGCATATAAATGTGATTTTTTTGTTGTATTGAGTACCATACATTAGGTAATATTTATTTACTTCTCAAGTCTAGACAGGAAGACCCAACTGAGTTCTTCAGATGGATTCATTAATGTAACTCTAGGCAGTTCAGTGAAGTTAAATATATACTTGCTCTAGTGAGCAGGATTCAGCTTCTCAGCTGTCTACTTTCTTAAAGGGATAATGGCTGATTTTCTTCTTGGGAGGCCATGACACCTAATTCTGCTGCACACGTATTGCTACTGTTGAGTCATTTTCTCTTACAAAATAAGATCTCCCTTTTCATTTATGACACCAGTAAGCATATTGGTTTATGACACCAGTTTGTGTGCACTTGAAACACAAAATTTACTTGAGCTATAGTACTTCTTGACAGGGAAAAAGCATTTTTGACTGTCTGTGTGCTGGGTAAAGTACAAGCATTTATTTCAGCTACTATAATTTCTTTGGGAAGCAAAATCATGTTTGTGTGTCTGTAACTCAGGCTGGTGTAAGAAAATAAACTTTAAATGTAGGATGTTTAAAATTGTAAAGGCTCCAAATTCTATTTAGGATTCTAATTGTTTGTGGACATTTGAAATATACCTCACTAAAATAAGTAAATCAGCTATTTGTATACAATGTTTATCTGTGGTACCTGAATGCTTGGTGGTTTCTAAATCCTTGTGTATCTTTCTGCTTAGTGCAACTTCTGCTCTATATCTTAACCTCACTTTTAATTTTCATATTGCAAAATAAGTGAAATGTTTAGATCAGGTTAAGGAGAATTACCCTTTTGATAGTACAACTTTGCCATAGACTCTTAGCCCAAGGAGGGAAAGCCGCTTTAAAATTCTTAGTATAAGATCTTGCATCAGGAACAAAGGTTCTGAAATTCTTTCCCAGGTTGGATACTGTCTTAAATAAGACACTGTAGTGCACTACTTGACCTTCTTTACTTAAAAAACATCCCTGTTGTAATTCTACATATAGGAAGATTAATATCAGAAAAGTACTTGTCCATATCCTCTATATAACAAATGTCTTACCTTCTCTTGAAACATAGTCAGCATTTTATGGTAGTTGGGCAAGTCTTCTAATCCTTACTATTGAAACCAAGAGAAAACACAGCATAAAAGTTTAGTTTGGCAGCATAAGTATTTGAATGGAAATGGGGGGATTAAAAGATTAGGTAAAAATTAGCAAATAGGTTTCTCTGGTATGAGCAGTGGACACAGGAAATAACATTGCCAAGAGAAAAGAATACATTGTAGTCTTATCAAAATATCTTTATGAAGTTTTAAAATATATTTTTTGTAAATATATGCACATGGTTGCACCACCCAGTGCACTAACCTGCCAGTAGCAAACAAGTCAAGAAAGTTATTCAAATAGGTCATGCTTCAACATTAACAAAACATATTACCCAGTGATGCCAGTAGTCACTCAATATTCTAGGGCATTCTTTAGTTCTTTTAAGGGTTCTGAAATTATTCCATTTCATAAAATCTCTTTCTATAATGCATATAAGGAAAAAAATTGAGCTTGGGTATATGCTACTTTTCAAGGTTGAACAAAGTCTCTGACACTCTCCAGGTTACTTAGGAAACTAGAAAAAGATCCTGTCACTTTAAAGCTATTTCAGTATTTCTTGAAATAGTCATATAGGAGTATGATCCTTCAGCTGCCCATCAATAACAGGGAATTTCCTGCCTTATTAAATGGATTCTAAATGTAAATGTGAATTTAAAAAAATATAATTATAGATTCTTTTTGGTAATTATGAGCCCTCAATGAGATACATACCCAAGGATTCAACCAGAGTCACTCATGGCATAGACTATAGCTTTTTTGTTTTGGTCTGGTTTTATACTCTTTATGCCTTATTAATATCAATAGCAGCAGACAACTTTCATTGAATTGTCACAATGTTACACTAATACATACAAATCAAGAGGTTAAACTCCCTTTAAATATACACATTTTAATCCACTGAAATATATGTATTTGTAAACAAGTAACACGGATCATCAGTGTTTGGAAATTAGTATAATAGACAGTAAAGATTTAGCCTCTGGGATTTATGCTGTAAATTAGTTTCAATATGGAAACAAAATTGATTTGAAAGATTCTGTCATACTGACGTAGTATTAGGCTACATTTGAAACTGTTGTTTTTTCTCTCTACTGTGAAATCATGGGAAAAAGAAACATTTTCCATCATCCGTATCAGGTAGATGTGATCTGAATAGGAGTAAGGTATTATCCTAATTGACTCTTCAATGCCCTTTCCTGCTTACTATTTGAAGAAACACCTTAATCTGTCATAATGAAAACATAAAAGTGTTAATGAAAACATAAAAGTGTTAATGAAAACTACCTTAAAAAGATGCCTCATTAGTACCAGACTGGCCCAGGTAAGCAGTTACTACACCTTTTTTTCAGAAGTTAAAAAGCAATAAGGTATTTCACAGTTACCTTCACTAAGGATTTTGAGTGGAAGAACTAGAGGACTTCACACAGTACTTTGCCAGTTGTGAGGCTGACTTCTTTTGTGGCAGGTCAGAAATGAAGATTAATCCACATTCTGACTCCCTTACATATATTGAATGATCATGACAATGACTACTTATTTTCTGTTAACAGTTTCAAAAGTCAGATAAAGGAAAAGGTGGGACAAAAGTTCTCCATGAGGGAGAACAGGGATCCATGGGTGTCTCTCCATACACTCAGAATCTTAGGCAGGAGTGGACTATTTTTTGCCTTATTCCCCACCCTGGGGAATAAGCTCATGTAAATTGTTTACCTAGATTTACTGTCTTTGGGGCTGATAGCCTGTCACACAACTAGGTCTTCCTAGACAAAATGCTCCAAAGTGCTACACTAATACAAATAACCCCTTTAGAACCTGGTCATATCAGAACTTCTTGGATATTCCTGTGAACCTTTTTTCTGAAGGACTTCTAACAGTATTTCACATCAAATGACCACCACAGTGATAGTGTTAAAAAGATGAATAAAAGAAGCTTTGATATGACCTTTTCAATCTTACTGCCACCTCAGGAAGACCTCACCTGCTCCTGGTCATGTTTCGCTGATTTCACAGAGATAAGAGTTAGAATCAATTTAATAGTAAACTCTGACAATTCATGAAAATTCTATGCATATACAAATTGCTGATCGTAAAGGAACCTCTGTAATTCATGGTTTATAAGACTATTTCTTTCTTTCTTATAAATAAATAAAGTTCAAATGAGTTTTATAGGTTTGGAATGGCCTTCACTGAAGAAATGAAAGTGACAGGGCTTTTGTAGTGGGATTCTGGTTCCAGTGAATAAAGACTACTCATTCAGATGGGAGAAGATGGGGGAAGTATAATGGCAGAGGAGGAAGGTCAATGAGAGTAGAAAAAAGAAAGCAAGGTTGTACCATCAAAGGAAGTGTAATCTTCTATGGAAAAAACAACAACAACAACAAAAATAAAAAAAAAAAAACAAACCAACAATTTGCATATCATCCTCAAGGCCAGCTTCTCATGTCTGCCATCACATTAAATCATGGATAGCTGCAGTAAAAAATGTATGAGAGATGCAGTAAGTGGGCAGAACAGGAAAGGCTGGACTTTTTAGTACAGGGAATTCAAGGCAGCTGAGACAAGCTCATGGTAATTTCAATGCCCTGAATTATATATTAACACAGACTGCAACAGTTATGTTTGATGTTGTTTTACACAGAAGATTCAAAAAGCTAGCCTGATTTTCAGATGCCCTGACCTCTGTTAGTGCTGAGCACCTATGGAAATGAAAGTGAGTGGCCTCTGCTTACAATCATGGTTAGATATCTCATAACACGACGCAGGGCATACTGGTGTCAGGCAGTGGTTATGGAAAAACAAATGTACACAGAATGATTATAGGATTATTCAGTCATATATGATGCTGTTTCTGTCTCTCTAAGCATTTGCACTGAACTCATCCTCACATCTGATCATCTCCACTTTATGTCAGTTCCTTCTTATTGTTAATTACAAATAATTAGAAGGTTAGCTTGGGAGAGTGAGTCATGGCACAAGCGGGTATGTGGGAACATGGTTTTACAGAGGGGTTCTGGAAAAAAATGAAGGAGCTCAAAACACAGAAGGAAGTGAAAGTGATGGAGAACCATGACTTGGGGGAGAGAGACCTGGAATGGAAACATGAGGAAGGGCTGTCTAAGGCAGCTGGTGAAGGAGTAATCCTGGGAGGCAGAGGTCCCCACTTTGAACCATCCCTCAAAGCAAACACGTTGTGAAGGAAATTATGGCAGCAAGACAAGAGACAGTCAGATGAGATGTGTGGTGGGACAGCGGCATGCAGGTCTGAGGAGGGGCCTGTGGCAGGCCATAGAGGATTATTGAGCCATTATAACTGATCCATTATCAACCAGTAAAAGAGAAGAACTAAGTGGGAGCTCATGTTTTTGGGGCAGTGGAGTGAGCTTGAGTATTTTCTCATGAGTTGTGTCAAAGAAAAGTGTTTGAGGGGATGTGAGATGACAGAGAAGGCAATAGGTATGCTCTGCTGGTGATAAAAGTGGTTATGGGCCAGAGGTGAAATACCAAGTGTTGTGACCAGACAAAAGATGGTAACATTGTCTTTGAGGAACAAAAGGGACTGAATCAAGTGGAGAAGTTCAAAATCACAATAAAGTTAGAGCCTGGCCACATTAAATGGAGCTGAGAAGAGAAGGGAGATACTGGAACTTATTTATTAGCAGCATTTCCACATCTGCTTCCAAGAAAGCCAGGAGAGGACTGCCAAAATGGGTCAAGAGGAGGATGAGTAGCACAAAAGTGAAGGCAGTAGACATAGGCATTGTGCTCATAGGAGATGGAAATAGAGTTGGACAGATGAAAACAGAAGGCATACTCGGGGAATGAATTCCCCTTCAAGTAATGGTGTCCTGTCAGGCGGCAGCACATTTATTCCACACAACATGCATCTCTGAGGAAATTAAATGTGAAGTAAGTGTTTAAAGAATTTTCATATTCTCAGTAAAACAAAGGATTAACAATGATCCAGTTAGATTAGTGGTGCCAGCACTGGGGACCAGTGTTGCAAAGCAATGCATTACTCTTCTGAGTCACTGGTTTCGTTCTCACATGGGCCTTTATTAACTGCAAATCTTTGCCTCCTGATGGTTGCCTCATGTGAAATGAGTTGGTGGCTCATTCCTGTTCATACTGAGAATGTATCCACATTACAAAAATCATCACTGCTAATTACAAGCCATTTGCATTAATTGGTATCCTTGCTGGAAGTCTTCAGAGGGAAGAAGGCTAATGACTAAACAACAGGCATGGCAACTAAAACACCCTGTTTCCATGAAGTTATTCCTGACTGGTCAGGAACTATGTTGAGTATTTGGAGTGGGTGATCAGGGAAATGGCAGTTGTTTCTTAGCATGTGTGAAATATAGGTGGCCTTTTTAGAACCAACCACTGATTTTCTGAGCCTAAACTTTCAGTAGTGATGATGATTGCTGACTTTTTATATGCTGTACCTGTTCTGGACTGCTACTTACTATAGAAAGAGCTTCTCACATCCTAGTACTTTACTATGGTTTATTTTTTGACTTTTTTGTTATTAGTGTTTGCCCATCATCTGCATAATCACAAAGTAAATAAACTCTGTTTACTAATTGGTCCATAATAAGTGAAATTAGTGTCTTCTTAATGGATTGCTTTTTTTGTCTCAAGTTTCCATTTTCATATAGTTTCAGACATAAAAGTGCAGTGAAAGTTCTATTCTTCAACAAGACAAACTTAAATAAAGAAGAAAACAGTAAACT
This sequence comes from Premnoplex brunnescens, assembly GCA_035040995.1. Classification (NCBI taxonomy): domain Eukaryota; kingdom Metazoa; phylum Chordata; class Aves; order Passeriformes; family Furnariidae; genus Premnoplex; species Premnoplex brunnescens. The sequence goes on from JAWWLT010000092.1 coordinate 54,840,610, forward strand.
ACCCATCTCCTGGCTCACAGAGCTCAGGCTATCCTAGACATTTTGAACAGACAAGCAGTTGGTGGCATAAACAGTTTTACAGGAGGTGTGTGGACATTGAAAATACAATTACCTGAAAAGGGTAACAACTTAACAAAATGAAAAATGGATCTTGCCCAGAATAAAAGCCTGTAAGATAATTCTGTCTCTGACTCATGGTCTAGTTCCACTTCTTATTTATTCACAGAATCACAGAATATGCTGAGTTGGAAGGGACCCACAAAGATCAATGAGTCCAGCTCCTGACGCTGCCCAGAACTATCCCCAAGAGACACACTATGTGCTCAAGAATATTGTCCAAATGCTTCTAGAACTCAGCCTTGGTGCTGTGACCACTTCCCTGGGGAGCCTGTTCCAGCAACCAGCCACCCTCTGGGTGAAGAACCTTTCTCTAATATCCAACCCAAATCTCCTCTGACAAAACTTCAGGCCACTCCCTTGGGTCCTGTCACTGATCACTGCAGAGAAGAGATCAGTACCTGCCCCTCCTCTTCCCCTCACAAGGAAGTTGTAACTGCAATGAGATCTCCCCTCAGTCTCCTCTTCTCCAAGCTGAACAGACTAAGTGCCCTCAGCCACTCCTCATGCGGCTTCCCCTCAAGGTCCTTCACCATCTTTGTTGCCCTCCTTTGGATGCTCTTCAGTAGCTTAATGTCTTTCATATATTGTGGTGCCCAAAACTGCCCACAATATTCAAGGTGAGGCCACCCCAGTGCAGAGCAGAGCGGGACAATCCCCTCCCTCGACCAGCTGGCGATGCTTTGCCTGATGCCCCCCAGGACAGGGTTGGCCCTCCTGGCTGCCAGGGCACTGCTGACTCAGATTCAACTTGTCATTCACCAGAACCCCCAGGTCCCTTTCCATGGCACTGCTCTCCAGCATCTCATTCGCCAGACTGTCCATACATCCAGGGTTGTCCCGTCCCAGGTGCAGAATCCATCACTTTTCCTTGTTGGACTTCATATGGTTGGGTATTTCCCAGGCCTCTAATTTGTCCAGGTCTCTCTGCAGGCCCTCCCTGCCTTCAAGGGAGTCAACAGCTCCTCCCAGGTTTGTATTGTCTGCAAACTTGCTTAGTATCCTTTACAGTCCCGTGTCCAACTCCATCCAGTTTATGAAGATGCTGAAGAGCACAGAGCCCAAGATGGAGCCTTGTGGAACCCCACTGGTGACAGATCACCAGTTTGATGTCACCCCCTCTGTGAGCTGATTGCTCACTCAGCACATGATGTGTTTATCCAGCTGTGTGCTGGATGCTTTGTCCAGAAGGATCCTGTGAGAGACAGTACTGAAAGCTTTACTGAAATCCAAAAAGATTGCATCAATTGGCTTCAGTCAGATCAACTGGATCAATCAGATGGGTCACCTTGTCACAGAAGGAAATCAGGTTTGATAAGCAGAACTTTCATGAAGTGGTGTTGGCTGTGACCAATTTTGTATCCATCCAACTCATACTTGTAGTGCTGAAGATTTCACAGGGTATCTCTTTACTATTTAGGTGTTCTTCTGCAGGGCTTTCCACTTCAGAAATTATTTCTGGATACCAACACATTGCTATGTGGAATATTCCTGTCAGATAAGAGGCATTAGTACATCCATTCTGGAAAAGTAAGACAGAGCACAGAGGGAATTTGTGAGTTTGAGACCTTTTTCTCCAGTGTTTCTCAAATGTGCAGCACATTTAATGGTACCAATTCCTCCTCTTCTTGTCCAGCATTTCCCCTAATCAGGCCCTGGGGTCTCAAAATTGAAACTTGGAGAGTGGGGAACTTGATGACCTTGCTTTTGGGGGAGGAAAATTAAAAAGCATCCAAACTCATGGAAGGGTATTATAGACAGAAATGGCATTTACTGCTTAACCCTGATTTTTCCATAGACTGTGGATTTATGCAGTAAACTTAATGAAAACAAGGTCTTAGAAAAACAGAGTGATCCTGTAATTGTGTGTCCAGTTTATGGTGTACAAATAATCTTTGTTCTGCCATTTCCTAAGGTTCAATATTGGAGACTGCAATTTAAATTATGTTCAATAACAGAGATTTTTAAATGCTGGTTTTGAACCAATTTGGACTCTGTTTAACTAGAAAATAGAGTAAAATGTAATTGGTGTATTGTCTGCCACTTAGAAGACCTTTAGACATTTTATTAAATTAATTCTGTCTTTAATAGCCTCAAAAAGAACATTGTAATTTCAATAATGCTTATAAAGGGCTTTGTGAGTTCACTAGAGAGAAGGGATCAGCTATCCAATGTTTTCTACTAGTGATTTAAAACAAGCATAAAATTAAGTCCTTTAAACCTCATGTTTACATGAAAGCTCACAAATTAAGATTATAGCAGGCACAGAGAACAAGTAGAGTAACTCTACCTGATATTGTCTTGGGGTGAGTAAATCCATAAGATGATTATAAGATAAATTTAGAAAAAACTTTGTAGTCTTTCAACTACTACACAGCAAATTGAAAGATGGATTTGATTTCTTTTCTGAATAGAGTAATAAAAAAATGTAAATAAATTGTATAATTTTGACTGAGCTTGACTTACTGGTCTTATTTTAAGAAGGAATTTCTGTCTATGATGAATGCTTCTCAAAAATGAAAGGGTGTGAAATATTTTCTTAATTTAAATGGAATAGACGCTTCTTATTACATTAGGTGCTTATTTTGGGCAAATGCTCACCTGGGTTACCGTTGACAGTTTCACTGACACCAGGAGAACTGCACTGAGAAAGGAAAGATGTATTTGTTTTCAGAGATCTCATTAGGTAAGGTCCTGAGATAGCAGCCATGTGACTAGTGCTGATGATTTCTAGGGATAGCTAAGTGTCTTTCTGAAGTGAAAGGACATGAGACCCCTTCTCCTGAGGGACTATCTGATCACTTGCCATCAGTGGCTGCTGTCCCCTGCAAAATCCTTCAGATTTCAGGAAATATTTAGACAGGCCCAAGGTGTTGAGTTAGTACGTCTTGTTGCAGCGGTGTGAACTAATTATAGACATAGAATAATTGTTGGGTAGTGAGGTGGTGAGGAATGACAGGAGGAACAACAATAAGATTATGTGGTCACTTGGTAAGAGATGGTGCTTGGTATAATGCAGTTTAAGATGGCTTGTTTGTTTGTTGTTTTATTCTAATCAGGGTGTATGTCCTATGTGCTAGCATTAAGGTATTGTGAAAGCAGTGTTTCTGGAGAATGGACTTAGGAGTATTCAGGACAGTGAACCTGCAAAACGACTCAGGGCAGGCACTCTGTGCAGAGGGCATGATACAGAGAAAACACAGAGATCATTGTTGGACCAAGATAGGCCATTGGGTCACACACCTGGGTTACAAAGCACAGCAAAGTGGTGCTATGATCTGATTTGACATCAGTAAGAACAGTGAACCATTAACCTAAATAAAAAGTGTGATCAAGTCCAGAGATAATACTTTTGAGAAAATGTCTTCACAGGTCAAAATAGATGGTCACAAGCTCACACTTCTTTTGCTCCAATCCCATCAGCAGCAATTATATGTGGTCCTCGTAGCTGTCATTCCAAGGACATCCTGACAAAGGACAGCTTAGTTATTGTGTAGCTATATGGCTCGCAGATGGAGCTGGTTTGCACTCAAGCTGCTTGGAATGGGCTGTGGTGATCACACCTACTGTGCCCATCTATGTAAACTTACTGACTCTGCCACTAATTCTGACAGCTTCAGTTCCACATCTAGAGTGTTTTCACTTTAAATATGTAAAAACGAAAAATTCTAAACACATCCTCTGAAATGTGAATTTCCATTCATGCATATCACCTGGGAGCACACTTCAAAGGATGTGCTCTCTACCTCTTCCATTCCAGTAACATGGCTTGAATATGCAGTGGGTGATCTCTGGAGCAAAGATTCAAAGGCGGGCTTGTGAAAATCTGGGAGACCACCTGCAAAACTTGCCATTTCTTGTGAGCCATGAGACTTGTCTTTTCTGAGTTATAGAAAGCTGCTTGTACCTGGTCTGTTTCATCAATGCTCCTAGTTTTCATTAGTCTTCCTAATTTTGGGCTCTTTTTCTTTTATTCAGGATTTAAAAGTGATGTGAAGATCTTCTGAACTCTGTGTACATAGATGACAGTTGTACAAAGTTCTTGATGTGAAGTATAATTCCTGTCTGATAGTATAAATTCATACTCAGGTGCAAATTCCTGATAAGTCTTGTTTCCTTTCTGTGCTGGTTCCTGTGCTAGGTCTTCTGATTCTCTCTTCAAAGCCTCTCAGGATATTTTGGTCTTTCTGATACCAAAGCACAAGTTACATGTGAGTAAGTCAAGCAGAACGTGGCTCCATTTCTTTTTTCTGTTGAAAGAATATTATCTTAGTAAGACAATTTTTAAAAGCTGGCTTAAATTTAGAAATTAATTGTCTTTTTATATCAGAGCTGCTAAATCTTTGCAAGTGTTCAAGTGTGAGTCCAATATGAACAAATATACAGTACTGCACATGCCCTGCAAATCTGACAGTTATTGTGCAGGAAATATTGTTAACTCTCTATCAGTCTACTCTGCGTCAGTTAGGGAAATGTGGAATAGTAACACTGGGAGAAGTAGCCAATTACTACAATATATGAGAAAATGCCTTTCTTTTGAGTTTTGTGGTTTGTTTTGTTTTGAGGGGGAGTGTGTTTTTTTGTTTGTTTGTTTGTTTCTCTTTTTTTTTTTTTTCTTGGTAGGGGGCAGGGGTTAGTTTACTTTTCAGGTTTTTTCAGTTTTGGATTTTTTTGGGTTTTATAGTTGGTTTTGTTTGTTTTTTTGTTTTTTTTTTAAATTATTTTTCTAAGAAAGACCTAATAATTTAATGAAGGACATCCTATTACTGTATAGGATGACCTGAGAAGCATGATTGACATCCCACCTCTTCTATGCTTCTTTATTGTCTGGTTTCCTTGTCATTTCACCTGATTCTTACTTTAATGTTTTACTCTTTATTTTTGTAGTTTACCTACAAAGATATCACACAGCTCTGATGTGAATGCACATGCCTTTGGCTTCCTCTTCATCTGACCTTTTTGGGGTTCCTCAGAAAACACTGGGTTTGTTTGCCTACCACAGAGTCTTCTTCTCTGCTCTGCTTTGCTAGTATTTGAAGTAGAACTGGATTAGTGCTTATCCAGATCACAAGTTAAACAATCTATCCCAGCTAAATGAAGCTTATAAATGCTATGTGCAACATTATCTCACACTAAATTGTAAAAGTATATACGATAGACCCTCATAAATGTTCCTGGATGCTGGCTGGCATGTTTCTTTCTCTTTCTACTGGCCAGATAACATGAGATGCATATTATCTCTTCATGGTCTGGAAATAGTCTTCTCTATTTTCTGGCATGCCTTGTCAACTTCTTTAGTTATAGACTGCTCAAGGATTATTAGGTGTGGAGATTTATACACAGTCCATGTTGATGGACCATGCTCCACTGAGTGTTTTTGCTTATCTAATCAACTCTAGTACTTGACAGTCCTTTTTGCTAATGGAAGATAAAATGGTTCTTAGAAGGAGAAGGAAAGTCCTTCCTCAGGAGGTACCAAGTTGGCAGCTGAAGTCAGAAGAGAAACTTGTGATAGACGTAACTTCAGCACATATCTGGTTTTGGATTGATGGACAACAGTCTGACTTTTCTTGATTCATTGAGTCACTGGCACAAAGAGGGAAGCTGCTGACAGAGTTTTGGGAGAAAGGCTGCTGTAGTCAACTACTTTGAAGAGAAGTTTCAGACCTCCTAACCTTTAAGAAACCAGAACAACTTCTTTAAAAACTGAGGAAAGTAGTCCACATCCTTTAGTAGTACAAAATTTAACAGTTTTCCTTTTCAATACTTCTTGTTGGTGAGTTTGTCAAGCTTCTATGTCTGATTGGCAGAGACTTTCAGAGTTGTTTTGTCCATTTGCTTACTCTGGGACTGCGGACCACACTTGTGAACTACTGAGGTTTAACCCTACAGTGCTCAGTACTTTAACAGTTCAATCTCTTTCAATTTTTTTTCCCTCAGACTACTTTGGACCTTTTTTGCTGGTTTGACTTTTTGAAGCAATTAAAAAAAATTTGTTTAATTTTTGCATTTAAGTAATTCAAGCTTGAAATAAACATTCACTATAAAATCAGAACATTAATTTAATTTGACTGCTTGCTACTGATTTTTAAGACTTTTGCTATGGAGAAAGACAATATTTATTTCACTTGATCCTTAGAAATAATAAATCTGGAATTTCAAAGATTTAAGAAACATTGCTGTGAGTTTATAAAAAGCATTGCGCTAATAAAACAAGGGTGTTAAACACTGTATTTCCAAGGTCAAATCTGCTGTAACATCATATTCTCTGTGAAGATACAGATGGTTTTCATGTTCTGTCCAGTATGTGCACCTGTTATTTAACAGTCTGGATCTTTTCAAACTACCCTGCTGTAGAAATTAACATTCTCCAACAGTAATACTACAAATATATTGAAAATTTTCTTTCTAAGAAGCTTGATTTTTTTGTTTTTATACTGGAATACAGTCATTAACCAAGCAAATGCAAGCAACTTCCTATTTCGTCTTTGCTTTTTAGGTCAGATTTATACATTTGACAGTTTCCCTGTGCCAAACAGACATCAGCATGAATAATGAAGTGTGTCACAGTAAGGTAATGCTTTACAACACCAACACCAATACAGTACTTTTCCACCTTCCTTGAACCATTTACCACTGTCTTCCCCTGCACCTTTCTGTAGGCATAGCTGCAATCTAAATGAACATTCGGTGTTATCAAATGGGAGAGTCTTTCTAATTTCTTACTCTACAGAGATAAACAGGCCACTCTTCTGATATAAGTGGTATAAATTGACTGAAAAAACCCATCAGTTTCTATTATTTCAGAGGTAGGATTGTTCCTTCAATGTTCTTTACTGACATTAGTCCAAATTGTGAAAATTTGTCAGATTTTAGTCAATCTTTCTCCAGCCAAACTGCTAGTGATGAATATAGCAGATTTAAGGATTACTCTTGCTAGAGATAAACTTTAGAGTTTCCATGTGAATTTGGCATAGTAAGGGATATTTAATAAGGAAAGTTCCTGATCTGGGGTAGGCTGAAGGTTGAACCTGTGCCTGTTGCACTTGCTACGCTAGACTGCTGTGATAACTCAAACCGAAAGAAAACTGAACTCATCTGTGCTTGTGTTTTAAACATCCTGTCAATGAACCTATATGCCAAATAAATAATAAAAACATAGACTTGGCAAATAAGAAAACAGCCTGTTTTATTTTGTTGATACATGGTGTTAGTCTCAGGAAAGATTTTGCTTCTAAATGCAATAATTTAGAAGACTGCAATTAATTTGTTCTCCTTAACACAGGCATTCATAGATGAATACAGAGAAGGAACATGATTTTATTAATCAGCCTATGCTATTCTGAATAGATTATAAATCACAAGAGGGAGAAATTAAAGATTTTATTAAATACCTAATGCTTTCAGGAATTGGTACTGACTGACTAGTGGGGATGGAAAGGTGGTAGCAGTGGCAAAAGGAGAGGTAAATACTGCAAATGTAATTGCTATTTTGCAGAGGCAGTGGAAAAACATCAATTTACATGTACATTTAATCTCAACAGAGCTCCATGGCAAAAGGTTTCAGTTGAAATGGTGAAGTTGTGTGTTTGAAAATTGCCTGTGAGGATTTAATTTCATTTACATTCTTTTATGCATGTTTAATGAGTATTCAATCTTATTTTAAAGTATAATGATAAATATGCTAATAAGCTTTTTGTTCTCCCCAGAAGTAATAGAACATCTTATTGCTGTGTTCTGGACTGACACAGTGTGAATATCTAATGCAGGAGTGAATGCACCGTTTTATTTAAAAAACAATCTGGACACTGCTTATTTGGAGTGAAACCAGGTCTGAAACCCTTCAGATCCGTGTTTTTTTCTAGTGCTGCACAGGCGCAGTTCCTAGCTAGCCTGTGCTAGTGGGATGTCAGTTCCTTTGTATCATAAGACAGTATATGAAAAAAACCCAAATAATGTTACTGTATAGAAGCCGTAGGACATCTGAGGCAACTCTAAGGCCACTCATCTACAAGTTGGTAGCAAAGGAAGGGTCTTGCAGGTAGAACTGTAATCTAGGGTATAATCTAGGCTGGGGGCTGTTATGCTCCAGTTCTGTGCTGCCACATCCAGTATTTTGGATGGTGTGGGATCAGACCACAAAGAGCAGCCTAGGAGCTGCTTTGATGCTGCTGGCTGAGCTGACTTTTGATCTCTTATTAGAATGTGTGAAGAACCAAAAAAAATTGGCAACCTCTTTATTTTTAAACTTTGGATAAATATAGGCCTCTAATTTTGGAAAGTTACTAAAAGGGGAGAAAAAACAGGACTGACAGATTGTTTCAACTGACTGCTTTACCAGTTCCTCAGGATTAGCAGTCCCTAGTCTACTCTTCAGGTTTCTTCTTTCTGTTCCTGAAGTAATATAAAATTTGAGGCAATAAATTTTTTTCTTGGGTTTGAAGTTTAAATAGCTGCTCTAGATGAAGAGCTGGGCAACTAAGTAATTTCTTTAATGTTGTGTATTGTATTTTTTAAATTGGCATTTAACCATTATCTTTCAAAAATTCCCTTTTTAATAAAAACTTCAATTTATATGTTATATACTCATAAAAGACCTGGTGTCTCTTCTGTAGATTTCAAGCAGTGTATAGGAATGCACATACTTTCTTTAACTTCAGTTCAACAGTACATAGCAACTTTTTGTCTCATTGTATTGAACTGCCTAAAACTATCATTCAGTATTTTCTCCCCTGATTTCATTATTCTCTTATACCCTTAGTGCTGCATTTCTCAGCTGACTGATTTGACAGTTTGTGAAAAGGGTAGAAATTATGAACTGAATCTAACAAGCTCATGTTTTCACCAGATTTTACTCTCTGCAAAACAATGTGAAAAGGATGACCCATTTTCTCCCCTTCCCAGGACTAAAAGATGATACATCAAGAGTCCTGAAACTATCACTAATTTACAGTGATTTCTATAGGCCAGAGATGCTTCTATTGCACCCTTTACAATTTACTACCTCTTTGATAAAGACTTCCCTACTTTGTTGTAAAATTGAATTATTGACAAAACCAAGGAAACATGATTGAAAACAACCAAAATTAGTCATTAGTATAGAAATACAAATAAAAACAAATGGTCAATTTGTTTTCAGTGATCCAGATGCAGATACACTCTTTGGCTGACAAGGTCGAAGCTCCATCAGTAGTACTTGATGCAGTGCACTATCTTCCATCTGTGAAATTCCTCTATCCCTCCTGTTCACATATAATATCAATAAAGTGAAAGGCTGTGTTTCCATCAGTACTTTCTGTGCCTCATAGAGGTTTTGTATGCCTTGGTAAGTACTCTGTAGCACTGCACTTGTTTTCTATATGAATTTTGATGACAATAATACCTCATAGCCTACAGAAAATGTTGATGGTTGGTTTTACTAACAATTTGGTAATTAGTTGTAAAGCTGATATTGTTTGTTGTGGCCTTTCTTGCAGTAGTGTAAAATGCCTGCTATGGGTATCAGTAGCACAGAGCCCAGCGTGGACTGCAAGACCCTACCGAATGCTTGGTAATTCCATGAGTAGTCTGTTTGAGCTCTGTAATGCTGTCACCTCGTAAGCAGTAGTACTGCTGCTACCTTTTCAGTAGGAGAGACTCTGTGTGAAATTCATAAGGAATATGACACTGGCTTTGTGCTTTTCCTGATCTAAGACATAATGTGGAAGAGAGAAGAAGGTGGTGTGATGTTCGTATTACTCTGAGGTCTGCAGAACTTTTATGAAATATGTAATAATCTGGAATGAAAGCACACCAATCCCTACGCATATGTTGCTGATGCAATTTGACCTCAGAGCCATTCATATCCTGCCTATGAAAAGATTGCAGAGCGAAGTAGGTAAAAGAATGAAAAACTTGTTATGAGTAGTATAGTTTCTAACATTCACTGTCTCTGTGTGAAACTTCTGGTTTAGATTTCAAATCAGTACTTCATTTCTGCTTAAACAACAAAAAAATGCACAAAACCCTTTGAAATATAACAAAATTACAATTCTCTTCTGTGAAAACCTCTTCTCCCTTCCATTTTGATTAACCATTATCACCATGAAATTTTCACTGGTGGTTTGGACTTTTCAGTATTTTCTGCCTGTTAAAATATTAGTAAAACATGGTGGAAGATTTTCTTATCTGTTGATGATTTTCAAATACATCTCCAAAAAAAAAAAAAAAGTCTTTTATTTTTGTATGAATTTAAAGTGATGTTTTTTCCCCTTCAAAAGTAGCATTTATCTTCATTATGTTATCCTCTTCCCTGCTTTGTCCTAAATACATGAGATTTTTGTCCTAGAAGATATTCTTCTTCATTTTTTGAGGCATGGTGTTTCAGTTTAAGATCTGTCTCTTCAGGTACTTATGGTGGGATAGATTAGGTCCTATAACCATAGGACCTAAATAAGAGCCTCCACTACAAAAGGTTCTACTTTTGAGAGGCCTCCTCTGCTTTGGTATTGCACTTTGTGGAGGAGCCATGTACATGGTTCCAGCTCTTTATAAACAATATTCACTGAAGACCAGATTCTGATCCTCATAAATGTTCTTTATAAAATAGATACATATAAATATAAATCCTCTTTATTTTATAAACACATCTGTTGATGTTTCTTTGTAGGGAAAGGAGCTATGCTATGCTATGAAGAGGATATAAAAATGACTTCTCAGGGATTTAAATCCAGAAGATAAGTTTTAACAAATCATTCTAAATTCCCTGTTAGCATACTCTTTGAAAAGTAAATATTTGTGTTTGCATTTCATGGTTTCTTATGCTGTTATACTCTTAAAGTTGCTAGATAAAAGGAAATAGATGACATTTAAAAGCTTCTGTACCTGGAGTAATAGTTCCAAAATAGCCATTCAAATAGGCACTTGTAAGAACAGAACACTACAAAATGCTTCTGGTGGAGGAGCTGTTTGAGGTTACTTCTTTGTGTCAGCAAATCCTTCAATGTTTATATTCAAACAGGGCTTGCAGCCTTTGCTCTTACTGTCACCAACCTTGCAGAGAAGAAAATAAAAGAGCTGTGGTTTTTTTGTTCTCAGGCAGAATGTATAATTGTATTTTTTTTAAAACAATTTTCTTTACTTTCCACTTCAGATTGACATTCAAAGCATGAAGATAGATATTGCATAACATATGCATGTAGACAAGGGTAGCATTCTGTTGTCTCATCACTGATCTTTGATAATTTCTATTTTAACTAGTTTTGACTGTTAATTATTGTTATTTCTTCCAATTATTGTTAAGCAGAAAACATAAATCAGATTTCTCCCAACAAGAGATCTTTTTGAAGTTCAATGTGAGATTTCTCAATACATAAGAAAAAAGAAAACCTCAACTCCTTGGATTAAAATCCCCAATTCTTTCTAAATTTTTTAAAATCTAGAGATACCCACACAGATGCTGCTTATTTCTAAGTCTTCTTGATGGAGAGCTGCAGGGAGTATGTGACATATCCTATCAAGTATGTATTATTGAAATAGTTTCCTTCTGTACTTTGGAAAATGTCATCAACACTTAGGCAAGAAAACAATAACGGAGATGACAGAGATAGGAGTAGTTGAGTGAAAGTAAACTGTGTGGTCCTGTTTCCTAATCAAGGAACATGCCATGGGTAGAGAATTCAATGATATTGAAATTGCAGAATAGATTAAACAGGGAAAAGATATTCACTCTGGGAAACTATTTGCTAAAAGAGGCAGTGAGGCCAAGACCTGGAAAAAATTCAAAAGTCACTTGGCTGTTTCACAAACATAATAATCCAAAATAACATAAAAAACGTATGTTTTTCAGGGAAGGTATAAAGACCATTGCTTTAGAATCAATTCATAATTGCCTGAGAGCAGAATGGAATTTCTTGTTGGAGGAGTTATTCTTCTATTGGCTGTAACAGGGTTTCTCAGACCTCTTCCTTGCAGTGTCTACTCTGGGTACATTGTCTGTGTCAGGGTACAGTCTGCATAGGTTAATAACTCATTTTTATTACTAACGTTCAGGCCAAAAAGAGCTCTGGGATGATAACGGAAGTATTTATACAAACATTGTTGGATGACATTCTTGCAAATAGGCCTCTTAGATAGTTATTCTAGATGCCCATGGTGTTAACTGTGTACTGCTGTGTAACAAAGTACAGCTATCTGAAGTGTTCAACAATCTCCACAGGACTGCTCTGTTATTGTGCCACTCCTGTATAATCGCAGAATACATAAATGCAGAGAGCCTGATCTTGTCTGGAATCAAGGACATTTAATGTAGCCTATTACAGAAGGACTTTCAATGTTTTTCCTGTCAGGTAAAAAGTATAGCAGTGGGCACTTTACATTTAGAGAAGGTAGTGAGTACAGATTGCAGGATGTCATGGGGCTACTCATACTGCAGTGTCTTTTCAGTTTCATTTCTATTGGTGAACAGTGCTTAGAATAAGACAAGATATATCTTATGTACACAACAGAAACTTGCAGTGTTTTTAAAGAGCAATTTGGTTATCAGTTCTGTGGCTACACCACAGTTCAGACTGCACAGCCCTGCTAGACAGTCCAGGTAAATACACCAGTCCAGAAGCTTGTGTTCTCAGTGGAAGATTATTGGACTCCTCTATACAATGAAATTAAAAGGTGCCAGACAGCAGTCTTGGGCACTGAAACTCAATTGTTCATACTATTAGATCATTATACTTGTGCACACCTTTAATCTGAGACAGTTATCTCCAGGCCAAACTGTTCTTGAAGATGGCAAGGGAATTAGCACAGTTTGAGGAGGATTCCCAAAAAGTCAGCTGGAATGTGATCATTGTGTTTGGAGCATTGAGGGAGTTTAGAAATGAGGTAATTTCACCTGGTTAATTTCAACCAGTTAACTTCAAGTTTCAGTGCTGTGAAAGACCTAAGGTGTACAAGGGTAGAGGCAGACAACCACTTTTGGGTTAGCTTGTTTAATGCTGGCTTGAGTGTACATATTTGTTCAGGGGAGACATGCCTAGTGTTCTAGTAAAAAACTAAAATTCCTATGTTCAGAAAGACAAGAAATAAGGAAAATAATTGCCCTGGAGGTATGACCATGGAGATATATTCCACTTGGGAACAGTTATCTTCAGAGTCTGAACATCTTTAGGGGAAACCCTTTCATATATAACACTCAGGATTCAACTTCTACATTTCAAAAAAACCCACTCAAAATACTTAATCCTGAAGACTTTTGATACAAACTGGGGCTTTGGAGGTTGGTTTTTTTTCTGTTTTATTTGTTTGGGTTTTGTTGGGTTTTGTTTGTTTGTTTGTTTGTTTTATTTGGTTTAGTTTGTGGTTTTTCGCTGGGTGCCTGTTTTGCTCCCTGGAGTATTGGATTGATTAGAGGTGGTGTAAACTTTTGTTTGGTTTCTTTTTGGAAGTACAATCTGTAAAATGTCCAAAAGGAATACCTTATAAACTTCAAGAAGATGTGAAAAGGCATCTTCTTCCTTCTTCTTTTACTTTTGTTATTAATAAAATTTGCTGGCCATTCAAGTAATTTATGCAAGTTATATTTAGGAGGGTGTAAATCTGGTATGTGGTAGTCTGTTTTATCTCCTTGTGTCTTTTCTATGTCTCTATGTTTGAGTGATAAGTGGCTTTGACAAAGGGAAAAAATAAAGTTAATCTCATATCAGAATTTAAGCATATACTAAGAGCTTTGATGAATTAGAATAGGATACCGCAGAACAATATCACATTCTCTAGAAATGATTTCACAGGGTGTACACCCCCCAGTTCAACAACAGGCAGAGATATCCAAACTAACTCCAGAACTGGATGCAGAATTGCTCTGTCAGCACAGTACTACACCCTAATTAATCAGCAGAGAGGAGTTAGGTAAATTAGCTCCAGCAGCACTGTACTAGTGCAACTCTATGTATTCTCAGCCACATGTTATCTGAGCTATGTTGGATCAGGTAAATGTTCCAACTTGTTCAGTACCTGTAACTTCATCCTAGACTGTATCATGTGAAATATCTGTTGAATGCCTGAATTTGAAAGTCACTCTCTTTGGACAAATAACCTAGTTTTGTAGGAAAATATGAATACAGTGAAAGGCTTCAGAAGGAGCAAAATCTTTGAATGGAAACAGAAAATGTTTTATTTTCTGAAATCAAATTCAGAGAATTTGTTTGCATCATATTCTACATTTATGTGTGAATGTGCTAAAGTGTTTCTTCAGTACTAACATTATCTCATTGTATCCAGATAAAATCTACAACAGAATAACTGCTCTTCGTCCGCACTGACTGGCCAAAAGAAAGCATTTTTTGTCTTTTGTCAATAAATAGATCCTGCTGCCATATACCAAATAAAATATTAAGGAAATCCAAAATAACAGATTAAGAAAATTCAGAATCTGGCTGGATTATAGCAGCTTCTGAATGTCTAGTGGGACAAAAACAATTTGGAAAGACCATACTTATTCTAAACACTTTTCAACAACTTCACTTTTCACCCAGTGGGTTTTCAGGAGTTGTAACAATCTCCTCAAGAAAGTGGTCACAGTCCCAAGCCTATCTGAGTTCAAGATGTGTTTGGACAACAGTCTTAGGTATGTGATGGGACCCCTGGGGCTGTCCTGGCAGGGCAGGAGTTGGACTTTGATGATCTTTGTGTGTCCCTTCTAACTCAGGATATTCTGTGATTCAATCCTGTAAAACATAAAACCCATCAGACAGAGCTTCAAATTTTTCATTCTTCATAAATGAGTTATCCTGAGACACACTAGGTCAGACTGTATCCTTTGTATTTGATCACATTATGCACTAGTGCACTTGGGCATATGTAGATACACTGTACATGAGTTTACATCAGAGGAGACTTATGTGTTTGGTGGTCAATACAACACAGTGGTTATGAGGTAGTGTCCTGAAGTATTTTCAGTGTTTTAAGCAGCAATTTAAATATTTATTAGAAACTTTTCCTTCTTTCTCATGTTTACGGATATAGTTTCAAACTATCTAGCCATATGGAAAAATTGCAAGTATTTTAATGTGTAGTGTTCTAGTATGAATTCCAAAAGAAGTCACTCTTGTGTAATCTGCATGCTTCTACAAACAATTTTGAATATTTTGGCCTATGATTTTTGGTTTTAATAGCGATGTAGAGTGCTTAGAGAGATTAAAGTCTCCCTTCTCTTGTGAAATAGTGGCTCAAGTATAAGTTCAGAGCTGCTCCTATTCTCTCTCTGGGAGAAGTGCTGCAGTGTTATCACTTCCCATTTTTGATAGCTAAGAATCTACTGAGCAGCAGATATTTTGAAAGCAGGAAAAACATCAGTCAGAGCTTGTTCTTTCTTAGGAAGAATCGGTCCACACTACAGGAAGCCATGGGCAACCACTTTTTATACATTACATTACTTATATAACTTGTTTCATAAATTCTGCTGTCTTGACTGCAGTACTATGACCACAATAATGTTATCCTTTGGTTCCTTTAATGGCTTTACAGTCTGACACCTGACGACAAGCAGAAGCCATAAACAAACATAATTTCATGGGGCAAAAAAAAGCCTGCAGCATTACTAAAAAAAGCATTATTTTGTGAAATGGCATCTCTCAAACTGAATCAGGTAGCTAAGTAGCAAGTTTTGTCTTTCCTAGAATGAGGCAGCATAGTCTTCTTTCCCTGGCAGAAATACAGGTATGGCCATTTCATTTTGAATGCAATGCCTCTTGTCTTCACATTGTAGGGACTAGTCTTGTGTGAGTTATATGTTTTCTTGGCACTAAACTGCAGCCAGGGAAAATGCCTTAGAGCAGGACTTCTCCAGGTATTGGACACAATTCATACACTGCGACCTCCATCTTATTTTCTGTCCTACAATGCAAACAATTATGGAGTCACACTAATCTGGAGACTAGCTGCTTCTGACACAGGGATCATGGGCAGAAAAAGAGGCCATAACACTGAGCTGCACAAATACAGGAGGTATGGGCTTCACTATGCTCACATCAGGAATGCCAAACACTGGATGTGTCTCTGTCCTGCCATTCTGGACAGCCAAGTAAAACCATTACAGTCCTAAGGGTAAATTCCAAGTCAATCAGTAATAGAAGGGCACTGGGAAAAAGTTCTTCAAAACAAAAATTTCCATAACAATTAACTTCCTTTTTTTTTTTCTTTGAGCTTCTTGATAGAGATTCTGACATCTCCAGAAAAAAACCACAGTATAACATGAACTACTGGTGTGGGGAGATGTAGGAGTCATTAGTGAAATCTGCCCCAGTACAGGGTTAACACAGCCTACTCTTGATGGTCTCAGTGATACAGCTCTCCTCACATATTGCCACTTAACTCCCTTGCCCATGATATTGTTACAACAAATTAAAGCCCCCATCCTGCAAACACTTCACACATGTGGGCAGTCAGAGTTAATCACATGCATGAGTGTTTGCAGGATAGCAGCCTGAGAGATTAAAATCTAGAAAAACAACCATCTAAAATGACCTATTTTGAGCAGGAGGAGAAAGGACTCAACAGAAGTTCTTTATAGTTTACTGGGATATAACACTGTAAAACACACTATGTCTTAAATTTTTACTAAATGTCTTTCTTTCCTGTACCACCATACCTAAAAACATAGCAACCAAAGCTGAAATGTGAAACTGACATTCTGCCAGAATTTTAAATCAGTTGATGTGGCCGTGGCACTAAAACCCAGACACAGGAACAGCTGTCTGGCACAGGAGTGTCCTGGTCTTGTTCATTCATTGAATTCTCAAGCAATATTTGTAGCAAGTTCTGAAGATTAGGAGTTGTGATTATGGAAAAGTAACACAATGAAAAATAGAACAAAGGTAGGAAAACAAAGGGAGATGCTGTTACTCATTGAATGTCATGCACTCTACAGCTTAAACAGTCTTCCTAGCACCTGCGTCTTTAATAGGTTTTAAGAAGAGGGCTGTGACTGGACCCTTCTTTTTTTGCAGCAGTTAGTTTGCAAATCAGATGTAGTGGATTAAAAAAGAAAAGAAAAGGATTGCTGTTTATCCTACTTTTTTTTGAAGGGTAAGTACTAAACAAATGCTCTCCTTAAATTATTTCTTTCTCTTTATATATATTTATATATTTGACTAAATGGCAAGGTATTTTGACGCCTGCCATTGCATTTCCTACATCTTGCTAAATATGTTACATTATGTTGCTAGTCAGAACACAATGTGACAGGAAAGAAATCTGGGGGTTTTTTCCAAGCAATTGCCAAACTTCTTTTTTCCCCCACTATATCACGCCTTTTGGAATAACGCTTCATTTTCCATACTTCTTTTAGACTAATTTGATCTGATGTCTTTAAGTCCCATCACTTGACACTGATGTGGAAATGGAAATGTAACTCTCATTATGAAGAGTTATGATGGCTGATATAAATTCTCCCACCCCACTTTTTCTGTCCTCTTTTCACAACAAAGGCACAAAACTGGAGTAATCCATTATCTGAGAGGGCCTATGGAGAGGCAGAATTATCCTTGTCCAAATTCATGCGCCTTTAAACCAACCGCAAAGTCTTTATTCAGGTCGTGCAAGTGATTGGGCTCTGTAGATCCACAGACGTACAACACATTGGGTTTTAACTTAGAAGTAATCTTATATGTTTAGGAAAAAAGATAAATGTAAGCTCTTTGGATGACCCTTAAATTACCACCATTTTCAGCTGCAGTATGGCATACATAAAATTACCTCTACTTGCTTTAATGGGTGAAAGCACTAGTAATCAACTGGCTTCAGATAATGACTAAACTCTCAAATGTTCTGTTGCTTCAAACTTCCTTAAAAAGCTGTGACTTGTAACTGGTTTTAATTCTTTGGAACAGAATCTAAAGATTTCTTTATTTTTTTTTGGTGAATTACATCTGAATCAGAAATACTGCAAGAGCAACATTTTTGTGTTTGTCTGGCATTTCATCTTTTAGTTGCAGACGGGGGAAAGAGAAGAAATAAAATACAAAATATGCTTAGCAAACAAGGATAACCAACAGTTTAACCAACAGTATAAGCTTCAGCAAATTTTTTTACGGTATCAATTTCACATCTTGGTTAAGTGCTATGAATAAAATTGCCACTGCAGGAATTCCACTGCGGTTAACTTGCATGGGAGTCAGTGCTTGAAATTTGGATGTAGCCCCTGGAATATCTGTTGTAACTTGCCTTAAACAAAAATGCTTCTGAGAAAAATTCCTTTTCCATACACCATGGCTCTTAATGCCTCCATGATGGCATGCAAAGTCTCCATAATGAAACCTGAGGGATTTCTCATTGTGTAAATTGCAGTCTGGACTTGATGTAATCATTTTATGTTGTTCCTTTTCCTAGCATCCACAATTAGAGGAAGATGTGGCTGAAGCATTGAAAACTGGAGTAAGTTTTTACTGAAAAAAGACTATGAAGTCTCTAGGGAGCCACATGTAGGATGTAGGGGGGGAGTTATCTTGCTTTAATGATGTGCAGATGGGTACAGTTGCTTACTATTATACTTTTTTCTCAGGTTCTATTGAGCAAAGATTTTTGTCCTGTGTCTCTTAAGTCATGCAATAAAAGAATAGATCTCTGTCATTCATCCATAGACATGTACCGATAGAAGTATGTGAATGCAGCGGAAATTGTGCCACAAGCAGAAAATCATACATAAGCAAACAAATGTATTTTCTGTGATATTATCTGAAAAAAAAAAAAAAAAAGAGAAAAAAATTCTGCCTGAAAATATTATAAATATACCAAACACAATGATTTATTGTGGCAACAGTCTCCTTTTAAATGTTGCTAATATTTTACTGATTGTTGTGCAATATTATAGCTGAGTAGTTTCCTAGACAAGGTGTGTTGGGTTTTTCATACCACAAGAATAATTCTAATTCATGCAAATTTGAATTGCATCTACACATCAAAAGGAAAGCCTCTTCTTAAATGGTTATTGAGATTTAATTTTTCCAGGTACCTCTTTTGCATCAGTAAGCAGTGCTATATTCTCTGTACTTTCCTTACTTGGATGACCTATTAGTAATTCTAGCCATTGAAAATACAGTTATCCTTTCATTCTTTACAATATGTTCATGATTCAGAAAGACCTCTGATGCCTTTCATTTTGTGTCATAGAGTGATACTGAAGATAAACCCTCCAAATAAAATGTCTAACAGTGGCTACTGCTGTCATCCCTGACACTGGTGTAGTCAAATGAGTATCTATTTTAATGTAAAGTTAAATATGCATCTATTTAAATGTGAGTTTTTGTGGCATGATCACTCTGTATTTGCAGCAGAAGAAGGTGATCTTGCAAAAAATTCTTAGTTGTCAGTAGCACCTCATTTTGCTGGAAATAGAGGTACAAGACTTTAGTTGTCTTGTGAAAAGTTTGCTTGCACAGCCCTAGGGACATTTCTGTAAAATCTTGCTGCATTGTGCACATTTTAATTACAATTAATGATTTAGTTTATTTGAAAACCCAGTATGTAAGCCATGATGTATATTAACCAATTTGCCAAACATTCACTCAGGTACCAACTGGAGTCCTACTTTCTATAGACTAGCTCCACTGCTGACATCAGACTGCACAGGTACAGAGAACTTGCCTGAAAAGCCATAGATGCAATGGAGAGAAACATATTGTGTTGCAAATGTCCTACAGGAAAGTTGAGGCACAAAGCCTGGATCATTGCAGCTTACGAAGGTTATAGGTCAAGAAATTTTTCTCAATCTATACCCAGAAAGTCACAGATCCTTGAATACTATGCTCTCAACACTTTATTTTTCATTACAACGACAGTATCACCAGTCTGGTTGTTACGTTGTCATTTGTTCATGTGTTTTGACCAGATATCTCTGTTTAACTAGTGATGTGTCATTAGGAAGTGCCTAAGGATACTGAGGTGGAGGATTGTTTTTGAGATTAAAAGAAACCGACAAGAGCTCTTCCCATCTGTATTTCATTGCATGCAGGAACCCTAGAGTGTATGTTTGCAGTAGAATAAAAAGATGAAGGAGGTCTGTTCTCTTCCATCCCCTTGCACCAGCCATGCACTCTGGAAGAAATATACCCTAACCTTCTGGGAAGGTGTGTGTGGTGGGGTCCTTGGTGAAGTTGATGCTGGTGTAGCCTCCAGCTCTTCCTTTCCCTGCAAGTTCTAGCATAGGCAAGGAAAAGAGAAGCACCCAGAAATGACTTTTCATGCCATATTATTATGGGGGAATATCATTAGTCAAGGCAAGTTATGGCCATTTTTCTGCTACACTCTCTCTTCTAAGCTTGGGAAAATCTTAAGCATATCAGAACTTGGTAGCAGATCTGTCTAAGAATCATTTATATCTGCTAGATCTACTTTACCATTGGGTGTAGTAAAATGAGTGATCCAACATCTACCTGCTTTTAGCAAGTGATGAGGAGACTGAACTACAAAGATCAAATTCTCACAGACACAGATGGAAAATCAGTGCCCAACCCAGTCACTGTTTCAGCCTTATTGTATGTGTACACAATGAGACAGTTGTTTGCACGGAAAGATGGTCTGCTGTAGGAAATTGTTTCAATACCTGAGTGCTGAATGTGGCATGCAACATATAACTTAGCCTTCTGTGTGAATCCTGCATTTGCTTTCTTAATTCAGTGTAGCACTTTAATATTTTTGTGGTCTTTCTTTTTTTAAGGTGGTGTTTTAATATTTGGTTTAAATGTGAAGCTGAAACCTGTGCTGAGGCTGAGACTTTTTCGCAAATGTTACACTACAGTGAATTTTTACATCAGAGCTATAAGGAATGAAAATAGAGATTTTTAGGAGAAGCCTGACAGACTGTTAATGAAAGCAGAGTTGGAGAGCAGCTATGGATTAGAAACACATCCGTATGGATATTTATTTCTGTAAAGTCCTAGAACAGCTTTGCACTGCATGTTCCCTCCCACCTCCAGGAAGCACTAAGGCTTGTGAAAAAGGAATTCTCACTATTTTAAAAACTGTTCAGACATGTCCTGGACCTTCTGTTAGGAAATCATACAGTCAAGTGCTTACTAATACAGAGTGACTAACCCTCTATTGAGCTAACAGTGACACAAGCTTTGTGTCAAAGCTTTCACTGTGCAAACATGACCTATCATTGTTATGAATTCTTGCAGTGAAATTTTCCCTATCACTGAGGTTACTTAATTATTTCTAACCATAATTATATAAGATTGTTTCCCTTTCTGATATGAATATTTCTTTTCAGAGCATAATTATTCCATGCACAGACTGACCTATATAGAGCTGAGTGTCAACAAAATGGATAATGCTTAAAGAAAGAATCAGGAGTGTAACAGAAGATATCTTGTTGTCTTGAGAGTGCCCTTCTCAGCAAAAACACTCATATCCAAAATGTTCCTTGGATTATAAAGCTGTAGTGGCTAATATGGTGTCAGATGTTCATTGAAGCATTCCAGTTTCAAAGTTTTGCTGTCTCATTTTCATGGATTTGGATTTGTCCTGTTTTTAACTGAACCCATGATATTTTGCAAGCCTGCAGGTCTGTCATTTTGAGAAGAACTTAACGTTTTGCAAATTCAGTTATCAAAATTCAAGTCTTCCCAAATTTCTATTGCTCACAAAAATAAAGATATGCACAGTTACAGAGATATTTATTACTATAAGATTTTTTTTTTCTATCTAGACTTTATCACCTCTTGATAAAACTACTGCTTTGTGGTGATAGAAGCATTAATTGAAATAGAGACTGAGACTCCTTTTTCAGTGTTGCAATATTTATCTTTTCATACCCAATGGTACAGGGGAATTCAAAGTCTTACTTGCACTATCAATACTGTTGTCATGGAACTCTGTACTCCTTGGGTTGATATTCTGCTCAGGGGAGCGATGCAAATGATGCCTGGAGTACTCCCATATTCACCAAGATGAGAAAAGTATATCAAAAATCCCATATATCACCAAGGGGTTTTAATCTTCGTCAGTGATCTCTGGCATGTCTCCATTCATGAAGGATCAGAACGTGATAACTTATAGTAAGGTACTTAATGTGATGTTCCAAGCCCATTGCTTCAGGGATGCATGTTTCAGTCTGTGCACAGTGCAAGGTGGGAAAATCACAGTGCTCAGGCCTGTTCTAAGGACAGACTCATTTCATGTTGAAAAATCACTGGAAAAAATGCAGAAATTATTCTGGGCACCCCAGGAAGGCACAAGTCTCATCTGCCAGGGATGACAGTAATGTCTTCTAACACAGAAGAGTTGACTTACTTTCCTGTTCAATGAATTTCTACTCTCCATGAAGTAGCAGAGCCTCAGCTGGAGTGGGAAGTGTGCTTTTCACACAGAATAGCTCACTGTTTGTTATAGTGAAACTTACTTATTTTTGAAATGAATTACATATACTTCTTAGGAATGAACATCTTAACTGCTTGCACTCCTCCTCATGTAAAGTTCTTTCCTCAGTGTCAATAGCACAGTGTGAGCTCAGTACAGGCTCAAACACCAGAACTCTAGGCTTCTTGTGGCAATACTGTAAATAGAAATAGACATTTTCAGTGTAATTTTAAAAATGTTATTCACATGACAGTACCTTTAGGACTATTCCATATCAGATGGCATGCTATAAAAAAAATCTTGGATCAATAAAAATAAAAGAATTAAAACCACTCTGGTTTGATTTTTTTTAACTTATTTCCACATTTTCTTCAATAAAATCTGAACATTTTGTAGCTTTTTCAGATCTACCACATAACTGCCAATCTGAGTGACTTTTGAGGGTTAAGGAAATAAATTAGGGAATCATAGAATGATCTGAGTTAAAAGGGACCTTAAGAATCATCTAGTTCTAACACTCCTGCCATGTACAAAGACACGTCTCACTAGACCAGGTTTCTCAGACCCCCATCCAACCATTTCCAAGGATGGAGCATCCAGAGCTTCTTTGGACAGCCTGCTCCAATGTCTCACCACCCTCACTGTAAAGGATTTTTTTTCCTAATAAATAACGTAAATCAAGTTTCTTTCAATTTGAATCCATCCTCCTTTGCCCTATCACCATAAGCTCTTGTAAAAAATCCATCATCTTCCTTGTAGGGTCCCTTTAGGCACTCAAAGGCTGCAGTTACATCACCCCAAAGCCCTGTTTTCCAGGCTGAACAAACCCAGTTCTCTCAGCCTTTCCTCATACAAGAAGGGCATAATTCTTCTGATCACCTTGGTGGCTTTCTCTGGACTCATTCCAACAGGTCCATGTCCTTCCTGTCCTGAGGACCCCAGAACTGGATGAAGCACTCCAGGTGGAATCTCATCAGAGTTGAGCAGAGGAACAGAATGCCTTCCCTTCCCCTGCTGGCCACACTGCTTCTGATACAACCCAGGACACAAATTGACTTTTTGGGCTGCAAACACACATTGTTGGCTCAAGTCCAGTATTTCATCCATCAGGACCCCCAAGACCTTTGCCTTACTGTAGAACATAGGATAAGATTTCTGAGGAAATCAAGAGACTTTTAACACAAGAAGGTGGATATTGTATATCAAGCTGTCTGAAAAATATAAACTGATATTTTTCAAACAGGTTTTTATGAAAAAGCCATGTTATTAGACCATTGTAATTGTTTATTCTTCTCATTTTAATTACTTTCTTGTGAGACTGAGACACTGATTGTCATCACTGCTGGAAGCTCCAGTTCTCTTACTGATTTGCAGTTTGACTCTGCTGACACATCTTTAGGTGTCCTTTGTGGATAAATAATTAGGTTAGTTAACAGTCTCAGTCAGCAGTGCTGTATTCTAACCAATTGTGAAATGCCAAATAAAAACCAGATCACTAATTCAAAGAGATTATAGTAACAAATATATCTATAATGCCTTCAAAAATTTGTTTTCCACTAAAGTAAAGTTTGGAAAAAAAATTTTGAGCAAAAGGGCAGATTTTTTTGTGTGAATATCAGCTGAGCATTCAGATTTTTAAGATACCTTTGAGTGTTATGAATAGAAGTCTATGTATGCTTGTGGTTAAAATGAGTAATTACTTAGGAATAGAATGTTGAAGAACTGCTGGGAGAGAGCTGACATGCCCTGAACTTGGACAGACTCTTCAGCTCCAAGGCACCATGAACAACTGTGACACTGTCAAAAATCCAGGGAAACTATTAGGCCCTTAACTTCACTTCTAAGGGTGAATTTTAAACAGATGATTGCTTCTCAAATATGACTACATTTCTCTTCTCTATTATTCTCCCATTTCCTTTAAAGTGAACTTCTGTCTCCACCAGCATAGGTAATATTTTGCAAAAACTTTCTCCACCCTACCTTCATACAAATGTTGGCCATTT
Source organism: Premnoplex brunnescens (assembly GCA_035040995.1). Classification (NCBI taxonomy): domain Eukaryota; kingdom Metazoa; phylum Chordata; class Aves; order Passeriformes; family Furnariidae; genus Premnoplex; species Premnoplex brunnescens. The sequence goes on from JAWWLT010000092.1 coordinate 54,865,059, forward strand.
TTTGTTTGGTTGGTTTTGGGTTTCTCATGCTGTGCACCCTGCTAAAACAGATGCAGGAGTTCTGTTGAGAGAGTTTCAAAACAGACTAAGTAAATTCTGCTCAAAAAAAGAATGAAAAACAAATACACCACATCTTCCATGACAAATCTTCATCTGTCAGAGTTGCCAAAATTGGCAGTTTCACTGTCTTGCTGCTATGTATGAAATGACAAAGAGTCCTTTTCTTCAATGAACTTGTTAATATGAGAGTCCAAACATAGAGTGCTCAACATACTTCGGAGGAAGCACAAAAGAAACTCTAGATTCACAAATGTAGCACTGCATGGTGCTCTGACACATACATCTGACAGGTCCAGTCCTGTATGAGCACACTGATTTTGCAGAAATAACTGTAAGCCCTGCTCTTGGTAGCACACAATTTCTCAGACATTATGGAGGTTAAAAATGGGGTGAAAGGACTTGCTAGTCCTATGGCTCTAGCATATGCAATTAATCCCATCAGTAAAGCTTGGTGTCAGACATTCTGCTGCTTAAGAACATATTTGTTGAGAACATGTTTGAGTTTTTTTCCAAAATGGTAATACTCTAACCAAAAAGGCTGTTAGTCTGCATTCTTCCTGTACAAAACAGTTTTTGGGAATTGTTCTGTACAGAAGAGGGTTCTGTATGAGACTCAGGTACAATCTACCTGGATTGACATGACATGCTGTGAAGTTACCCATACTGAGCAGAGTTCAGGATCTTGGTGTGAATTTGGCTTCTGCCAGAGCTAATCACTTATTACTGAGCAACACTGCAATACAATTATCTTTGTTAAGAATGCTGGATGGATGGAGGAAAGAGTAGAGGGAAAGAACATGAGTAACCATAGCTTCTCAGACAGCCATGTGTGGCTATACACTGCATGAGGCCCAAAATTAATGTGACGCTCCTGGTCAAATTCATGTCTGCTAAGACTGACTCGCTACCAGTACCAGGCAGGGTGCAGTCTTTAGGGATTATTTGGGATTTTTTGTTGGTTGGTATGAAAGATAAGTGGAAAAAAGCTTGGTTCCTTTTCCCAGTGAACTTGGACAGTGGTGTGGGGGAAGCTTCTCCTTTGGTAGAGACATCTCTTGCAGTTGGCTGTGTTAGCTTGCTCTTTGTCCCAGCAGTGTTGTGGGAGAGCATGTCCTCAAACTGTTAGCTTGTCCCTTTTCTGTCTGTCCGTTCAATTCTAAAGTCTTTATCATGTGGAGGCAGGAAACACAGCCAGTTTTGCTGGCTGGTGTTCAGCTCCCTACCATGTTCCATCAATGAATGAAGCAGAATGATGTGTTGAACAGATACCTTTGCCATCAGATCAATGGCTCTCATGCCGTGTTGCCATTCAGCAGAGAGTTAATTGCAGACTTTGACAAAAAGCGGGCTGTGGGCCATAGCATCTCAAATGACACAACAGTAAGGGAGGGCAAGTCCTGATTAAGCTGAATTAATCATTCACTGCATAGATTCAGGTCTCCAACTCACAATTTAAAAGCAAAAACTTCACCCCAGACCTGATTCTTACCTTCATTTGTTAGTGTCAAAAATGTGAAAAATTGTTTTTCAAATATACTTCTTAGACTCTTTCTCATACTTCTAGTCATCTGCAATTTGGAAAATTCATGCAAGTTAGCCTGACAGTAGTCACAGTGATGAATTTTGTGCTCATATTGTGATGAAATGTAGATCACACTTGTTTATGAGATTCATAGTTCCACATTTTGCTGTAAAATCATAAGTGATTAATTTGTTTTGTAAGACCTGATGTGCAAGCAAAAATAGCTTTTTCTGGCAAGAGTTACAACCTATACATGAATTATCAATGGGACTTCTTCCACTGTAAGTGCTGAATGAGTTTTCTTATTCTAGGGGGAGGTTTTACTATATCAGACTGAAGACCCACAGCTATTTCGTTGGGTTTAGTTGTACTGGTCTTTCTGAAAAAAAAAAAAAAAAAGTTTTTAAGTTACATAATTCAAACAATCAGATTAAGCATTTGGCTCAACAACTACATGACGGTAGATTTGTTGTTTTCAATGGCAGACTGGCCTCTTTGGGAGGTGTCCTCAAAGATGACCCAGAAAAAGACTTAAATATGTAACGATTGTTTCTCTCTGTCCTTGTTTCAGTCAGTCAATCTGTCACTGAGACACATCGTACATTCAATAGTACATGGAAGACAAATGATCTGAAGTGAAATGCATCTCTACCAGACAAAAGGATGCAGTCTCACAGGTATTAGGTTGTCATCAGCAATTCAGGGTCACTTTTGTGCTTACCCACACTGTCAGAGAAGTTATTTATTTACATATTTATTTAAGATTTTGCAGAGTTTCTGACATTTCTGACATCTACATGTGTCCAAATCCTATGCTCTCCACCCCTGCTCTTTTTTTTTCCTCAGCCTATCAGCCTAGAATTTATGAGGAATAAACAGTATTATTTTCAAGTATGTTGATGTAACTGTTATATTTGCAAGTACCACATGAAAAAATTTTCTCTTACAAGTGGAAATTTGGGAAATGAGATATTAGTTGCTTTTAATGCTTAGCAAAGCATAAATATTAAAAAAGCTTTATAACATTTATCTGAAGACATGACATAATAGTGAATACTTAGCTTGCCTGGGCCTCTATTTATTTATAACTAATTTATTTCTTTGTAAAGAAATAGAGTCTCTTCCAGTCTTCAGATGATCTTTTTGACTCTCTTCTGTACATTTTTCAGTACTTTGAAGTCTTACAAAATACAAAAAACACTGATGTACTCTAGTAATATGTTACAATTGTTCTAAGTAAGATAAAATTGTGTACATTCTATTTTCAGTTACTTTCCTGCTTAGGGTCTTCTGGCTTTTGTTTTAACTCCCACTATTTTTTGGTTTGGTTTGGGTTTTTTTGTTGTTGTTGTCAAAGGGTAGCGATAATAGCTAATTTGCCAATGCCCTTCATCTTCAAGCTGAGGTTTTATTGTTTTTTCACCAGGATCCCTACAAGCTTTTCATAATTACCTCTTCAAGATGCAGTCTCTAATTCTATGTATGTGTTCTGCATTCATTGTTCTTAAGAACTGTAAGAGATTTTACATGCAGCTACATATAATGTATTTTAATGAATAAGCTTAATTAGCCTTCAAGATTATACTTAGGAACTGTCTCACATAAAGGAACAGTTGAAGATGTTCTAAAATAAATCAATATAATGAACACTAATTACTTAAGGCAGATGGTATTCTCTATAGAGTTCTAAAAGAACTCACTTGTAAAATTGCTGAACTGCCAACTGTGATATTTGAATAATCTTACACTGAATGCTCTGTTACCAGGCAGTTGAAGATGGCTAATACACCACTAATTTTGAAAACATTTCAGGAGTGATCCAAGAAACTACAGACCATATTAAATAAACTGATAAAATTGATGCTAAAAAAAGAAATAAATTAACACATGTATAACTGTATTCAAGCTGAATTAAATGCTAATATTTTTGGTCTGTGTTTGGCCCAACCACCTGTGAGGAGTTGTGCTTCTCCTGCCAAGTTATGGGAAAACAGGCCAATAAAGATGGTGTCTGACCTTGAAGGAGGCATTTCTGTGTAAACTAAAATTAATTGGCTTCTCAGGATTGGCTGATGGCCCTTCAAGGGCACTTGAAGGAGAAAGAGAGGAGGAGGAGGATGAAGTAAACCCCCAAACTTAATTAATGAAGACCCTCTGAAATATCCTGCACAAGTGCAGAAAAACCCACACATGCACAGAGAAGTACCAATTACATAATGGTGGGGAGGTACCAGGGATCTCTGTCTGGACAGACCTGGCCACACTGGCTCAGATAGATGTCACTTCGGCAAATTAGATAAAAGACAGATAGCTCATGCCTCAGAACTTGCTCACTTCACGTGACAGGACGATGTCGCCTTTTGGCAGGGACACCTCAAACTAAGACACCCGCCTTCACCTGTGAGCCTGCTGGCCCTTAAGGATGCAGCCACAGCTCTGGGGAGTTTGAGCATTCTGGGGATCAGTAAGACAACTCCATGGGAAACACCTGGGCAATTTGGGTGTTTGCACATGGGGGCTTATTTCCCTTTCTCTCTGACCTTTTTTATTTCCTGTTTACTTGGCCACTTTTGGTAATAAAATGACTGTTTGGGTTAAGCTTTCAGTGGTGTTTCAGTTTCAGCTTCCACATCCCTTCAGACCCTCCCTGGAACAATAATTATGATATGATGGCAAATAACTGCCACTTTTTATGTTTGTTTGTTTGTTGTTGTTCTTTTTTAATGAAGGAGATCATAGTTAATAATTTTATCAGAATTCTTTGAAGAAATGATTAATTACATGGCTTTGTTGGCAAAAACTGTAAGATTTATCAGGATTTTTAATATGTTTTGGCATAGTTTCTCTCCAAAACCTTTTAAGGAAACCATAGTGTTATGGAAAGAGATCTTGTGGGTGTATGATATATTCAATTCAGGAATTAAAAGATAAAAAAAAAACCATATTTTTCTGTTGTGGCAGTTTAAGCCAAATCCAAGTCATAACACCAAAAACTGTGATAGTTTGATTCTGGCTGAACTCCTGCTGTCCAGCCAAACTTCTTCTCCTCCCCTTTCACTTTCCAGAGGGAAAGGAAAAAAAACCAGCTGAGCTAGGAACTTATGAATAGAGATAACAGTCAGGAGAGAAGCTTCAATTAATTACCACAGGCAAAGCAGACTCAAAATAGTGCTTAAATTTATTACTAACAAGCTAAGAACTAGAAATAAGAAATAAATCAGTTTAGAAACAGTTTTCCAACCACTCCCTTGGTCTTTCATGCCCTCCTTTCTTCCTCAAACCATGTGGGGGACAGGGAATGGAAGGTTTGTAGTCAGTTGTTGCTTCAGCCACTTGCAGATGTAAGTCCAAGACTTTTAAGCAGCAGTTCTTCCAAATCTGCTGTTTTCTGGGCTGCAAGGGGGCAGCTTGCTTCACCACAGTTGTCACCATGGTCACAGGGGAATCAAACTGAGTCCTTCCCCTGCTTTCCATGGGGTCCCTCCCACGAGAGAGATCTCTGCTCTCTCGTGGGTCATTCCATGGGGTGCAGTCTGTTATTGATAAGCTGGCTGTACCTGCGTCAGCGTGGGTTTCTCTCTCAATGGGCCCCAGCCACAAACTTCTTGCAGGACTCTGCTCCATCTTGGGGCCTCCCACGAGGTAACAGCCTCCTTCATGCATCCTCCTGCTTCAACAGGGAGGTCTTTGCACCCCGATGGCTTCCCATGGGCTTTGAAGGGACAGCTCGTTTCACCATGGTCACTCACCACGGTCATCTGGGAATCACAGCTTTGAGTCCTTTCACTGTTCCTGTGGGGTCCCTCATCCTCCTTCCCCTCCTGCACTGACCTTGCTGTCTGCATTGTTAATCCATGGCTGCAAATTTTAACTGTGCAACAACTTCTCAGTTCTTAAATATGTTTTTCACATAGGGGAAGACCAAAAGTAGGAAGTTTTTTCTTGGAGCTGGCTATCATTGGCTCCATAGGATAGGGGAAAACTAGCAGCATCTAACAGAAGCTACCTTATCAAAAAATCTAATCAGAGAAACCCACAACATCAGTAAAATGGCAAATTAAACTAGATGCTGAGAAATGAGATGTTGAGGAAAACAATATTGAGAACCTATATGCAACAAAAATCTTGGTGTGAAGCAAAGTCACTTATAAAAAAAATATTTTGAATACACTGTAGACTGTTCACTGAGGACTTCAGCCCAGTGTTCAATAGCAACCAAAAGCAAAGAAAAAATTCTACACAGGATATAAATATTCAAAAAGAACAAACAATATACGCTGTAGAAATCTATGATGCACACAATTCTTGAAAACTCCATATAGATCCTGTTACCTCCCACTCCCCTCAAAATAGTAAAAAGAAATAAAAAGAATGCAGAAAACAGCAGAAAAATAAGAAAAAAAATCATACCTATCCTGTCTATGAGTATTTGACCTGGGAACAAAACATTTAATGGAAGATATAGAGATGTTTATAAAATCATGACTGTCAACAAGATGGCAAAGAGAAAACTGTCAGATGGCACTTTCAAAACAAGAAAAGGAGACGATCTTCCACACAACATGCAGTTAATCTGTGAAGTTTTGTGCTGCAAGATGCTGAGAGTGTTGAAATATTCCATGCTTTCAGAAAACAGAGAAAACATGTAGAAAAGTCCATCAGAAGCTCTTAATCATGAGGATAAATACCTCTAAATCAACAACCCCTTAAACAGGAACTGGGGAGAACACTGTGTGAACTGTCACAGTACTCTTGTCAGATTTGATAGGCATTCACTGTAGGTCACTGCATGAAAAGAATGTGAGTCTAGGCAGACTTTGTCTAACCCAAGTCAGTCATTCTTAAATTACATTTTCAATTAAAGTTGTCTGTGTCTTTATGTATATTAAATACTCAGATCAAACACATATCTTTATCAAAGTGCTTTTTGGGTGTTGCAGTAAGGCATAGAGATCCCTCTTCAAGCAGTGTCTTTCTGAAAATATGAGGCAAATGTGTATATAAGAATGCTGTGTGCCCCAAGGAGTTCAGTTGCCTCTGTTCCTCACACAGCCCTAGAACACCTGCTGCACTGGTGCTTTTCTCCAGCTGAGATGCAGTGAATAGCCAGTGCACTTTCGTGAGCAGGAACAGTTCTACTTCTCTTACAGCCTGCTTTGACTGCTTCTGGCCTCAAGTAAGGTGATAGCTTAAACTATGTCATAGTAGCAGCATAGAAGGGGAAAAAAGCCAGGATAATGATGCACAGCTATCAGTAAAAAACATGGTTGTTAATGCCACTCAAATATTAACTTTTGACTAGCTCCTTTCATCAGCAGTAGGATGCCCTCAACATGAACACCGAAAAAATTAAAATCCTTGATTTATTATGTCAATTAAGTATTGCTGAATAATAATTGAAAGGAGTTGGATATATTTTAAGTTTATATGGTGTGCTGGTTTAAAAGTAAACCGGCAGGAGAAATGGACCCACCACAAGAGAAATTATAAGTCAGAGTTACAATTTAATGAAAGATATTACAATAAATACACTGACACAAAGAGAAACTGCTTTCAACTC
>JAWWLT010000092.1:54894393-54916897 GCA_035040995.1 Premnoplex brunnescens
AGCTGCTCTCTAGTAGGTCAGCCCCCAACCTGTGCTTGTTCTTGGGGTTATTCCTCCCCAGGTGCAACACCCCACACTTGCCCTTGTTGAACCTCGTCAGGTTTCACCCAGTTCTCTAGCCTTCCAAGGTCCTGCACAGCCTTCAGGTGTATCAGCCAATCCCCCCAGTTTTGTATCATCAGCAAATGAGGGCACATTCTGTTCCTTTGTTCGGGTCATTGATAAACAAGCTTAACAAGCATTGATAAACAAGCTGGACCCAGTATTTATCCCTGCGGGACACCACTGACTACAGGCCTCTAACTGGAATCTATTCTGCTCATCATGATCTTCTGAGCTGGGCCATTCACCTGGTTCTTGATCCACTTTGTTGTCCATATTTCCTGAGCTTACCTATGAGGATATTATGTGAGACAGTGTTAAAAACCTTGTTGAAGTTGAGGTAGACAATATCCATTGCTCTGCCTTCATTGACTCATCCTGTCATGCCATCCGAGAAGGCTACTAGTTTGGTCAAGCATGATTTCACTTTGGTGAATCCATGCTGATGACTCTCGATGACTTCCTTTTCTTCCACATGCTTGGTAATGACTTCCAGAATGATCTGTTCCATAACCTTTCCAGGGATGGAGGTAAGGTTGAGTGGCTGGTATTTTCCTGTGTCTTCCTTCTTGACCTTTTTGATGACAGAACTAACGCTTGTCTTTCTCTAGTCACTGGGTACCTTTCCTGTGCTCCATGATTTTTCAAAGATGATAGAGAATGGCTTAGCAATAACAGCTGCCAGCTTCCTCAGCATTTGCAGGTGCATTTTTTCCGTGTGTTTATGGCTGTTAAGTCTGCCTAGCTGATCTCTATCCCAACAGTCTAAAACCAAAGCAAAAGTCGTCCTTTTGTAAAGCCTTCTTCTCTTACCTCCAAGGTCTGGGATTCCTGAGGACAGACATCAGCAGTAAAGACTGAACCAAAGAAGGCATTCAGCAATTCCACTTTCTCTGTGTCTTCCATTACCAGGACACTCATCTCGTTCAGCAGCAGCCCAACATTTTCCCTTCACTGCTGATGTACTTGTAGAAGTTCTTCTTGTTGTCCTTGATATTTCCTGCCAGGCTCAATTTCAAGTGGGCCTTGGCCTTCCTTATCACATCCCTGCATACTCTGGTGATGTTTCTATAGTCCTACCACATGGCTGGTCCCTTTTACCACATTCCATAAATTTCTTCCTTCTATTTCAGATTTACTAGGAGATTTCTGCTTATCCATGCAGTTCTCCTGCCCTCTTTGGTTTCTTGCTCACTCGTCTTGAGCTTGGAGGAAAAGATGATTGAATGTTGACCAGCTTTCTTGGACTGCTTCTTTTTCTAGAGCCCTACCCAATAGGATTCCTCTAAGTAGGTCTTTGAAGAAGTCAGAGTTAGTTCTCTGGGAGTTCAGGGTTCTAGTCCTGCTTACTCCTTTCTTTTCTCCATGCATGATCCCGAGTTCCTTCTTGTGGTCACTGCAAGCAAGGCTGCCCCTAATCTTCACATCTTCAGTCCATGTTTCCTTGTTAGTGCAAGGTCCAGCAACACATCTTTTCCTATTTTTGACTCCTCCAAAACTTGCATCAAGTAGTTGCCTTCAATAGACTGAGTAATTTATTTTCAGTATTGTAATTTCTAGTGTATTTGTGGACATTTTTATTTCTAGATACATTTGAAATTTAGATTACCTGCAGTTTGCATTTTTCATTATAAGACTTGGCTCTGATGGCTACCTTCCAATTTTAAGTTCTTTCCAATTTTAAAAAATAAAAACCCTCTCATAGATGTTATGAGCCTTATAAATCTCTTACCATTATGGTGTTCTAAGTATGTACTCTATCTTTTTATTTGTGGGTCACATTTTCCTGCTGCACAGTGAACATATATTCTTTATTTACAGCTAGTGCTCCTTGAATCCTTGGATAGTCTGTCAGGAGATACTACCTATCAATTTTGAGAGTTTACTGAAATCTGCTTTTCTGCTTTTAGTACACTATCCCTCTTCTGATATTTCCATTTCTTAATTTCTCATTACACTCATGCAAATTACCTTCCATCTTTGAGTATTACTCATTTTTTCTTTATTTCTTAGTAATTTTCCTTCCTTTCATCCAATTATTTAGTAGGAAGTTTGTCTATGAGGGTATTTGAGTTGCTGGGTCTTAAACTGGTGTATCACTAGATTTACTAGATCTCCCACAGGTAACTAGAGCTAGAACCCTACATTGTCCTTCTTTTTTCACCCTTTTCTTTACTCTTCGACCTTTTCTTGATGCTGAGAGCAAGTATACATACTGAAAAATTATATTCTTGAATTTTCCTGTCTGTTCTTTGTGAACACTTTTTACCCCTATACCAGTACTTACATCAAAGTTTGTTCTACCACATTTTGTTGATGTTAATACTGTCATGACTTTGGCTATATGTTCATCTTCTCACTGTTTCTCTTTATTTCTATGCTTCTGACATATGTAGAAACATCAAAATCTGATACAATGAGTCTAATCCCTATTTCCCATATAGTTTTCTGTCTGCTTTCTCTTTTCATCTAGGAGCTAACTCTCTGACTATGCTGTTACTATATTCTGATTTCTAGTTGTCTTTTATTGCCTGTCTCTTTCAGATTTTAAACCTGTCCTTTGTAGGACTGAGAATCTGTACCTGGATGTTTTGACTCCTTACTTTGTGAGCTGGGCCCTATGTTTTGCTACAATTCTTTTTAATTTCTTTGTCAAAGAGGCTAATGTTTTCCAGTTGAATCCAATACAAAACTGCTTATTTTCAAAATGTATTTGTACCTGAATGACCTCTATTCTTGTGTTTATTATTCTAATAAACCTCCAGCACATGGAAGGCACTTCTGACCTGCTATGTGTTGCCTCTAGCATGTTATTAACATTCCCATAATAGGCACAGGTAGCAGTAAGAGAGCTGGATTGATTAGTGAGTGACACTACCTGCTCTCTAAAAGACAAAATCAGCAGACAGGTTGATTTACCACTTAACAGGGGACTTCTAGCCTGCTCCATCCAACCTTTGTTTCTCCTTTTCGAATTATGGCTGTAGCTTTCCAGATGCAGCTACATATTGATTGTCATGGATTACTACTGTTTCTTATAATAACACTAAATGGTTCTTGTATCCAATGACAAAAGGACTTGAGTAGGAAGCAAATAATTGCTTGCTGACTTGGTCAGACAGTATAATTTTATTCCCAGTTAACATTTTATTAATTCACTTACCTTTCCACTAGTTTGGTATAACTCTTTTGATACATTAAAAATGGACATAAATTTATTCTCTCAAAGTCCCTTTGTTTCACAAAATAACAAAAGATTGGAAGGTATTGTGCAGATTTTTTACTGGATATAAAACTATTTTGTTCTGAAAAATATACAATGGTTTAGCACTGTATAACTTTTTACACTTTTCCCAACATGGTACTCCCAGACTTCCCTTTTTTTCAGTAACCAAGATGTTTGTTTCCAGTATATGTGGTAAAAACCCTGAATATCTTTTTAAGAAACTTTGTTGATGTTGCAGAAGCATGATGTGATATTTTTAAAGGTTTGGTCAAACACTTGAAATAGAACTTGGTCACTCTTTAAATATTTATTTTCTGGAGAAACTGTTGTGCCTGAGGAATTCATAAACAAGGATACAAGTGAGTTTTACTGGTCTCCACAACTTTCAACATGAGATTTTAAGAAAATTTTAGACATGTTAAAGACTTCAGCTTCACACCAAACCATGAGGAAAAGGTGGCATTATTCCCACTTAGCAGTGCAGGAAATAGAAGAATGTGCGTGAGTTATTTAAAGGTATTAGGTGTCAATATATGTGATGCAGTGCTGAAATGCTCTCACAAAAAATCTGTCTCAGTGGACCTTGACGATTTAGCCAAGCACATGGAGGAAATCTGTGGCCTAGCCAGAAACCCAGAACCGCTACAGCCCAGGGCTCTAGTCAAAATTCTCATTCTAGAACTACTGGCACACTGTGCAGCTGCTGTAGCTAAGGAACCTCTGGTTTCTTCAATGTTTATGTCCAATGGAGCAAGCATTGAAAAGGAAGTTCAGCTCAAACAGCAGATTTTTACTGTAAACATGCCACAGCCATTTGTGCAAGTAACACCTTTTCTTTATTACTGACAGGATGAGAATCTTGTTTCTATCCAAGGTGTTTGTAAAGAAAATGGGTAAAACCTGTCTTCTATAAGGTGAGAACTAAAAAAGACATACAAATTCTCTTTGTTTTTTTAATTTCCTCTTAGAAAACTCTATGATTTTACTTCTCATGGGCCTGCAAATATGAAGGGATTCAAGCTCAATAACTGATTTAAACTTTTCTAAATCTATTCTTCAGAACAGAAAGAAAAATCAATCTACTCACACGTTTTCAGGGCAGGGATAAGAAGATAAAGTAACGAGCTGGGAACAACAATTTAAAAAATTTGAGAGAATTCTGTAAAACAATAATCACAATGTAATCTCACTTAAATATTTATCAGATCAACCTGGAAGCCAAACTATCTATCTTATGTAAAATACTGAAACAAATCCTCACATTTATCAAAGAATGACAGAATCTAAATATGTTGAGTAGGAAAGAACCCACAAGGATCATCAAATCCAAACCTTAATCCCTGCGCAAGACCATCCCCAAGAGCCACACCAGATGCCCAAAAGTATCATTCAAATGCTTCTTGAATTCTGACAGGCTTGGTGCTGGGACCACTTCCCTGGGGAGCCTGTTCCAGTGTCTGGGTGAAGGACCTCTTTCTAATAGTCAGTCTAAACTTCCTCTGACACAATTTCAGGCCATTCCTTTGGGTTCTGTCATTGGTCACCACAGAGAAGTGATCAGTGTCTGTGTGTCCCCCTCCCCTCACAAGGGAATTGTAACTCCAATGAGATCTCCCCTCAGTCTTCTCCAGGCTAGACAGATTAAGTGCCCTCAGCTGCTCTTCATACAGCTTCCCCTCAAGGCCCTTAGCCTTCTTTGTTGCCCTCCTTTGGACACTCTCTAATGGCTTCATGTCTTTCTTATATTGTGATGCCCAAAACTGCCCACAATATTCAAGGTGAGGCCACTCCAGTGCAGAGGAGAGCAGAACAATCCCCACCTTGGCCCAACTGGTGATGTTTTGCCTGATGCCCCTCAGGACATGGTTGGTCCTCCTGGCTGCCAGGGCACTGCTGACTCAGATTCAATTTGCCATGAACCAGGACCTCCAGGTCCCTTTCCATGGCACTGCTTTCCAGCATCTCATTCCCCAATCTGTCCCATCCCAGGTGCAAAATCCAGCACTTTCCTTGTTGGACTTCATATGGTTGGGTATTTCCAGCCCTCTCATTTGTCCAGGTCTCTCTGCAGACTCTCCCTGCCTTCAAGGGACTCAACAGCTCCTCCCAGTTTTGAATTGTCTGCAAACTTGTTTAGCATCCTTTAGAGTCCCATGTCCAAGTCATTTATGAAGATGTTAAAGAGCACAGGGCCCAGGATGGAGCCCTGTGGAACCCACTGGTGACAGGTCACCGGTCTGATGTCACCCCATTCACTATTACCCTCTGTGTTTTACCCATGAGCCAGTTGCTCACCCACCACATGATGTGTTTATGCAGCTCTGCTGGGCATTTTGTCCAGAAGGATCCTGTGAGACACAGTATTGAAAGCTCTACTGAAATCCAAAAATATTACATCAACTGGCTTCCCTTGATCAGCTGGGTGAGCTACCTTGTCATAGAAGGGAATCAGGTTTGATAAGCAGGACTTTCGTCTCATGAAGCTGTGCTTGCTGCAATCAATGGCTGTGTTGTCTTTCAGGTGTTTTTCAATGCTTCCTAGAACAATCTTCTCCATAACTTCGCCAGGCATCGAAATGGGACTAGGATGCCAGAAGTTTCTGAGGTCCTCTTTCTTGCCCTTCTTGAAAATTGGGACATTTTCCAGCTTCCAGTCAGCTTGGACCTCACCAGATTCCCAAGACTGCTCAAAAGTTATGAAGAGAAGTTTTGAAATAACATCAGCTAGCTCTTTAAGAATTTTGGGATGAATCCCATCAGACCTCATAGATTTGTAGGGATTCAGCTGAAGCAGCAGATTCTGCAAAATTTCAGGATCAACTGGGAGTTGATCATTCTCACAGTCTCATGGTCCTCCAGCTCAGGGCATTAAGACTCCCTTGGTCCATCATCCATGTTGAAGACAGAGGCAAAGAAAGTGTTAAACATCTCTGCCTTGTCTATGTCCCTGTTTGTGATATGACCATCCTCATCCTGTAATGGGCCCATGATATTTCTATACTGCATATTGACATTGATACTTTTGAAAAAATTCTTTTTATTGTCCCCCACATTTCTAGCTGGCTTCAGCACCATTTGGTGGTATGACTTTTCATCCTGTAGCAGCAAGCAACATCTCTGAATTCTTTCCATGTCATCTGAACTTGCTTCCACTGGTCATACACCTTCCTTTTCTGCCTTATTTCCAAGAGAAGATCCCTGCTCAGCTAAGCCAGCCTTCTGCTTCACCCACTTGACTTCTGATGTTTGGGAATTGCTACTCCTGCACCTGTAGGAGGTGATTGAAAAGTGATCAGCACTGCTGGATCTCATCACCTGCAAAAACATTTGCTTATGATGATACCCAATATCAAAAGAAAAAAAAAATTATCAAAATGTAGTTTCTTCTTATGACATTATGCTCTGCACCTCATTGATTCAACACAGTAAAGTTTAGGCAGGACTGTCTATGCTTGGTTCTGGTGATCAAGTGTTCAGTTCCTAAGTTTCTGCTGAAAAGCAGGTTTATAACCACAGTTTGCTAGCTGGAGCTAGCTAGTCTACACCAAAATCCTGATGAAAGGCTATGGTTCTTGCTATCTTTTGTGGATGCAAATTCTTCCAGCTAAACACTCCCAAATCATGGACCCTCTCTATTAGGTGTCACGTGTAAGAAGGCTGACATTTTGGGGGCATACTGATGTTTGGGATTATTCTACTCAACTGCCCAGTGTCTGGAGTACTCTGATGGATATAAAAGGCTGAACTTTGAATCTTTAGCCTGACTGAGAAATGGCAAAGACTTAAATCTAGGTTTCAACATGCAATATTCTGCAGGTTGTTGTCTATTTTTGAGAAGATCTTTCTTAATGTTCCCTTTGGAGATATTCTGCTTTATAAATAATTAAATATTCAGTGAAGCAGAGACTGGAATCTCTTGTTCCCACCTCAGTGCCCTAATCACTGAGCCTGAAAGTCCTTGTCTCATTCTCTTTGGCTCAATGAATGTTTAATTATTATCCCAAGCAGAGGAATGTCAAGAGATTAATGCTTTTCTATGATACCAAATAGTCTGGTGGATGGGACACACTCCTGGTATGTTTCTTATTTCTGTTCCACTCAGTGTCATGGAAAAAAAACTTCTGGCCTGCCAAAGGATTACCTGGAGGTGGAGTAGGTCCCTTCATGTCTTTATTTTGCTTAAGCTAGAACATTTGGCTCATGGAGGTAAAATGAAGCACATCTATAAATGTTTTCTGTAGAGGTCTCAACAGACATTTTAACTAGTAATGTAAAAGTCTAATGGAGGTTATTCAGTTTCAGATTATAGGATATTTGGTATAAATAGATAAGAACACTTAAAACATAAAGCATGGAAAAAAAAATCCTAATAAGACAGGAAAAATAGATGAAGTTCAAGGCTGATACTGCAGAAAGGTGATGGGAATGACAGTTGGGAAATTAATCTGTTTATGATAAAAGATGATGTTGAAAATCAGTAGCTTTGAAAGGCATAGGCAAATAATGAGGGAGAGCAAGACAAATAATGAGAGAGAGCAAGATAAATGGGAATATTTGAGATTACAGCAGTGTCTCAGGTTGCATTTAACCCTTGTGTATTGTTTCCATAATTTTACCAGTGATTTGGTTGCTGTTGTTTATTTGGGGTTTTGGTTTTGGTTTTACAAGGCAATGTACTCAGTTTCTATCTTCAAATGTAGAATGAATAGCTGGCACTATCCTGGAATAGTGATGTCTAGACATTTTATAACATTGTCAGACTCTGTGTATAGCAGTATTTCTACCTGAGAGCGAATTACAGTACAAACCTGTCATTAACTGTCATTATGCTGATGGAAATAGAAGCTGTTAATGAATTAGATCTCCTGTTAATGTAATCCAAATAAAGATCTGGAAAGGAAAAATGCCTCTTGAATGTATTGAAAATAGGTAAGGAAAACTAGAAAAAATGAAAAATATTAAGAATGTTTTTTAAGCAATATGTTCAACTTTTATAACCTGACAAACTGTTGTCATACTTAATTCAGAGTAGCTGACATATATAAATTGCCAACTTTTTTGAATATGCACTTGTCCAAATGATTTTACTATGCTTGGTCCTGATTTTATTATTGAAATATCCTTTGGTATTCTATTACTTCAGTTCTCATTTATTTTTAGCTACTTGTAGCTAACTCTTTTTAGATTTTGCTTATTTCTAGTCACCTAGGCAATAATGTACATTGACTAAATCTCTGCCTGTGCCTGAGATCTGATGTTACCAGAAAAGTATTTAGTTGAGAGTGATAACATTGAAGAAAAAACACATGAAAAATGCTTGCATTGGCATTTAGATATCCACCCAGTCCCATTCTTTTCTATTCTCCCTGAGGTAGAGGAGCTCAGTGATGGTGATGGTGAGTGTAAAGGCAGCCACCTCTTTGGATTTGAAGGCAGAGTGATGTTAACAATACATTGCTGGGAACAAAAGCTCTCAGTACTTCTCAAAAATTTACATTTGGAAACGATGTGCCAGCTGTATTATGGGGAGTTAGATAGGTCTCATGAGGAGCAAATTTTGTTGGGTTATGTCATTTAAGGCTGTGAAAAACCCAGCTAACCAGAACTGCAGGCATGTATTTCTGTCTTCTTACCATAGGTGAAGAGGACTGCACAAAGTCCACTCTACTTAAATTGTTGTTCTGTCCTGTAGTTTTTCTCCCAGAGGGATTGTGCACAAGTGTTGCAGAGCCTGGATGGCTCCTGCCACCACAGAAATTAATACCAAAAAGAATCTGTCATTCTTCTCTACAACATGTCCTTAAAGGAATGAGAAAACCAATAAAAGTAGGTATTAACATTAATTGGAACTGAAAACTAGTAAAGCAAGATATACTGCACTTGGAGATGACAAGATGAAAGCTTTTTTGCCCGAGATAAATTTGTTTTCCTGGTGCCTGTGGTTTATTTTAGGTTATGTTATCCCTCTCAAAGGTGAGGTAGGAACTAAGAAGTCAAAACACAGGGAAACTGTGGGAAAAAAAAAAAAAAGTACTTGAATTGTACTTAGTTTTAAGGTTTCTGTTCTTAAACAGAAATTCTAAGAAGCATGCAGTATTTCAATGACAATAGGGATAAATTGATGTATTAGTGCACAAAGAAAAGCAATGTAGAGGAGACAAATAATTCAAAGCCAAAATGTTAACTGTCTTACATTATGGACTTTGATAATGAAAACTGTTTGCTAAAAGTTGGCTATGTGTATTAAATCTCTTACTATGTATCCTCCAGGATATTGTCAACAACTGAAAGATAGAAGTAGTCAACTGTTGTTACTGTAAGTACAGACACACTCAGATTAATCACAAATCTGCACTAATTATTCAGAAACTATAATGGAGGTAGAGGTATAGAACAACATAGTACCTGTGGTAACTATTTTCATCCTATCTTCCTTTCAAAACCAGTTAAACTGCACTCATAAATATGCAATATTACATTTTCCAAGTTAATCAGCGCCTGCTGCTTCATGGAATCTATGAACTATAGAGTCAAAAATAACTTCCTTGTCTACTTGATGTGACTGATCATACCAATCAGAACTAGTTAAACTTCTCTGTGCAGTAAGCTTTCAAATTTAAGTCCATTTAGCAATCACCAGCCATAGTTTGTAACTCTAGAAAATGGTTTTGTGTAAGCTTCCTTAGTATTAAGAACTAAATGTAGTTTTCCAGCAAGTTCTACCTTTTACAAAGTAGGATAGAGGATATCAAACTAAACATATAGAAATGCTTTGCTTCTAATATCTGGCTTTTTGCATAGGTGGATTAGTTAGTTGAAATTTAGAAGCAGATTTTAACAGAAAGTGTTTTCTTTAACACTTTCAGTTAGAGATCTGCTCACTGTTGAGTTTAAACTTGTCTGTGGTGAAAAATATCAACTTGGATGAATCACTTTTTCCCATCCAATACTAAATAAAATATATAGTATTAAAATACTTGAATTGCCTTAGGGTTTAACTCTTCTGCTTACTGAAGTTTTCCAAATTAAAATCTAGTATATTCTATCTTATTTTATGGCATAAAATACACTGGATTTCTCGGTATTTTAGCTAGTACACAAGTCCTGACAATTAGAAATAGTGTTTTTTTGACATCATAACGTTTCATTTATCTACACTTATATCTCACTGAATTTGTGAACTTATTTACATAGATATCTCCTAACAGTAAAGTCAAAGTAGAAAAGACTGGATATCCTGAGCCTAAGGTTTTGAAATCAATCTTTCTTCCTTATTTTATGGCCACTGCCTAATAGACCTTACAAGTTAAATTGATGCTAGAGTAAGTTATTAGTAAGACAACATTGTATTTTAATGTTTTTATGATAAAGTGAACATCCATTTCAGGATTTCTATGAAAATTTTTCCTGGTCCATTTCCCAGGCAGCCCTACTGACTATTAAATATGAATAACAATAATAGTACAGCAGTTGAGCCTTTGACCATAAGAAAGAGTCCTGGAAGGATATTCCTGGAAATGGAGTCTTTGTCCAGCAAGACCAGCTTCAATTCTTCTTTTGAATAGATGATAGGTCACAAACCACCTACTTTCCAAAGACTTCATAATAAAGATGCTGCTCAAAATTTCTGTCATGTATTTGTGTATCCAGTGCATATCTGCTGTACTACTGCTGAGAAATGGCCTGACCTTGAACCTTCAGAGTGGAAAAAAGCGAGCTGTTAACTTTAGACGTGTGCTTTACATTCCTGGGTAGGAGCAGTGTCTGTGGCTCTGGGCACTGTTTATCAAAATTTCTCTGTGAAAGCAGAGCTAAGGGGATTTCCTTCATCTTAAAGATGTTGGTCCTTTGATGAATGCTGCTATATCAACAGTGTGAACAGCTGCTAATCCTGAAGGGTCAGACAAAGAGGAAATTCTTTTTTTACTTCAATTTTCAGTTTACATCTAATTGCCAAGGTCTTTAAAACACCTGGAATGAAACTACCTGCAGCCCGCCAGCAAAGATATCCTTCCCTTTTCTTTGGTTTGTCTAAAAACTAGATCAAATGCACATTGGGAATGTGGTACTTCATTTCAACATGCCTTTTTTAAAGAAAAAGTCTGCAGCTGCCAAGGATCTATTTCCTGTTGTGACTTTGTTCTTATCACAGATTATGGGAGGTCTGACTCAAAAGCATAGGATTTTGCTTTAGATTGTGAAAGTTACTGCCATCAGGCTGCCTGTTTAGTCCTGTGTGATCTGAATAATATGTGACAGTTTAGTGTTATGATGGGCTGGGCAGGGGTCACTGCTTTCTCAAAGCACACTTATGTGCAAAAGCCCAGCATTATGGACCTTGTTGCTTCAGCATTGTTCATAGCTGCAGACTCACATGAAGGTTAGAGGGGAATGAATAGAGAAGTTCCCCAGGCTCCATGAAGAAGCTCCTTGGAACTTTTTAGTCAAACTGAAATCAAATCACTGTTGCTAAGTAATAAAAAACTTACACAGATCTAAGCAGTAGTAAAAGATATAATTTTTTTCCATGGAAGAGTGTTTTGGAGCTTATATGCAAACATGTTAAAGAACTAAAAACACTCTGAAACTTCAGTCAAGTGTTAAACTCCTAAATAATTCCCTTAATTTCTCTATCATATTCCTTTGCCATTCTTCTTCGTTTGTTGCTTCTGCAGTGTTGCTTGAAGTCTATCATCTTTCATACAATTCAAGTTCCCATGCCAGAATCTTATGTGCAGTCCTTGGAAAAAAATTTGCTCAATCAAACTGAACTTTACTCCTTCCATCTTCCTGCACATCATCAGAAAAATTAAAGAAAATGGGCATTACAGAAGACTGCCACTATCAATTCATTGTTTTATTCAGGGATTGATGAACAGGGATTTTGTTTAGGGTCTTTAACTTCTCCTTCTAATTGTAGATGAGTGTATTTATTATAAATTTTTCCTTATTTTATGTCATTTGCATGGCACAAAATGCAGCAAAAAAGCAATACTAAACATGCAGGTTTCCAAATCAAATATAAACATGCTTTATTTTTTCTGATATAAAAGAAATAAATGATTAAAAAGACATATTAAATATATATATATATTGCTTTCCATACATGAGTGGTGTTTTTCTAGTGTTTAAAACCTTAGATGCATATGTCATTTGTAGCTGAACTTACCTAAGGGTATCAATTTTAAGATCTTGATGTCAGGTATAGCTGTAAAACACAGCCTATTCTAGCATTCTTGTCATTGCTTATCTGAGCAATCTGGATATTGTATGCTGACTATTGTGAGGCCATGAACAGTACAGACTAGGATCATAGGTTGAGCACTGTAATTTTTTATAGATTTCCTATGCTAATATCAGCAGGGTTAATGAAAGGTGTGGAAAGGTGTATGCACAGTTGTGCATTCATATGTATATGTGTAATTAAGATAATAAATTTTATTTAAAAATCAATGATTTATATATATATATATATATATATATAAAGCTGTACCTGGAAGTGCCCCACTGATTCAGTGTAATAGGATCATTACCTGAACAAGAATTTCCTTAGTTTTATTTACATATAAATAGTTTATGTATGTCAGTCATGTTCTGCCATGTGTTTGGAGTATGAAATCAAACTGTATTTTCCTGCCTAATAACTATGATCGGTTAAGTTCATCCTGGACATATGTAGTTCGTTGGGCAACCTATTTTTCAGTTTTTAAGCCCTCTTTAAGATCTGAAATATTTCCTAAAGATTGTTAGGTTTATTGCCATACAGTGGAAACATTCATCAATAGATCAAAATAATGTTAAGACTAATGTGATGTTTGAAGGGCAAATTCTTTGTTAAACTCTTTGTTTCAAATCCCAGTGACTGATTGGATTTAAGATTTTTTTCTCCAAAAGCTCATTCATGATGTAACATAGATAAAAATACTACAACCAGATAAAAGCTGGTCTTTGCACTGTTTGTCTTTGCTTAACTAAAAGTAGTTTTAGAATACAGTAAGGTAAGCTGGCAAATGTTTCTGCTTGGATGCTCTTTTTAATCAATTGTATGAATTCCACCTGATTCGAAATCTACTCAAATAAGAAAAACTAATTCATAACAGCTATAAATCCACACAACCAGAACTATGAGATTAGTATAAATAGTTTTCCACGTGTAGAAATATAGAGAAGAGAGCATATTGGCCTTTTGTGGCCAATTTGTACAAGCAGGAAGGCAGAACACTGAAAACCAAAGTATTCATGCACAATGTTGTTTTCCTGCTCATGTGAAATGATTGTTCCCTATGTATGTGGTACACACACATAGAATATATACTACTATATGTATTCCTGTGTGAGAGAGCTAGATCTCTTAATCTCAAAGGGACAAATAATTTTATTAAAGACTATAATAAATAAAGGACCTTAGGGTTTTGGAAACCTCATTATGAAATTAAAAATAAGTAGTAAATTTTGGAAAGAGGCACATATATTTGAAGTTCTGTCTTAGGAAAATTCAATATTCTGAAACTTCTCAGAAATGTTTTGCAGTTTTTTCAATAGAATAGTTAGATGACCTCTGAGTTTTTTCCTCACATATTGATAAAGAATAGCCAGGAAATATTACAAAAATGAGGTTTCAGATCTGTACTGCCTACATATACCAGCCTATTTAGCATAGTGGGATTTAATTTCAAGTAGGAGCTAGTAAGAAGATTATTTTGTCAATAGTGCTATCATAGATGCATAATAAAAGCTTCTGCTGGATAAAGGGGACAAAAATTAGATCTGATCAGCTTATTTATCTCTGGCACTTGTTTTGAGATGACCAGGCATTAAAACTCTATGGGTGAAAGTGGGTGAACAAAACCTTTAGATTTTACTGCTGTGGTGATGCTACACTACTGCCTTTGTTTCACAGCTTTGATTTTTCTGCATATCCTTATTTAATATTTTCACGGGCCTATGCTGAGAGAGGTGGCCTCAGTCAGAGATTAAGGTCACTAAGACACTAATTGCATGGAAATTGCATTAATAGGCAGTTAGATGAAGCTGGAGATTCTCCCCTCAATCCCCTGGACAATGTCTTTTTTGAAAAGGAGAGATTCGGGTTTTGCTGGATACTGGAGGACTAACCAGTTATAAAATGCAATCTCAGAAAACCCTTCTTTTGTACTTATTTTTCTCTAATCTTGTTTAGAAGAAACAAAAATTACTCTTGTAAAGTTGTGGGTGAATATAAACTCATACAGGTATCTTACTTTCTATGTTTGTTAAGAGTTTTAGATCACAAATTTATTGCTTACTGTTTGGATAAACAGTAAACACATACTTCAGTGAAAAAACATCCTTTGTAAAAAGGAACATAGGTTCAGTCCTATAAGAGAATCTTAAATTTCATGTTGTTTACATAATTACTCCAAATATTCAAGCTGTATGTTTCAAAGTTAATGTGAATTAGTGTATATAGTTAAAACTGGCATCTGTTTGGTTTAGGCTTCCTAAAACATGCTATACTGTAACACTGAGGCAGGTCATGACATATATTACTTCTACTGATGATCCTACAGCAAATGAAATTTTATTTGTGTGACCTTACCATTCACTGGTAGTGTTCATCCACTTTGCTTTACTTGCTAGGTTACTTCATTTGTTAACCAAGATTTTCATTTTATGAGAATACATATGTTCTAGTCATTTGACACAAAATCACATTTTGTTGTAAGTTTTTTGCTTCTAGATCAGAAGGCAATTGGCTTGAAGAGAAATCAAGTAATTATTAAAAATATCACTGAAGCTGTTCGTATGTTCAAAGGGAAAGTTAATGATGCCTGATTACTATTTTATGAAAATATTATTCAGCATGTTAAGTGGAGAAAATCTGCTCAGGAAACATGCATATAGCTGTTGTATCATAAGTAGTTTTTAACATTTTGGGGATGTAATTTTTGGGTTTTGCGTGACTGCTAACTCCAAAACATACTCTTGACACAATCCTGGCTTTAGAATTATAGTCACCTTGGGGTTAAGACATTATATCTCTCCATCCCAAGTAGCTTCATGCTTGTGGCATCTAGGAATGTACATTAGGGTAACACTTTAGGGAATCACACACCTTAGCTGTCTTAATTATTTTTTACTGATGTTGAGGTCTTCATAGTTCATTAACAAAAGTGACATTGTATGATCTTCTCAGTCTTAATTCATTCTTTTGTATTACTGAAAGATTAAGTAATTGACTGCATAAATGAAGTCCAAGACAAGGCCTGTATGAGGCTGATGTACCTCGTGTTGCATGGCTAAGCTATGAGGCTAAGGTCACTAGCATTTTAGATTGCTAATGCCACATCTGCTGCAATTAGGTTGAATTTCTCTGTGTTGTGACCACCACTTTACCTACATAGTTGGCCAAACTGGAAACTTCTACAGTATAAAACAAATTACTTCTAAAGATTAAAAATAGCTTCTCAAGCACAGGTTTAAGACATGGCCAGCACAGAAGAGGTCCTGCACTCCCTGATGTGTGTGTTAAGTCGGTTTCTATTTTTTTTTTTTCTGTATTTCTATATTTTATTAACTATTGCAAAAGTCAGCACAGACTGCATTATTGCATCTGAGCACTGTTCAAAACCAAAAACTATGTACACCTGCCTGAGTGGCATGTGCCCCAGTGGGGAATTAATGTGGACTTCTGTGACTGCAGTTATGAAAATGAAACAACCATGGCACTACCAGTGCAAAGCTCCATGGGCTTGGTCTTCCACCTGAGTTTGTCTCTTTTTAAGAGCAATTTATGTTAAAGTGCATGACACCATCATTCAGCATGGGAACATGGTTCAGCCATTACACATAGTGCAAGTACCAAAACGTTCATCAGGGTAAATGCTGAACTGTGTCAAGGGTGAGTAGTGCCTTGTGCCAGGCACATTTCTTCAGAGCAACTCTGACTTTAATATTTCACAGGAAAATCAACAATTGATGTCCACCAGATCTTGTTGCAATTCACGTCCTGATATTCTGTCTGCTATGTACTGCATCAAAACTTTTTATTCTGACTCCTGTATATAACAGAGGAATCCTGACTGTCTGGTTTTACTCTCTGTTAAGGAACAGTGTTTTCTGTTTTCCTTTTCTGAAATATTTTGAGTTCTTTAGTTCCTCATTCAGTTGTCTGCTTTTATTTTGTTTTCTGTGTGTGCTTGTTTGTTTGTCTGGGGGGAAGGATGTGTGGTTTTGCTGTTTCTTTTTTTTTTTCCTTTCCGCTAAGAATTCAAGCTGTAAAGATAAAGCTGAGAGGCTGGTTCTAGCTCAAGGACTCCACTGGAGGAGTCAAATGCTCTGTATTTGTAAAATTGTACTGTTTTCAGGTTTGGTCAGCAGACCTTCTTGTGTCATGGAATGCCAGCAAGCAAAACCAGGGCTCATCACAAAATTATAGTGGCAGGTCCTGTGGGTGAAACCTGTGGTTTTGCACATAGTCATCAATAATGGCAGTTGTGATCACAATGTACAACTCCTTGGAATTAGTGTTTTGAAAACAGCGTGGAGGCACATTTCTGAGGAAAGATGTGAATGACAGTCGAAATTTCCATTAAAGACTCCTCCCAAAAGGTGGTTGCAACTCTGGGAGAAACAAATATCTGATTCTAACCCTTCTGCAATGGAGCCAGTATCTATAAGCAAGGCTTGAGGGTAATGGGAGGTGCAGCTGACCCACAAAGGGCTACATATATAGTGCAACTTATTGTTCCTTATTCTTACATTCTTACATTTCTTTCCTAATTGCTGCTAGCTGTAATAAATTCTTATTTACAAGGGAGTCCTGTTCCTTCTTTATTTTCCATAGAAATTTTACATTGCCTCCATTTTTCTGCATCCTTAACAGAAGCCTTTCAAGAAAACAAGTGTTACTTTTTTTCATTTTTTGGCTTATACAATCCAGAGTCAGGAGTCTGTCAGGAGTCTGAACACAGTTTTAAAAGTTTGTAAAGTTTTAGTTGTTCTCTGTCCTTAAATTCGCTTTTTCTTTTTTTTTCTTAAGGATATATAGTCACCAGAAAGTACTCCAAAGAGAAGTAAATTAACAGTCATATCTGGATATTATTTACAGTATTCAATCATTCTATCAGTTTCTTCTATTTTTTTGTGTTTTTCTTCTTTAATCTCCCACTTTTCCTTACTAAGCATGGGGCACTGCTGGGTGAATGTACTGAAGAAATGACAGGAAAAGGCTATTTGGATTTTCCAGAGTGTGTTCGTGAGATCTTCAGGTCTGTATTGGCTATTGCCTTAACTGCTTCTTGCCCTGAATGCAAACTGTTCATCCACAGCTATTGAATGAGTGCAAAATGCACCTCTTGCATGTACATATTATCACTAATTTGTGAACATGACTTTATTCTGTTAGCAGATGTGCCTTTGATATAGGAAGTTGCTCCCAGGATATTGGGTGACATGGATAGAACATGTGATGGGACCGCTCCACATGGTGTTCCTGTGTCCACTAACAGCTCCAAAATATTGAAAGACTGGAATGCTTGTTATAGAAATTTGCATGCCCCTGCTTGATATTTTATAGCTGTGTCCTGTTCAGGGATAATAGTCAGGACTAGCTAGTAGATTTATCCTACAACACTGGAAATGAGGTCACTGGCTTTTTACTTTTTTCTTTTTTCTTTTTTCTTTTTTTTTTTTTTTTAACTGCTCTCAGCATGGGAGAGTAACAATTGAAAAGATGTTATGCAAATACATTAGAAGTAAATACTGTGCAAGTTAAAGTGAGCACAATGTGTGGGTCTAGAATGCAAAATTGATTTCTCTGGAAGTTATTTTCAACCCTATTTTAAAGTCAAGTTGAATGACACATTTTTGGAATAAGCACTGCATCTTGCCTGCTCTGTTATTAGTTATGTAAGTTTCTCTACTTTGGAAAGACAGTAATATGCTTGTCTACTTGGACAGATACATGCTACCACTGTCACTTGCTCAACTCCCACTTAGTGCATGACTTGGGCAGCATTTGTGATGCATGGTTCTTTGGTCTCAGGCAAATATGCAACTTATCCCCTTCTATTCTTCCTCAGATTCTGGGCTCATTGACTATTTACACAGACTTCCAAATTTTCATGTAAATTCAATACTCGCTGTGGAAAATCACAACTGAGTCACCCTGAATATATTTGTACTTGGGTACAAATGTTTTTGAAAGCATTCAGCAGACTAATAGGCTAAAATTTTGCACTGATATCATAGCTACCCTTGTCTTGGAAGTGCAGAGAAGCAGGAATGTCTTTCTGAGAAATTGAGCATGAATTATTTTCCAGGTATTCTTTATAGCTAACCACTCCCCATTTCCCCCCCAAAAAACAACAACAACAAAAACAAACCAATCAACCAAACAAAAAAGATAAAACAAACAAACAAAAAATGAAACACCAACCCCACAGAGGAAAATAGTAAGAACAATAAATAAGAAGTTTTTAAACAATTTTAATCAATTTTAAAACCAAATTTATAAGAACTGTCCTGGAGAAATTCTTATTTTGGTACTGTGAGGTTCACTCATTTTTTGTGTAGTCAATCTGTAAGCAAACTAATTTGCTGATACCTTTATCTATCTGCCCAGAGGAAGCTCTGATCTAGTGAAATTACACTCTGATTTTCTAATTGTCCCACAAAATCTTACTTGTATGATGTGACTGTGAAATAAGAACTGCTTCAAGTACTTAAGGTGTACAAATAAAATTCTTAGGTAAGGCTTTGATCTCCTTTGTCTGTAAAGCAAAGACAGTCACTGTAAGGAGACTGGAGTCTGAGCTGGACCCGGCTGAATTGCCACTCTTGAAGAGTAATATCACATTTTCTAATCTCATCTTCTGTATCTCAAAAAAGAAAAAAAAAAAAAAAAATGTTGCTATCTACCTCTACTCAACAGGCTTCTGTTAAAGATGCATAAAAATACATTAAAGAAGGAACAAGATTCACATGTAAACAAGACTTTGTTACAGATAATGAAAAATAGCTCTAAGCTGCACTATGCATGTAGCCCTTTGTGGGTTAACTATACATCCCATCAGTTCCCTTACCCTAAGGCCAATATCTATGGGTGCTTCCTCTTCCTGAGACTTCTGTGAGACATGTGCATGTGTGGTTGTTCACAGACCACTCTGCCTGTTTTCTCCATCTCTTGTCTTCTATTGCAAACAGTGAAACAGGATTTTCCTTTCCATGGTAGAATACCATTTGTCTTTGCATCTAAAGACCTGCTTGGCACATAAACAGGCTCAAATGTGTATGTAATTAAGACACTGTGCCATCACTGTGAAATAAAGTTATCACTTTATGGTTTACAGCTTGTCTACTTGGTTCTTTGCTCCTTTACCCAATAAAAATCTATTCCTTTACAGCACTTTACAGATAAGGTTTTCTGAAATAATGGGACTAACTGCATTTGTAACTCTATGTATGGCAGTATAAAGTGTGTTTTATGTTTTGGAACAGTCTTGTTACGCTAGAGGAGAACAAGGAGTCTAAGAAGATGGTTATTCAAATATCAGTGAAAATTGACACTGGAGAAATTACTGTTGTTAGAAACAGGCCTGTAAATCCTAAAATCTTTAAAACAGCCTATGTGACTTATGATTTCTGGTTCCACTGAATTTTAACTGGATTCAGATGCCATACTCACTTGAACATCTGTGAAAATCACAGTTTAAAATACTCAAAATTTGAAATTAATGAATCTGGGACTTCTTAGTTTTACCTTCTACATCTCCTTACATATCTTCTGCTACTTCTCTGTCTCTATATGTTGTACACCAGGTCCTTGATTTCATATATTGAAAGTTATGTTTTTGCATCTGCACTCAGTTACCAGTGTTGTAGGACACAAGTTAGTCTACCTGTGTAGACGGTAACCAAGAGAGTTTGAATTTTAAATGTGTAGAACTGTCATGCATGCACAGTGTCCTTCAATCAAAAGTTGCTTTGTAAATGACCTAGGAACAAGGCAGGCAGTGGAGCTGAGTTTGGTTTTCTAAGGATGCCAGACATGGTGTAAGACAGCATGGTCCTGTTCACAGGGCAAAGCTGTGCCTGAATAGGCAAGACATCTGTAAATTCTCTGTGTTGCCAGCACCTGCCTTGTGTTCCAGTAGATCATGCACTGTACCATATGCTATGATTCAAGAGCAGTTTTACTGGCTTCAAGTTTCATTCAATAGAGGAATATAAAACAATTCTGATGCTTTGAATCTGAAATGTTTGTGGACTGAAAGTCTGCCCTTAGTTGATTGCAATACAGTTCTGTGCAGAGGTGACACTTTGAAACTGGTACAAGAGAGCTCAAAGCAGCCCTGATGAAAGGCAAATATATTCTCATGGACAGCTGGAAGACAATACATATTGAAACAAACTGAAAACTGAATCAATGCCTTGGTCTAAAGAATCACAAGAGAGACATGGGGAGAAGGTGAAATAACAGACACATTTTCTTGTGGAGAAAATGGAACATAACTGAAGTAACTCATTTAAGGTAATTTTGGAGTCATCTACTATTTTTTGTCTCATTAAAAGAGGCCTGATCTTGGGTAGTAAAACTGTCTCTAGGTTCACAGTATTCTGACAACCAGTGTTGAGATTCATTCAACCTGTACCAGACATGAGGAAAAAGTAGAAAGCAGCCAGCCTTGAGGATAAGTAAGAAGCTGTCCCAGAGCTCCTGAGTTTCATCACATTCAGGTTTGACTTTGGTGCCAGACAATGTAACCAAGAGCTGGGGTCGATGAGAGGAACAGGGCAGGAAATGAGAGATAAACTTTAGCCACAGTTAACACAGGTCACGGAAATTCTGGGGACAACTGAATAATCTGTAACCCAGCAATGCCTCAAGGGATATCTTGGGAATATCAAATGTTGTGATGTGTGTTTAGCTTCCTAAAATTGTTATATTATCCCTCTATTGTTCTGATGTTTGTACTGTACAGCTAGGGTAAACAGACAGACATTAAGCCGCAAGTGAAAACTATTAGCTAAAATACCTGTATCATTGCAGAAGAAACTGCTTTTGCAGTCAAAAAATACTGAGATTTTTGCTTTTATATCTGATGTTTAAACTGATGAGATGTGCTTATCTTTTATTAAAATAATAAAAAGAACTTCATTTCTCTCATCACTGTCATCCAGGTTCAAATAAGCACTGTGAAGATGCAGAAGGAAAGACAGATACAGTCCCAGACCAGGCATGATATCTGTTTATGTGTCATCCCATTAAATGGCTGTAATTCATGTCAAAAGAGACAGGTCATGGGCACAAAAGAAGACACAAGTTTCATGCATGACTGAGTTATGTGGGACTTTTAAAATGATAATTACTACAGCCTGAAACGATGTTTTCGGTTTTAGGCAAGTAAACACAGAGAAGAAAACTGCTTTCTCTATCAGCTATGTAACAAAAAGTTTCATTGGGAAAACCTATATATCCAGAGGACTCCGTGTTATTCATTATTCTTTTTCTCATTGGGATGGGTATAAGTGACTCAGCAAATGGCTTGTGAAAGGGAAAAAGTTATGTTAAAATGACCTGTGTAACTTGTAAGCACCTGGAATTGAGCTGGTTAATGAGAAATGGTCAGAAACAGAGAAATTCTTCAGCAGAAAAGTAAATAAGATTTTTTCCAATTTTGTTGGAAAGTGAGGTGTGTTGACAGCAAAAGCTGTCATTGGTGCTCTCTGAAGTATGTGCGGTCTGCTGTAAAATCAATATGCAGTTTTTGTGATCCTAGAGCTTGCTTGGGCTGCAGATGGGAAAGCTCCAGTGTGATACTACAGAACAAAGTTCACTTACTGGATTGTTTGTTGTTAAGCAATGTGCTGAAAACATTGCAAGGTGAAAATGGTAAAGGAATTTCCAGGCAATCATTTCCCTTTTCGGGACAGCTTCCATTTTATTTTGTTCGACTGAACTTTCAGAGTCTGCAGGCCTGAGAACTGAATACAAACATAAATCTATTCATAAACATTTACTTACACAGTGTTTCTGACTGTGATGTTATTGATGCCTTAGGGTTTTCATGAATTTGTAGATTTTTATACTTCTAGGTAGTTTCTTGCATTTAGAGCGGCTAGCAACCTCTAACCCTGTGCTAGCTGTCTTAAGGGTCAGATAATAGCTGGAACACCATGCCTGGGAAACATGTA